>JAFBJR010000047.1:794290-1536268 GCA_016785285.1 Brachirus orientalis
CTCTCTCTCTCTCTCTCTCTCTCTCTCTCTCTCTCTCTCTCTCTCTCTCTCTCTCTCTCTCTCTCTCTCTCTCTCTCCTGCCTCTGCCTCTCGGAGAGAGACAGGAAGAGAGGAGGGAATGAGAGACGCGCTTGGGTTTTGTTCAACTCCTGCGCTGACCGACATTCTTCAAGAAGCTGAAGGTAAGTCGCTGCGGGTATTTTGCTACCGACGCGTCTGTTCCCTGCAGGAGTGTCGTGCATGTTTTTGCTTGCAGATTTTGGGTCCTTGCAGCGGATTCGGTTCGTTCATCAGTCTCAGCCAATCGTGAACTAAATCGTGTTGTTTATGCGGGATGAGGCAGGTGGAGTGTTTGAGAATTTATCGGCTTCTTCGTGCAGAAAAAAAAAGATCTTAATCGGACATAATTCACAAGTTGAACGGCGCAGGTCAGACTGTTGGAGCAGCAGACTGAAGGAGGGGGAGAGTGAGGTCAGGATGGAAAGAGCAGGTTGGTGAGATGCGCGGAGCAGATCAAGACACTGGCTGATGATGATGATGATCAAGCATAGATTTATACTGTTTTTTTTTTTTTTTACAATTTTTGTTGTATCTTTTCTCTTTTATAGTCATTCTGGTAGTTTGATGTTTTGCAATTTTAAAGCATCAAGTACAAATTATCTGTGTAATATATTGTAATGTAATTTTGGAAAAAACGGGGGGGGGGGGAAGCGTGGCTGTATCTGAAGAACGTGAAGTTAAAATATAGCTTTGATATTAGAGGCTCTCAAATGTTTTTACTTAAAATGTCTGCTGCAGCTGTACTGATGAGTTCTTACTTCTACTTTAGTATCTTATATTAACGTGTTTGCAAAGCATTTAAGTCAAATTATCAAAAAAATGATAATTTTAAGCAAAAAAACAGGCAAAAAATAATCTTTTACATATCCAGTACTCAACAGCACTGCCCCATCATTCTGCTAGTTATTTTTTTGTGTTTTTTTTTTAAAAAAAATTTAAATCATAATTTACACAATTAAACTGGAAATAATTGTTTGGTTGTTATGAGCAACTTGTGGGGAAGAAAAGCAAAGAATTAGATTTTGAAAATGTATCTACTTTTTGCAAATATTCATGCCACAGACACTAACACAGCCAAAATGATTGCCAACTGAAAAATAAATAAATAAAAAATTGAGAAAAATGTACAAAAATGCCAGAAGGGCATGAGCATTAACAGATTTTTGCATTGGATTCCATGCTTGCACTTTTAACTTGAGGCAACCTATAGGAGTGAGAGCAGAGGTGGAGGACATGGCTCTCACATCCACTGTCTAGACTGATTGGTGTCTGATTGGTCAGCACATTTTTTTCAGTATATTTTTATTACTGTATTTTCAACATTGCAACAGAGTTCACTTCATTTAGCTTTTTTTTTTTTTTTTTTGCACTGAACATAAACCAGTGGCTATAGGAAGTGCAGTTTTAAGCATTTATTGGAATTCCCTGCTGCCATAATTCATCCACAGACCAAATGTGCCTCACATATGGATGTTCCAGTTCATTTTTCTAAATCCTGCCAGTCCTTTACAGTCGTGTTAATGTGGATGTTGATATTGCATCAAAGCAAAGCTTTGTGGAGCTTGTGGTCTTGGCTTGTAATTGTCTGCTGTAGCTGCTCTAGATGTGTAATGTGATAATGTGTACGTAATTGATTTATTACATCTGACCTGTGCAAAGTCTGACTAGTGATGAATGTAGCAGATCTCTGCCAAGAAGGTCACTTGTGTTTGTATGTGTGATAGAGAGAGAGAGAACATGGACAGGTGTGTATGCATGTTTTTGTATATGTGTGTGTGTGTTTCTGCAGGTATAAGGGTTTTCACAAAGCTCATGAGTGAAGCACACTGGTGTGACCTTCAAGGTCATTTATAGGACAGAACAGAGGAGAAGAAGGGGGGATGGAGATGATAAGTGAAGTGAAGAGGGTAAAAGTAAAAGTATGCCACCATGCCTCTCAATTTTCTTACTTTTTGTTTTTTTTGTTTTTTTTGTAACTTTTGTTTCACTTTTGTTTGGATGAAAGTGCTTTGCCAATGAAAGTGATGATAAATTTCAGTATTTTATAGTATGTAAAATTAAATTATATACAGAACACTGATTTGAATAACAGCCATTGAATGATTGTTGTAGGCTAATCACTCCTCGACTCCTCTTTGTGCAGCAGGGTGATGTGAAAGCGCGTGTTGGGTTTGCGTGCGCATGTGTGTCTTCAAGTGTGAATGAAGTGTCAACACAAGCACACTCTCACATTCGCGCTGCCTTTGTCTGGAAGGTGGCAATGAGCTCGTTGTAGCTCCGCCCCTGCAGTCACTGGCAGGACATCAGAGCCACGCCTCCTCTAGTGACACACACACACTAACACACACACAAACACACGGGTTTGGGACAGCTACAGACACTGCATTGACTTCCATTCATTTGGACAGTCTAAACAAAGCATTATCCCTAACCTTAACCATAACCAGTTAATAACTTTAAACTAATAGAAATATGGTTCTGCCTGATTAGGACCAGGTTTTGGTTTCTATGACAGTGTTTATGTCAGAGAGGGTCCTAAATACAAGAATACACACACACACACACACGCTCCTGCACAAACTGTGTTAGTGTATTCATTATGTGCAGTCACAGGTTCTTCTGTTTTCTGTGTGTTTTGCACATTTCTTTCAACAGGATGCAGCCTTTATGTTTACGCAAATGAGAACAAAATAAGCAGTGAGAGTGTGTGCCACTGGGTTTTTATGAGAACAGCAGAGTAAGAGCGGTGGTTAACTTGACTGGAACAAGCTACAGAAACAACAAAGTCCACAACATCCATTTTTCATGGTACATCCCATACTGTGGTCTATAACTACATATTTTTCATTATCCTAAAAATAAACTTAAATGTCAGCGGGAACACCTGTGAGTCCTTAAACTGATCCACACTCTTCACTGACTCCCCAAAGGAGTGCTTCACCCGACTTGTCCTCTCTCTCACCCTCCTCGTATATGAAAACAATCCTTTTTGCAGCCAGTTCGTGTCATTAGCCGTTTTCCTCACGTCATCACCGTCACCACCCCAAAATCCTTAGCTCACTGTATTCTCACCTCTCACTGATCCTCTGCCAGTTTTCCCTCCCCCACGCCCTTGGGGTTTGCCACTTGCACATTACACATGCATGCACGCACTCACACGTTACATTGCCACTTTCAAATGCTCCACATCCCCTTTTCCCTCCACCTCCTCTCCATTCTCTGCAGCATCATTTGATCATCTGTTTTGATATTTTCCTCAAATAATCATAAGTGACTCAGCCTGTCTAAGTTATACTCAGCCTCTCTTTGTCTGCGCTGTCTGCACCCTGCCAGCTTTATGTCTGAATCCATTCAACTGTGTGGGTTCGTGTGAACATGTGGCAACTTCCTCACAGTCCCCGCAGAGAATTCTGCTTCCACTGCTTTCTTTGTCTGCACCATCTTTTGGAGCAGAGGTGAACTGCTCTCTCCTCGACACGTCTTTGTCCCCTCATACAGTTTCACCCACCAGTCATTCAAGAGTTAACATTTTTCTCTGCGACAGGAGTGAGGATAGTGGGCGGAGGGGTTTTGCTAATAACAATGCAGTGCTACCAGCAGCAACCAGCATGGACAGACATCATTTTTCTCCTCTCCTCCATGCCACCACTTTCTTTTATATGTTGGTCTGTGTTAAACCAATAAACACAAAGTCTTCATTCGGCTCTTAATTCTTTCTTTGTTTATTTCTTCCCATGCCAGTCTCCCACGATATATCTACCCAAGTTCCTCTATTATTTCTTTTCCCAACGCATCTTATTTCTGAGCCAATTCTCTTCTTATCTCTTTTCATTTGTCCTCTATTTAACCACCTCAGCTTAAACCCATCTTCACATGCTTAATAGCACAGCAATACCAGTCAGTAAGGAAAAATCATCTCTGGTTTAGTGGTGATTCAGTCGCTATTCTGTAAGTTAAAAGGGACAAAAAAATTAAGAAAATAGTGCAGTAAACCTGTATATTGGGCCTCATTTAACCCCTTGGGTTGAGGAGCCGTGTCTTTGTTTCTGCTCCTGCTGCAGCGAGTCAGTGAGTGAGTGTATGCACTGTAGGTGTGCGTGTGTAGGTGATACCTACATTTCTTTACATGTAACTTTACTTGTATTTCTAAGTTTACGGTTGAAGTTTGAGATCAAATGTAAAATGTAAGGTGACACTTGTAGTGATTGTGCATGTTTCCGTCATCTGTTTCCTTTATTTTTTCTTTTTAGCTCAATTTCTCATGTTTTGTCCTCTGACTAACAAAGAGACAACGTGTGAACATGTTCATGGATGATGGATGTGCATACGTGTGTGTGCATGTGCATATGTGTGTGCAATTTTCAGCGATTTTTTTTTTTTCTTTTTTCATTTTGCTTGTTCTAATAAATCCTGGAATTACTGGAATATTACGATTGCCTGACACAGTAGCACACACTGCTCCTCTGCACACAACTGGGAAATAAATCAGCTTTCATCGCACATAATCTGATTTTCTCATTCTTCTTATTCGTTTGGTCTGACCACCTTCTCTGACCCAAGATCCTGTAGAAATCCTGTTACAGTAACTCCCCACAGAGTATAAAATGCCATCCCACTATGTGCATGTGGGAGTGGAGTGAGAGATGACGGTAGAGGGAGAGGGAGAGAAGAAGAGATTATTTTGGCAGATGTAGTCTACTAGTGTGCTGTGTCCAAGTATGAAAATGGGATTGATCACCTCACCCTGCCCTCATTAACTCTGTATAATGAGGGGATTGAAGAAAATGGGGGGGAGGAGGAGAAGAAAGGCCAAGACAGGTTGAGACAGATGTTTTTGAGGGGAGGCAGCACATCGGAAGCGCCAAAGGGTCAAAACGTAATTCAATAAAAATTTAAGCTACATATATTGTGCTGCATTCAGAGAAGCAAAGACTGTTGATGAGGACCTGATCTGATGGTTTTTGATGCACTGTTCAGAAAAAAAATCAATGCACAACAGCAATCAGGCAATTGAGAAGGATGCTATTTCTGTTGCCTTTCCTTTTCTTCATTGTTCTGCGTGGTGGTATTTCTTGGTTCACACATGCAAAACCTGAGGCACAGTTTTGTGACTTGTCACTTGTGAAATTATGTCTTCAGGGTGCTTATTGTGTCTTCGGAGTGGAGCGTTAATCACATTTCCTTCCTATTTCAGTGTGTTTGCATTGCTAAATGAACATTGAGGAGTTAGGATGGATGACTTAAAGCTTAGCTTTTTTTCTGACTGTCTGCCTAAGCTCTATATCCCGCTGAATCAAAAACAAGTGGATGTTTGTTCTTGAACGTACAGAATTGTAAAGTATTCCTATCTACAGGCATATGTGAACAAGTTCACACTTACAGTACATACACTTGTGCAGACACATTATATTGCCAGCCTTAGGAAAGAACACAAGGACACGCTAGAATTGTGTCATAAGAGATTAATTACATCTATGCAAAGGCACAGTATGTACCATAGAATGGATTTTCATCTTTAAGTTAAACTGCTGAGCTTAATTTTAACGTAGATCCTGCACTAAACCTAATTATCTTATACGACAACACTCAGGAATCATAAATTATGGTTACGCACATTTTGCCACGCTGTCCATTTGTATTCCCTCCATCGCTATGCCCCCACTTTAATGTACAGGACTTCATACATGTGCACAAGTATGTGTGTCTGTATTAGAAAAAAGATGGGCCAAGGGGAACCTGTGTGTGTGCGTCTGGCTTCCCCTGGGAACACTGAGCTATAAAACCTGTCTGCTTTCCAGTGGGGGAGGAAAGCCCAGTTGCCAAAGACAAATGGCATCTGTAATATCCACATGTGCTGCTGGTTCAACAACAAAGACGCCAAGGGAAGGCAGACATGCATGTGCTGATGTGTGTCTGTGTAGGTGAATGTCTTTGTGTTGTCACCTGAGTACTTGAAAATGTTTTGGAAAATGCTAAAACCATTACCCACCAGTAATATTCAGATTCAAAAAATGCATCTCCAGATGCTGTTGTGAGTGTTCAAAATGCTCAGTGTTAATGTTAAAAACAATGCAATCTTTATGGTATAGATATTTGATTTTATCAACACTAAAAAAACCTGATAAGAAAGAATGAATCTTGTGTTAAAAAAAGAAAAAAAAAGCAGTATAGTAATGGATTTTCAGTAATTATTTAATTCTACTCCTTTAGCTTTATATATATATATATATATATATATAATGAGTCATTTTCTATCGCTTTTGTTAGAGATGTTCACATGTTCTATTCCCAACCATCAGTATAGAGTATAGCATCGCTCCTCTTGCAGTTCTTGCGAACTTGTCTCACCATCTGTAAGTCTCATTTCTTCCCACCTCATGTCTCACCCACACAGACTGACTCCTTTGCATATTCAGAGGGGGCTGAATTACAAAAAAAAAAAAAAACAGCTTATATTTTTGTTTCAATTTATCATGTTATTAATTTACAGTATAATTTCCTACCATCGTTGGTAGTTAAATGCAGCACCTGACAGGTTAGCGGCACAGGGAAAAAATGTCATAGATGCTTGATTTCTTATCATTTTAGTAATTCTTTTATCATTTTAGTAATTCTTTTATCATTTTAGTAATGCTTTTATCATTTTAGTAATGCATAGCATGTGTCAGGTGGTGGCTTTCATTCAGTTCTTTCTAGGTTGCGACTTCACATACAGAAAAATGTGTACATGTGTTTGTTAAAAGCATACAGCTGACTTATGCTCTGTTTCTAACATTGACCTTTTCCCTGGTGTAAGATGTAAGGTTCAAAATGTACTGTATATACAGTATTCACTGTTCCATGAATATGGCATTGCCATGACAACAGGGACAGGACTGTTCAATTGTTTTCTCAGGTTTTGTCTCCTGCTGTTTTCCCAGATGAGTTCAAAATTAGTAGTTACTGCAATTCAACTGGTGGTTCATGGAAACAAAACTTAATCTTCATTAGATATTCCAGGCCAGAAAACCTCAACATGTGAGAATAATATAGGCCATGTCCTCTGTGGAATGCACTGAATTAACACCACATTCACTGTTTAACATTTAAATTTTTTAATAAAAAAAAGGGGTAAATTTACTGTATCTTGCTTGTGCATTAGATGTAGGGCTGTCTCCTGAAAGCATCCAAAGAAGCTCCCAATTTTTGTATGCCTGTTGGTTTTGTCGGCCTCACTGTGTGGTGATATTTTGCTTATTGTGGTTCAGCCACAGTGAGCCGACCTTAGCGCTCAGCCAAGCTCCCAAGACTGCTGCCATCAGCACAAGCTCCGGTGCTCTGTCAGTGCCATATTTGATCTGCCACCATGTCCTCTCATAGAATGCTCTCACTCTCTAATATTCACTCTCTGTTGCTTTCTCTCACTATACCACCCTTCCCCATCTCTGCAAAATGTGTCTATTTTTTAATGAGCTAATTACTTGGCTGTGTGCATCAGGTGAGGGTGCTGCAGACAATGTGAGGATTATCCTACAATCCTGTTTTTCTTTGATTCAAAGCAGAATTATTCTGGCAGAATAGAATTTTTTTTTTTTTTTTTTTTTTGACCCGTAAGTTTTCATACTTAGTCTTCATAATTGCAATGCTTAAATTAAATAACCAATTTAAAACCACAGTCAGCCCACAGATTCATTAAAAGACTCTTCAGGAAACTATGATAATTATGTTTGGGGTGACCTTCAAGAATGCTTCCCTTTGCAGAGCAATTGGGGAAACAGTAGCTCTGCACCAACAGTGAAGCAGCATCAGATGAGCCACAGGCAGTGGAAGCTTAGTCTTCTAGAATTCATTGATATCACTGCCAGAGGACACATGGAGCAGACACCTGCTAATGAAAACACACTCCCCCCGCTGCACGTGTAATTAGAGAGTGGGAGTTTTATTTGATCTGTGGAAACTAAGCAAATATTCAGCATGACAAATTTGAAAATACATCTTTGACTACATAATGACCATCTCAGTCTATACAGTATGTACTGCCTACCCAGACACTGAATTTACCAAATAAAATATGATAGAATATGGTTGACAAATATAGTAACTTCAGTGTAGTTTGTAAGATTGCGGAACTGGATAGCTGTAAACGTTATCCATCTTTTGAAAATGACAGGTTGGTTTGGTTGAAATGTTTCCTTTTCAAAACAGAAGCAAACATTTTGAGGGATTGAATCATCAGGAGACACCTGGAAGTATTTCCTCAGAGACCAACTTGACAACGTTTTTTAATACGCTTTGATTAAACCATCCTGCAACTCCCCCACACTGATGTGTGTTTTGGTGTGACAAAACCTCTCACAACCTCTCTGCCATCTGCATCTATTGCACATACATGTTGAGCGCCATATACAGTCTGGACAAGAGTCATTTGCTCAGAGGCAAAACGCAGATTTCTGTATACCCTGTGGAATCGTGCTTTTAAATGGAGCATGTGTCTGGCAAAGTTGTGGCATTGGCTTAATCAGCCATGTGGCATGTTAAAGAAGACATGTTGAGAGATGGGTGTAACGTTGCAGTATGGATTTATCCCTCTGGTAGCTGCTGTTTCCATACGACACCTGCACATTAGTGTTTCATTAGAGAAACTGTCTGCTTGTATTGTGCTGTAAAACCAAAATGGTTGAAACATACTTTTAGTGCAGATGTTTTTACGTCGTCCTTATCGTGATATCTGTTTTTCAACGTCTTTTGAGGAAATAAAACTCCTTACAAAACATTTCACTCTCTTCCTCATATGTTCCTCTTTAGCCATTTCCATGGTGATTCTGTCGCTTGCATATATATATGTATTAACAGCCTGTGCTCAGAATTGTACTCCTCCCATCACTTATCGCTTTTCTACTTTCTACTCACTTTTGGACTGATTTCCCCCGCCATCTGTCACAACACATGAATTAATGTAATTTAATATAGTTTGTTTTTTTTAGTAGTTTCTTGCAATAATTGCAAACCAAAATGCATGTATGACTGTTAGTGCCTTCCATGCTTCTAGTGAATTTTTGTCAGCTTTGTTGGGTTTGGCAGCTTTGTTGGGCAGCTTTGTTGGGTTTGCCTTAAATGATGTCCACTGCACAGCTAGTTTCCAATATTGCTGCTATGAAAACTATGTAAATGTAAAATGAAAGTTCAGCTCATGACTTTCTCTTGCTCACAGTTTCCTTTGTTGTTTTTATTTCAGATTGAACAGATTGCCATCTCCCTGAAGAGCTATCAAAGACAGCTTTGTCAACAAATGCTAAATGCAAAATGAGTATGGAGCTGAATTGAAAATATTTCATGAGATGACGCTGGAATATGCATCTGAAAGGCCTACCTCAAACACAATCTGAGTAGAAGGGACACGGATCGAACAAAGATTTGTAACTCTGTAGATGTATGGCCTCAGAACCTTTCAAGTGTATTTAACTCACTTACTTATTAAAGTCAAACATGAGCAGCCTAACTAGTTTCCAGGGCCTGAGGGTCAGTGTTGACAGAGGAGATAAAATTGGAAACAAAAATCAAAACCAGTTCCCTCAGTCTGGCGATGACAATGCCAATCAATTGACTTCTACTGGTGGTCAAGAAGGAAGAAGAGTGACAGAGGACACAGGATACAGCTCATGTTCCATCCCTCCTTTGGTCTCCCAGAGTGACTCTCCTGACAAGTTGGTGATCTGGGGCTCTGAGCAGCAATGCATGGAGTCTGAGCTCAGGGGGTTTGAGCTGTTGCAGTGTCCGGAGATCGATGCAATTCTGGGAAACGGGGACCAGGACAAAGAGAATCTGGATGTAGACAATGAAGAAAGTTTGAGAGATGGAAGAGATGAGGGTCCCATGTCCATATCCTCCAGTTCGACTGCCAGCTCGGCTTCAATCGACAGGAGGACAAATGACAATGACAGCAACAAAGTAGAGAGTAGAATACAGAGAAGTAAAGATGTGCAAAAAAAGATTAGCTGTCATAGCACTGAAGAGCTAGACACATGTGTGACAGGCTCAGCAGAGAAGACAGATACCAGGGAGAGGCGGAAGGGAGGTCTGAAGGAATCCAAATCTGAGACGAACGTGTTTGTCTCCAGTTTGTCAGCCACTGCCCTCAGTGGAAGTTTGTCAAGTGCTCTAGATATTAGTGGCAAAGAACATTCTCCCATTTCGCTGTCTAATTCTAAAACTCACCTGTATCCAAATGCAAACAACACTACCTCAGCCCAGACAAGAAGGGCAGTTCCTGTAGGTGCCAACCAGAACACAGCATCACTGCATCCTCAGGAGAAACATGATACTTTTCAATTCTGCAACAAAGATCAGAGACAGAAGGAAGGAAGCCATCATAGAAATGGACTGTCCTCTGATGTGGGGCTAGGCCAAAGGAGAAGGGCTGGATTTGATGAGAGGGTTCTGCCACCAAGACGACAACAGCTCGTCAGACCCCTTTGTCAGACAGAGATGGGAAGGGTAAGGACCTCTGCAGAGCCAAATGCTCATCCAGATGAGACAGGCCAACCCAATTCTCCTAACCAAACTCATGAGTCATACAGCAATGGGTTAAACAGAAAGTTTATAAAATCAGCTTTACGTGAACCATCAGATTTTTCCTATCTGTACACATCTGCAGTCTCCCATCCCAGACAGCCCAGTCAGACAGCCAAGAGGGATGTTCCTTCTGTGGAAAAACAGCCAACTTCAGCACTGGGGCTTAGTTCCAATCCCTCTAACCCTTCTTCAATAGAGAGGAGACCCCAGATTCAATTCACATACAGGAGGAATTGCTCCAGTCCCAACAGGACTGGGGTTGAATCCAGGTCATCTACTCCCCCTCACTCCCCTGTTAAAACACCCCAGGGGTCACCACACAGGCAACCCTCCATGTACCTTGTTTCCAGGAATGTCTCTGGAGTTGTTAGACATATCCCATCAGGATGCAACCCTGCTGTAACGTCATCTCAGAGCTATGGCAACAGTTGCTTGAGAGCACCAGTCAAAACAACTATAAGCACAAGTGGAATCTCCAAAGCGCCTCTTAACAACCAGCTGAGCTCCCACCAGTCTCAACACAACTCCATCCCCAAAGAGAGCTCCCCATCCCCAAAACTTAAACCTAAAGGAGTTCGTCCTAAAATCATTACTTATGTCAGAAAGAATCCTCAGCTCAAACCCCAAGCGGCTGATGGACCTTACCAAGTATCCTCTCTTCCATCCAGGCTCTCAGCATACACCCACGGCCAAACACCCACTCCCTTCAAAGGCAACACTAAAGACCCCACCAAGCCTGACCCAGACAGCAGAGGAGTCCCAGTACTCTCTGCCTCCAATCTGCTCTATGACAAGTACCGCCAAGACATGCAGACAAACATCTTCCAATCAGGTGCACTGAACAGGAGTATCCGGCCCGCTGGACACACAAACACTGTTCCCCCTGCACACACACATGTCACTCCACATGTACACCCCCACAGTCACACAGCTCCACCAAAACTAGGCAGTAAAGAGGACAACTTCTATGGGGCAGTGTCAGAGGTGAGTGTCTTGTACTTCACGATAAATACTGTACATGATTTTAGCGAATCTTTCTCTGAAAAACAAAGACCCTGTGAAGGCCTGACAAGGTTTAGTTTCTAGATAGGGTTAGAAAGATTGGAAAGATAATTTTCAGATTTTTCTCAGAACACACAAATTTTTCAAACAATGTTAGTCCCCAGCTGGTCAGGTCTATCCTACAGTAAACTTCTCCTCCCTTCTTTGGCTTCTCCCTATAGGGGTCACCACAGCAGATCATCTGCTTCCGTCTTGTGTCTTCCTCTGTTTCATCAACTGTCCTCATGTCCTCCTTCACAATAATATCTATGATCCTTCTCTGTGGTCTTCCTCTTCTCCTCCTGCCCAGCAGCTCCATCTTTAACATCCTTTGTCAATATAATCACTATCCCTCCTCTGCATATGACCGAACCACATCCAACTCGCCTCTCTAACTAGTTGGCGTCACTACTGTTTTGGAGACCTCCCCTTCCACTTTTGCTTTCCTTCTGTCAGACGTCACCCCTGGCTCACATCTCCACTCTCTTCACCCTGCCTGCACTCCCTTCTTCACCTCTTTTGTGCTCTGTCCATTGCATTGCAGTTATAATTAATCACAGATATTCTGTAATTCATCTCCACTCTCACAAGAGCGGCACATTATTGCTTTAAAGTCATTCCTTATTGATTCTCATCATATACCCCCAGTAAGCATTCATAATCATACAGAATTAAGCACCAGCATGTCTAAATAAATAGTTAATGCATGCTGAAGAACAAAGTGGACAGAGACAAAACAAATCTCAAGGTTTCATATGACACTGTGGGTATTGTGTGATAGCATTTTGTCGCATATATTGAGCGGTTCACACTTGATTTGAAATACTTTGTCATTGGCATCTCAATTTCCCCTTTAGTCATAAAACATGCAGCAGTTTCTGGATGTGAAAAACACTGGACTCATGCAGAGTAACAAGTATATTTTGTTGGTATTAGCTTCTAAATTTGACAATTTAGTCATATCTTAGTCTGATCATTTGTTTTTAGTATTCAGATTTCTTTTAATTAAAGAGCTTTATGACAATATACTTACAAAGTTGTGTTTTAATTTTAATTTTTTCTATTGACTGCATCCAAGGTTTTGTTTTCTCAGTGTGTCTACAGCATCATAGGACAAATATATAGTTATTTTTATTTTATTTCTCATTATTTTAACACAGTTATAATATATATTTTTTTGATTTTGCTCTTAAGGTGGAAAGATCTGCCAGTTTCAAAGGAAGTACTGCAGAGGACTCGCTGCAGCCCCGTGCGGCTGCTCAGGTCGGAGGGAGTGGTAGTCTCCTGCGCTCTGGCAGAGGTCTGCGTCTGGGCCTCGGAGCTGTCAACAGGACGGCTACAGCCACAGCCAAGGGCAGAGGACTTGGTCAAGGTCAGAGGTCAGTGCTGGTCTTCAGCCAACCAGTCCAACCTGTCACCCCAGCGACCAGCCAGAAAAGCCAAGATAACACAGGTAAATAAATAATTATTTTACAGCACGATTTTGATTTATGTTCTCAGAGAAAGCAGCAAGAATCTTAGATGAAGGCAGTTTCTTTTGAGTCAGATTTTATTTCAGCAACCCAAAATTTGGCATGCTTAGTTTCTTTATCTCTGGCTCATCTGCAGAATTAAGTTGTGGAATTGTTCCTTCCTCAAACTGGCCTGAGATGAATGGCAACAAATGAAAATTTTTTCAGTCTCTATTTTGGCTGATGTGATTTGACAAAACACTCTGAAGAGACTTTTTCCACTCCAGGAGGCAGCAGCATCTACAAAGCAGGAGAAAAAAATTACCACTTTTCCTTTGCAAACAGCAAGTGAGTCCATTCACACAGAACCCAAAGCTGCACATGCTGAATTTATCATCACAGTGTCAGGTATCCTTATCATGGTCCCTATTAATCCATATGTATGGCATCTCAGTGCAGCTCGGCCCTCTGGGAACTTCAGGCTTTTGAAATGCAAAGCAATTAACAGTTTAATAACATCAGTATCATCGCTCTTCTCTGCTGCACATGGCACAGCCTGCAGGGATAAACACCACTTCAGATATATGTATTGTATAACCTGTCCTGGTCAGTGCTTGTATGTATCATTTATGTCATTTTGTATGTAACATGTAATTGGGGGATTCTCTGTTTGTTATGTTAGTTTTCCACCAATGTCTTTATAAAATCTGGACCATAACCTTTAACAATGCAACAGACAGCACTTTGATTTCTCTGTCCTCTTTATTATTGCGAATTACAATTTTTGTCCTGATATAAAGGCTAATGCCTCCAATTTGTGCTTACATGTTATTGTACCATATAGCTATTGTAATGCTGTCTCGGTTCTGTAACTACTTAGGAAATTAGGGTGTAGGCGTTGAACATTTTGTTGGTATGATAATGGAGATCATACAGCAGGACATTTGTGCTGAAGCTACCAAAGCATGTTGAGGCTCCTCACCTTTACAGCTTCTTTACAGCAGTGAATCCCCGCGCTTTGCTCCAGTAGAGCTGAAGAGATTGCAGTGCACTCAAGTATCACATTTAATAATATGCAATTTAACGCTACGTGGAGGGGATCTGTGCAAGGTGTTGTAACTTACCTTAGATTGAAAATCCGTTGGTTGTTATAGCACATAATTCAACTCAAGTTTGCCTGCTCCATTTTTTTGGTTTCTTTCTTTCTGTGAAAGATAATGGATGAAAATGTATGATGATGAAACGAGGTTTCATCATCTTAAAGTAGTGCAGTCTTAAGGGCAAAGTAGTAAGTGGTTTTATTTACATGTATGTTGTGGCTGAAGAGAGAAACTATAAGCTCTGGAGCGCACTGTAGCTTTGACGATTTACAGTTCAAATTTCCTCAGTTCACATTTAGATGATTTTTGTCTAAAATTTGTTTGTTTTTTTGTAGCTTTCCAGAGCCACTGTATCAGACAGACTTTATTTTGCTGGTGGAATGTGTGCAAAACAAAAGTGACAGATCTAAGAGAATGGCTAAAGAAAGGAATAGAACACATAGTTATACAAGAAAGAAAAAAGAAAGAGTCAAGGTTGCCTTAAATGTTTTATCTCTTTCCTTTTTCTGGTTGTCATGAATAATGTGTGTTTTCATTTAGCTGGATCTTCCGTCCATGATGTGCTGCCTAAAGTGGATATTTGTCCAGCTTACTTCTCTCCCTCCTCTCTCAGAAGGGATAAATGCAGTTGGGTGTGTTGGGCGGGTGCTCAGAGGAAATGAGGGCATTTATCTTTAATGATCCTGACCTTCTCACTCAAGAGGAATAACCTAAATTGTCTCTCTCTGCCAACTATTCCTCTTGCACTGATGCAGTTTCCTATTGTGTGCACTAGACCAAACAGCTGTGATAGAAGCAGAGAGGAGAGCTACTCACCTTATCTCTGCAGCCAGCCAGCAGGGGATAATGGTATTCTGCCGGATCTTGACCCTTTAGTGCAAGCTGGGGGTTAAAATGGGGTTTTGCCGTGTGTGTACAGCCTGTGTTTATGTCTGTACACTTTATTTAGAGGGATGATTTCTCCCCATTGCCCAATAACAAAACATGCCACTATGGAGCAATGATTGCTTTTTTATCTCCCCCTTTTGATTCTGTCTTTTCTTTCTCTTCTTTAATCTCTTCTTTCTTTTTCTTCACTTCTCCATCAGCTTCCACTTTACCTTTCTTTTCTGGTTTAACGTCTGGAAACTTTAGTCCACACCTTGAAGAATAAACTGCAGATAGAATCACTGTAACACAAGCCATTACAATATAAACACAATCAACTCAGAAACATCATGTATGCTTTGAGTTATTGTGTGCCATAATTTATGTTATAACTGTGTTGGCAGTAGAGAAGCTGCTGGCCACCAGCCCAGTCTGCAAACATGGCCGAAGCCAAACATCAGACACATAACCCAGACATCTTCCTCATGGTTCCCTCTGAGAGCATAATCAATACAGAATGATGAATGATTCACAGGGAGAAGAAACATTATGGCTTTGATTTCCCTGTATTTATTTGCTGGTGAGCTGTGGTTAATGAGTTTACAGCAGCCACTCAAACACATGTAGAAAATCTCATTTTCAATATGTGTATGTGTTTGTGACACACATGCTGTAGCTCAGACCAAAGGAACATAAATGCAGCCAATTACCACTTACAATTCAGGAAAAAAAAAAGTTTTTTATTGTCAGCCAGTTTAACCAATGACACCCCACTGAAACGTGAACGTATAAATGCTGCATTGCTTTCCATTTTGTGTTTTTCTAACAGATGACCAGGTGTTCACCCAACATGCTCCTGTTCTTACTCCTGCTGCAGCGACAGCAGCAACTCAGCCTCAGCCTGTGGCCGTGGCTGCGGCTTCCAGGTCTCTGTTTCCCAAAGGCAGCCAGTCAGGACTGCGTCCTCCAGGCTTCAGCTCCAGCCGTCTTCCCCCAGGCCGCCTGGCAGCTTTTGGCTACGTCAGAAGCTCCAGTGTGTCGTCTGTCTCCTCGGCCCATTCTGCTGACAGCACACAGAGCGATTCCTGCAGGACAGCTCACTGTGAGTCCAATAATTGCAAATCTGTTCACACATTATGCTCCAAACATTTACTTCTTTAAAAAACAACTACTTTATCACTATATTATGTGCACACTATTATCATCACCAAACTGCTATACTGTAGTTTCCCTTCTGAATATAATTAGCATAAACATGTCTCTCCCACATTCATTATGTTGCCATTTGCCTTGTTTTCCTGAGCTCCACCCCACTTTATACTCTCTTCCAGTCTGTGTGTAATTATAGAATGGAGCTGCAGTTTTAAAAATCATGTTTTGTAATATTTGATGACATAATATAAGGGATGTTTATGAAAATAGGTACTGCCACTTTTGAAATTCTCTTACAGATTGAAGTAATGGAACAAAGTTTCTCAGAGTTTAGTTATTCTTTAGTCTGTACATTGCAGTGGATAGCATTGTGGCCTCACAGCAAGAAGGTCACTGGTTTAGATTCCAAGGGCTTTTTTTGTGTGGTTTCCATGCTCTCCCATGTGTGTGGGTTCTCCCCAAGAGTGAATTTTTATTCATCTCTATATGTCTGCCCTGCGATGGACTGCTGACTTGTCCAGGGTGTACCCTGCCTTTTACACTGTGTCAGCTGGGACTGACTCCAGCTCCCCACGACCCTCATATGGAGGAAAATGCAGTAGAAAATTAATGGATGGTTTGTTCATTGAACCTCACATAACTGACCTATTATTACCTTATTATTACAGGTCATGTTAAGTGATATCTTCTGTCACGCCACAGGAAAATTACCAGCCACCTTGCCAAATTTGAATCATTGAATAAGTCACAAAATTAGGTTTCAAATCATGTAAAATTCTCTGCTCTCTACTCTGCTGAAATTGTGGGGTGTGTCCAATGGAGGAGCCAAAGAAACTCACTCACACATATAGACATACTGTATACATTGACATGATCTTTAAATAATCAAAATCATTATCACTGAGACATGAAGCCAGAGTAGTGGGACATTGGGACTAATTAACTGCTGTACGACGGTTTACCTGGACTTCAGCTAATAGCTGTATAATACAAAATATACATTATAAAGTTTATTGCAGCTGGAATACTTTACTGATTAACCAGAATAGCTCACACTGAGTGTCTTCGTTTCCCAGCTAATATTTTCTCTGTACCTAGAAACTGGCAGAAGACATGCTGTCACTTTCCAGACTCATCAGTAATTTAACAGGGTGATAACTGGCTCTGTGCTGCAGATGCAGTCAGCATCCAGAGAAATAATAGTTTGTAGGCTGAACTGTCAGCATAGTTTTCATTTTCACTCACCTGGAGCTGTAAGTGAACTTACAGTCGTGCTTTGCATGCCTCCTCTCAGACTAGTTGGTTAGTTCTCTGAATGTGTGGTACAGGGAAGGGTGTTTTCAATGTGACCTACATAGGAGATGCTTGCTCTTCTTCTCCCAGTTACAGATGACGTACAGCATCTGCACTCTCACGCACATCAGCCCCCCTGTTATGTCATCATCCCTTTCCCTCTGTTCCCTCCTTTTGGACTTATACTTTTTTCCATCCCTTTTTCCTCTCCAATTGGTTGAAAATGAGTACAAACTGTGGAAATGTGGAGGAGGCTCTTTTTGGTTACTGAGGCACGAAAAAAGAGGAATCTCCCAGTTCTCCACAGAAGACTCTGGTCATTATAAAGCAGTATAACGCATAAATAAAATTCACAAAAGCTTCTCATATTTATTTCATAATTATAATTAATATATAATCATTATAAAAGAAAGGTCTTAATTAACTAAATCAATTGCATGCATGTGAATGCATACTTCCGTGCATGCATGTGTTCATACATTGAGATTAACTCAATTGGCAGAATTCTAACCAGCAAGAGTTTTTGTTTCTTGTCATTTTAGACAAAGAAATTTTCTTCTCTATTATTTTATTTCTATTATTTCTATTATTATATAAGATAAGTATCTTCAGCTAATCACATAATTGTAAAAAGTCAGCATTTACTTTGTTTTCCCACAAGAACTAAAAGAGTTGCAGAGACATGAGCTTCCACCTCACTGAATTTTTTCTGAAAAGATTATTTTGTTCTTCTCAACTTTAAACTTCTGCCTCTTTCCACCCAAAACGTAAATGGTGGAGCACTACATCAGACACTCACTCAAAGTAATACCTCAGTCAGTGCAGTCAAAATGTAATCAGATTAGTAATGGGTGCGTGCATTACATAAACAGCAATATATTTTGGTTTTTATTTTTGATTTTATCACCTTTTTTTGTTGGTGCAACATCTTATTTTGTTTAGTTCTGATTTCAAATAAATTACTGGGCAAACATCAATATCATTAATCAGTGAAATGAAATTCAAGCACAAGAGGAATATCTGCTGCATCACCATGGACAAAGATCACAATTTCATCAACTCCATACATCAGACATCATGGCCCTTTCTGTTACAGACACAAGTGTGTTCACTAAATCCCAAAGATAAATACAGACAGTATATCTCGTGCTTATGAACGCATTGTCTAGTGACGCATCAGCCATTATTAATTTGCACATTTATGTCAGTAATCCATCACCTGTAGTTCAGAGCTCCCTGGACAGACATGACCACTTTATAGATATGATGCCAGTAACCCACATGCGTGTGCTCACCCACTAACAAAGCAGAGGAACACCTGCCAGCAGAGCATGAAAGACCGGAGGATTTGAAAGGTGTTGCCTGCAGCAGACTGTTCCTCTCCCTGCTGTTGAACTGCTGCTGCTGCTCAGAGCAAAGTGAGACCAAAATGGAATCAAGGATGATCAACATGAGAGGGAAAAGATTAGAGGCCTTTGATGTTCATTTCGCCGTGAGAGTCTGTTTGCTTGTGGCATGATGGAGACATTTATTCCTCTTTTGACTCTGTGTGGTGTTTGTGACCTTTAGCAGTGAAACATCTGAACTTCCCGCTTTGTCTGAACCTTCCAGAATAAAACAGGCTTGAAGATCCCACCTGCTGAACTTTAACCAGTGGGTCATATTTCTTTATCAAAACTTTCTTTGGCATATTAGATATTTAAAGTTCTACCATAGCTTATCTTTTCTAGAGCCTGGATTCACTAAAATTATTTTAGGGAGGCTGACAATAAGGGTGATTGTCCAAAGATAATACCTGATTTAAATTTTAGATATTGTCATAAAAATCACAAAAATAAATAGCATTTCCAATTCTTGTCCAAGGTAATACAGTTGGTGAAATATACCTTCTGTTTGTCATGTCAAGTATAGTGAATTATAAAATACAGTGAAATACTCTTTGTCATGGTACTCTCTCAACCCATACATTTATAACTAATAATTAATAATAGTTTATGAGAAATCTGTAATAAAGGTACATTTAATTCAATCAAATCAAATCACCCTGAAAAGGTGTTCAATTATTTGATTGGGTTACCTCTGAGCAAGGTACCCAATCCCCATTGCTGCCCATTGATTGGGTTAATTAGACAATTTAAACTGACTCCAGTCAAGGGGGCCACATCCAGTTACTCCTATAGTGTCAGTCCCAAACAGTCAAAATTGATGATACATTTGTTCTTGAAGTGTTTAATACTACAAAGTTCTTCCACGTAACAGCATGTATTAAAAAAAAACATCGCCATCACAATCAGTCGACTGATATTTTAATTTGGAGCAAAATGTGGCAGAAACAGTAAAGTGGCTGTAATGTAAGTTCATGAGGATCATCAGTTTTCCAACAGCCGTGTGTGTGTGTATACAAGTAATATGCTTGCAGTACTTGGTATTTCTATTTCACTGCAGCTCCCAGCAAAGAACAGACAGACTGACAGATGTGTACTCACACATCTATCCATCGAGGACTTCAGGGGAACTGAAGCAACACATGACCTCCTTCTGTAACAGAGAGGAAAGAAGATTCAGGCTCAGTTACTTGTTTCTTCGATTGATTACCAAGTAAAATTGATTCATAGGACTTTGGATGAAACCAGCAGGAGAAAACATTCAGGAATTGAGTGATGGGAAGGAAAAGGATTGCAGGGCTCCAGTAAAGTGGGTTGGAGGAAAATCCTCAGAGTTTAAACTCCCCACCATCAACCTGCTCTCGTGAAATAATTGTGTATGCAAAAGTGTAATGAAGAGAGGGATGAGGCTGAGAAAAGGGATGAGTTCATTTTCATATTGTTAAAGATTTGGTTTACTTTTCCAGATTTTTAACCTGCCCTTCATCTTGGAAACCTGGCAGCTCGGAAACTTTAGAGCACCTCCTTTTAGCCGCCACAATTTTTCTTATTCATTCTCTCATTTAAATCTAACCCAAGTGACCCAAAGCAGGAAATTGGTTCATAAAACATGAGAAACAATAAAAGAAATGTAGTGCCAAACCTACCATTTTTTTTTAAATAATTGGCTGGTTATAGTTCAGTTAATCAGCAATTTATTTATGGTCTCCGAAATTTAATAGTCACCAAAACTTTATCTTTTCATCCATAAGTTTGTTTGAGTTTAGTTTAGGGTTTTTTTTTTTATGACTTGTTTCGTGTTCTTAATTTTTAGTTTATGTTTCATTTAACTATACTGTATAAATGCAGTATAGACACCAAATGCAAATTGTAGAGAGACTAGAATTGTTCAGTAAATGTTTATTTAAGTCAGACAATGTAGTGTGTAATTTGTTTTAAATGAAACTGTTGTATTTGCAAGAAAAGAACAGTGTGGTCAACCACATTGGACAGATCGTTGGCATCATACTGTATAGTTGTATAGTTGAAACGGGAAACAAACATACTCCCATTTAGACTGAGGAGCTCAAGATGACATTGAGCCAAGCTGTTATGCCCCTGATTGATTCTTATCGCCTGTTTGCATATATGTATTCAAGTATGTGTGTGTTTGAAGAGCATCTAGGGGGCTAAAGGTTGCTCCATATAACATTGATTAACCATTAACTCAATCCACCCTTTAGTCTTTGACATCCCAAGTGTGTTTGTTAATTCCACAGTGACTGACAGACAGACTTAATAAGATATTTGAAAGCAGAATCCATCAGTAAGGGACTGATGAAGCCTGCGCCTTTGAGCCATGCTGACTGACTCCTGGATGTAAACTTAATCACCAAAACAAACACAGTGTTATCACCTCTATCCATCTTCTCTGTATTAGTGAAATAATGATGACAATCAAATGAAACAGAGAGCTGAGCTGGCAGCTGAAGGGAGAGGAAGAGCTGAAAGCAGATGCAGGGATAAAAGTAAATTCAATTAGGCAAAATGAATGGAGGGGAGAGGGAAGCAATGGAGAATGTGACAGAAAAATGAGCTGAAAGAGAGCCATGGAGAGACTGGTGCACGCAGTAGAGTGGATGCCAAATACCCCAGATGCAGTAGCTCGGATCTAGTCTGTAACTCACACTAGCTCAATGTGAACAGATGGTTTCTATGGTGCATGTGCGCACACAGATATGCATAAACGTGTACGGACTCACACAGTAGAGCACACTGGTAGAGCAGGAAATTAGATGAGCCAATTAGATATGGCTGCCATTCTGCGGCTGAGGAGAGGAAAACTAACACGGCCAGTGTGTTGCTGAGGCAGCAGAGCTGTGACGGTGACAATGATCTTAATGGGCCTGTTCATTAACTGATAACCCATCACTTATTTCATCCAGCCCCATGTTCACCACTGTTTATAAGATTAACTGATGGTTCAGACAAATAAAAACAAAGAATTTTAAATCCTGGGTATCAGAATCAGAATAATGGTTGAATGTTAATCTCAAAACATTTTTTTTAATGTGCAAATGATTCCCACTCTTTATCCCAAGCCCGGATTTCTGTCTTCTGCCTATAATTAGGGTTCAAGGGCCTATTAAAATTCCTGGAATTTATTTTTCCTTCCAAAAGGATCGCATTTTTTTAGGTGTAAATGGACAAACATTTGCACACAATTCAGAACTGGCAAAAAACACTGTACTACCACTATGAGTGACTTGAAATGGTTTCTTGAGAAAGTAAAGAAAGAGAGAAATTATTTTTATATGCTGAGCTGTGGCTCTGTAATGAAGTTAATTTTAAAAGTCCAATATTCAGTGCAGAGATTGTGGGTTAAATTTTTGACTCAGACTCAGAACTTTAAAAACTTTGACCAAGATGAGAAACTTAAGAACACCAAGAAATCTGAAGACAGGTCATGAGGGTAAATAGCACAGTCCATCAGTAGGTGACTTGTATCTTTGAGTTGTATAGTTTCAAATCTCATAATTGATGGAATTTCTCACAATTTTAAATTTAAACTTTTTTAAACTTTAGACAAAAAAACAGAACTTTTTGAACACCAAGAAATTCTGGATAAGATCTTCAGGACAAATAGTTTAGTCAATCAGAAAAATCAAGTGACTTTCACATGATTTTAAAACATCAGACCAAAAACAGAACTCAAAACATCAAAACAATCAAAAGCCTAAAGAAGTGTAGGAGCAGGTGGCTCAAGAATGCTGCTGTCAAGTTCTGAGGTCTTAGGTTCAATTTGTTTAAAGAACAAAACATTTTAAAGTGCAACGTCCAAAGTGAAGACAAGATGTCCTCAATGCTCCATGGAGTCATGGTGTGGTAGCTTTGCTCACGGCCATAAGGTTGTTCAGTGTGGAATGTCCACAAATGTGGGGTTATGGGCAGAGCAAAAGGCTGCTGGACTGGGACCCACAACTGTTCAATTCCTGGTTAGGGTGTAAACTAGGTGAGACATCAAACTAGGTGAGACATATTATCATCACACATTATCTAAGTAAAATATTTAAATACCATACATGTCGTATATATAGAAAGCACTTTTGGTCAGAGTAGCTTAACAGCTCAGTGATTAACACAATTGACTTTGGCACTGGGGCCTTAGGTTCAATTCCTGGTTGGAGTGTGCTCCTAAAATTGTGTGGGGTTGTGTTGTGTAGGGTTGATTTAAGTAAATTTGGTTAAATACACAATTCTTTAACTAAATTTACTTGTGTGTGGATTACTTAGATGTCCATACCATCCATAGCAACCCAACACCACACAACCTCTCTCAATTTAATGGCCATGCTCTGAGGGGGAATTGAACCCAAGACCCCAGTGCCAAAGTCAGCTGTGTTAATCATTAAGCTGCTCTGGCTGAGTGTGTTTTCTATCTATAGATAGTCATACATAAGTCCAAATATGTGTGAAAAAACACCAAAGGGCCAAACTGAATCCCTATACCCTATGCAGGGATCAAACCTGAGCCCTCCATACCAAAGGCAGTCATGTTAATCAGTGAGCTACCCAGTGTCTCAGAGATATGTGTTAATTAATTAATTAATTATACATATGCACATAGTCATATATAAATATACATATATACGAAAATACAACCTTGAACCCAAATCCCTGGTGTCAGGGTCAGTCATGTTAATCAGTGAGCTACCCAGTTTCTCTAACATATGTGTTTGCTAATTATACATATGCATATGGAATGGAATAAAAATGAAATGTAACATACATTGATGAGTTGCATCACATGTAAAAATTGCTTATATATATGCGCGTGTGTTTGTTTAATTATGTTCAATTTTAAAATGTTACTTACATTAATATAAATTAATTATCTAATTACAAGGAATTTACCTCTTTGTACATAATACATAATAAAAAAAACTATCATAAAAAGGTATTGTTTCCTGAAATACTTGAGAGCAATAAGTATCACATTTTCAATTATGTGCAAACTTAAGACACTTTAGTCATTAAGGGGCACTAAGGAGTTAGGTAAAGAGTTGGGTATAAAAATAAACTACATACTTTGATCATACAGCAATACATTTACAGTAAACCCTATTTTTGACGGGTAGATGAAGGGTGAGAGACATTTAAAACAAATGACAGGGAGCGACAATTAATAAGCAGAACAAATTATAGGAGTCTGACTTGTCAGGATTAATTACAGTGTCTTCTGCACTGGAGAGTACTAAATGACACTGACATCTATCTGTGAGAACATGCAGCTTAAACTGACAGACTTTGAAATCAACTAAAATTACATTCAGTCGAGATGTAGAGTAATTTTAATCTATATTCTTCATGTGGCAAAAATTTATTTTGCTGTCTAATTTTCATTGCATCTATTGTTGCTAGTTATTTCAGTGAATAACATACATGCATACATTTATAATCTTGTTTGTGAAAATGTAATCTATATGTTTTAATCTGTTTTTGTTGTCAGAGTGTGAACAGAATTTGATCCAACCTGAAGAAATTGACTTCAGGTTAGATCTTGTTGCTTGTTGAAAGCTGTGAACTGACATGTTCAGCTCTCAGTGTTCCTCAAGCACATGGTGCCATTTATCTTTATAAATAATTATTCTAATGGCTTCATTGCAGCACCATCCACTTCTGCCCTTTGAAACTCTCTCTTTACAGCCTTTGTTCCACTACTATCCTCATCTAATACAGCCACACTCTTCCTTCCTGTTCTCTTCACCCTCTTGCTATTCATCATCATCTATCCTTTTGCCAATCAGTGATGCATATCAGCTCACTGTTACTGTTAAATGAATACATTTCTTCATTTCTGTTCATGTCCCAGAATCTCTTTCATCACATGTTTCACCTTCATCTGTATTCGTAAGTTTGATTTCTCTGATGTGCCAATGTGATCACTTTCTTTCTCCTTGGTCTGAGCTCTGGGAATTTGTCTATACATCTTTGACCTATAACTAATGAGCACATCTCTCCTCGTGTGTGTGTGTGTGTGTCAAGCATGCTGCTGTAGGTTAACAAAATAAAGATTGGGAGAAGCAGCAGCAAGACCTAGAGGTTACAAAGTATTTTTCAGTCCAGTGAACTTTAATTCAGATATAATACAGGCCTATCAAATGGTGGAAAAACAACTGAATCATAAGAGGAAGAAAGAGGTAACAGCTGCAATAAAAGAGAATCTCAACTGCAAAGACAAATCACTTCTACTTCAAATGTCCATGACTGTCAAAGAGCTGGTTTAAAAAAGTTAAATGATTTTTCTTGTTCTGTGTGTCTCAGGCCTGAGTGTGAGTGAGGAGCCTCCTCCTCACAGAGTGACCACTAGCCCTCCATCAACAGTTCACCAGAGAGGACCACCATGCCGCAGCAACAGTCTCCAGCCACCCTCCACCCCGGCTCTGCCCCGGCGCTACCTGCCGCCACAGCCAAGAAGCTGTCCTGGAGGTCAGAGGAGCTTTAAGCATCGATATTGATTTTTATGTATTTTGGTTCAGCATCATTTTCATCATTTTCATTTAGACATAGGTTACAATTGTACTACCAGTGTTTTCCCTGAAAAGTAGAAAAGTGAATTAGGCACATCCAGCTTAGGCTAAGAAAAACTTTTATAAGTAATTTAATTTCAGCACTTGAAAAGTATTTTATACAGATAGTTAATATTCATATTGTGGAAAAAACAGGAATAGTGCAATGTAGTCAGTAACTCAAGCTCTTTTATTTTATTACTATTTTCTACATCCTTATGCAGTTTAGCATCAAACTAAACACAAGCTCCTGCTCTCTGGGGTTGTTCAAAGTCATATGGGGAAATGAATACTTCAACCCACTAAGAAAATCACTGACAGCAAGTACTGAACAAGATATCAAAGGGTGAAAGTCCTTAAATGTCCTTTTTTTTGGCCATTTATTCCCTTGCACTAGTTCTACATGACAGAGTTTAAAGGGCATTTTAGCTTTTTAACACTGCATATGATTAAAAACTATAAAACACAAACACCGTACGTTTGTGGTTGTTCTCCGTGCTGCTAATAAATGTGGATGAACTTATTAGGTCATGCTGTCCCAGCTGACAGTGCTGATGCCGTCTGTTCACAGGAAACGAGTCTCACTGGCAGTAATGCTTTTCACACTTTTGTGTTTTCACACGTGGTGATGAAACTCTATAATTTTCTGTTGTATGTATGAAAGCATTTCAGTTGTGTGTGTGTAGTTCAATACAGTATGTGTGTATTTTTTGGTTTCATGTGTGTGAGAGAGGAAAGTGTATGTGTATGTCAATGGTAATTCTGAATAATGTCCCACACAGTCCCTCCTACTGTAGTGTCATGTTTCACTCACTCGCACTTTAAATGTGTACAGGGGACTGACTGAATAAACAACAAAGAATCCTCATGTATTTGAGGTGATATAAACCAAACACAACTTAATGGGTACAACATAGTAGATGGTGTGGAAATCATTGTTCTATGGTTTCAAGTAGGAATAATAAGTCAGGTCTGTGAATTGAGGATGTAGGCAGTGTTGTGACTGTGAGACACTTTTAAATTTGCTGTAAATTACTGATAAGGAAATAGTCTGGCTACCATGGCAAGCATTTGAATTTGCTGTCAATCTCTGCTGGATGTCAGGTTATCAAACGAGGTTATCTAATTTGAATTTTTAAGAAACTCTGTTTGGTGATAAAGCATTTCAAAATGTGCAAATACAAAAATTTCACAGTTGCACAAGTGAGTGTGTCACTCAGTGACTATTTTCCAAGAGCAAATAATTCATCATCATAAATAATTCCCATTCATCAGTTGAATTTCTGAACTGATCTCATGACATCTTGGCAGAACTAAGGTGGAATTTCATCTGTTCCATAGGATCACCAAGTTGGTCTGTCAGTTTGTCAGAGTCACAATTTCGCATCGTTGCATTTATTAACTCAAAGCAGTGTGGTATCTACATTCTCAAAGAGCAGCTTGCATCGCTGTCAACTCACAGTCATGTGTTGGCACCAACACTTGAACAGTAAACACCCACACAGAGAGAGAGAAAGAAAGACACACACACAGTGTTTCTGCAGGCTTGAACCATCTCTCCAGGGTCATATGGGGATTTATTCAGGATCAGAGGCTTCGCTCCCATTACAGGTCTAATTAGTTTCTTTTCAAGGCCGCTCTCCTCCACTCCTCCCCACTTCACAACTGATTCCCTGCTAAGCTCCCAAAATCTACTTCCTTATTCACTATCATCTGTTTTTGTCCTCACCACTTTTCATCATGCTCAGCTCTTGTGTAACACAACTCGTATTTTATCTTTCAAAACATGCCCTTTTCTTCAAACCCGCACACCTTACCAACTCTGTGACAGATTTAATATGACATAAGAAAAAAACGTATTGGCTCAGAAACACTATTAAAAAATATGCTGGGTTCAGGATTCTTGTCTATCTTTGCTTTAAAGTGTATCACAGAGCACAAGGAGGAGATGTGCCAATTCAAAAAGCAGTATGCTCTGTTTCATTTTCACCCAAAGTCTCATGGGACACAGTTATGCTGCGCAGCAGGAGGGAGGTAGCTGGAGATGAAAGCAGGAGGGTAACAGAAAGAGTGAAAAATTAGGAGAGAGAGAGAAAAATCCACAAAGGAATGTAAAAAAGTGAGAGACTGAAGAATGAACTGGGAAGGATTGTTGGTTTGATGCTTGATTGGCTTAATGTTATATAAAACTCAGACACATTTTTAATTTTACTGTCTGCATTTTTTTTGCATAACTGAGTGATTGGTTTTATCCTTATTCACTGACAGTTAGCAGGAAGGAGTTTCAGCGGGGTTCAGAAGTCACACGTTCTCTGCCATCCTCCCCAAAGAGGCTGGCAGTGGTTCCTCCAAAACTTCAGTCCCCAGGTGAGTCCTTTTCCCACAGTATCAAAACACAAACCACACAAAATGAACACTTAGTTCACTTTGTGTTACTCTCGGTAACATACTGTATACTATATGTCTCTAATACAGACAGGACAAGAAAAATAATAGAAACACATTTCCATAGCTGTCATTATTTAAATCAAGAACAGAACAGTGTGTTGATTGAACAGAATAATGTGCTGTTAGCATAGACCAGATATTAGAAAATGAGCCTACCTCTCACTTGATTTACAATGTCAGTGGACATTTTCCTGAGGAAGTAATGGTCTCAATCACATCTGCTTCTGAGCAGAAACTAGGAAAAATCCTGAGGACCAGCCACTGGTGACCTGATGAGACTGAAGAGGATAAAGAAAGATGGATCAGATAAGATGGCAAAGATTTAGTGACAATGGGACAAGGCACATGACAGCAGAGCAAGGGGAAAGTGGCACATAGCAACAAAATGATGGGCAAATGAGTCAGGCATGTTGTAGCAATTGTGGCAGAAGAGACCAGCTAATTAATAGTTGATGGCAGCATTGACACCTGGGAAAATGAGAGCTAAGGAGTGACAGAGAGCACATACTTGAGAGGAGGTGAAAGCAGGAGCTATTAGAATAACATTATGGTAGAAGCAGCCAGCAGAGTAGCTTTCGGGACTGAACTTTTAGAAAACTGAAAGAGTCCACCGTTTTATCTTCCACATGAGGGTCTTGGAGCTGCTGGTGCCAATCCCAGCCGACATGTGGCAAAAGGCGGTTTACACCAAAAACAGGTCGCCTGTCCATCAGTGAATGAAAATTGAAATAGAGCAGGCTCTAAAAAACCCTCCCACCTGTTGACCACTATGTTCACATATGTTCAAATGAGTGTCCCACAATCTGAGCATGTCAGAGTTTTCCTCCATGATTTCAAGGTTGACAGTTCTAGGACTAACCTTGCAGTTATAGACAACCTGTTCCACTTCAATAAAATTAACTGAACAATTAATAGTGATGATTGTCTGTTTGGTCTCATCCACTATCTACTGTGTGACTCATACTGCTCCTTTTCATGTCCCTTTACTAAGTGACTTTTCTAAATAACAGTTCTTATATTTATGACCTGTTCTTACTCACACCTGCAGCGGTGTGGCACATCCAGCTTAGAAATAGTATACAGCCTCAAGAGAAGATTCGTGATGCTTATCGCACTTTCTTCTGTGTTGTGATTTGAACTGTGCAATCTCAGCCTCTGTTCCTTTAGGCTCTGCTCTGCAGTGGTAGAATAATGTTCTTGTAGGATTGCATAGTCTCTCCCCATCTTTCCTTGCAGTGTTGACACACATCTCCTCAGGCAGCACTTCTGTCTTCACTCACTTTCACTGGTGCTACTTGCTCATTGTGGGACCTCGTCACCTCCCACACAGTCATAAAATAAAAATATCTTTTAGCTCTAAGTCTTACCAGCTTATCTCTTGTTCTCTGTGGTTTAACCCAATGGAAAGTTTTGCTTTTACTTGAAGCTGCTGAGCAAAATGTTAATGTGTTGAATTGAAACTGTCACTAGTCTCACCTCACCACACAAGGTGTGTAATCACCTTCACTTATTATTTCTCTCCTCATTGTTCTGCTTTCAAAATACCTGCCTTCACATTAATTTGGCTGATTTTGAAGTCACTGTTCTCCCACTCTAATATCTCAGGTAAAACTTGATTACTGTGTGTGTGTGTGTGTGTGTGTGTGTGTGTGTGTGTGTGTGTGTGTGTGTGTGTGTGTGTGTGCGTGCGTGTGTGTGTGCGTGTGTATGTGTGTGTGTGTGTGTGTGTGCGTGCGTGTGTGTGCGTGCGTGTATGTGTGCGTGTGTGTGTTCTTGTATTTGTTGCCGTGTTATGACCAAAAATTGTATAAACCATAGAGAGTGAGGGCATTTTGGCTGGTCCTCACTTCTTAAGGTTAAGGGTTAGGGTTAGGCTAGTGGTGATAGTTAAGGTTAGGGTAAGGGGCTAGGGAATGCATTATGTGTGTGTGTGTGCGTGTACATTGTTAACCCAAGATTTCCAGAAATCATTGTCAAAGATAAGGAATCCTAATGTACATTCAAGACAAAATCATGAAGATGAAGATGGTTTTATTCCTTCATTCAAGATTCAATATTCTTGTCACATACTTGATCCAACAATCCAGTATCAGTACTAGTAACAACATTTCTAGATTCAGTGCCATCTCAACTTAGAGAGAGAATTTCTCCACATTTCTTCTTGTATTTGTCACCTTCAGCTTCTTTCTTTTCCTAAACTGTTCTTATTACAGTTAAATCATTCACCACCTTCAGGTAACTACACTCCTCCTCCTTCTTACTGGATCTCATCTCTCTGATCTCTCATTTACCCGTGACCCTCATTCTGCGACTCTCATTTTATTCCTGCTCCTCTCTCTTACCAATCTCTCACTCATTACTTTGGACCCTGCACCCCAAATCCAGCCTCACGTTGTCATGGAAACCTCCCCTTCATGCTTCAGTGAGCCAGAATGAGATGCTGGTGAGGCAGGTGATGTGGAGTTGCAGTGAAGAGACTGAAGTGAAGAGACTGTGTTTACATTAAAAAAGATTACATTTTACAGGATTTGATTCATTCAGATTAGGCTGTGTTTGGTTGCTGTGTATTTCTGTTGGTTGGTACATGTTCATGCTACATGACAGAGGTTAATAAGCCTGCCTGTTTGTCAACAGCAGTTTAAAAGTGTGCCCCGCAAGCAAAAATGGTTTTCACATGATACATGGTCACATGGCCTTTTCAATTACCTATCTCATTAAGGGATTAGACCATTGATACATGTGCCTAATGTTTTTACAGAAACACAGTATCAACAATACACCCAAACGTATACTGTTACTGTATATTTTATTGCATCAATCATGACTTGATGTGGACTGGGAATTACCTCAAGGCCTCCTCTGTAGAAAAGATTCAATTAACCTGCTATCATTTATCATGTGAACAGAGTCATTAGCAAAAGGTGAGGTCAAATCTCCTCTGATTTAATACTCATCAGTTTTACTATTACAGATACACACAGTTCGATTTCAGAATTAGAACACAACTAATTATAAAGCAAATATGTCAAAAATAACGTTATTTGTGTTTTACCTTGTAAAAACATGCTCATGCAGACTAATTTGGTCAGTGTTTTATTTTCCGTGCTCACATTTCGTCTCCCCACAGTTCAGTCTGGGCAGCGTCCTGCAGCTGCAGTGCGAGGGTCAGCTCCTGTGGGGTCCCCTCACCGCATGCCCCCCCTGAGGTTGCAGCAGGAACAGCAGGAGAGCCTGCAGACGGAGAAAGAGAAAGCCCAGCAGAAAGAGAGGGAAAGGCAAGAAGAGGAGAGAGAAAAAGTGGATCAGAGGGAGGAAGTGAGTGGCTGAGAGATTCAGGCAGCAACACCTGGAGTCTGCTTTTTTATTATTGTTTTGTTTTTTTGTCCTCTGTCTCATAGGTTCAGCGGCTGCAGGGACGCTGTGAACAGCAGGAGAGGCAACTGAGAGCTCTTAGAGAAGAACTGAGGAAGACTTCCTTGGGTCTGGAGGCCTTCATCATCACCACTCAGCATTATTGCCTCAAGGTAGCATCAGGATTGATATAGTGTATAATTAATAAAATGGTTATTGTCTTGTGCAATAGTAACAACGCTATCTTGCTCTAAAGCACATTTTCTACAGAGGTCCACAGTTTTTTATCGCTTGATTAAATTAAGATTTGGCAAATTTATCCCTGGTGAACAGTGCTCATCATCATTATTATGGCATTTTTTTAAATTCTGGTTAATATAAAGGTGAATTTAAAACACAGTACACATGCACACAGCGCACATATGAACTCAAGACCACATACAGTATTTAACACCATGAGGTGAGCATGGTCAGTGAGCAACACGGTGGGCAAGAGCGACTGCAAATGTGAGAGGCTCTCCAGAGTTCAGTGTGTCACTGGGAGGAATTCATATTGCACTCTGTGACAGCGGGAATGATTTAGTGCCTGTGTTAGTGTTCGCAGACTGCTCAGGGTCTGACTGACTTGTTTATGGTCACTATCTGATCGATCAGATAGTAAGGAATTATTGTGTTAGAAGGTTAGAGCGCCATCTGCTGGCATCAGTCAAACACAACAGTATTCACAATATTCACAGTGTGCATGGTACAACCATAAGGCTACAAAACAGTGGAGGAACTGCTTCCCAACCACTATGATCACAAATAACTTTTGATATTTTATATATTGTTGCATGATGATGCATTTTATTTTGTATGAATTAACTGTTATTGAATATTTACTACTCCACTGCTTTAAAGCGACACAGTGTGTAACAGTGTGTGCATTTGTTGACGAACCAACGATACCGGACAGGCGTGTTAGCCATAAGTGGCAGGGAGGGTGAAAAACTATGTGAATAACTGAATTCCGAACATGAACAGGGAACGACGTGACTTCAATTACACCACCTGACACACAGCAAGATTCGGCGAAAAATGCGAACACTGTCTACTTACTAGTCCAACAGTAGAGCCAGGTCACTATCACTCCGACATCACTCGGCGTCTCAGGTGACGCCGGCGTGAAAGCAGGACCAATATTCACCATTGTCCGGCATCTTATCCTGTCACTGTCCCGCTTTTTCTTAGACTTCTCTGACAAAATCTTCAAACTCTTTGGTATCTGTGCGGTCTCTTCGTAGCCTCTTCCATTTTCAATGAAGGAACAAGTCCTGTATAACTTTCACCCCCAAGCTTACACGAGCTTCGCTCACTCGGAGCACTGTGACGTATCAGTCGAAGCAACAGTCGAAGCGGTGAAGTTGGTTTCACTTTCGTTCGTTTACATTGTGACAGTTCAGGTGATGGAGACCCTCTCAGGCTCTGGCAAGAACGCTATTCAAACTGTTATAAGTAGACAATACATTTAAAATATTTTTGAGACATTATTCAGAGGTTGAAAGAGTACATGGTGTCGCTTGAACATATTTCTCCCCTGGGGGTTAATAAAGTTCTTCTATTCCATTCTATGTGCATAAAACTCACTTCAACCAGGATTTGAGGATGCCATACAAATATATTATTCATCTTTTACTTACTTGTCTTTTTTTGAAAACATAAGAGAGGCAGTATTTTGTGGTTGCGTTAGTCAAAACTAAAATTGATTTGTGGAATTACTGAGCATGATGAAAATAATAACAGGTTTAGCTTGTCTTATACTGGAATTCCTGTCATCTGTTTTTAGCTCATGGCTCTAGCTTGTCCATTACTTAAAGATGCTGCCCAATTTCACTGCAAATATTTGTTTTGCCATTTACATCTATATTTCATCTAGTTTGTTGAAATGGTTCTCAGAGCCTGCACTGTTATAATGTTAAAATGCTATTTTATTCCTTATTTTCAGAATAAAACTGCTGAAGAAAATGAAAGGAAACTGTCCATGGAAATGCAAAAGATCAGAGAGGAAATGGGTAAGAAATACTTAATCCTTCAAGTCAGGTTAAAGCAGAATATTTCATTGTCATTGTAGGGAAAGCAAAGATGCTCTAATGAAGTGTTTCCACTTAGTGAGGACAATGTGACACTGAAGACGTATATGCGCAATAATAGTGCCCTGAAACTGAAGAACACAGCCATGACTCATTTAATTTGCATTCCTGTATTTTCCTCCTGTTAAGAGATGAGAGACTACTTATACAGTATAATTTAAATTAAAGATTTAAGTATGATATGAAACACATAAAATGCATTTTGCCAAATCCATTTTTTTAAATCTTATCAAGCCTAACAAACTTTGTCCACAGCACTGAACTCTGTGCGATGGGAGAGTCTCCAGCGGAAAAAGACAGCATTGGAGGAGGCATTTGAGCGGGAGCTGCAGGAGCTGCAGCTGCAGCAGGAGACGGAGCTGGCGTCTGTGGAGGAGGGGCTCAGAAAGTGTCACTCAGCAGAGACAGAACACCTGAGGGCAGAACATCTGGCAGAGATGGAGGAGCTTAGGACTCAACAACAAGAACATGTGAGAGAAAGGCATGATGGGACGTGTTTTCTGTGGTCTTTGTAGCTGGTCAGTTGCTAAAAGCGTGTGTGTGTGTGTGTGTGTGTATTAGTTGGAGGAGATGACAGTCAACCACCAGGCAGCCATTCAGGAGCTCAGAGACATGCATAACATCACCATGGCAACACTGCATGAAGAGCACGCCCGTACCATGAGAGGTTAAGTTTTAGATCTCGTGTGAATAACACACTATTACACCAGTACTGCTAGAAGCAACCTCACCTCTCTTCGATTGTGTTTGTGAATCTGTGTGTAGACTTAAGAAAAGCTCACGAACAACAGAAGATGCTTCTGGAGGAGGATTTTGAGAAACTCAGACTTTCTCTACAGGTATAATTTTAATAAAAAAAGGATTGCCTGTGTTTTATTTTTTGTCAGTATAGAGTAATCTGTACCCCCTTTCTCTCCCTCCTACTGTGTGTGTGTTTGCTCAGGATCAAGTGGATATGCTCACTTTTCAAAATCAGTGTCTGAGGGACAAAGCCAAACGTTTTGAGGAGGCTTTGAGGAGGAGTACGGATGAACAGATAGTTGTGAGTTTATCTAACACAAGAGTTTAACTCTAACACAGGCAGACAGTCCACATAAACCTACCAATGGCTGTGTATATAAAATGTATAGAAGAAAGGTATCACCTGAAATATCTGAATATGTATCTATAATAAATTGCAATAAATGAACTAATTGAAATTTCTCTCTGTATGTCTGCTCTTTTTCTGTAACAGGAGGCTTTAGCGCCATACCAGAACATTGACAAAGATCTGAAGAGCTTAAAGGAGATCGTAGAAATGAAGAACCAGCAGATACACCAGCAAGAGAAGAAGATCTCTGACCTGGAGAAAGTGGTAGGCTCAAATAAGCCATCGCTACACACCTAACTACTCCACAGCAACACACAAAAAACTTGTATGTACACTGGTGCTAATACACAGGATGGTGAGTCAAGTTGATGAAATACTGCGTTATGGTCATGTGTTATTTTTGAGCAGGCCCAAAAGAATGCGTTCCTGGAGGAGAAGGTCCAAGTTCTGCAGCAGCAGAATGAGGATCTGAAGAGTCGTATTGAAATTAACCTTGCTCTGTCCAGGTAAAGTGCGTGCAGCCATCATCATCATCAGATTATTATCATCTAGATGCTGTATTCCTGTTGTTTTTGTAATTTAATTGTTTGTTAACAATTGCCAACATAACAATAAAAATGCAAATAGATAACACAATTCAGTTCATAAGTAGTTCATCACAAAGGCGGCCTTTTTTACAATATTGCCTTCAAAAATCAATTAACATTTTACACATATACTACATCGGTGAGTAATCAGTGGTCATCATTTCATGGACTTCCTCTGTGCTGTTTTCCCTGCAGGCAACTCTCAGAAGAGAACGCCAATCTCCAGGAGTCTGTCGAAAAGGAGAGCAATGACAAGAAGCGTCTGAGTCGAAACAACGAGGAGCTGCTGTGGCGTCTCCAGACCAGCCCCCTCATGTCCCCTGCCTCCTCTCCCCTACACCGCTCCTTCTCTGCCTCCCCTGTCCCCTCATCCCAATTCTTCTCCTCCTGTCCTGTAGCTGGGTGCGACTCTCCCACTCACTGTCACGGCTGTCCCCAGCAAGTTCAGTACTCCTCCCCTTCCCACAGGGCCGCTGTCAATCCAAGCCTCTCCCCAGGACCAGCCACGCCAACTCACAGGGCAGCAAGCAATCAGAATTACTCCCCTGGCCCGGCCACACCTACACACAGAGCATCAGCCAACCGCTCTAACTTAACCGCTAGTCTCAACTCCCTACATCGATAAGCTCACACTCTTCTAACCTTAATCTGTTTAACTTCCTTCATTATTTCCCGCCTCTCTGAATGTGAATGGAGTTGTAGTACACGTTTGGGGTGGGAATGAGCTGTGGTCTTCAGTAGCGATAAGCCGATATTCAGCGTTGGTATCACTCACATACTCGTCAAAATCACAGGATCAAATGCTACACTGATCATGGGATCTATGTGAAGCACAGCAGATTTGTGTAATTTTGTAAATAATAATACAGTATCTGATTTTGGTATTGGTACATAGATACTGTGATATTGGTACTGGTAATAAAAAAAAGTGGTATCGAGCCATCCCTAGTCTTTAATCAGTCAGTACGTTTTATATAACATTAGAGAAAAAAACATATCAAAATCCAGAATGGTACGGACTGAAGAAGACTGAATTTCAAATTTTAAAAATAAATGAACATTTTAAAGTTAATACATGGTAGAAGAACATGGGAAACAGTTAATATTAAAAGGCTATAAAGAGGCAGATACACTAGTGCTTGTGTACTAGGACCAGGTCAGTAGTCTATTCAGATTTCATAGTCAAGTTTTGAACCTATATCAACCAAAATGCGCATGGAAACGTACTGAGTGTTAAAGCACTGAGGCTGCACAGCCTCTACTATGAGATATAACAACATTTATCAGATTGTTATTTGAAAATGACTCCAGCTCAGTCCTCTGTCTCAACCTGTATTACAGAGTCTTGAAATGAATGTATATACTGTATGACAGTATCATTTAATAAGCTACGCTCTCTCTCACTGGGATATATTACTATCAGTTCTGTGTCAAATGCTGATTTCCAGTTCTCCGTCATGAACGGAATCAGCTTCCAGTTGAAACTTTCTTTTCTTTTCTTTTCTTTTCTTTCTGGAACAAGAGCCCTAACAAAGCGCCTTACACTTGGACCTGCTGCCTTACCAGCAGAAAGCGACCAATAATTTTATTCCATGAAGGACTTAACCTATGGATTTGGTTTATAAATCAGAGCAAATTTTTCTCAGCCTCCTTAAGGTGCATTTTGTAATTAGTCCAGTGCTGATATTTTACATGTTTGGAACATTCTTCCTGCATACCCAGCCATTTTATACTTAAATATAGAGGACTTTAAATTCCTTTAAAATCCTTGCCAGGTCTTCCTCTTCACATTCACAATCCCTCAGGTCAACTTGCAAAAACTACCCCTGCCATTTTAAATTTACCTCAGTGGGAATGTGCAGTCTATTGTAACTCAGCTCCAGCAACAACAATAACAACAACAACAACAGCAACAGGAACAACAAACATCTACCAGAGAGTTCAGTGCTAAAGGGGGAATCTAGCACACGGATCACTGTTTTAAAGATTGATGCAGATTTCTTTATATTGTGGTGTTTAAATCGAATTAATTTGTTACTTTTTTGTTACTTTAGCAAGCATGTATAGTAAAAGTCTTCCAGTTTGGACGTAAACCTTATTATTGCTGTGATCTGTCTAGGTAGTAAGCTTGACGTGTGGAGGAAATGAATGGTATTTGGGACACAAATGAAACATATGATGTACTTTTTACATCTCTTTGATAGGTGACGTTCAGGTCACAGTCTTATGTTGTAATATGAGTCAATAAGCTATGTAAATATGAAAAAGAAAATACAAGTTAACCCTTTATTTACCTCTCTGTGATGTATTAGAATAGTGTAGCCCCTTCTCAACCTGTACTAACCTCTTCATAGCCTCTGCTTAATCCCTTCCACTTTGTTTGTCTACATTTTTAATTATTTGCTTTTTTTAATGTTGTAAACCTCTCACTGACCTGTCAGTGTACAAGACTGTATTGTTCAGGGAAATACCTTAAATGTTCCTTTATACAGTACATATTCTATTTCCCAATATATAATTTTCCACTTGTAACAGAGACACCGACCTTTGATGTATACAAAGAGAAACATTTTATAGTATACTTTACATCATACTAACTTACCCTCAGGGTCAGTTTTATCCGACTTTTTAACAAGTCAACACTGAAAAAGACAGTATTGTACAATGTGAACTTAATAATGAACTGATATACGAACAAGCTAAAATTTTCGACTTACAAATATAAGTAGTTGTAAATAAACAAGGTCATTGAGAGGGGATGAGGCTAAGTCTGTGTTGTGTTGGCTGTAGACAGTTATTACTAAATTGATAACAGGAGCATGGGTTAGGTTTAGTGGCTAATGTAATATTGTCAAAACAAAATTAAGTAAATGCATGAGAGCCCTAAAACTCCTTGCAGCCTCCCTGCAACTGGTTATGTAACCAGCATGTAAAGGGGTTTGTGGGTTGACAGTTTTTTTTTTATCAATAATAAGTAGAATTAAGTAGATTTTTTTATTGTTATACCAGCACTTTTGATGGTCATGAAAAAATCTTTTCATTGATCTTCAAGATTTTTTTGTATGATGTGTGATGCTCTTAAAAGAATGTCAATAATGAACAGCATGAGATTTGAGAATCTCAGTTTTATACCCATTCTGACGACTTGGAGAATGTCTTTGCAAAACAAGCAGTTGTCACAAAAAAAAAAAAAAAAAATCAGCAAGTCACTGTGTTTCACCTACGCTGTTGAGTGACTCTTCGGGAATCCTCCACAAGGTCACTTCAGGACTAAACATTGTCTACAAGGATGCAACAAAAACTAGTGTTTACAAATCACAGCATAAATTTACTGATTCCTGTTAAATTAACATTTCTCCTCTGAATGGACTATGATTTCCAAACAGCTGATATTGAAACAACCCTTCAGTGTGTCCTGTGGACATCCATGTCTCATTCTATGCTAAATGTCAAGAGTGTAACTGCATTTTATATTAGCCATTCATTATGATTTTTATTTACTTTTGTTAAAAGAGAAAGGCCTCTTGTCTGACCACTATGTAGCAGCCATTTAATATGCTTAATATGACATTTAAATGTCCACGTTGATATTTTACTACCACAAATTGGTCAAGTCTCTAAACAATTAACCCCTTGAAGATTTGCGCCATAGAAAATGTTTACTGACTTTGTTCAGACACTGATTGTAGTTTGAATGTAAATACATTTACAACATAAGTTGCATCTTAGTGCACCAACAAAGTACTAATAGAAGCATGTTTTTTCGGTCGTTTCTTGCTCTCCTTTTCTCTTCTTATACCTCTCTGCATTTGTGATGGTCTGAAATGTTAAAATGTAGTGTGCAGTGGGAGGCCAGTAGGACGAGGAATGAGATAGTTCAACATGTAATGTACTCACAGTATGTTGGTGATTTCATTTGTTCTTTTGAGGAGAACACAGTATTAAAATATTTCAGAAAAATCATGTGTTTGTGTTCATTTTTCTCTGTTTTTCTTCCATTTATAGTCAACAATTGGAATTTGTAAACAGAAAATGCAATGCAAATAACTTTAATTTCTTTGGCAAATTTATGTTTAATTTTTTGTATTTTTGTTTTTAAACCTTGAGCAAGAAAGTAGTTTGTGGGCCTGCTTATTTCTGAAATGTTACTTCATTGTATTCATTACTGTTCCAAGTTAAGATAAGGAGACAAACCACCAACTGTTGGCCAGTGAAGTTGCAAAACAAGTTTTTATCCAAGTAAAATGGGAAACCGAGCAATTTTTTTGTGCCTGTCAGTGCATGGTATTATGACAAAAAAAAACAACCATCACCAAGCAAAACTTTATAGCATCACTCATGACGTGCAACTCATGGACCCCCAGCAAAACAGGTCAGAGGGGAATAAAAGGACAAACAGATAAAGAAAGACGATTATCTCCCCTTAATTTATTGGATTAGATTTAGCAACTGATCAATATTACATCATACATTATGACAGCATGAATGAAACACTATTGACTGTATACTCTAATGACGTGTGAATGAATGTTTGAGTCATTTGTGTGTCAGGCAAAAAAATATATATATATATAGCAAAGTTTTCCTTCTTGAAGCATGCAATATCAGATAATACTAGCTTCATTACAAAATATGAAAATGATATGTAAACTATGCTGACCACTCTTTTACTACAAGTCACATTAGGTAGCAGGCTTGGCCTGGTCCCAGCTTGACTATACAAACCATAAAGGTATTTGTATAATCACTTTGAAAAGTAATGCCCATTGAACAGCAGCATTATCTCTGATGTTACTAATTTGCCTATGCATATGATTATACAGTCACTACAGCGGAACAGCTATTTGAAGAAGTGCTGCATTCAGTATTAATAATCACTTCCGAATGAAGTGACTGATGACATCCATGGGCAGAGGGAAGATAATAGTGGAGTTCTTTTCCGCTGCGATGGTGTTGAGAGTCTGCAGGTACCGAAGCTGCAGGGCAGACGGGGATTCTGCGATGACCAGGGACGCCTCCTTGAGGGCACGAGATGCATTCATCTCACCCTCTGCTGCAATCACCTGTACGCAGAGCATGAAAGAAGAGTTAATGCCATAATTATGACTCCTCACTCAATATCTAGGCCTACATGAGTGTGCACATTTTTTTTGCAACAAAGCTTGTATGCATGCCCTGACCTTGGCTCTGGCCTCTCGAGCTGCCTCTGCTTCAGCAGCCATGGCTCTCTGTAGCTGAACAGGCAGCTTCACATCTTTAATCTCCACACGCTCTACCTTGATGCCCCAGTTATCTGTGGCTTCATCCAGACTGGACTGAAAAAGAGCAAAAAGTGCTCACACTTGTAGCTTATCGTGCAATAATGTAATGAAATATGAATCTGGGGGGGGCCACATAGTGAAAAATCGATATTATTCCATGAAAAGACACATTGGACATAAGCAAACCAAAAGGCATTTGGTTGTCCCTCAGAAAACAGGTTACAAAAAAAAAAAAAAAAAAAAAGATCATGTAGTTCATCCTACCTTGTGATCAAAATCCAACATTTTTTCACTTCAACATCTTTCATTTCAAAAGCTTTCTATCTTAAAATGTGCTGTGGATTGTGTACCTGCATGCTGTGAGCGATGCCCTCACGGTCAGATAAGACCTCAGCCAGGTTCTTAGTTCCTAGAACATTTCTGAGAGTAGTCTGTGCCAGCAGACGGGTGGCAAAGTCAGCATTAGACACGTTGGCCACCGAGGCAATGGGGTCATTCACCCGGAAGTACACAACTCCATCCACACACACCGTAACCGAGTCCTTAGTCAAGATCTGGAATAGATATCTGTGATAGTTTCTGTGTGTGTGTGTTCATATTTGTTACCTCCCCAAACAGATTAGTGTTTGTGGTTTGAATTCTCTACCTCCTGTGGTGGGATGTCAAAAGAGACTGTTCGCAGATCAACTTTTACAATGGAATCAGTGCAGGGCAAAATAAAGAAAATCCCTGTGGACAGAATAGGAGAGAAAGCACAGAAACAGGAAAAGGTCAGTCACCTGTTTCATATTACTACATTAATATCACTAATTGTATTACCCTATCAAAAATTGTAAAAAAAAACATACCTGGTCCTTTTGCCTTCCTGTCTGTGATACGGCCCAGTCTGAAGATGACAGCACGCTCATATTCCTGAACAATCTGTGATGTGACCAGGAAAGACCACAACATAAACTCAGTCCACATGCACATTTACATACGATACTCATCTCAGACTCACTTACCTTCAGACAAAACCAGATGGTGAAGGGGAAGAGGCAAAGTGTGAAGAAACCAGACAGAACGACAATGAACCAACCAATGCAGCCCAAAGACCCTGTCTGTTCAGCTAAAAAAAAAAGACAACGATGTGAAATGAATATTCCAACTGGCTGTGTAAACACACACAGTGCAAACAGTAAAGCGTTGACTTGTTTGGAGTGATCTGTAGTAGGATTACCACTTTGAACGGAAAAGAACGCGTTATGTAAGAGAAGGGTTTGCGTGTTAGGCTTCATCAAACAACTGTATTTTTTCAACATCAGTCCCATTCACCTCATTCCATTTTGATGATGTGGTTGATTCCTTGGCAGCGAGCTGCACTGCACTCTCTGATGACTATAATTGTGTTTTATCTCCAAAAAGGCTCAGCCTTTTTTCCTCTGTACTACTGTGGTCATCATTTCCTTTGCTTTAGTATTATAAACAACATTATTCTATTTAGTTGAACCCACAAGAGCCACATTTCCTGTTGTTGAGCTAATGAAAATTACACTGCTGAGCTAATTTGAAAAGGAGGCCAATTGCATGCTGAAAACCTTACAAATCCACTGTTGCACATGTCAAGTAAATTTCATTTATAAAGGCCAGCATCACAAACACAATTTGCCTCGAAGGGCTTTACAGTCTGTACAGCAAGTGACACCCTCTATCCTTAGACCCTCACATCGAGTGAGGAAAAACTCCACAAAAACCCTTTTACAGGGAAAAAAAATGGGAGAAACCTCAGGAAGAGCCACAGAGGAGGGATCCCTCTTCCATGACACATGATCTACAGTATAACAGGTCGCTGGTTCAATCCTGGAAAGGGCCAAGGACTGGGGTGCTCCTGAGCAAGGCATCCAAACCCTCATTGCCCCCTGGATGCAGATAAGTGCTGCCCACTGCTCCTGCATCTGGATTGTGTGTGTTCATTACTGGTGTGTAATAAGTGTGTGTGGACAAAAATTACTAATTTCTAACATGTTGGCAAAACGTAATGCTATAAGTAATGAAATTATTAGTATGGTAGAAATTTTTGAACGGGGATGTAATATTATGGTAATACCATCTTTTTTCCTAATGCAATGTCCAGCTTGGTAATAACAGTGATGATAGTGTGGTAATATCGTGTCCAGGTGATAGTTTGGTAATGAGAATTTCTATAGGCTACCATGAGTATAACATCAAAATACCATATTATTAAGCTGAAATGTATCCTAATCCCAAATGCATTTTCCATTGTTATTACCAGGCAAATAATTGGTGATTCTTTGTGATATAAGATGATGTGAACAAATATGTCAACATAACATTATATGTTATTATAATGTTAGTGGACTCTCAACACTTCAGTCTTTATTATATCCGTACATATTTCCTGTTGAACAGAAAACAGCACCAAATCCTGATTGATGGGATGGAAATTTTTTATTTGGTTATCTGAAAAGGTCACATTATTCACTTATTCTCCCTTCACACCTGTCCACCTTAATCTAATTATTAGTGGGATTGCTGTGCAAGCTAATAATTGACCTTATTCAGTGGATGTATGACCATGGTGTGTGCACAGCTTTCAATGTAAAATGATCCTGCCCAACAGGCTGTTGTTAACAAAAGCATGGAAAATGACTGGGAAAAAAAAAGGAAAAGAAAAACGTACTCAGACATGAAACCAAACACCAAATTGAGAAACATTTGCACATCCTCATTTGCTTTTCACAGACTCACACAAGAGAAATGCAAACACTCACAGTCACATGCTTATGGGACTTTCAGTGACATGCGGGTTTCGTCTCTATGACGATACAATCATACTTTGCCCCAGCCTCTGTGGCTGCTTTCCACTTACACAGGTGAGCCGTTTTATACATAATAGACACTGTCTCTGTACATTCGTCACTAAAGTCAAGATTGAAAGAACAGTTGATTTAAGATTCTAATGGCCTGGTTTTTCTTCACATTTCAGCACAATGTTGTTGAAAAGCTCAGGAAAAAAAGACAACAAATAAAACATGGTTTGGCTTACAGATTAGGTCTTCTTTGCTTTGTCCTCTTCTTTTCTGGCTTTCCATCTGGTGCTCCATTTCCATGTATCAGTGAAAAACTGAGTGGGGAAATGTGTTGAGTTTGTTGAAGTGCAACTAATCAGGGAGGGAGTCACCCAGCCTTTTAAAGCTATATTGCAGCAATATAATGAAGCTCAGGGAAACATGTAGAGTAGGTGTGGCTCCAACTCTGAGTTGAACATCAACAAAGTACTATATCATAATGAGGTAAACTGGAGGCTATCTCCATGGGATGGTACAATGATCTTTCCCCACATTTCACTTCCAACTAGGAAGAAGAAATATACAGAATATCTGTGGATATATCAAACTGACCTCATTTGACATGGAAAACATATTAAATGATCACCATTTAAATATTCTAGTGCTATGATGAAGACATATTATTATTACCAAACTATCCATTTCTTGAACAAATTATTCCAGTTAGATCCTGTGACTCATTGACGTAACTGTTACCACCAGTGCATTAGGCAATATTGTGGACACGTGGGACAAGCAACACATTAATCACTCAGTGTGCTCTGAGTAGCCAGCAGAAAGAAGAATTTTAGGGTGGATAGAATAAGTAGAATGAAATCATATACCCAGTGTGAAGCCAAACTGGAGCTTGTGTGGAGTTTTGTGATTATATATTATACAGTTGCAAATGTTGCTCTGACAAGGTCCACAACAGGCGGTCATGTGAATATTCACTTTGTTAAATTATAACTGCCTGTGCTGTCTAGTAAGTACTGGGTTTCTTTTTGTACAAACTGATGAATTAACCAATTTCCTCAGATAATTGTTGTGACTTGTACTTACTTATCTATGTAGAAGGTGAGTTTATACAGCGCTGTGTGAAGATAAAAGTGGGTATGGCAAAACTGTTTCAGGATGTGGTCTACATTTGCTACACTTTATTAGTGGCCTCTCTCCAGGGCCACGCAATGTGGGTGCGATGGTCTGTTTAGTGCTGCTTGCAGCCCTAGTTTTCTGTTTGCTTTCTTCCTCAACTCAATTAGCCGTGCTGCATTGACCCATTAGACAAATTATTATTTTATAACTGTATTGCATATAAAAGTGACAGCAAATACTTGTCTGGCTTCAACTCTGCAATCCGAAGGAATCACCGTCTTTGAACAAACCAAGTTAACTATGTCATTGTATAGAATAGAGACGACAACAGGGGCAGTAACCAGCAGTTTACTGGCAAAACAATAAAACAGGTTCAAAGACAAAAAAAAAAAAAAAAATGTGAAAAAAAAAAAAAAAAAAAAAAAAAAAAAAAAAAAAAAAAAAAAAAAAAAAAAAAAAAAAAAAAAAAAAAGAAGCACAGTGTAATCAACAACATGTTCACTACTCCCACATAATAAAGTAGCCAACTCCAAGTGAACCTTGGTAAGTTAAAATACTAATTGGGATTTACAGTGAATTAAACAGAATCACAGTTTGCACTATGATGAAAAGCATTAATGAAGAATACAGTCCATAAGCATCTCAATCCTCCATTTCAATCAACACATGATTGAACCTGTTTTTTTTAGCACTATTTGAGTACAGTGTGTCTGATCATATACCTTTATAACAGCACTATAAACCTTCACATTTGTAAGAAAAAAAAAAAAAAAAACCTTGGTAAACATGCAAAATGGGAATCACAGTTAACTGCTGACCGCGACTAGTTAGGGTTCACTGTAAATAACACAAATATGAGTAGAGCTGAGTTTTCTCTGGGTCTTGACACAGAGGGTTTAAAATATTCACTGTATGTAAATAAAATGTGACATAAGTCAGCAAAAAAAGAAGTTATTGTAATAATACAATATTCAATTCAGAATTTTCAATCGGTATCACGTGGTCTTTCCAATGAAAGTGAACATTAAATACTACATGAGGATAGTGACAAGTCCTTACATATCATGTACATAATTCAATTTTTCAATAATTCATCATTCACTAGGAAAAATTTAGAATTTTCATTAAAAACAGCCCAGTCCAGAAAACATTAAAACCAGCTACAGTCTACATGTAAAGCCTAAAAAGACTCTGGCAACTAATATTTACAAATGTTTATTCACTAAGGGTAATGTAACAAACATAACCCACTCACTATTTCAACTGTTTTCATGGTAGTGTTCCTCACCTTTGTTATTCATTCTGGATTCAACATACTCACTACTGCAGCACGCTTATCTCTTGTCTTATCTTGGATCAAGTCCAAAACCTAAAACAGGCAAGGTCACTGTGGGCTTTATTGCCAGCCCAGCTGGGGGTGTAGACCGGGTTGGAGAGGGAAGGGGTTCCCTGGGCCTGGAGGGTAGTTGGTGAAACTGTTGGACTGAGGAGGGAAGCTCTCTAAACCAGCTGTGGGATGAGCCTAGAACAAGACAAAGACCAGTAGGTTTTTTAACAGACACTGTTTATCAAACTGACATACAAATACTCATACTCAACAATTATGCATGTAATCCATCCTTTTTTTTTTTTTTACCTTTAACACTATGCCACTACCAGATAACATTGGGAAAGAGGCAGGGTACACATTTGTACGGTCACTGTACAGTTGTACGGTCACTACTACTCTCTACTCTCCATTTAAATGAAAGTGCATGAGAAATGAGCCTACTGTGTGTGTGTACCTGCAATAGAGCAGACTGCATGGTTGGGTTGTGGAGGCCACCAAGGGTGGCAGGGGAAGCAGAGGGAGAGAAGCCTGGCACCCCAGGGAAAGAGAGCAAGCTGGGAAACCCACTGTTTCCTGGAGGCTGGAGTCCACTGCCCATCCTGGAAGGCACACAACAACTGCCAGTTAAAAAACTCAAAATGACAATTGTATTAGTTTTTCATTTAAGAAATTATTTAATATTTCTTGCAAGCATCTGTTAGCTGACCTTAATGCATCATATACTGGATAAAAGGACACCTCTTCTTATAGCTTATAAAAAAAAAGCTTTGTTGAGATTTATTAAATACATCTGTTTGCAATTTTTAATTTCACTTGAAACTGTAGTGTGAAACTTTTTAATATGAACAGATCAGTCTGTTACATTCGAACCGTTGTCAAATGAGTTTACAAGGTGTTGAATTAGCCTTTAAGCTCCATATGACTCCATATGACTGGCTGGCAGTAAGCCTCACACTAATATTGCAGAAGAGTGGACTTTGCACATTGAAGGTACAATCTCTTCACTTATCACTCAGAACCCAAGGTAGGAAATCAGCTTTATGAGCAACTCACAGCCTACTTTAACTATTAACTTCTGTAATCTAACATTACAAATTAATGAAATGGAGAGGAAATATAAACTTTCTAAAATAGCTAAACCAACTGACAAAAAAGGGCCTCTTAGCTTAATTAAATATTTGTACAGTGGAAAATATGGATGAAAATATTCAGTTAATTTTATATGATCATATAACGTGGTGTCTATAATTTGTTCATAGCTCTCTTCAGTTGCTCATCAAAAAGTCTTTAACATACCCTGGCTGAAAATTGGAGCTGAAGGCCGATGCAAATCCTGGTAAAACTGGTGATGACGATGGAACACCTGCTGCTACCGCCGCTGCTGCTGCTGCCTGCAGTGGTGCCACGGATGCTACTGAAGATGGAGTGGCACCTGACAGTCCCATGAATGAGGACAATACAGGGCTTCCAGTTCCATGACCCCCTGACACACCCAGTCCTGGGAAGGCAGCAGGGCTAGAGCCAGGCGGAAGGCCTGGGAATATAGAAGGGGCAGAGGTAAGGCCTAAACCGAAAGGGGAAGCTGCACTTACAGCTGCATTGGTAGCCAAGCCGGGGTAGATTGAAGTTGGTGGGTGGTTAGAAATGTTGGAGTTGGAAGGCATTGCAGGCATGGATGAAGTGATGGTGGAGGGAGGGAGTGAAGAAGAAAGGGTGGGAAAATGGGACAGGCTAGGATAATGAGAGGGAGCTGGGCTGGAGGACAGAGCTTGGAGGCCGGTGATAGGGACAGGACTGGGAAGAGAGACTTGAGAGGAACCTGAGGAGTGTGATAGTCCCAAAGAACGTGCCAGGGCAGCCTGCGCAGTACCTGGGACCACCAAGGAGCTAACTGAAGGTGTTCCAGAACGAGAGGTGCCCTTGAAAGCAGAGGGAACAGGGCTGTTACTGCCACTGCTGCTTCCCCCCGTGTGTCTGTTCAGTGATCCAGCTGCAGCGATAGCAGCCTGGGCCTGTACAGAATGAGCTGGAGAGGGTTTGGGGCTGGGGCCAGGGGTGGAACAGGTCGGAATTACTGGAGTGGATGATCTAGGAGTGAGAGCTTGTAGTCCAGAGGGGGTGTAACTTCGTATGACTGACCCAGAAGGGTTACCTGCTTGTGGCTGTATGCCAGAGAAGTTTGGTCCTGACTGGTGGTCTGTGGAATGAGGAAAAAGCTTTTGCTGAGTTGAACCCATGGAGTTTGTCTGCAACAGGGAGTCTGAGCTGCTACGGGAGGTGGCAGGGGTGCCTGGTCGGGAAAGTGCATGGAATGGGGAAGAAGAGAAGCCTCCACTACCAGGGACAGGAGTTCCACAAGGGGTGCCTGTCGGTGTGTGGGCTTTAATGACAGATGAGGGTGTGGGTGTAGCATGACCACTGGGAGTCTGTGGTCCTGCTTTGATGACAGATGGGGATGGAGCAGGCGAGGGAGAGGGGGCATTCGGGTTGTGAGATGGAACCTTCCCAGGGAAAACTGGTGTTATGGGAGTAGTTGGAGGCTGCTGAGCAGGAGAAGCCTGGGGTGGAACAGGATTAGAAGGTATGGATCCATGAGGAATGAGTAGGGGGCCACTGTTGACTCCTGGTGTGGTGTTCTGTGGATTGCCTGGTTTGGCATAACCTGGAAGTAAGAGAGGGTCAGAATGAATTAAAAATGTCAAAAAATAATGATGACATAATCTTACATGAAATTAGAATCAAGTAACAAAGAGTAAAAATAAATACTGTTAACTGATTAATTTCTATTTTTATCATCAGTAGTATTAATGTTAAATAAACAAATCATAGACAGGTAGGTTAAAGCCGAGCAAGTTATTTGTGGATGAAGCAACTTCACTCATATAAAAAAGAAAGACAGAGCACAGAGGAGTGGCCACAGAGCATCCCTGCAATTTATTATGGAAACCCAAACTATTTTTCAAAAATGGAATATGTCTTATTTATACCTTTAGGGAAATATTTAAATTGTTTATCTGGTTTAGACATTAACCTTTTTTATTAATGAAGTAAGTTTAATAATTTGTGCTTATGACTACATTTCTCCCTAAAGGCCCTGAAAGATTTATTTCAACCATGAAAACTAGAAATTTGATGCATTAAAAAATGTGGTTATTCCAAGCAATGCATGATTCCAGAAAGAAAATGATAAATGACATTAGTTTGAAGCTATTTCCAGCCAAAGGGAACCAAGGAACAAAATCACAAAAAATATACTTATAACAGACTGACCAGAAAACAGAAACATCTACCAGATGTGAAGCAATACAAAACATTGTTTTGCTTTTGTTGAGATTTGTGTGTGTATATCGGAGGAGAAGGAATACAGTTCATACCAAATACAACAAAACTTGTTTTATTGTGCAAATTAATCCAACAACACCTTTAGCTGTTGTATTTGAAAGCATTATATATAAAGAGACTTGCATGTTTCTGGTCACTCCGTGTACACAAACAGAGGCAAGAGGCTTATTCCTCACCCAATAAAGGCACTAAACTGAGAAGGTGAAGGTAAGCAGCATGCCAGAAAGTTGGGCAGCAAGATTCAAGGTGGGGGTGCCTTTTTTCAGTCACACACAAGCGTGCGTAAAATCTTTTCCATCGATTCATACCTGCTACTTTGTGGATGGAGTTGTAGGGGGGAGGGGGCACGGTGGCTGTTATAACCCCTCCCACAGAAACAAGACCTGCGTTGTTGTACGCACCTGAATAGCAGTGGCAAACATTAACAGTGTCCACCACACGTTCTCAGACACACACGTGTACGAGTCAAACACAAATCATCCCACTACCAACTACACCTCAATCAATTCAATGTGGATTAACAAAACCATGCCTTACAACTTGTAGCCAGACAAAGCAGAATCATGAATTTGTCAGTTAAATTAGAACTCTACATAATTATGTGGGTATTGTTTAATGATGTAAAGAGCAGAGGAAGCCAGGAATAAGTGTGTGTAAGTGGGCTATTTCTTACTTGGGGCGATGGTTGCATGGGGTCGGCACGGTGGTATAGGGTAGGGCACAGGTCGATGAGGGTTGTAGGTTGAAGGAAACTTGGGTGGAAAACAACACAAGATATAAATAGTTAGCCAGTTTTGTCTTATTAAGCTTCCCCACGTTTGTCACTAATCTATCAATATTTATGATTGCTATGCCTCTGCTATAAGCAGTAGTAAAATACTTTCATTTTTCATTTTCATATTGCCATTTTAATGGGAATCAAATTAATAAGCTCTTAAAATTTCTGTGGAATCTTTGAAAGAGAAAACACCACTGACTGAAACTAATGGATTTAGGATCAATAATTCTCACAGCTTTTATAAATAAAATTATACATCATTGATATTAAGATTACATTTAAAGAACATTTTGAATTCAACATATATATTAAAAATCCAGTCATGCAATGACTATTCTGGCTGCACTAATTAGGAAAAAACAACAACCCAGTTGTTTGTATATCTTTAAACTAATAATATCTGCCATATAGTAGGTGTCTTAAAGCCCAGGAATTATCAATGTGCAAATACAAATTCAGGGTTACTTTTTTGGTGGAACATTCAACATGGGGAGACAAGCACCATTAGTGAAACTTCTAATTAATTTCCAATAAAAGTTAAAGATGTGGTGACTGTGTGCCCACACTCTTCATCAAAATTTTCAGCATGTGGGTTTCTAAATCAGAGGTTGCTGTTAAAGAAAATAAATAAATGGTAACAGGCTATAAAAGGAAGTAGGAGAAACCAACTTATACTGACATTTATCTTCTGAGTCAGAAACATATTTTGTTACATTATGCTTTTCTGTGCCAAAAGTCATTTTCCATCTTGATCATTAAGATGTGAAGATGGGTTCATTTGTTTCAGTGAGTTTCCATTCGTCTGTGTGTGCTCCCATTATATAGCATTTACAGCAGTCTATTTTCCATTTCCACTGCTGTCTATCACTAGCTTATACAACAAGGCTTGATATGTAGGTTAAAGTCTTATCATCATGTGATGCCTCATTAAACAGTCATGGGACTTTTAGGGGCATCTGGACACTATCGCTATTATATCATATCCCAAGTAAGTGATTCATTTCCTGAGCTTACAGGTTTAAATGGTCCAATAATACGGGAAGCAATTCCTTTTCCTTCCATGCTGTTAGCGGTATCATCTTTCTTCTCTCCTTCCTTTTTAGTGGGGGGAATTCCCTGTGATTGGAAACAAATATATTCTCATAAACAAAATGCATTTTCTGTCAGGACTATGGTGCTTTCAGATAAGCTCAGCTTAGAGCCCTGCACATACTTACAGGGAATGTGCCAGTGATCAGGCTGGGTCTGCCTTTAGGGTATGGGTTCCCTGGTATCATACCACAGGAGGAGATCATGGCAACCGGAGCCTTACAGCCAACCTTACACACCTAATGAGACAGATGTATTTTAAATGGGTAATATACAGTATGCAACAAGAAGGTCATTTTTAAACATGTCAAAGATCAGTTATTCATGTTTTATTGAAAACAATTGGATGCTTCTACATGTCACTATACAACTGTTGTATCTTTTGGGACTTTATGGTTGTTAAACAAACTCCACAAGGTATTTCAATGGAAAACATACACATTCAATTAGAAGTAACAGCATAGCACAAAAGGTCAATGGATTTTGAAGGATGAACTTACTTGCTCCAGTATCCTGCGAGCTCGCTTCTTCTCAGACAGGTGTATGCGAAACAGATCCTCCACAGGACGATAATTCTGAGCATCTGAAATATTCCTGTAAAGAAACAGAGACCCAGTTTTCATCCAGGAACGATTTCATCTAATTGACCACTGAATGAACCAGCAGCATGACATTTCAACACATTTGCTACTCTGACAATGTGAAGTCTGCTAGATTTACTCACAATGCTATCAGTTCCAGAACAATCAGTCGGTCTTTTGAGAAAGTGAAGCAATTCAGGATATTTGCAACTTTGGTCGTAGGGACTGCGACCATTTTCTAAAGGTAAAAGAATGAGAAACATGTTTACCTGCAACTTTACAACACACCAGTGACAATTCTACACACACAAACACGCATGGTACTTTCAAACATTCACTTCTACTCTTGACTCAGTTCTTAGGACACTATAGAATAGACTTAAATGTTCACTACAAAACATTTTTGTGCATCTTTATACTTACATGCTGCAGGGCTTTAACTGCTTTGATCTGAGGCTCAGCCCACGAGAAGTACTTCAGGATCTCCATTACCTGCAATGTTCAAGATAGTGTTACAACCTACAATAATATAGTATGAAAAAGAGTTGCACTGCTTGTTAGTTTTGAAGAAATTTACAACTACCATTTGTCTTGATTAGGTCAAGAAAGATTAAGCAATCTTTGTGGGAGTCCCGTCTATCTAGTGTGTTAAACAGAGGTAAACATAACACGGCAGTGTCGCAATTTAAACTGTTACCTGCTCACTGGAGAAATACCCATGCACCTGCTCTATTGCTCTGATGCGCTGATCGGTCAGGACGCACTGCAATACAGAAAAGGGAATAACAAAATCCTCAAGTTTACACAGTTTCACATCTTAAATATATATTATATTTTGAGATCATTAGATTTTTACCTTTCTTATTTCGTCCAAGACGATGTCAAATGATTTTTTATCCATGTTAGTTGACTCAAACAAACGGATGCGGAGCAATTAATTTTATTATACAACACACTGTGTAAATATACTTTTATAAACGAAACAGATGATCTAATCGGAGACTAAATGCATTCGAATGACTCTAAATACTTTGTTGCTGGTGCAACGGTACTGGACAATTCACAGTGCACTGACACCATAATTAATAAATCAACAAATATTAGCTCTGGATAATCAATTTCATAATAACGCTGCATAACCTTTCTAGTCCGTCACCGTCAACTTTCCGCCTGTGAACAAAGCCTCCGTCTAAGCAAGAGAAGCGGTCTGATCTATTCGCAGCTGACAACAAGCTAACAGCTAGCTACCGCAGTTCCGCACACGGCTTAGCATGACCACAATAGACAATGCGGATAAAATATCTGAACATGGTTCTCGCCCGAGGTTATTTCAGATCTTAAAGTCGTAATATTCGCATTTAAAGCTGGAAAATAAAAAAAATATTAATGTAGCTTGAACAGGAGATGTTGAAATGATAAATAACATAGCACTCTGGCTAGCCACCACTGTCAGTACAGTGGCCACTAGTAGCGTCAACATCGAGAAGGACCCTCTGAGCCAACTTGTCAGAAAAAAAACACTGTGTGTTAATTTAGGTTTAAAAACAACAGAATTTACGTTGACGTGTGTAGGATCATAAGTATAGAAAGACATTTGTTGATTAACTAATTATTTTGTCACTTGAATTGAAGTCATACATTTTTTTTAGTTGTATTTTAGTATTTCTGTGCAGGCAGTGTCAGGCGACGTTTGGACAGTAAACCAGAAGTAAACATGAAATTAGTCTCGGCGGCGAAATATAATAAGAGATAATCCGTTTCTTTTTAGGAAATATGGACCGTTTTTCGTGGTCAAACGGACTATTGGAAATAAACGAAACCTTAGTGATTCAGCAACGAGGTGTGAGATTGTATGACGGTGATGAAAAGGTACAGTTTTCTTCTCTGTTAGCCAAGTTTGTAGCTTGATACACACCTGCTAAAACTTTGACTCGACACTAGATTGTTTAATAATACAGAAATAATAACTGTGACGTTAAAGAGACGATAACCTGTTCTAGATTTTAAAGACTTGATTGTTATTGTATAGCACGGTATACTTGCTTTTGCGACAACCTCAAATGTGCATTTAAAATACAAAATGAATTAAAGAACAATTAATGAGAATGATTATGTAAAAGCAGAGGTCAAATCGCTAACAGTATAATACCTCAATACAAAAATTAGACCTATAAACGAACGATAAAAGATAATCTGTACACAGGTATTGGGACTGTGAGTGTAACCAGGAAGGAAGTAACCAGCACGTCTCGTCTCACTAATCTACACAGAATGTTTTATTTACACAACTGTTTAGCATTTTTTTGTATTAGTATTATTGTACATATTAGTAAATACTGTATTGCACATCAACATAGACCCTTCCTTGTACTTGATGTTTCTTTTGTATTTGTTGTTTTTGTGTTTGACCTAACCTGGCTAAACTGAACTGAAATTGCAACAAATAACCACATTACATCTTTCTCTGTCATTGTATCAGGCCAAGCTGGATGTTGGAGTTGCCTTGTTGAGCACTCATCAACTGATCTGGAGGGACCTTAAAAATCATGTAAGATAGCAAGAAACCAAACTACATACATCTTTACTGCACTGATTGGGACAGTTTCCACTCATTTTGTTTTAACACTTTGTGTGCTGACTCCTGTCTCCAAGGAATGCTGCATAGCTATGCCCTTGTCACAGATCATCTTCTTTGAAGAGCAGGCTGCAGGAATAGGAAAGAGGTCAGTTCCAGTGAAAATAAATGTCGACCTATTCAATTTTCTCATCATATATGGAATATTTCAGCAATTATATTTAAAACAGTTATACACCAAGAAACACCACAATATGAGTGCTTAGTAATCTACCTAGTGGCAGTGATCATCTGATCATCATCAGCCTCAAAAATCGTCCTTCAGTGATTTGCATCCACTCTTCTTGCTGATCTTTAAATAATATGCTAGACTGTCTTGAGTGCTCACCATGTTAAAGTCATGTGAGTAAAATATTCAGCTTGCACTTCATTAAGTAGTTATACATATATATATATATATATATATATATATGTTCATGTTATATATATATATATATATATATATATATAGGTGGGAAAATTTAAAAAAAAATTAAAAACTAACTATTATAAATTAACTACTGGTTTTTCTTATTCTGCAGTGCAAAAATAGTTATTCACCTGCATCCAACCCCTGCCAACAAAGAGCCAGGTCCTTACCAACACAGCAAGTATTCCTACATAAAGCTGTCCTTTAAAGAACATGGACAGATTGAGGTACACATGTTTTAAAAAGAAGCTTTTGTTTAGAACTCTTTCGTCATATAGACTTGCTGTTTGATTCTTGATAACCTGGAACTGAAAACATGGTTCCATTTGCATGCAGTTTTACAGGAGGCTCACGGAAGAAATGACTCAAAAGAGATGGGAGAGTACACCTGTTTCACAGCCCATCCCCTCAGGAGCTGGGAGTCAGGTTGGAAGATGAATAGACAAATTGTGTTTCCTCATCTGACCGGAATCTCTTAATTTTCATGGGTGTTTTTGTCTAAGATGTCAGAAGTTTGTGGGAATTATTTCTAACTTTTCCACTCTAACTGCCACTGAGCAACTCTAACTTGTAACTTGTGCACTTGTAACTCAATTCGTTATATTAATGACATCCGGAAGTCACAGCTCACAGGCATTATATTAACACCGCCCCCCTTCACTGGACACTTTAACTTGCACACTACCACCTGCACCGGTCATGTAAATACATTGACTTTTATTTTTATGTATATAATTTTTCTTCTTTATATAGTTTTTAGGTTTTAATGCTATATGTTTAGGTCTGCTTGTGTTCATGTTTATATTTATGTAGGCACCGTCAAATCAAGACAAATTCCTTGCAATGCAAATTACTTGGCAATAAACCTGATTCTGATTCTGTAGTAGGTGATATTTTGTTTGTAGGGTTTACATCAGATATTTAAAATTATGATCCACAGGATGGCAGTGTTGTCACTTAATTTTTTTGTCTTTTTTGGGACTGTATTTAGACTTTTTTTTTTTAGTACCTTTTAAAAAAGATTTTGTATTCATATACTGTGTATCAAATTAATAACAAAATATGTTTAAGATTCCTCAGGTTTACAGAAGTAAATAACATTGCCCTCATGAAGTTTGTTTCACTCATTCATGAGGGCACATATTTTTCCTAAAACAAATATTTATGATAAATGCAACTGAATCAAGGTCACCCAAATCGATTTTTCGCCTGGAAATTTTACTGACTGCAAATTGTTACCCTTTCACTGTTTGATTTTTCTTGTTCTTCAAAGCCTATTATCATCCTGTCAATTCCTGGTGTGCCTAACTACATGTGTGTTTTTCTTTCCTTTATGGTCATGTAGACAGGAAAGACACGTGCAGTGGGGATTGTCGGCATCGAGAGGAAGATAGAGGAGAGGAGGAAAGAAACAGACAAAAACATCTCAGAGGTACTATGAACAGAGAATACTGAAATAAATGTTTGAATTGAACTGTCTTTGTGTTATTCAAGTATTGTATTTTGACTACGACTATTCTGAGAATGCAAAATGGTTTGCTCTGATAGATGTCTATGAATGTGTTGGTTCAATTCAACTTGTAACCATTGTTATTTATTGGAACTGGCTTGAAATCGAGCTGTCCACTGCTGCTTTGACACTCATTAATCAACCATGGAAATATGTGTTTATACAAGAGCTGTTGGACACTGTCTGTTTTGATTATGAAAGATTTACATGTATTTAACAGTTAAAGTAAACAGGTTTTTTGGACCGGGGGGATTTTATTTCTCATCATCCATCAGGGGATGGATGGAGACAGCTTGGAATGATGTTTGAATTTCATCTGTAGCCATGAGGTTTGTGGTTCATGTAATTGAAGATAATTTGGAACGCTGTTTCATATTTTGTCTCCTTTTCAGGCCTTTGAGGACCTCAGCAAGCTGATGATCAAGGTAAATAATGCTTTTCTTCATTTATCCTTGTGTACCTTGAGTTGATAGTTTATTGCATTTGTGCATGTTTAACCATCATTATCAAATGTGCATTTAGCTCTTATGCTGCTATGCTGTGGGATTTGCTGATTGATTGTTATTAAACATTAACTAATAGGCTAAGGAGATGGTGGAGCTGTCCAGATCTATAGCCAACAAGATCAAAGACAAGCAGGGAGATATAACAGAAGATGAGGTAAGAACATGACCAATATAGACGGGCACAAAAATACACATATATAGATGCAATGTCTAATCACAGGCCTGATGGACATATTTACATCACAAGAGTGTAAGTGCATCATGCTGTCACAACATTAAAGCCTTAACTTTTAAAGGTCCAGTGTGTAATACTCTAGGTGTAGTGGCAATTTAATATACTGCCCATAAGAATGTTTGTTTTGGTGTATAGTCACTTGAAAATTGAAATTGTTTGGTTTTGCAGCCCTAGCATAAGTCTTTTGCATGTACTTTCGGCAAGGACCTAAAAACCAGCCAGCATACGTGGTTTCACAGTTTAAAGCAGAAGCTTACGATACAAATGAAAAAAAAACAACATCCTTTCTGATCTGACGCAAAGGCTACCATAGTTCACTGACACATTTGGGCAAGGGAGCTGTGTGCGGAGGAGTCCTCCATTTGTTAGTATTCCGTCTTACCATCAGATGGCACTAACTCTTACACACTCAATCCTAAATCGTATTGGTTTTCAAGTGGTTTCCTTTTTTTTTTTTTAAAGATTTACTGTTTGCTTTACAGACAATTCGTTTTAAGTCCTACCTCCTGAGCATGGGTATTGCTAACCCCGTTACAAGGGAAACACATGGATCAGGCACACACTATCACATGCAACTGGCTAAGCAACTGGGAGACATGCTACAGGCCCCTCTAGAGGTAGATGTGAATTTATGGGTGCCATGCATTTTACATCTGCACAGTCTACGATCATGCTCATTATCAAATAATCTTTGTACATTCTCTACCATTTCTCTTACTCTCTTTCAACTGCTCCCTGCTCTCTCAGGAGCGAGGCGGCATGATGGCGCTCACTGAGGTGTACTGTCTGGTCAACCGTGCTCGTGGGATGGAGGTAATGCTCACAACCTTAAAAGTCCCTTTCCCTGCATCTATGTTGTATGGCACACCTTTGTTACAGTCTGTCAGACACCAAGCTTATTTTTCCCCACCTTTCCTGTAGCTTTTATCTCCAGAAGATTTGCTAAATGCCTGTAAGATGTTTGAGTCATTGAAGCTCCCACTTAGGTGAGTTTGAGTCATGCTTGTCCTTTTGTGAAAACAATAATGTGTTTTACTGTTTATTAAAGGAATATAGGTCAGGATAGGCTAGGGCTGGGTAATGTGTCTATATTTTATCTATATTGTGATGTGGATATTGTCTCATTGTTAGAATTTATCTGTGATGACTGTTCCTGGTTTTAAAGGCTGTTGCATTTAATTAATTATCATATTTATTATATTTAATACATTTGTGAAATACACTTAAAATTGTAAATTAAATGTTATTTACAGTATATATTAATTAAAGAATACATGGAATGAAAAGTCCCTTCAACACACATGAATATTTGTCATCCAACCATAAAAATCCAAAGAAATAAACAGGTATTATCTGAAATGAAAAGTAATAACTGTATTTCAAACATGTAATACAGATCATAAATAGTAGAAATTTTATTTTAGAGAGTATTTACATTCTATTGTCACTCTCAAACATCTCAAAAGAAAACTTTTCATGACAACCTGTGTGCATCCTGATTTATCTTGTATATCGGGATATAACGTAAAAATGTTGAGACATTATTTATAAGCCATATAGCCCAGCCTTAGGATGGACGCCTACTTAATACAGGCCAGGCTCTTCCTCTCTGGCTTCCTGTTGTTGGTTGTGGTGTCCAACCCTCTGCAGCTGTCATTTCCTGTCACTTCCTCTGGTTTCAACAGAAACACTGACCTGTTTCCCTGCTCACATTTGGGTGCATTTTGGCTTAATGAAAGATCTCATGTGCTTTAAACTGTTGAACTGCTCTCTATTCACACACGTGCGCCCCTCCCACTCTCTCTGACACACATTCAGTATCTTCATTTGCCTTGTGTTTTCTGTAGGCTGCGTGTGTTTGACAGTGGTGTAATGGTGGTCCAGCTGCAATCTCACAATGAAGAGGAAATGATAGCCTCTGCACTAGACAGTGTGAGCTTTGTACTGCTGTACTGCATTTATTTATGACAACATGGTCATATCTTAGCTTGATCAAACATTTGCCTGTAACTTACACAGTATAAAATATCTTTGAAAAGTATCTACAGATAGAGCTACACTCAGTGCTAAGGTTGTAAGTTTCTCTCTCCTTCTCTTCTTTAGGTGTCAGAGAAAGGTTCCTTAACAGCAGAGGAGTTTGCAAAGCTCTTGGGTCTTTCTGTTCTTCTGTCTAAAGAACGGTAAGTTAATGTAGAGGTTCATGATGGGAATCTCTCAGTTTCACCACACAGTTTGTTTGTCTCTCTCATTTTTGTTTGCAATTTGTCACTGCTTTCTTCATTTCCTTGTGCCATCTGCTCTTTTCCTACCTAATCTCCAGGTTACTGCTGGCTGAGAAGATCGGTCACCTGTGTAGAGACGACTCTGTTGAGGGTTTGAGATTCTACCCAAACCTCTTTTGAGTAGAGTGCCAGCTGTTATCTGTGCTACACATTGAGTTAAAATACAAATCCACAGTCCATATCACCTGGTGCTTTATTGCTTTGTCTTTTATATTAATCTGCAAACTGCATATATAATACTGTAAATGTAGCAAAGTGTTCCCAGATTTGTTCTACTTAACATAACATTAATAATTTCTGGGTTTGGGAATTTTACTTAAATTGACATACAGTGTAATTTTTTGTCACTGTCACATGACCCTTATATTTAAGCTATTGTAGTAGACAATAGAACACATTTTGAAAAATAAAATGTAAAGGAACATGCTTGCTCTTCTGCCTAAATAAGACAAAACATACCAAAATACACATGTTTCAATCAGTAAATACCCTCCTCAACTTTCCTTACATGTTGGTCTCATATACTATAAAAACATTATTCTTGTCCTTTCTTCAGTCAGGTTGTCTTTGAAAAAGGATCACGATTAGACAGAATAGAAACAAAATGCCTGATCTGCTGTTAGTTTATTTTAGAGTATAAAGTACAGTACACTTTGCCAGATTCCATTCTTCTGGTATTTAATCCCTTCGTTGTAGAGGCTGTGTGATAGAATTTCCAAATGTGACTGTTTTGAAGCCAGACTGAAAGGTGAGCACGCTGTTCATTGGCACAGTCCAGCTTTACTAATATATAAATAGTAATGCAATATATAAATAATTGATAAATATCATTTAAAAGAACAAAAGTTGGAGTAAATGCATGGAATATGAGAATTTTATGGGCTGCTGGTTAAAGGCACATCATATCTAATGGATGGGTAGACATACTTAACTAATTACAGAACCGAGAAGTTTTTGTATTAAAGTAAAATGGTTTAAGGTGACTTGCAACTCTTTCAAGTAGGTACAGTACAGTACAAGATAAATGCAATATACATATGAACAACTATAAAAATATACAATATTCAAAGAGAATGTAAAAAAATAAAAAATAAAAAAATTCCACTGTAGCTGTACACAAATTAATAAAATATTAGAATGTAACTTAAAAAAACAACAATGTTGAATACATACATACATATTCTGTAATTTATGCAAAGTTAAAATGTTAAGACTTTCTGGAAATGCCACCACTGTATTTTTATTTTTACTCTCTGTGTGTCCCTGTGGGCTTTTTACACACAGGATAGAACACTTTGTTTCCATTGTGAAGCGAGCTGAGCAGTTAACAGCGTTTCATCTGCAGAGAAGTTTCCTGTTTTCTTTTGACTCGCTCTTTCTCTCTCTGGTGGAGAAGAATAAATGTCTGCAGACTTATACAGCTGATTAGATTACCCTGCCATGTGGCTCACTGATAGTAGATGAACTTCATTTGTTCAAGAAATCATGAGAGCTGAACTCAGGCAGGTCTGAGAATAATAATTTGAGATTCGTGCTCAGCATTAAACCTTTGGAGACTGTTGTTATGCCTGGGTGCTGGCAACAGCCGTGGCTGGAGTCATTAAGTCCCATTCTCATGAACGCGATCTCTCAGGAACGCCTCCAGGGAATGTCATCACATTTGACACCAAACTCAAAGATGAACTGATAAGCCTGATTTGGTCGTGGAAAGTCAAATGTCACTCTGATGTCACAACCCAATTTTGATCATAATATGCAAGAATGAATGACACATTTTTAGATAAGCTGCGACTCCAGTGGTGGGTGATGACATTTTCTGCCTACCATAAAGTCAGCTCCAGTTTGACATCACTATGTTTTTCAAAAACACCTTGCTAATCATTTCATGTACCCATGCAGTAATTCAAGCCATTTTGCCTTTGGGTTTTGTTCTCACCTGCTAAGATGGACTGATTTATCATGAGTATCATCTGATAAAATCTTAATGATGTTTATTTTCATTTAGGATGAAGAAAGACTTGTGAAGGAAGGTAGCCAGATGATATGAAATGATTACTTTGGCAGTTTCTCAGTTTCTGTGACTTAAAAACTGATGTGCATGTGACTGCCTGTTAAAGAGTGAATTATAGATCCATCTGTTGAAGCTCACATATTTCCAAAAGTAGTCACTCTCCTCAGGCACCTGCACTCACGTCTTTTTCTTGCCCAGGTGCCTTAAACTCTCCTGGATGATTCACTTCATACGGCGGCGGGTCGCGACCTCAATGAAAGCATGAAAAAGACATTTGAAGGACATGTACTTTCTCATGTGACTGTGCACATACAGTCGTCACTGTCACAAAAGTGACCGTCCTCTGTGGAGTTAGTATGCAGTTAAATATAAATATGAAATATGGGTTTTCTTACAATGAATGCTTGCACGTGAAAGCATGAACAAGAAATGCAATGCCATTTAAATCAAACTCAAAGCAGTTGTTGTGTGTGTACTGTATGTGCCATTGGATAGATCATCCATTTGAGTGTAATATCAAGACCTTAAAACAGAAGTAAAGCTTGATGAATAACAGCAGACTTGACTTATGGGCACTTTTGTTGCACTTTTCTTCAGCCATCGCGTATGACTTTACTGTTGTTTTCAAGCATCAGCAAAAAACAACATAGGATAAAGATAGAGACTGTACGAAATTGCACAGCGGTTTCTCTAAGTTGTGTTGTATCAGTGCAGTTCATCGCGTTAAAAGTGTCGTGGTTATTGTTTTGGTGGACGTGTATCTCGGATAACGTGTAAGCACGTGCATTTACACAGTTGTTTGACAGATGGGGTCACTTTAAATTTTAACTTTCTGGAGGGGGGGGGGGTTGACTTTATACTATTCATCACGCCCTGCTGGTGACCGAGCAGTAATTGCATCGCACTCCTGACTGTGAGTGCCTTAGTTGAGCTGATGTGCGCGAACCGCATGGAGGATCCACCGCTGCTGTGTTTTCTCTGCTGGAAGAGAGAGACTGCGGTGGAGCACCGAGCACCTGTAAGTCTGCAAGCTTTACTTTCCAGTCTCTGCAGAACGATGACAGCTAAGACAAGACCACTGTGTGTTTAACTTTCGGTCAAAGTGTTTAACCTACACATGCGCTGCGCAGGTTCTGTTACAAACCATTTTCATTCAGTGTTTATTCTAATGACTTGACATCTGTCACATAATCAAGTTTTATCAGCCTAAGTTGTACTGATTCAGTCTCATTCACTTATACTCCAAGGCATGGGACGTAATTAAATAAAAAATAAATGTCCATAAGCTTTCATGTCTACATGTATTTATGGGTGCAGAGGAAACAGATGGACCATTGTTCGAGTTTAAAAAAAAAAAAAAAACTTAACTGATGTTACAAAAAAAAAAAAAAAAACTACTCGTGAAACTCAATAATCTTAAATAAGATCACTATAAATCATATGGAAGGACTGGAGAGATGGAGGCTCCCATTGTGGCCCTTCAGAATGATTTATGAGGACAGTATTTTGGCAAACTATACACAGCATTTTCAAGTCACTTGAAATACTACCATATATTTTCGTTCCCAAATCTGATAACTGAGATTTACCACAGTCAGCATAAGTTTTTTTTTTTAATCATAATGACTGACATACAGTATATTCCCCCATCCTATCTAGCAAATACTTTTGGGCATAAGTAAGTTATGGTCTTTATCCATCCGCTGCATATTAAAGACAATATATTATGACTATTTCATGGTTAGTGCAAAAAAAAATAAAATAAAATAACTGGTGGTCAGTATTTCACCTCTGTGTTTGTTTGTGTTTGTCACTGGGACACGAAGCTTATTGTAATTTCAAAAAAAATTGGGAGCAACCATATAGCCAATAAGTAAAGTTCTCCTACTGTTATTACATTGTTTTGATGCGGGCAGCTGCCCATACCCACTGTGAAGACGGAGGGAAAAGGGAAGAAGCCAGTGTAAGACCAGAAAAGTCACAGCCCCAGCATTATGCTCTAAAAGCCCTCCTGTCATCAGTCCTTAGCAAAGTGTAGTACTTGCCCACTCCGTCATGATGTCCCTTGACACCTATGATACACGTTGTTGTCTACTGCCTACCTTTGGATCATTTGTTTAATTTGTGATCTTTCACTTTTTGTAGAGCTGAGGGGTGCAGGTGGAAGAGGACGGTCATGTGGTGTGGGAGAAAACAGAGGCACAGACTTCGGAATGCCACAGGCTGTTTCTCTGCTGCCCGTCCTGCTGGCGCTCATGGGATATGGTGAGGGTCATTATACCGTCTCAGTGACATGACTAAATGTTTGAAAAGGCTGGCAGCATCATTCATTTTCCAACAAACATTAACCTAAATGGGCTGCTCCTCACTGTTTTCTGAGCCCTCACTCAAATGGCAGAGGGAGATGGGGTTGAACGAAAAGGCATAGAATGAAGAGGGTAATGAACTTTCCGCCTCTTCCTTTTCCCACAACCTCTTTGTATTGGGAGGATGTGAAGTGTGCACAATAGAACTTACGCAGTACACAGCACAATAGCGCTTAAAACAATATGCTGCTACTGAGAACTGATTCTTCACTGACGTACTTAGATCTTCTTCTGAGCAGGTCTAATTTCAGTCGTTCATGGAACCACAATGAGCATATTATTCAGTTGTACTAAGGACATTCCATCATGAATAGCTGGTTGGTTATTTATAAATTTATACATATACAATGCATTGCTACTTAATTGTCAGGAGGTGGGGGCATATTTGTACGTAAAGTTCCTTTTCCTTTCCCTATTTCACTTCTGTGCCTCCTTTCTCGTAGCTTTTGCAGGGCTGAGTATCTGGCCCTCCCTTCACGTTGCCCTCAGTAATGCCAGTGTATTTGTGGACTTCAGCATAATATCCAACACCGGCACCATACGCAACACAAGCCTTTCTCTGGTCAACATGGAAACCAACACCACCCTCCAAACCAGGAATCTTCCCAACAACCAACTGGCAGGTAGGGTGGAGTTCGACTGCTCCTGCTTCCTGTATGCAGGAACTTTCAGATTCCTGCTGAGGCACACCAGCAGCACTGCTGTCTCTCATGCTAACAGCACGGATGTCAGTAGCACAGAGAGCACCACCTGGTGGTGGAGTTCAGAACTACAAGTGCAGTGGCCTACCTTTCACATTGCAGTGGAGAGGGCTGGGAACCACTTAGGATCTTTTCAGGCAAGACAAACAAAGATCTCGGACTCCACACACTTGGTTCATTTATTGTGCTGCATTAGGATTCTCATGCATTTCTTCTTCTGTCTCACACCAGGTTGGAATATCCACTAACGAATACTTTCAGGCTTGTTCTCACGGCCTTGACTCTGCTCTCTTCCTGGAAGTCAGCTACATGGAGTACAACCAGATTGGGCGAAACAGTATCGACAAAGTCCGAACCCGCACCCGACACCCAATCAAGCCCCTCCGTTCCCAGAGTATTCACCTGCCGTGTGCCTTCCCTTTCACAGAAAGGGACTTCATACATGTGGCGTTGCAGTCTCCTCATATATCACAGGAAGTAAAGAGCTCAGGACCCCTCTACCTTTCACGCATCTTCTCCTACAAACTGCTGGTGGAAAACAGCAATGCTTACAAGAGTGGCTGTGAAGGGACCATGACTGTGAAACTGATAACACCACCATGTACTCACATCAGTGGGAAAGTATTACTGTATAAGGATACGGGTGTTGGAAAAGGGATGGCTGTTTCCTCCAGGACTGGAGCAGGTGGAACAGCACTGATGGGGTTTGGTCCAGATGAGCCCTCCTCTCCTCCATTGGCCTTCAACTGGCTGACCCAGGGAGAGAATGAGACAGAGTTCAACTGTTCTGTGTTTGATCCAGGAAGGAACAAATACTGCTTTGTTTTCAACTTCAGTCGCTCCCCTAGTCCAGCACAGATGTGTTTGGTGGTTTATAGAAGTGCCGGTGAGAGCTGAGCCATAGATTCATAGTTGGTACCCGCGTGTGTACATAAAAGAAAATTTTGAGGGCGCTAATTACTGAATTACTGAATTACTCTGCTTTAGCATCCATATTTTTCAAAATATCAAATCAAAAGGAGGACAAAAACAATACTGGTCTACTGTAGGACTAATGCCAGCAACAAGTATGTTACAACCTTACAAATGGACTTCATAACCTGAAATAGCAAATTGTGCAGTTAAACTATCCTTTGTGCATCACAAATCTCAGAGAGCTTTATGTTGCATCATACTTAAGCATCACCCTCACCATGAAAATATTTTTTTTTTATATAACCCACATGTTGCTTTTCTCTACAAACAGTTCATATGAAATGAGGCTTGTAAAGCATTTACAATGTTTTTTTTTTTTTTGATTATCTAATTACTACAGAGTCATGGGGCCCCTGGCAACCATGGACTGTGTGCAGTGTGAGCTGTGGAGAGGGGGTGAGGGAACGAACACGTGAGTGTTTGCTGCCCTCAAGTGTGGGAGGGATTCGGTGCACTGGCATGGTGAAGGAACAGTCCCTTTGCTCACTGGAGGACTGTGTTGGTTGGTGCTGGTTATGTCCCTTATTTCTCTGTCCCTTCATTTTTAATGGAATTTAAAGGTCCAGTTTGACAGAATTAATAACTAATTGTGAGTGCAGAGTGCAACAACTCACTTTCACACATCTCTTCACCTCTCTCTGTCATTTTTTTCTTTCTTCTTCATTGCTTCATTGTTTGCATAATAAGCTTCCATTTAAAAACATCAAACGTATGTCTGTTTGGGCTGCTGTGGAAACATGGCTACACAAGATAGAGGCCTCTGTGAAGCAAGGCCCTTGACTTAAGTACATTTAAAACATTTATTCTAAGGCTTTAAAAACCAAACTACTATAGCAGTTATACACTTATACAGGTATAGTTGTTGGTATTTCATTTTCTGCTAATAATGTAAAACACTGGACCTTTAACCTTCATGTCCTCTTCTTGTCTAGACTAGAACATACATTAGAAAAATTGTACATGAATTGTGGAACATTTAAACTTTATATATCTCTTCTTTTTTTCACAGTTTTGCCCACTCCTTCTCCATCCCTTCCTCCTATAATGATGGGAGGTGCACCCCTAGGTGGTAACATGGTAGTAGTGGCTGGTATCTCCCTTTGTCTGGCTGTGATTCTAGCTACTGTCATGGTGACTGTATGGAGAAAACTCTGCCAGACCCCTCAGTGCAGCTCTGTCCGCAGAGGCTCTACACATTCCCCTGGAGGACGCAAGCTATCTGATGAGGCCTCCATCTGTGGACACAGCCTCCAAAGACCCAGTCTTACAGATGGCCATGGAAAACCAGGGAGCATGGATGTGGGTGTAGCTCAAAAAGACAGGCCTTTCCTGGGCAGTCATCCTCTGCCGCCGACACTGGTGATACCTCTGTCACAGGACCCAGAAAGGCTGTCTCCCACAGGTCAAAAGATGTTGCCACCCTTATTTGGGTATGTTTTGAACATCAATATTACATATCCTGTGCCCCCTCACTTTCAGAAATTAAAACATTTGTAAATCTGTAGGTACCGACTGGCTCAGCAGCAGCTGAAAGAAATGAAAAAGAAAGGGTTAAAGGAGGCCACACAGCTCTACCATGTCTCTTCAAGCCCAGTCCATAACACCTTGGTGGAGACATCTGCTTCACCCACCAGCTCTCCAGTTCCTACTTCATCTGGATTCACTCATTCCGCTCTTGCATTAAGCCCCGTGGATGATGTCACCCACAGTCATTTTCATACTGCTGCTCCCATTTCTGAGCTTCCATCACAAACTTCAAGGGTCACACCAGATAGATCGAGTCCCATGGTGGAGGTCATCTTAGGTCCTCCTGTCTCTGCAAATGGGGGCAGCTCAAAATGGCGTGACCGCACTGCCCAGTGGGTGGAGATGGTGGAAAGGAGCAAATTAGCAGGTATCAGAGGAGGCGGAGACACAGCAATGGGTAACTTCAATCACAAGAATCCAAATTTTCGCCGGACCTCCAGTTTCAGTGATAGCAAACACCAGACTCCACTGTCAGCACAGTCCAGATACTTCAGAGAGCGAAGCATGACCCAGGTTGTCATCTATCTTTGAGCTTGATGCTGTAGGTCAATTTTGCTCAATTTTTCAATTTAACAAATATTATACATTGTCCTTTTTTAGGTGGGATCTCGGACTCTACCTGAGGGACGTAGTTGGACCAAAGGAGAATGGGAGAGACAGCTGTACCACTCCTACCCCATTCCAGAACACGGGCCTTCAGAGTGGACTAAACCCAGACCCCAGAGAAATGACGAGAAGAAACCCTGGTTAGAGACAGCTGTTCTCTCTCACAACAATGAGCTCAAACACACTGGAACTAACACAAACTACATATGTGTGTCTGAGAAAGATGCTAAAGGAAACACTGGAGAAAGGCGAAGGAGTGGTGAGCCCGGAAGAGGAGGTAAAGAGGGCATCTCAGGGATTGGGGGTCCAGCCACTGGGTCTACCAATTCTCTTGGGGTGAACCAGCTGAGTATGGATCGGGCAGAGCGGGCTGAGCAAAACTGGAACCGTCGTGGCCCGTCACCTATCCAAAGGAACATCCTGGCCCGCAAGTTAAAGGAGGCACAGTCTGGCTCTGGGGTTAAGGGGCGGCAGCGAAGCTCCACCTTCAGTGCACCATCATCTGAGCAGAGGAAAGGTTGCTGCCGCTCTCTGCCAATGTCTGGAGACTACAGCAGTAGTGTTGGCTCACCATATAGACTGAGTGAGGCTGAGCAGAGGATGTTGGACCTGGATATGTCCTCATCATTTGTAGGTGAGGAGTAGTAAATTACAACAGTTTGCAGCACTATACCTGGGTGGAACTGCTATTTTAGAACTCCATTCATTCCTATCCTAAATCGTTCCATCAGTGACTGTAACCTAATATTAACACATGCTTATGAGATGGAAACCAAAATTAAGATATTTAATTTAAAAAAAATCTTAATGTTTTCCTGATGTATTTTCATGGGAACTGTATTAACATTACAAATTGTTACATTATAGCTTAAAAATTTTATTGACCAGAGTACAGAATTATAATATTCTAATATTTAGAACAAGATGTCATGTTCTAAATATTTGAATGCAATAACTGTAATAACAAATAACAAATCCCAAAACGCCAGGTCTTATTGTTCTACCCTATTGAATGTGCTGTTTTTATTATGCTGTTACATGGTTTACTGTTTCAGGACATACTAAATGTGTTGTCAATATTTTTTATGTATTTATATATAGAATGTATAAGTGAGAGCAAAAGCATCTAGTTGTAATTAAGGACAGTTGAATATGAACATGGGTAAAATGCTGTTTTATTGTTTAATATCATATTTCAGTTTAGAATTGTACACAGTAAACTAGTAAAGACACTATTCTATCGACATCAGCAAAGGGAGAAAATAAAATATATAGAATTTATACATCATCAGTCTATGGTTTCAATTTAAAAAATACGATGCTCTGTCAAAAAATACTGTGGAACCTGATGTTTTATATTTCCCCTGCTCCGCTGCCCATGGCATCCAAAAACACCAGAGGCCGCACCTTCATGGCAGTGTGTCTGAGAGAATACCAAAGACCTTTCCAGGTTCCCCACACCACACCGTTGTCATACTGGTCCTTGTACTTCCCTTTGCGGTAAAACTTCCCATTCAGGTTGGCTGCATGACATCTGTAGGGAGAAGGTTAGTTGAAGATGTCAGTGGTGCAACAGTTTTCAAAAAGATAAACTGAGGTGATTTAATCTATAGTAAAAAAAATAACTTCATCCTAGCTTTACCAGTGGGAAACAGGGAAAAAAAATCAAAGTTTAGTAAATCTTCACTTGTAGAAAACACACAACTGTTCAAGTGGTCGAGCTTGTGCAACAATCAAAATAAAAGGGAGATATTGCTAATGCCTACGTGTCTTAATTTGAAAGGTCTCACCTGTTGAACCACCATCCTCCCTTATTCTCCTGGGCACAGCTGCCCTGAAGGTAGCGGTCATTGTCCTGTCAATCAGTATTACCATTGCTATAGCATTAATACCAAATAGTATTAATCTAACATGCAGCAATGTGCACCATAAATAGCATATTTGATCCATATAAAGTGATGACTGACCTGGTCATTGGTACTGAACTGCATCCCACTGAGGCAGGCGGACCACTGCTCCACCATGCCCCCACCACCTGTTAGACCATCTCCTGCTTTGCCACTGTACTGCCCATAGTGAAGACGGTACTTATCCTGTAATGGACACTACAGTGAGTACAAATAATGATTTGAGAAATCCAAGAAACAGACCTGTAAAATATTTTTTTATCTCACGGCCTCATCGGTGATCCTGAAGTTCTCATAAAATGCATAACTTCTCTCTCCTCCCCAATCCATAAGATCTATCTTCACCAGGTTCTTACCTGTGAGACAAACAAATACAGAGAATCATTGTGAAATAATGTAACAAATCAGGTTAATTATGATTTCAAAATAAACGATTTGAAATTAAATTTTAAAGATGAACCTATCTTGCATCATTAATACAGTATATACATTAATTTGGTGGACTTTATTACTAACCTTCAGAGAGAAGAGAATAAATGTGCTCATTCCCCAACCAAAACTCATCATTCCACAGTTTAAAGTCGCCAAATCCATCTCTGTAAGCCACCCAGTCTCTATGATGACAATCAGGCAGACGTCTAATCAAATGACACCTTCAGTTTAATCAGACAGAGCTTGAGAAATCTTTTCTGTCTAAATACCTGTTGAAGTCAACTTTTCCATGTCGGCGTCGCTGAAACACTGTCCATCCTCCCCCATCCTCCATGTCACAGTAAACCAAAAATGGCTCCTGGTGTAATTTGGGTCTGATGCGGTAGAAACCACTTGGTGGTCTCAATCTGTCAAACAGCTCAGAACAATCTGAGAGGACAGCATGGAAAAAAGCCTTGATGATCATCATCATTACACTATGGTGTAGAAGATTGCATTAAAAAAGTACATTATGTTTAAATTTTCATTGAGTTTAACAACCAAACACTGGGATAACATGAAGTGAACATTCCTCACCTCTGTCATAGACAATCACATTGCCTGCTGGTGGAAGTGGTTTTATTACTGTCATATTAGAGCTGTCTAGAGCCCTGCTCATGTTGCTGTGGTTTACAGCAGAGCCTTTGTCCATTTCAGTTTTCGGATCAGAAACAGCAGGTTGAAACGGGAGGAAATATTTGTGCATCTGCAAGTGTTCAACCTGCCAAGTCCTGATGAGGAGTTTATTCTCCAGTTTCTTTATACTGTGCTTAAGAGCTGCAACCTCTGGTCCGCACCACTCTCTTTTCTGAAATGCAGAAATACAACTGCAAGTTAATGACAACATTTCCAGTCTTTGTTTTCAGTAGGATATTAATATACAGATGCGGGACAGCAATATGTTGGCTTCTCTAGGAATGAAAGTTCTTCAAAAGCTGTTAGCGCCATATAAAATCAAAGGAGAAATGTGAAGTTCTTAAAGGGCAGCACTCACAGACGACTGTGTAGACTCAGCCACAGCACACACCAGAGCCAACAACAGCAAAGTTAACATGATCTTTAGGAAGAGGTAACCTCCTGCAGTATCAGTCTGAAATTACAATACATATCAAATTAACAACAATCCTTCAAGTATTAAACCAAGACTCTGCGTCACAAACCTACCTTCATTTCACAATGTTTGCCCTTGTTTTCTCCAGGTTCAGTGTTCTCTTCCTCTGAAAATGTGTCAGTATTATTTATAGGCTGGGCGAGTTCTGCATGGTCCATATTAGAGGATCCAGACTTAACCAGCTGTGCCAAACATTGAACTCAATCCATCCACCCCTTTTATCCTCCTTCATCAGGAGGTGTAGCTTTAGAAAGTGAGGCTGATCTCAGAGCTGTGAATGCACAGGATGTCCTAAGAAGATTCCATTCTTTTCATACCAGTATCTCCCCTCCCTTTTTGAATTTTGTTTTGTTTGGGAAGGAAAAATAAAATAAAAAAAGAACCACCACATATATTTTAAGTACTACTCAAGTCTACAAACTTTATAAATGCAAAACACTTAATTACATTTAATTTATCTGCAAATGTTTTTTTAACATAATTTTCCAGTGCATCTATAGCCGATAATTTACCTTCAAACCCCAGTGACTCCATGAGTTCTTCAGTAATTTGTTGATGGAATCACATGAAGCCTGTAACCGTATTGGTATGATTTTCAGTTCAATGTCACGACTCTTAGAGCCAAGTTAAAGCAGACTCTGAAGCAGAACACCACCAAAACTGAGTTTAAATAGGAGGTTTATTGAACCATTGCTGGTGTGAGAGTGGTCAGCTGATGAGAGGATCGTCCAGGTGTGAGGTGAGAGTCTCTGGGAGAAAGGAGAGGTACTGCATATTACTTCAGTAAGAGTTGGTTGATCATTGTCCACAGATAGTTCCAGGAAATACATTTATGTTGGAAAGTTCTTACTGTTGCAGGTATTCAACAGGATTTTGGGGGAGCCATTGATTGTGTTGTTGGGTGCTTGATGCATAGGAGGGGGGAGCAATCTGGTCTGGAGCAGAGGTAAATAATCCACAGGAAGTCATACTCCAAGGTTTGCAGACCAAGAGCACAGAAGAGTTGTCACTTCCAAAAATCAAGGTATAAACTAGAAAGCACAAGGAAAGACTGATATTACCCTGGAAATGGCCACACTAAAAACTCAGACCATCTAACAGAGGTTGTTTGCTCCTGCAGGTCCTCAAGAGCAGCCCCTAATGAGACTTGATGAGATGCAGGTGTGACAGCAGGGAGCAGGAACCAGACTCCACCCCAAAGGGGAGATCTGCAACCTGCTCAGCCCAACCCACAGCTCAAGAAAAATCACCCAACACCACAACCAGTGCATGACCATAACACTCACTCACTCACTCACTCATTTTCTACCGCTTTATCCACTAGGGGTCGCGGGGGGCGCTGGTGCCTATCTCCAGCTAACATAGGGCGAGAGGCAGGGTACACCCTGGACAGGTCGCCAGTCTATCACAGGGCCACATAGAGACAGACAACCATTCACTCTCACATTCATACCTACGGGCAAATTTAGAGTATCCAATTAACCTAGTCCCCAAATCTGCATGTTTTTGGACTGTGGGAGGAAGCCGGAGTACCCGGTGAGAACCCACGCACCACGGGGAGAACATTCAAACTCCTTGCAGAAGGCCCCTTGTACCATAACACTCAAAGAGCAAAAATGTAATATTTGATTTGGCAGAGATTTTGCCGTGGATGCAACCCTCTTGTTTATCCAGGACTGGAATACCCTGGATGTCTTTGCTTGTTGACACATTTTACTATTATTGCTGTATTCGATATGATTGACATATTTGAGGCCACTTGGCAGAATAATGGTAAACACTGTTGCCGGGCAGCAAAAAGACCCAGGTTTGTGACCCCGGTCCAACCGGCGGCATTTCTGTGTGGAGTTTTCATGTTCTCCCCATGTGTGTGTGTGTGTGTGTGTGTGTGTGTGTGAGAGAGATTTTTCTTCAGGTTTTCTGGTTTCCTCCCACAGTAAAAAATAAGCAGAGGTTAATTAAACACCTAAAAGTGTGAACGTGGGAGTGAATGGTTATAACCCACCTTTCGCCCTGTGTCGGCTGGGATTAGCTCCAGCGATGCACGCCCCTCGTGTGATGGATAAAGCAGTAGACACATTTGTTTTAATAGTGTGCTACGATACTCCTCAGCTCCACTCCAGTCGCTTACCGTGGTATATGCAGTAGAACAGTATTTCTGATTTTCCTCCAAGTACCACCAGAGGAAGCTCACGTACCACTGGTGGTACATGTACCATAGTTTGGGAACCATGGGCCTACATTATGCAGATTGTTATAATTTCAACAAATGGCCATTATGCCCACTTGTATTGCTTAAAAACATGTGGGAGTGTGTGTCGTTCGGGAATGTAGACTGGATAAAAGCCAGATGTTGGAGGCGTGAGGAGGGAGTTGTGGCCGCAGCAGCCACACTCACTCACTCCCTCGTGGCTTCGCTTTTCAGGACATTTACAGTGACAATGAGTCATGGTAGCTCTGGACACAGCAGGGTTCTCGTGTCCAGGGTTCAGGCTCAGGGTCAGTGTCGGTGTGAAAGGTGGACTGAAGATTAAAGGACGCTTTAAAGGAGACTTAAAAGCGCGTCGAGGCAGGGAGGGAGAGAGAGAGGCTGCGCGTCGGCTCATGACGTCCAGGAAGCTCCAAACCGCTACGTTTGCACTAAACGATGAGGAATATTGGATGGACAGGGAAAAAATGTGCCCGGTTAACCTTTGAACCAGCTTCCTTTGTCCTCGCAAGAAGTCACAAGACAAAGTCTCGTATAATTTCACGGATGACAGTCCTGACGGTAAGAGCTCCATTATTTTGTGACTAACTTTTCGGGTAAACAAAGTTTTCGTCCAGTTTGGAGAAGAAAGGATTGAGGAGGGAAGCTGGGAAATGGCTTTTGTAGTCGGTTATATTTAATAAAACTTGTAAAAACTGCACTTTCTCTGAAAATGGGCTCATCTCTTATTTGGAGGTTTTGTGGCTTTTGCAGGAAGCCATGACTTTGTTTATTATGCAGCATGTACACTTTTTTTTTTTTGTTGTTTTTCGACTGCAGATTCAGCTTTTTCAGAAGAAACACATATGCGCAAATGTGACTCTTTTTTTTGTAGGAAGTTTGAAGTATAAAACAGTTTCTGCGGCTGCAGATTATTTTTGTTTAATCAGCAGTAATCTGTCAATTCTTTTGCACACCTTTTTGTTGTTTTCCAATGTCAGATTCAGCATGTCCATAAGTTAATGGCAAGTCCAGTAATAAAACTCAAACAATGGCAGCATGTGATTGCTGAATTTGTTTGCTCTGCAGCATGCCTTATTTTCCATTTTCCATTTTCCCATTTTATTTTCCATCTGCAGATTCACCACATTCAAGAGAAGGAAACAGACAAAATGTGTGGCTAATTTCTTATTTGTAAGTCTAGTAGTTCTTACAGGAAGCCTTGAACACCAGGATGTTCATTGCCAGTCTAATGATAAAACTGTTTCTTTAGCTGATGTAGTATTTCAGGACAATGACATTAAGCATTTGTCCACTTTTTCTACCCTGGTAACTCTGCATTTAGAGGGACAAACAGGTATGGCTCATTTCTTGTTTGTAGGTTTTACAGGAACCATGGACTCCTAATGATGAAGCCGTTTCTTTCATAACGTGGAAGAATGTGTAATATTAGCTGATGCACAATTTCAGAACAAGGACACAAAGATTTTTTTGGAACTCTGCAGGAACATGTCTTAAACCTCCACACTTGTCTTACAAATACAGGGACAACGTGTCCAGTAAAGTGCGAAGGAAGACACACATCATGTCCTCTGTCCATTTCAATCCAGGGTCAGATTCAGGTGTGAATGGGTAAGGGACATAATGATTTTTTTTTTTTTTTAAAATGTTATTATTTACTTTTCCATGGATCAACAAACTAGCAGCGACACTGTGACTGTTTGGACTTAATCTTTTAAGTGTTGAATGTGGAGAATTATTTAACTGAGATTATTGGACAGAACCAAAATGCATGAGCAAGTTTCGCTGGAGACTTTTTTTTTCTTACGTAACAACAACCAGCTATTGACAAATACATGTTTGACACTCTACTTTTCATAAAGTGGAGTCTATGTACCACTTAAAATTGAATCAGGAAGGTCCCAGTACAAAGAGAATGTCAAGAAACATATTTTTCATTGTAATATTCTATGGAGCATACAAAGCTTGAACTGTAGTTACTTTTTGACGTGTTTACTTGTCATTGCGTGGTTCTCTTTTTTTTTTTTTCAAGATGTGCCTTTTCTACCCATTATTTAGAAATGTTGCAAAAATGGAGGATGCTAAAGTGGAGATTGACAATGGAAAGGACGAGTGTGTTGTGCCAGACACAATGTATCAGTAAGTTTAACCAGCTTTGCATCCATCCCTCCACTCATAACCACATGTACCTGTTGTGACGAGGATTACACGTCTTTCTCCTTTGCAGTAATATCCGGAAGAAGATTGCGCCATTTGTTATGTCTTTTGGATTTCGGTGAGACATCAGATGATCTGGAATGATGGTTCTTTCTTTCACTGGTTGTGTTTGTACTAATTGTTTTGTTCTTCAGTATATTCGGAGTGATACTCATCGTACTGGACATTGTGTTGGTGATTGTGGACTTTTCCTTGCCAACCAAGAGCAGAGAGGTCGGAGACACCTTGGAGGCTGTGTCCCTCACCATCTCCTTCTTCTTTCTCGTAGATGTCCTCCTGCGGGTCTATGTGGAAGGGTGAGTTGAGAAGCAAAGAGTGTAAATACTCGCCTTTATGTTATTCACCATACTTTCATGACTGAAATTTCATATTTTTATCAAACTATGTTTCTTATACTTACATAGTGTATGTGTTTATTTGGGGTCGACATAATTAACACTTGTGCATTCAAATCTCTCATCTGTATTTCCTGCAGCTCACTGATAAATCTTACCTTGTGAAGCTTTTTTTTTTTTTTTTTGCTGGCTTTGACTTATAAGGGTCTTAATTCATGCAGTAATTTATGGTTTTGCTGTAACATATAGCAGCATTTGAAACAAGCACTGCTTGCACACAACAGCTTCTTGTTTCTCAAGAAAGATCCAGGAGTGATGCAAACATTCCTATAGTCCTTTTGTCAGCAGAAACCAACAGTGATTAGCTGTTAAACAGGAAGTAGTGAAGGGGAAGCTGGACAGGAAATGTTTGACATGGTCCCTAGGCAAACATAACAAAATGAGTACAAGTACAGTGTCACTGAATCCAGTCCATCTTGTAACCTGTCAGTTGTCGGTGCTTGTTGCATTATCTATGCAGCGTTCATATGAAGTGTCTGATGATGCCACGTTTTCCTAGGTTCAAAGTGTATTTCAGCTCCAAACTGAACATCGTAGATGCTGGTGTTGTGGTTCTCACCTTGGTGGTCACCATGATCTACACCTTCACTGACCTGTCAGGTGCTAGTCTCATCCCCAGGTACATGCTTTGACCTCTGTGTGCATTATGTCCTCATCCCCCTGTGAGTGTGGCACAGATGACATTCTTTTTAGTCCATGGTTTAATTGCCAGCACAACTGACGATATGCACAGAGCATCACTGACAACTTAACCTAAAATATAGCTAATATAAGCAGCCAGTTAACTTCCAGTCAGTTGTCACAAAGAAGAAATCGACTGTAAGGTAACATTAGTGATTACAATTTGATATTGATCAAAATGTATTATATTTTACACTACTAAGAGTTTAAGGACATTAAACAAATTGGGTCTACATAATCATGTTGTGCAGTCATAACCCAAATTGACATCAAAATATAGCTATCAGTAGAGTAAACCTTTACACAGTATATCAAGTATTGCCTTATAAAAAATATCACAATTTTGAGTTTATTTCACTAAAAGGAATTGTTGTTTCATGAATAGAATGAGTGCATTACATATGCTTTTATTTTTCATCAGGGTGGTGACGTTTCTTCGTTTCCTGAGAATAATAATCCTTGTGAGACTTCTCAGACTGGCAGCTCAAAAGAAAGAGCTGGCAAAGGTCACCAGGAGGATGGTAAAGTCGAAAACTGTTAGTTTATGTGATCCTGTAAAGGCCATTAAAACTGAAAAAAAGACTCTTATCTTTGTTGTCAGGTTTCTGAAAATAAGCGACGTTATCAGAAGGATGGATTTGACCTTGACCTTACCTATGTTACAGGTTACACATGCATGACAGATAAAATAGGGGTCACTGAAAACCACACCTTTTTATACATTCTGTTTTTATCTTTTCACATTTTATTCTAGACCGTGTCATTGCTATGTCTTTCCCCTCCTCTGGAAAGCAGTCCTTCTACAGGAATCCCATTGGGGTCAGTTTGACTGCTGTTAACATTATCCCCACTTGCATTAGATCTAAATACACACGCTAATATCCTAATTGAGTAATTCATACCCACCATTAACTCAGCCCTCCACAGAATTCACCTCCACAGATGCTTTAACCTATTCCTCCCATCTTCATGTGCAGGAGGTAGCCAGGTTCCTAGACATTAAACACGATGGCCACTATAAAGTTTACAACCTGTGCAGTAAGTTGACACAGTCTGTCTGCACATGTCCTCTATTGCTTCTCTTTCAAGCCACACAAACCATTATCTTCTGCCTCCAGGTGAGAAAGGTTATGATCCTCAGTTCTTCCACTACAGAGTTGAACGGGTGTTCATTGATGACCACAACGTCCCCTCCCTGGAGTAAGGTTTTCTTTTGCGATACACCAAATTTGACGCATCTCTCCCCTTTTTCCACGTGATTATACTGAAGCGCACATGTTGGCGATGTTGTTAGATTACCACAGTGGCTTTACTATTGTGTGCTCTACTGTTTATTTCAGGGACATGCTGAAATACACAGCAAGTGTGAGGGAGTGGATGTCTGCTGATCCCAGAAACATCATTGCAATTCACTGCAAAGGAGGGAAAGGTGGTGCCTAAGATATTTGTTTTTTTGTTTATAGCAACTAAATATGAGGAAACAGGAAAACAATGATTATATGATAAGAACAAATATTGAAACTATGTCTCTTCTCTGTTCGTCAGGACGAACAGGTACAATGGTTTGTACCTGGCTTATTGATTGTGACCAGTTTGAGAGTGCACAAGTAAGTCCTTTTAAATTTTGAGATTCCTTCATACATGGCTGAATGATTTAGAATATTTTTTTCTCATGAGTTTCTGTTTGCCCACCAGGACAGTCTGGAGTATTTTGGTGAGAGGAGGACAGACAAGAGTAGGAGCTCCAAGTTTCAGGGAGTGGAGACTCCCTCTCAAGTAAGAAACAGCCATTTAAGATTCCTACATAAAAAGACTTTCATTTTGAGTACTACACACAAAAGTAGCACGTGTAGAATTCAATTTGTTCTGACTGGCACTTCTTTGTGTGTGCACAAAAAATGAAATGAGATTGATAAGACAATGCTTAACACAAAACATTTTTACACAAACAAGAATTATGCTATTGTAATATACACTACCAGCCAAAGGTTTGGACACACCTTCTCATTTAATGTGGTCCAAAGGTGTGTCCAGACTTTTACTGGCAGTGTATAATATGACTGACACAATATAAACTGATTTGAAAAAGTGACACTGACATACAGTATATTCCTGACAAATGGGGAAGATCATTTTTTGGGGTTGTCTTTGGACCACAGAGCCGATATGTGGGCTACTACGAAATCATGAAAACAACCTTCAATAGACAGTTGCCTCCACCTAAATGCCTGAAGATCAAGAGCATCCGAATCCACTCCATAGCCGGTAAAACTCAGCAAAGCAGCTGGAGACTACATTTGTCATGATTCTTTAAAATTTTCTTTGCGTCCATGTTTCAGTCTGGTATTTGCTCTCACCCAGGTGTGGGAAAAGGGGATGGCAGTGATCTGAAAGTGAAGATAATTGTGAAGAAGGAGCTGGTATTTAAATGTGTGTGCGCCAAACAGGAAAACTGCATGGTAAGACTGAGGCTTTGTTCATACACTTATTAGGTCATACTAGTTCATTTGTGGATTATTAATGCGTCTCTGTTGTTTTGCAGGTGTTTCCTGACATGGGCAGTAATGCAGCAGTCATCAGTCTACAGAGTGGTCCTGTTGTTGAAGGGGATGTGAAGGTCATGTTTGAATCAAGTGCTGTGAGTTCTTCAGTTTACAATGTTGAACTTCTCACAGGAAAGCACCCTTTTAGATCTGATTGTCCTATGATTCGGTTAACTTTTTTAAATCATTCTCTTCAGGGACTTCCAAAAGGATATGAAGATGTTCCATTCTACTTCTGGTTCAATACTTCCTTCATAAAGGATAACAAGTATGTTACTATTACCGCAATACAATTATTTTTTTTGTTGTTGTTGTTGTGAGCCCATTTCTGTCTCTGAACTCTACATCACTTTAAATTATACACAGGCTTTTTCTACCCAGAGAAGAATTGGACAACCCACATAAACCTAAGACCTGGAATTTGTACAAGGAGGACTTTGGTGTCACTGTGTTCTTCTCAGAACCATAGATGCCCTTTAGAATGGTAAAAAGGAGAAAATGGCTTGTTGCAGATCAAACACTACTAAATAAAATATAAAATAAAAGGAAATTTACTTGAACCTTGATATTGTTGTTTGGGGACCTGTCATGAGTCGACTGCTCTGGCTCATAAACTAAAATAGTCATGGTTTGTACTTATAGTGTTTTTCTAGCCTTGATGATTTATACTAGCTTTGCTTTTGCCCCCATTCACTCATACAGCGCATCATTTACACACAGCCGGCACAGCCATCAGGAACACGTGGGATTAAGTGTCTTGCCCAAGGACATATTGGCATGGGGACTAGTGGAGCCAGGAATGAAACCAACAACCTTTGAGTTGAAAGACAACTTGCTCTACCACTGAGCTACCATCACCCATGTGTTATTGGAAACAATTCTTGATTTCAAAGGGCAACATGCCAGGTTATTTTGACAAAATAAATGTTTTACATTTAAAGTCAATATTTCTCCTTTACAGCAAACAAGTGGACAAGAGTATCAGATTTCATCCTTTATTCATCGTATATATACGATTACTGCATACAATTACTGCTCATAAGCCATATTTTTTTCATGCATGTTACACCAAAGGCCACACACTGTTGATCAAAACCTGAGAATCTTCCTTCACACTCTGGGTCTATTCTAACTCGATCTCTGTTAAACTTCAGTTTTAACTAGCTAACAAAACTAAAGACAGTGCCGAAGTAAAACAAATGCGGGTCCTCATTTAGGTTAAAGACTTCTTGCTGAGGCAGAAAATGCACAACTAGGCAATCAGTCCCGATGCAATCACTTTGGTTCATTGTTTCACCAGATTCACCTGCGGAATTAGTAAAAAATGTCAGATAATTCAAGACAAACTTTCCAATATGTCCCAATTTACAAGACAGCATTTGAAGAATGAATGAAGAAAGAAAAAATTCCATCCTGATCATTCTCAAGAACAATAACACTGAAAGTAACAAATGTGGTACAGCAGCATATATGCATTTTGATTATTGTAAAGGGTTAAAATTAAAGTCCCTAAAACCAGTACAGTAGGACTAAACAAACCACTTCATCCCTGTTGTCAAATGCATTTTAAGTAAACGGTTCATTCTGGAAACTTTCAAGACGTCTTTACACAACTGACATTGCAAAAGCAGCAATGGACAACTCCAAGTCCTGTTGCCCAACACTATCTGTTGAATGAGTCCCTGAAACATTTACTGACACTATTCATAGTTAATGAAATGTACATTAACTGTTAAGTAATCAACTGGTTTGTTGGACAACCCAATGTGAAAGTCCATGCTTAACTTAGGCTGAATTTGGTTTGCTTTTCGTCTGTCGTACTATACAGTCTAACCACCCTTCACATTAACAAAGAGTGTTTCTGGCAGCTTTGGCCATGTGTCCTCCAAAACCATTGAGGAGATCACAGTTCTCCAGCTCATCATAGCGCCCACTTTGCAGAAAGCAAAGTATTGTGGTTTTACAGGTCTCCATGCAGGGTTCAGACACGTGTCCTTTGTGTCTGTAGTACCAGAACTTACTGAAGACTCGGTCATCATTGCTAAAGGTCCGCAACAGCCCATTGTAATCCGAAGGGAACAGAGTGGAAAGACCGTAGGCTTCAGTGGCACGGTACAGTAGTGTCCATTTGGGGTTTAGCTCTGGGGCAACAGGTTTGCCTCCTGGACTCGAGTTTGCCTCTGTGAGGTTAAGGATATAGGTTTCATGGTCTAAAACTAGTCGAGAGCTGCCCTGGTAGTTTCCATCAACATAGTAGACACGATATCCTGGAAACAGAAACACAAATGTTTTTGGGTTTTTTTTTGTTTTTTTTTACCAGTTTTGCTTTGCTGTTTGTTTCTTGTAAAATGTTTTAGTGTGTGTAATGTAAAGTTTTGTTGTCATCTCATATGAAAATGTTGTTAGTAATCAATGTTCCTAATTTGAATGATTTAAAGGGTTTAAAAATTAAGTTTAAAGTCATGTGAAATTCGCCATCATTTTCTTCTCCGTTATACTTGGGGTGTGTCCACTGGAGGACGGACGCATGCAAACACACTGTTCATCAGTGTTTGTACTGAATATAAATGTAAAACATAAATGCTAGAATCTCCTGTTCGACAAACATGTATAGAGGAGACGTTCCCCTGCTTTGGTCCCCAGTGAATCATGATTTGAAAGTGTATCCACTGGAGGAGAGCATGTATGCATGCAACACACATGGGGACCAAAGCAACTGAACAATGCTACATTGTACAGAATATAAACTATAATATAAACTTAAATGCTCTAGTATCAAACCACTTGTTTAGACATATATACTGTGGCTCTTTGGCATCATGAAGTATATTTTAGACTTCCCTAAAACAATCCTAAACCTAACATTGGAGAGAAGCTCCATCATATTTCCATACCCCATAGTTGTAATTTTGCTCTCAGCCAATATTTTCTAACATACATTATGTATGAAGAGAAGAATCTTTGCTTTTGATTTACATGCACCTTAAGAGATCGTTCAATGGGTGTTTTGAACTCACCTGGGTTAAGATTTACATAAGTAGTGACACTCGGAGCAATGAATGCTACTCCAAGAGGGCGGGTCATGGTTGCCTCGTCATAAAACATTTGGAACTCATCAAGATGTGTATGGCCAAAAAACTGACCAGTAATTGTACTTTCATACCTGTAAATAAAAATTAGAGGATGTTAAACAAGAAACTGAAAACAAGAACCGAAAAAGGTCTCCGTTATGATAAACTGGAATGATGACTATATGACAGGAACCAAGATGTTCAAGAAGCATTTTTTGACACTGGAAAAATGTGTGTTCTTGTTGCATGCTGTAGTTTAAAACTTAGAAGACAATGACATACCGTTAAAAAGTTTGGGGTCACTTAGAAATGTCCTTATTTTTGAAAGAATGAAGATAACATTAAACTAATCAGAAATGCACTCTATACATTGTTAATGTGGTAAATGACTATTCTAGCTGCAAACGTCTGATTTTTAATGCAATATCTACATTTCCAGCAACCATCACTCCAGTGTTCTAATGGTATATTGTGTTTGCTAATTGCGTTAGAAGGCTAATGGATGATTAGAAAACCCTTGTGCAATGATGTTGGCACAGCTGAAAACAGTTTAGCTGCTTAGAGAAGCTATAAAACTGACCTTCCTTTGAGCTAGTTGAGTATCTGGAGCATCACATTTGTGGGTTCCATCTAACCTTGTCAATGTCTTGACTATATTTTCTATTCATTTTGCAGCTCATTTGATAAATAAAAGTGTGAGTTTTCATGGAAAACACAAAATTGTCTGGGTGACCCCAAACTTTTGAACGGTAGTGTATATTCATATGAAACAACTTCTGACTTTATACAACATCATGTAGAAAGGACACAAAATTCCTTTTGTGGTTGTTTTTAGTTCTACAACATCACTCTTTAGGGTTTGAGGACCAGTGCAGCCACCTGTTTACGATGTGATAGTAGTTCCAGCTCCAGCTGCCCAGACACAGACCAGGGGGGATGTGACCTATGATATGGACCTAAATAAAAAGAAAATTACATCACTTAAACAAGGATTATTGTACACATAAAAGGTATTTTTATGGCAAGCTCATGATAAGTATATGTCACATCTAGCATGAAGCTTGTGCCCAAAGTGGATTATAAATCCAGGATTCATTAAGATCACGAGTTCTGTTTTACAGTGTCAAGTGTGCAAACTCCCCCAAAGACTTCTGCCCAGGTAATATTTAAGCTTTAACCAGCTTTGTTCAGGTAACCTTTTGTTTTTGTTGCCTCCACTCACCTTCTCACCCTTGTCCTCACTGGCCTGGAGTATGTGGACCAGCCACTGCAGCTGGTTAGCAGGGTCAGTGGAGTTTACCAACAGCCAAAAGTTTTCTCGGGCACAAAAGTTCATATTTAGAGAGATCACCCGTAGACCAGGTTGGACCTCCACTGTGTAGAATCCTCCATATCTGAAATAACACCCACAAACGACATATAGACTCAGTTGAATGCAAATTCCCCGATTCATGTGAGAAGAGATTCAGGAGGAACCCACCACAGTTCAAAACTTGATAACATAATGCTGTCACTTCACTACAAACAGTTGAATCGGCAAAACATTTTTATCTTATCTAAGCGCAAAATCCTGAAAAAGAAATATCTTCAAGGAATCTACAAATCCAGTTGCTACTGATTCAGTGACATTAGTGGAGCTATGATTTGGAATGAGAATCTACACAAATAAAATGAAAATATCAAGAACCTCAAAGTCTTTAGAGCCTGCTCCGGTATCCATGCCGACCACTCCTGTGCCATGGTATCATAAAGCCAGCTGGAGGATCTGTTGCCATGAATAAAGGGTGGTGGGAAGCTGTTCACCGGTGTACTCTCATGATTCCCTACAGCAGGATAAACTGTCACATTAGGTCCCAAGTGTCTGTGCAGAGGACATGAGCGAGAGGCGAGAGTCAGTAGCTGTACACACAAAAACATCCTGGGCAATCAGCAGGCTAAGAATCAGAGTACAAGGCCATTTGAATTTAGAAAAAATGCACTTATTCAGCAGCTGTCAATTACCAGCAACATGGCTGAAAGGTCTATTCTAAAAAAATACAAATGGTTGCTGGTAGGTACAATTACCATCATTTTAATAATTAAACTGAAAGTAAATCCTTGAATAATTACTTGTGAATGAGCCTGGAGACGACCTTAAGCTCTGACAGCTGTTGTTTCCTGGTCTGAGACCAAACATTGTGTGCTGGTATGTCTCCAGTCCAGTAGACCCAGTCCCAGGGTCCGGCTCTAGCAGCATTTTCCAGAAGGTTCTCCACAGTATGCAGAGGAAGGTCACACTTACTGTAGGTTCCCCAGTACCCAGCCTCTCGCTTTCTCCAGCGAGGAGGTTTTGAGTCTTTACGACAACACAGAGGGTCCTTACAGTCTGCAGCACTGCCCATTTCATACTCCTATCAGTGGAGATTTTTTTTAAGTCAAGTCATCAAAATCATGCAGCCATTTTCATTTGAGACTTTTGGTTCATAAATTCTGTCATCCTCGACTTATCCATGCTCAAAATTAAATTAAACCAGTATTTAAAGTGCACATGCATCCTGGTAGACACACTTAAAACTAGACTGAACAATGAATAACTTTCAAATCAAAACTGTACAATTAGCAAATTGCAAACCTGCAATTTAATTATTATATCCCTGATTGTTTAACTTTCTATGTAAATTAAAAAGTAAATCATATGTTGGAAACATTTAACATCTATCTTAACATTTTCATCAAGTTAGAGCTGCAATGATTGATCATTTATTAAGTGCCTACTATTCTGGCACTCAATTAATTGGGTTTTAGTTTTTTTAAACATTAAAACAAGTAGCAGACTTTTCAGCTTCTTAAATGTGAATATTTTCTAGTTTCTAAGCCCCATATAACTAAAAGTCATTAAAATTATTTGAGAATTTTAGACCAAACAACCAATACAGAACTTGCTGTACTTACTTCAGTAAAATTCTGCTTTAGTTAATCTCTTAGCAGCACACACTCACCTGGTCCCAGTGGATGTCAGTTAAAAACAGGACTCTGCTCTGTGGAGAACCGGGTTTTGGATGATAGTGTGGTGTCACAGGAGGCTTAGGGACCTTAGGCAAGGTTATGTTCCAGGGTGCGTAGATGTCAAATTTTCCACAGGAGGGGCCAACCAGCAGGGCGCACGCTTCAGTAGGCCACAGCAGTGACCCCTGCAGTGCGCGAATAACGTCATCTTTAAACAGCTCCGCTATGTCTCGACAAACCTCCTCCTCAGCCAGATGAAGACGGATACATGCTTCCCCCACAGCATATGCCACCCGCTCTTCATTTGTATTAATCTAGGGAGAAAAGCAGCACACGAATCAAGGAAGTGGTGAAGAAAAATGCTTCACTGACTGCATCAAAACCTCAAACTTCCTGGAAAAGCAGCCAATCAGAAATCCGTTTGAATCAACAGTAAATTACAACTTACAAGACTGGAAGATGGACATTGTGCAGAATCTCCAGTCTTGAAACAATTCAGCCTTTACGTGTAATAGTTATAATTATGAACTGAATGAAATCTAATTTGGCCAGTTGTGAAATCATGAGATGAACAGCTATAGGTATGGAACAAAGAAGCACAGTGAGACCTTATGATCACAGCATGTCAATATAATTTTGTGTTTCATCTAAACACTGAAGGATGTGAAACAATGACATTATCATGCAGAAGAACAAGAAGTGGTGCTGCACATTTCCAAACTTCAGTTACCCTGTATGATTAAAATACAGAGTGTTTATTTTCATATATTTGTGCTAACCTACTGTATATTAAAGATGAGTCACTAAAGATTATGCCTGTGTTAGGCCCTCGTTATGCAACAGGATGTAAATTACAGTATTGCGGTATTGTCTGTGCAATCTGTATATAGCAGTATGATAAACTAATCTTGATTAATGTTAAATTTGTTTGGTGAAATGTAAGCACATGTTGAAGCAACAATTTAGTCCACAGTTCAGTTTAGGATGTCAGAAACGTAACTGATTAGAACAAAGAAGTGAACAAACAGAGGATAAGAACCAAGCAATGACTTATTGACAGAATACCTTGATCCCAATTCTAACCCACATGACAGTTATCATTTTTATTTCTGATTAGTGGTACAGCCTACAAATAGAGAAGGTTTGCAGTTTGTGGTGAAATCCAATCCACCATTTGGTCGAATCAGCAATTCTCCTATCAGTTGTAACTCGAGCTGAAAAACACACTGGCCGTGATAACAGTGTGTATTACCAGACTGATTGCACCAATTTGACCAGCTACTGTTTCTACATCCAGACACCTTTTCTAAAATAGTTAGGACATATTGTAATGCATCAGACAAGTTTATTTTTAGTACATCTACCCCCTAATTGTACTTTTATTTTACAAATGAACTGAATTCCTGGACGTAGTTGTGGGCTGTGGGTTGGTGAAACTTAACTTTAACCTTTATTGATTGCACTTTTACGAAATTACCTTCAGCATAACTTTGGATGACATTTTCTGGAGATGTAGGCTATGGCACAAGCAATTAATTGTTAGATTTGAAAGTGATGCTGCTAAGGGTTTTTCCCCCCAAACAACTGTAAATCTTGGGAAATAGGAGAGTGTACCGACACTGAGAAATTAAGCAACCTTGGATGGAGGCAAGACTAAGTCTTTAGTCTTTTAGTTTAGAAAGGGTTGTGTAGTCTTTGGCTATGGTGCAGATTTTGTTTTTAGTTCATTTACATTTACAATTAATCTTGGTGGATGTTCACTCTTTCTAGTTATGAAAACATTACCAGAAGTGCCACATCCAGGATGGAGAAGACAGCTTTACACAGCGGGCAGGTGACATTCCTCCAGTTAAATCCGAGCTGAGTGTGGCTGAACCTCTCCACAAAGAGCAACCGTGAGGACGGTGGTGCAGGGTGACAGGAGCCCGAACACAGCAGCAGGAACAGCAGGAGCAGCACGGTGCAGGCGAGCGGCTGCAGCGTGGAGACCCTCATCCCGACAGCAGGTGTCCTCAGAGAGGTGTTTGTTTACAGCAGCCCCGGTCTCCGGAGGACGCGACCAAAACAAAACACAAAGGAACTATCACTCAGCGACGTGACTGAACACTTGCGTCCGACACTACACTGCTCTTACATGCAAACACAAATATAACAAATTCGCAAGCTGGTCCCCTCTCCCGCTGCCCCCTTTGCCTTTGTACCTCCAAAAATAACCGGACCAGGTCGCCCTAAGTCAGTCTAGGCCGTCCTCGTGAAGACGGTCCGGCTTCCACCTCTACAAAGAGACGAGTTAGCTCAGGTGAGCCGCTAACTCTGCAGCGAGCTGCCCATTATGGTCACCCTCTTCCTGGTCGGTCTTGAGAAAAATCCATTGGGGCTCAGCTGACGCGTCACGTGTCCATGCTTTCCTCTTCCGTATTGATCACGCGCCGCAGGTTGTTGTCATGACTTCTTATAGAGCCGGACTTATCAAAACCAGACCCATATGCCACGACCACAACACCAAATGGAACACTACCCTACCATTGTCAGATGTGTTGTACTATCTAAAAAGACGGCAGATATCTATCTAACTATCCAAAGTGCTGAAATGCTTAAGAGCCATGGTTCTCAAACTGTGGTACGTGTACCACCAGTGGTGTGCAAGCTTCCTCTGGCGGTACTTGGAGGAATATATATACCAGAGTATGTGATCAGAGTGGAGCTAAGGAATATTGCCCAAGTGTGTTGAAAATGAAATAAATTACAAAAATAATAAAAAAATAAATAAGTAAAGTAATTAAAATAAAGTTACCTTATCTTTCACACCATTTTAATCTATTTTGGTTATACCAGTGTTTGAAGTATACTGTATGTGAGGAAGAGGAGGATGATGAGAGAGCAAATTATCTCATTGGGAATAACACCGCCTCCTAAGAAAAGTCCATAGCTGAATTTAAGAATAAGCCTGTTTAAGAACCAGAGCAAAAACAATTTAAACTGAAAATATGCAGAATTTACAATAGTGTTTATTTAGTTCATGCTTTGGGATCCTGTGCTGTCTTTGGTCCTTATCATTTATGTGGAACAGGTCTACTAAACTTACAAACAAAAACAATCCACAGCACCACCGGTTTGTGGAGGACAGCAACCTGGCAACCCAGAATTTTACCAGCAAATAACTTCAGTTCTGCAGCACCAGCTTACATGTACAAATATTGGTTCGAAAACCCCAACTCTTCTTCACTCCCACTTAAAAAAATATATGATTCTGCAGCCTTGGAACTCATTCTTTATTTACTGTCTCTTTCCCTGCATCAAAATAGGCCAGTCATTAGCAAACATGAGAGCATAACATAGAGCTTCAATGATTCAAAAGATTTGGCTAAAAACTTTACAACAAGCCAACATTGCTGTTATAAATATAAACAACTCAAAATAAAACAAGGACTTGTCGTAAATATAAAATATTTATTGCATTGGCATTTGTTGGCACGTGTATAAAAGCAGTGTTTCTATACACATTTCTTTGGATCATTTTCCAAGCAACTGTGCAAGACACATTACTGAATTATCCTCGCTGGACGCAAAAATTTGCCACTATTTCAATTTAAGATATAATAAAATAGCACATGGATATGGAAAGGATCATTTATACCTCAATTTAAATTATACAAGTAAAGCAATAAAATAGTTTAACTGTGGAGCTAAAGTGGTCTCTGATATTATTTACAGCGGCTGAGCAGATACATAATTGCAGTGAAGGTTAAAAGTGGTTTGACAATTAAAAAAAATAGCAGGAGTGCAAATGTTCGCTGCCTATGGATTCACTTGTCTTGCATCTTCTCCAAGATGGGGACGATCATGTCAAACTTAGGTCTCTTGGCTGGGTCTTCATTCATGCAGAGCCTCATTAGTTTGCAGATATGAGGTGAAATCCCGGGAGGAATTGTTGGCCGAAGACCCTCAAGAGCCACCTGAGACATGGGACACGTTCCTGTTAATATCCTAATATCGTAGTCAAAATATGGGGCATAGTACTCACTGCAGGGAGAAAAATGCTGCAACCACATATACCTTCATGCCTATTTCCATGTGTGAGAGGTCAGCAAAGGGCACCTCCCTGGTAACCAGCTCCCATAGTAAGATGGCAAAGCTCCACATGTCAGCAGATCTCCTGTTGATATCTTCAGGCTTCTTCTGCAGGGCTGAAGACAAGACAAAAAAAATGGACATGGGAAAAAAAACATAAACACAGGACAACATGAGGATCTAATTTTTACTTTGTTACTCAGACAACAGCCCAGATGAACAGGTTGACTACCACTTAAAAACTACTAAATTACAAAGTCGCTTACAGTATGTTCTTAGTTAAATGACTCATACAAACAGACAGTGTGGGAGTAGGAGTTACTGTAAATGCAAAAATAAAGGTGGGGGGAATTCATACCTTCTGGGGCCATCCACGCAGGAGAGTACATACGCCCAGGACACTGGAAGGAGAACTTTGCATCTGCCATACTTATTCTGGCCGTCATGTCCTCGTCAATCTGCAAATGAATCACATCAGCAACATAGTGCATAGAGTGGCAGTAACAGGCCATGCTCTTTAAGTTGTCAAAGTTAGAACTCACCATGATATGCTTACTGTTGAGGTAAAGCCGTGAAACCATTGGTTCTAAGGTGTGGAGGAAAGCCATACCACTGGCAATATCCAGTGCAAACTTCACCGCTTGGTTTTGGTCCACCACCAGAGCTGAGGAAGACAAAGACAGAGGGTGATCAATAGATAGAAGAAGATCGAAGTAGAAGGCCGTGGAATGGCCAGCTGCAGTAGTGATTCTTAGCCCTGGGCAGCTGATAAAAATCATTCATGCAAATTTTACCAATTTTCATTTCATACATGTATATGAATTACTTACTAGTGCCCTGGTGGAGTATGTTGAAGAGAGAGCCATAAGGCATATAGTGGGTAATGATGATGGGGTGAGGAGATGGTGGTGACTGACAAGCCCCAAGAACAGGCAAGATGTTTGGATGAGAAAAGATCCTATGGAGACGAAAAATACAGACAGTGTATAATGTTTTTAAGGGAAAATATATTTACACTCTTCTACGTTTGGGGAAGTCTCTCTCAACTGATGTGTTAACCAGTTCCCGTTCAAGTTGGAGGAAACCACACTTTAAAGAGTGAATTGCGTGTCATATGCATGAGATACATGAAGCTTGTTCTAAGCCCTCTGTCTTAACTTGCATGAGTTAACTTTCAGCTCAGCTCACCACAGTCCTCAATCCACAATTGCCTGTGCATGCATCAGCATAAAGGAGTAACTCTTTTTGACAATAGTTTAGTGCAACCGCCAATAAAAGCATAATGCAAAGATTACATGGGCCAAAGCAATAAGTTTCAATTTTAATTATAATGGATGTTTCTATTTCACAATGGACTTCATTTCTGCTAACAGAGGGAGGATAGTGGCATTTTGTTTTTCTCAGTACAAAGCAGAACATGACATAGCAAACATTGCACAAGCTCTTATCTTCTTGTTGACCACTGACCTCAATTGCCACCAATCAATCACATCCAAACTCACAATAAAATTGTGTTTACTCAGACGTGAACATCAGATGTGAAAAAAAAAACTGCGGAGCCAATTGAATCAGCTTCAGTTTATGCAAGCAAACAGACAGACAGACAGCATGTGACATTATGGTCTCTGATGACTCTATTCCGTATGCAGATATTACAGGAAATACTGTTAAAGGCCAGGAACCTGAGTTTTGGATGCTCCTCATTGAAGTCTCTGCTCTTCCTAGTGGTCCAGTCTCTCACTTGTAGCACCTTCACAACTATCTCATCTCCTTGCCATCGACCCTGCCATAACTGCAGACAAAGCACATAGTCAAGGAAACAACAAGGGATGTGAAAAAATTTGAAAGATTGACACACATAAGTAAACAAAGCCTAACCTCTCCAGACTGGTTTTCGTTGATCTTTGCCAGGAGTGAAAGCTGCTTATAATCAATACCAGCCTGCTTGTTGAGGGTACCATTACCTGAAAGAGCACAAATCTATGAGCAAGGCAGTGTCATGATTTGATATGTTCATTGATTCCTTTTTGATGAAATGACTGTCACTCACGAGGCCTTGTTCGCATGGTGCCCTTCCAAAAAGTTTCCTTATAGGGGACTTTGGTCATACTCTGGCCCATTTTCTCTGCCTTTTCTAAAACATGCACAAAAGAAGCAGCAAAACAAAAAGTGACTTAAGTTATTTTGCCAAGATGATGATTTGGATATCATGGATATAAATTGTCAGTGTGTTAAAATGCCCATTAGTGATTTCTGACCTTGAAGCAGTTGTCTTAGGTGAGGCTTGGCCTTATCCAGAGGTGTCTGTCCATACCTGTTACATATACACACCTGAGCACCACTTGCCACCAAGTCCTAAAATGAAAGGGTTGTGTAGAGATTAAATTACAAGCATAGGTTTTCAGTTGAATCCAAAAACAATGAGAGCGGCACTGCTTCACAGATAAACACAGAAGCCACCGTTTCTACTCCACAAGAGGGTTTATTAATGAAGCACTCTCTGTGTGTGAGTAACACCGTACCTCTGCGACTTCATCCTGACCCCAGAAGCAGGCATAGTGGAGCGGTGTGTTTCCATGCTCATTGACGGTATTGGGGTCTGCTTTGCACTGAATCAGCTGAATTCACAGGTTATAAAGTTAGAAAACATAGCAACAGCCTGTATTTTATATGTATAAACAAAACAACAATGTGTGCACCTTAGCCACAATGTCTCTGTGTCCATGACTGGATGCGAGATGCAGTGGTGTATCGTCACCGCGGTTCATGACGTTAATGCGAGCACCTCTCATAATCAGCATGTCCACAACACCACTCCTCCCTTCCCTGCACGCCCAGTGTAGAGGGCTGAAGCCATGGTCATCACTGAAACACGACAAAGTAATTGATAAGCAGGAGGGACTAGGATTTTACAGAAACCTTTATCTGGTCAAACAGCTGAATGACTGGATTTAAACTGTTCATGGGTTCATCTTTGTATTTTCAGTCATACGCCGCTGTTTGCCTCCTTTTTTGTCATGAAATGATTCAACATCGCTGTACCGAGAAACAGTCACGTGGAGCTGATAGGCTTCATCAGCATTGTATGAACTCATTAGACAGTGTTTTCAGACATTTGTTTTTACATCACAAAAATACAGTTTCAAGTCTAATTTGAATGTATGAAGTGTAAGGCAAGGTTCAGTTTGAGGATTTCTTGGCAGAAATTGAAATTGAAATGTTTGTATAAGTGTAATCTCCTTAAAACAAAAATTATTTGGTTGTAGTAGCCCTAGAATAAGGTTCTTATATATACTTTAGACAAGGGCCTTGCTTTGTGGAAGCCGCCATTTTCAGCAGCCAAACCAACAAACAGTCAAAGCATGCACTTTTCCAGCTGGTTTTCTGGAATGTGAAAGCCACCATACTTTCCCTGACACAATTGGAAAAGGGATGTGTGAGCAGAGGAGTCATCTGTCAGTTATAATCTGAAGATTAGACATTAAAATGTAATTCTGACACACTGGACCTTGCAGAATTGTTAGTGAGCTCTCCTAACAACTCATGCATCAGCTGACAAAATACAAATCGGGTGGTTCTCCCTCTGGGAGCCACACAGGTTCTCACACCCACTAACTACCAATCTTTATTTAGACACATGCTTCCTTGCTCTGACTGTAGCCTATACCCATCTGACCACTGGCCTGATGATAAATATGTCTGTGCAAGCTGGAATGTCGGCTAACATATGCAAAGCCGCAAACACTTAGACAGCATACATACATAGCAGCGCTGCAGTCTACAAGGAGCCAAACCATCACCTACGTGTGACTGGCCCCTTCACCCACGTGATTCTTTTACATTGTATGACCCCAAGGCAGCTGCTGGGGCTTCTCACAACTCCCCTCGAAGCCACAAACTCTACACTAAATTTAACAGTAAAACTCAAGAGGGCTTGTTTAGTCTGAAGGGAACTGCTGCACTACTGTCTCACACTGATGTGAAACAGTGGTTAGTCACATTCTATGTCAAGTCTAATCCAGCTCTGTCCACAGACAATTCAGTCTGTGTGCTATAAAAAGTAACGGGGGGGAAAAAAAACAAGCGAGGAATGACAGAGTAGAAAATACACAGCTGGATCCTCAGTTAAACCTTTTTAATGTGTCTTCCTGTGTCGCTTGCTCCTTGGGGAGATCCAAAAATTCAGTTCTAACTCAGCCACATATTTTTTAATTTATAAAACACTTGGCACATTATTGGTTACACCAAAAAAAGGGTGAGTTCACACACACAAAATTGAGCCTCCTCATGCTCCAGCATAATGACTGGTCTCCGATGTTTGTGTGGGACTGCAGCTCTAACTGCCTAAGAAGCTCTGTCAGCGAGGCCCTGGCCCTGTATGGAGTTAAAGAGAGGAAATGGTCTTGGCTGTTACGTGGTTGGCTAGCAGCTCTGCAGCCCTCAAAGTCAACGTCAACAAAACTGCACATATATGGCCTGGCCCAAGAATGAGATAACCAAGGTCTTTAGTAGTGACGTCTTCAAGCTTCATTCTAGCAAGGAAATTATGTAAACAGGGAGAAGAGCACTGTATGTCCTGCACAATTCTGTTTTTTAAACTGAAGGACTACAACTCATGATAGTCAACAGCTTAGTTAACAGCTTTAATGCTTAAATATTACAAATTAATCACAAAATCATAACTTGTTACCACAAATGTGATCTTTTTTTTTCCTACATACAAACCCACAGTTACCTGATTCAAAAACAATTTTCTGATTATCAGATGTGCAAATAATTAATTTTGTTTATGCCGTTTTAGCTATGTAACCTAAAGTCTGTCTATAATTCCCAGTGGGGTAGTGTTGAGTTTCGTTTCAGACACTTGTCTGGGTCACTTTGTGTCACCACACAGCATCCCCACTTCACCCACCACATCATTAATACACACACAGAGACTCACACAGCCAGACAGTTTTGGGGCATGACATCATAAAAGGAAAAATCCAAGAAGGGAAAAAATACAAACTGAACTGGAATTACCAAAGCTGGGTGATGTTCAACAGTATGTGGATTTGCAGGGAAAGTACAATATGGAAACTATTTGAGTAAAGGATCACTTTATATGCACACACCTACCAAACCAAATGTGGTACTTGGTAGTTATGAAGTCTGCTCCAGTCATCAGAGGCCGAAGTCTAGGGCTGCAACAATTAATGGACTAATTGACTACTAAATTAGTAGCTAGCTCTGAAATGAATTGGTTTCTGGTTTCTTTGCTCCTCAATGAGACCTGACTGAAAAGCTTTGGTTTGTGGACAAAATGAGACACTGGAGGATGTCATCATGTTGAGGTTTGGGAAAAACTGACTAACATTAGCTTTTGTTTGTTTGTTTGTTTGTTTTTTTACATTTTTCAGAAAAAAAAACCCACTGAATCGATAACAGAACTGAAAGACACATCACTAATTAAAAGGATCATTAGCTTTACAGCTTCTCTACTATAAGTGTTATTGTATTCCTCTACAGCTAGACTCTAACATGCATGAGAAGACAAGAGGGATCATCTTCAGGGTTCTGTAGCGGTGAGTGAAGTCTATGCACTTGCGTCCACTTACCCTAAGTTGAGGTCGTTCTCTGTGTTGTCCAACCACAGACGAACAGCCACAGAGTTTCCTTCCCTGCACTGTGTGAAGATGTCATCCATGCTTACAGTGTTGTTGACTTCTATGACCCCAAGTTCAGGAGCATGTAGTCTGCAGAAAGTGTTGGATAAAGACTCCTTTTAGGGACGGCGCACATTATTTTATAATGAAACTTTTTGATTTTCCAATTTAGGAGCCTGATACAAACAGGTACACAAACATAAAATTACTCAGCACCTTTTGATACACACACCCACTAGTTTTCAGTTTTTTTAATTATTGCATATAAGAGGAAGAACAAGAAATTTACCCTTGAGATGTCATTGTTATGTTGTTGTAATATGAGGTAAAATATGTTATGCATTTCTCAATGTTTCAATTATGTATGTTGTAAACAAAACTAATGAAAAATATCTATAGAACAAAAGTAATATTAATATACATTATAATACTTGGGTAAAAACATACTGGAGGGACGACTACTAATGGGGAAATATGCAGAAGGAACTTAAAACAACCTTTAGGGCATGTTTTGGAGCCCTTATTAAAGACTTAATTGAAAATAAAACACAAAATACAAAAGAGTTTCAAGAATTAGAATGGCACAGCATAACCAAAATGATACAAGTGCCCATTTGTATCAATTATGTAATTAAAAGCAACAGAGAAATAGAAACAAAGGAAACAATGTAATGCAAGAGCAAGTAACAGCAAATAAAAGAATGAAAATAAACAAACAAATCAGAGAAACTTGGAAGGTAAATTTGGTGTGACAATGAGAGTGATTCTGCAAAAAAGAAAAGTCTTCAATTACTTTAGATTCATGAGATTTTTTTGACATGATCAGGTAAATGATCCAGCTCTGATGGGAAGATCTACATTTTAAAAAAAAAAAAAAAAAAAAAAGGTGAGACAAAACAAAAGGATGTAAGAGCCTATTTCAACACATTTATTCTCATTTCTAAACATTTCATTTTGACTGGAAGCCAGTCCATTTGAAGTTTTGAAGTCGAGCACTTCAGAAATAACTGTGCATCCCACATTTCACCCTGGGCTTCAGCTTCCTCTGTGGAATCGAGTGGGCTGGCCTGCTTGGATCACTTTGAACTCTATTGTTAAAAAGCCAAAGTGAAGTTGGTCATCCCACAACTAAACCTCACACTCATAACGGGATCAAAAGTTACAACTTAAACAAAAAAAAACAACTAAACTCTTACCAGCTGCCAAACGGTCGATCTCTTATCAGTTTCCTTTTTTCCGCTCGTCCGTCGCCTCCTCAGATGTGAAGGCAGAGAATGGTCGGGCTGAGTCCACGCCCCGCTCCTCAGAGTTGTTGCAGGCTACTTGTAAAGAATTATAGGAGCTCTGCTACTGGGCCGTCCCGGGACACGCACACGTGCGCACACACGCGCGCACAGCAGCGCCCCCTGCTGGAGGAAATACGACACCCAAAAATGAAAACACAGGTTAGGATAGTAGAGGAAAATAGTGGATGCAGAGTCTGGAATGTGGCAGCCCAGGGCCAAGAGGAAAGGATTGGGGCTTGTAAACACAAGGTTGCCAGTTTATTCCCGGGAAGGGTTAAAGGCTGGAGTGCCTTTGAGCAAGGCACCCAAATCCCCATTGCTCCCAGGGTGCAGATAAGTGTTGAACAATGCTAAATCAACTGGTCCTGTGCCCAACTTGTGTGTGTTCACTACTGGTGTGTAATACAGATGTATAAAACACAGTCCCATAAGGTATAGTAGTGAGGATTGCTGGTTTTCACCCAGGCAGACCAGGTTCAGCTCCTGCTATGGGAACTATATTTAGAGATAACTGGAAGGATTTTGTGTCTGTTGCTAGTTTAAATCCTTTGACAAATAAAGGGCTGAAGTACTCCTGAGCTACCTCCCCAGCCTCCATTTCAATACAGAAGCTGGGAAAAGAATGAGCACACATTTGCATCTAAGGAGCAATGGGGGAGTATGTAAGTATTTTATTATTATTTACCTGGTTACTTTAAGTTTCCGTACATTAACCACATATATGGGACAAAAGTAGTTATTTCTTTCCTTATAGGTACATACATGTAAATATTTTTATAAAAGCGTCAATGTCAGGTGTCCCACAAGGTCTAAATCAAGGCCAAACTGTGTTTACATAAGAACAAATTGCTGTATGTCTCCAGCAGATATGACCGGTGCTATTAGTCCAACCCCAGCCTAATGCCCATTTGTATTACTATCCTTATTTTTAATATTTCACACGTAAAATCACACACTTAAAACAAAAAATGCCACTTTTTGCTACCTCATTCCTCATGTTGCCTGACTTTTGTGTGACCTTCTTGTCAAAACCATGGTTTAAACTAACCATGTTTATAGTTAATGTGCAGACCCCCCAATGTCTTTTCCAGTTTTTGGCTGACATAACATCACAGAGCTTGTGATCTAGGAATAAAGCCACTGGGAATGCTGTTTTAAGATCACTTATCATGGCTTTTATTTCATTACAGTGAACAAAACATGTACAGGGCACAGACAGGAAATGGTGGGAGAAGGTGATGATATGTCTAGTAAAGTCACACCCACTGCTGCATGAGGACATCCGGCAGCAGAATAATTGTTAACAATAAGTCAATCAGTTGTCAGTGGGGCATTGTTAGTTACTGTCAACTTATAAACAATTATAAGAAAACTAATCATCAGGCTGAGTATCCAGATTCTTTTAAAGTCTAGACTTAAAAGGCCAATGTGGGCTGGGAAAAAAAATGTTATTTTGTAATATATTCATTCCAGTATTACATCATCAGATGTGGGAGTGCCAGTGATGAGTAATATACCAGATTTGGGTTGTTTATGGTGGGAGAAGAGACCAAACACAGACTGGGCATCATCATTAGCAGTACACAGGGGGAGCCTCTGGCGCCCTCTTTTAGTTTGGTTTTGTAGGTGCAGAGGCAATTGCCACAGGCACATCTTGAGATCAAGAGGTTGGTTTAGATGGTATGAATTCAGACACTGAGCTCCCAGACTGAGTTTGGGCGACAGATGTGGGCAGCTGTGAAAAGCCTGTTGTATAAGACGGTCCATTGTCCACTTTATGAAGTACTGAAGGATTTACTGCTTCGGTTGAAGGTGTGAGAGGTGTGGCAGCTGACAATTTGGTTATTGTGGATTTAGATACAGCAGCATCCAGCTCTAGAGGGATATCTAATCCTGCTGGCTTTAAGACTGAGCCTTGTGCCTCAGGTCCAACATCAGTCACTGAAGGGTTTAAGAGTGTAGGTACATGTGGGGGTTCAGGTGAAACACTGGGGCTCTGAGATACCACTGAGGCCCCTACATTTGGAGGATTAGATGCAGAAGCAGTTGCATCTGCTGCCTTGGCATTCTCTGCCGCCTTGCTCTCCATCTCCTCCATCCGGCGCTGCACCATCCGAGGCATCAGCTGCACATAGGTGGCCATGAGGCGGTGATTAGAGCGAATCAGCTTCCCTGCACAGCTGTCCACACAGTGCTCCTGAACAGACAACAGCAATTACAAATTATCAGTTAACATCTATAGTGTATGATGATATACTATATATACTACATTTCACAGTACTCCTGTGAGAGAATGACAGCACACCATTATAGCCAGGTTACAAATGTATGTAGGAAGTATCTCCAGCAGAGCAGGGACTGTACTGCTTATTAAAGCTAGCAGATTTGAAATGAGATATTTAGTAATTCCATAGGTGATGAGGTAGGGTTTAACAATTTTGACTGATATTTGTTCAGATCAAAATATACAATATATATCTGTAAGTACTTGTGGCTGCATTAAAATATAGTAGCATAGTGTTGTGTGACATTAGTCTGAAATGTCAAAAAGGCAACAGCAACTTGTGTACTGTTTGTACTGTGTATGTGTGTGTACTACTGTATGTACCTCATCCATGGTGAGATTCCTGTAGTTGAAATTGCTGGTACATCGCTGGAAGCAGATTTCCGTCATCCGGTTGTAAACCAGAAGGAAATCTCGCAGCTGCAACACATAAATCAATTTATCAATTACAACAGTTTCACTTAAAATAAGAATCCAAACGAAGCTGCGAGTAAATGTGACTTACGTTTCTCAGCTGCTGGTCTGGTTCCATTGCAGATCTGTCTGAAGCTAGTTAGCTACGATGCTAACATAAAACCAGTCCTTCCACTGAATTGCAATTCAGTTCAGTGAAAGTTCGGCACTTACTGATTCTCACAGGTGAAAGCGTCCACGCTCTGATCTTATCCAGGTATTAACGGACTAAAGTAGCGACAGCATGACATTCACAAGTGTACCGCCATGTTTGTGACAAATGTCTTGTGACGTCGCTTCACTGAGAGGAAGAAAACACCCCGTTTCCGGTATCACCGAGTCTGATAGCTGAGATATGGTCAATTCACACGGAAAAAACAAAGGCAATTTAAAACTTTTTTCCTCACCATGGCTTCATGACTTGACAAAGTCAAAAGCAATTTTATTTAATTTTGTGGCTGACCTGTGTATTTCATTGCAGTATCTATTTATACAGTAATTTCCAGTTATGTCCTCATACAACTACATTTTAGTCTGTAATAGCATTTCTGTTGCATGTTTTTATGCTGACTACAAATTGTAAATATGTTACAAAATTCCTCAACATCCTCCTGAGACCCAGCCCATTCATTTGTGTCCCTTACAGTGGACATTTAGTTCACCGATGTATTCTTTTACATTTTTGAGTTACCCTATCAAGCTCTACAGTCCTCATTAGAGGATCCTGCTGGGAGCTCACTTTTTTTTCTTCTATCAAAATGGCTGCCATATCAACAAAAAGGAGAGGTAAGTCAATTATTTTCTAATTATTATCAAAAAGGATATATACATATATATATATATATATATATATATATCCTTTTTGATTAACATGTCAATAACAATATTTTTGAAATAACAGTCCTTAAATGTCAATTGTAGAGGACACCAAGACAATGTTTCCACAATGTTGAAGGAGACAAGTGAAGCAGAAATGATTCTATACTGGATAGTAGAGGGAGATTCAGCTGAGGAAAAGGATGAGGATGAGTATCAGCCTCTGATAGCAGAAGGTGGTGAAAAAGGAGAAGAAGAAGATGCAGGATAATCTCATGAGGAGACAGACTCAGAGACTATTGTGTTCAATTCTATTATCATATTAGAGTATTGTGGTTAGCACTCTTCACATTGCATCAAGAAGCCCCAAGTTTGTGACTTGGTCTGAACAAATGGCCTTTCTGCATGGAGTTTGCATGTTCTCCATGTGTGTGCGTGTCTTTTCTCCAATTTTTTCCCACAGTCCAAAAACATGCAGATTTGGGGATTAGGCAAACTAGACACTCAAATTACCTGTAGGTGTGATTGTGAGAGTGGATGGTTGTCTGTTTCTTTGCAAATTATCTAAAACTATATGCTTATAAGGTTGATCAGGCAGAAGTCATATCATATCCATGTCATTGAATTTACTGCAATAATCTTAATAGAAGATCAACTGTTCCTCCTGTTTCATCCATAATAATAATAGATTCACACCTGTGCCACCTTTCTATCAAGATGACCTTAAGGTCTTCAAAGACAACTGCAAACTACAGGAGTGTCCTTTAATACTGGATATTCTTTCATTTGATGACAGCAGTGGAGATAGTGAAGAGGAATATTAGCTACCAACTAAAATAAGGATCCCACAACCAAAGCCATCTGTGAACAGACTTGGAGTCAGACACATGCAAGAGACTTTGGATATCAAGCATGCAGATGCAGGAATAGGGGCTGCAATGGCAAGACATACATAAGGTGTACCAGTTGCAAGATGTTTCTCTGCATCACCAAAAAGAAAACATGCTTCCAGGATTCACTCACTGCAGGATTTCGATAAATGTTATGTTTGTCAGGATTGATGTTACTGGTGACCTTTCCTCTATTACAAATGTTTACAGACACAGCTTTAAGGCTCACATATTTTGAGGGAACTGACACTGGGGCAGTTTATGGTTATCTCATATTGTCACATAAACATGGATCTTACAAAAAAAAAAGAGTGAAACACACATCCAGATCCAGACACTTAGACTTTTGTCCAGTTTCTGCTGCAGCTTGTGAGAACAGTATGCACTCAGTCCCTTCAGAGCCTGAATGACTGACTGTGTCCTCTGTCTGTCGCAGAGTCACAAATAATGCTGCTTGTCTTGGAGGAAAACAAAGATTAAGACCAAAGATGAAACCAGAAAAGGAAGCTTTTTTAAAAGCCAAAATAATTTCCCACATTTTTTCAATGGTGTCTCTTGGTTTCCTCAATTCAGGTATGTCTGATTTATGTTGTTTAGAATTTGTTGTGGAGTTGTTTCTAAGGTTTGTTGATCTTGTGCCCCATTTCATCTGTTGTCATTCAAAATATATGACATAGTTTTTTCTGTTTACATGCAAGTTAATGATTTTTTTTTTAGTATTAGTGAATCAGGACGCTGATTACTGAAAACTGCTAGTTTGGAGTTGAACTGACATAAAGGGGCTGAAAATTTAAAATTTTTATATTTAATAAAAACAAATAGAGGAGGTTTTTACACAATACTGGTGACAGTTACATTGTTTGATGTAATGCTGTGACATGTTCAGTGTCATCTTACATTATAGCCTAAAAGAAAATTGTTAAAATGACAACCATATGAAAACATCACAAATTCACAAAGGTAGTATTTGTTGCTGGGGTATTTGATTGCATCAGACTATGTGGGTGTTGCAGTCTTGTGCCCAGTTTTTGCAAGTAACACCGTAATTGTGCCTACAGGTTGTATGAGAACTTCTTTGCAGATGTTTGTATTTTTTTAATTTTAGTTTGTCTCTGTCATGTTATTGCCGTGGCTAGCACCAGTGTCACTGTGCAGCTCTGTTTCTGCAAAGCCAGCACAGCATCTGGAGCACTCCCAGTGCTCTTTTCATGAACTCCAAATGAGGAAATTTGAACAAACAATGCTCACTTTTGTTGGTTCATGCTCACCCATCCCAAGGATGGACAGAAGTTACCATGGTAATGTGAATCAGCCATGCGAATTGGCGTCAGTAAAAAGCAGTCCATAATATCTGCCAGTTAACTACTGTACTTGTATAACTCACTGGACGAAACAATAATGACAATGAGCTTGTCTGTGTGTGAAAACCTTCACTAAAGATTGTTGTAAGGTATTACAATAGACAATCTATTGTCCTTTCAGGATTTCTGAAATGTAGTACACTTTACTGACAGCTGTGTCTATAATTCTGTCCACCCCACTAATATCAATGGGAGCTGATTAAACAACACATTTCTGTGATGGAATTCATTTGCACTCACTCTAGAACAATTGTTTTTGGAGTAACTGGGTTATGTTTTGCACATGGTAAACAGCTTATTCCAGTTTTACCTGGACTTTAAACCTGGATATAGAATACTGTTAATGAACATCTTACTAAAGTTTCTAAACCATCTCATTTTGGCTGTGAATTGTGAGCAATTAAAACACATATGCAGAACCACATGCAAATCATGTGGTAAATGGTAAGTAAAGTAATAGGAGGTTTAAATTTGCAGCTGCATCTGTGAAATAACTCATAGAAGGTAATTTATTCGGATATTAAACTCTAACACAGTGTTCTGTGTTTTACGTCTAGGTGAAGTGTTGGCAGTGAATATGACAATTCCCCACAATCTCATCAGAGGCACAGTCGGAGGTGAGGCCGTTCTGTCTGTCTGCTACAGTAGCATTAGCCTTGACCTGCCTGTCATCAAGTGGCAGCTCAAGAGGGAAAAGTCTATTACTGTAGTCCAGTCAATTGGAACTGACATCATTGGGACTCTGAGGCCTGAGTATCGTGATCGCATCCTGGTATTTGAGAATGGAACCCTTCTTCTCCACAACCTCAGATTCTCTGATGATGGAATATATGATGTGGAGATCTCCATCACAGATGATACCTTCACAGGGGAAGGTAGCATCATACTCACTGTGGATGGTAGGGGGACAACGTGCATTGCATTTCATTTCATTTCGGATTACAAAATTATTATACACACACTTTATTCTCTTGAGACTGCACCTTTGTGTTAACAAACATACATCTGACCTAGACTCAAGTCCAATTTACGTCCTAGGTTTGATGATTGTGGACTTTGTATTTGAAACACTTACAAATTGCAAATCCACATATCTAAGGCATCAAGTTCAGAGGACATGTCATGTCTATTTCATCATAATATGCAGATATGTTCTACTAAAACCTGTCTTTGTCTAAAAAAAAGTGAGCAGATTTGAGGGCCTTACATACATTTTATTAATTATTTTTTTCCTTTTTTACAAATTAATTTAGATTTATTTTTTATTAAAAGGCCAAATCACCTGATCTTACAAAGATAGGAAATAAATACTGGACTTGACTGGATGTGTGAGAATGCAGGGCTACAATTAATAAGAAATCTATATTTATTATCATATATTTTGATAATAAATGAATTGTAAAATGTTTTATTTGGTCTAGTATGACATGCATCAAACATGAAGAACAGCTTGTTTGATTTTGTAAATGTATATACCTGTGTAAAAGTATCGTACCTTCTGCCACCTGTATCCAGAGCCTATATCCAGGCCATATATCCACACGGAGGCTTCATCAGTCCTGGAACTCAGTGAAAACATCATCCTCAACTGCTCTCATCACAATGGAACCAGAGCAACATACAGGTGGTTCAAAGGCGGAAAGCCACAGACCAATGAGACGAGATTTTTGTTGTCGCCTGACCAGAAGCTCCTGACCATAACTCGGGTTTTGATGACAGATGATGACATCTACAGCTGCACAGTAGAGAATCCTGTGAGCAACATGACGAGCCTGCCTCTCAGACTGACTGTCTACAGTATGTGAGACTGTCTTGACTACGCTCAAACTAAAGTCAAAGCCATCATGCTAGACACAGTAACATGAGCATCAGGAAAAGAGCTAAACATTAATTGAATTACTGTCTTTAAAATGTTTGCAGAATAAATTTTTAGATTTCAAAATGCATGTTGCTTTGACTCACAAGACGACCAAATGTCAATAACTGAAACGATGTAAAACCACTGGCAAAAATTTCATTCATCTTCGAGCCAAGCTGCTTGCTTTGCTGCCAAATTTGTAAATTTACTTAAGCAAAACTAGAATGTAAATAATGTCTTGTAGTTTTTTTTATTACAGGTTTTTATAGTGTGGTTTTTGAGATACTGATATGACTGACTTTGCTGAGCAAGCTGTGATTAGCCAATGGTTACAATCTGTAGCGTTAAAAAGAGAATGTCCATGAATGTGTACTATCCCTAATTTCAATGTAAAGCAAATAAAATAAACCGAGCACTTGGATACTTGATCTCAGTGAGTGAGTAAACCACCAGCAGGGACAGAAAGGAAACTTGTTTTTCTGTAAGTCACATAACTTACAGAATAAAATCTCTGCCCGATATCTTCAGAAAATGTTTGCAGCTTTTTTTCTTGCCAGCACACAGACTTTTCTTGCTGAGAACTGAAGTCTGTAAACCGCTCACTTTAAGCCCATAGAGAAAATCGGCTATTTTACATCACTGCCCACAGACGATGTTGACCCACTGCTGCCCCCATCAGTAAGTTTAAATGTTATCTTGTGACTTCAGTGTTTGAAATCTTTTGTTTGTATATATCAAACTGCCGCAAACAAGGCAGTAGTAGACCAGCTGCTCCTGTGTGACAAAAACATAGATTTTCCTCTGTCGACAAATTGTTTTCAGCTGCAGAAGGCCGATTATTGGTAAGACAAAGTAGCAAACATATTCTTAAGACATTGTAGACTGTAAATTGTATTTGGGTTGCATGCTCAGCAAAGTCAGTGTTGGTAATGTGTTAAATTATCATCATATACAGTATATCATCATATACCATACTTCAAACTAAAAAAACTTCAAAAGTAATATTCATTAGTTGTACTCTCAAATATCCAACCAGGAAGAGGTTCCCTCTACATCATTCTTTCCACTGGAGGCATCTTCATTCTCATCACCTTGGTAACAGTATGTGCCTGCTGGACACCATCCAAAAAGTAAGAAGTGCTATACAATATACATGGTGGAAAGATCTAAATGGAAAGGCTTGTCTGCAAAGTAGATAAATGAAATGTAACTTAACATTATTGCATGAATACCATTTCTATCTTTATCAGACGAAGACATCCGCCTAGAAAGCCTCTCTCCAGGTTTTATCACCGCTCTCAACAGTCAGCAGTCAGTAACAGAGGTATGATATTTTTTTATAAAGTTCCATTACTGTAATAATCCACAAGTCAGGTTATACTGTTCGCATGACTGACTGTTCATTGCTGTCTGCTCTGCCACAGATGATGTGCTTCCAAAAATGAGAGAGCATAATGGAATAAATGCAGTCACTTCACTTTACATCCTGCAAAAAAAGGTTTGTTAATATTCATTCATAGGCTATAAAGAACATCTTAAAATGGCAGTATTACCTTTTGTTCTTTGGTCCAAAGAGGAGATCATTTTGGTGTTGTTTTTTTAAACAATCATTAATCTTTTGATATTTAAGTTTGAAAACTCTTCTAAAAATGTCTATATTTGAGAATAATCCTGTTATTGCACATTATATAGATCTATGTCACTGTGTAGTTTGATCAAAATCCTGATCTTGAGCCCCCTTGAGTGCTTTGTCATTTATTGTTATGATTTTAAAACACTGAGTGAGAAAGAGAGACGAATGTGATCGGGTTTGTGTCAGTGAGAGTCGTTGCCCCCAAATGAACTTTGATTAGCAGTGAAGATATTTGGGCTGAAGTCACTTTGTTTTGCAGGATCCTGATGACTCATCCAGCAACAGCATTGGATCTCCAGAGCTTGACCACCCACCATGCTACACCATTTCACTGACCCCACCCCCCGGGTCACCTGTCCATCCCCCCCATCGATGCACCACCTGACATGGACCAGGTGTCCATGTCATAGCAGCTGAAAGAATGACCTTAGGACTGAAGAGTCTTCCAGAGGAATCACTCTCTATACATCAACTTCCTGCAAACCTGCGTAGTATATAGTGAATATCTTAAAGCTATTTTCTGGCATTTGTGCTCGATGCCATTATTTAATTAAATCAGCAGTTGTTTTTATGGTTAAAGGCAGGGTCTGTATGGAGAAGTGGAAGGCGGTGTGAAATGAGCCAAACAATGATTGTCATTTGCCAGAAATACAAAAATAAAAACATGTTTTCATGAAACTATGGTGAGATGTAGCTTTCAGTTGATTAAGGCCAGTTCTCCTTCTCCACAAATAATTCTTATTACCAGTAAATGTAATTGAATAACATCTCAAAATGGTGTTTGTTGCTTGTAAAATTAAATGTTAGAAAGTTACAAGTTATAGTCATATGACTGTTGTGTGACAGTGTTGAAGCCTTTATAGTGTTGCCAGTGAAATCCAAGCTACTGTGTAGTATTTTGTAGTGACTGTTTTAGTTTTACTAGATGATTGTGAGGGAAAACAGGATGATGAAAAGGATGCGGGGTTTTTTTATAACTGATATGATTTGTAATAAAATGTGAATATTTCAAAACAAAGGCCGATGAGAATGTTTGTCTATTTACATCTTCAGGTTGTGCATCTTTATTTTTAACATAACATGCTGTTGTAGATGGATGTAAAGATTGACCTCAACTGTACCTAAAATATTTCAGGGGAGACAGACATCTCTATTATTTTCAATATCAACTATTGAGATTAGATCTGGAAAAATCCCCAAATTTAAATCCATAGTTTTCAAACAATGGAGAAAGTTAGTTAATTAAATTGTAGTTCTGAGCCGTTATTGTGCCTTTTCTACATTAACATTTAAAGTCTCTGTTAATTTTCTTTCATTTCTGTTGTATATACTATATGTGTTCACTTCATGAAAGCATCTGGAAACAAACATCTCTCTACTTGTCATTTGTGCCTTTACCGTTATGGGATGATAACTTCATTTGCAATAAGCAATAACTTACAGTATATTGGCTGCACATAAGGTTAACTTTACATGTTAGGAATCCAATATTAGAGTATGACCCACATAATGAAAGCCTTTTTATGTTTTTGACAGTTTATTGACATAAGATGTGCTACTGTGACAATAATCATTTGCGATGGGGTTACAGCACTGTGGCCAGAAATACTCCATTCAATAAGATTCTGTGTTCACTCTCTCCAAACATTCTGTATTGGTGGAAACTATTTTGGATTTACTTCTATTTCTGGGAATGCTAATGCTGCTTAGAAAAAAAAAACAAGTTGACAATGACATTAGAAACATGAAGTAAGTTATTAAATGGAGAAAACACACAGCCCTTTATGAAAAGGGATAAAATGAACAGTTCTCAGAGGTCATGCATGCACAAAAACATTTTTTTACATGGTCATGTACGAAAATAGTGCCACAAGCACAACTAATTTTCAGAATAAAAGCCTTTCCTATTGAATAAATGGAGGCAAGGCTTCATTTTATTTTCATTTTCTTAATATCGAAACATTAAATTTAGCTGCTACATTAACAACACCGTTACTTTACTACATTGTACCAGGGGAACTATGTCATAGTTTGCACGCACTCTAATTTTCTATATCATATACAATGGCAATATGAAAAATAATAATTAGGCTGTTCAAACGTCTGCATTTAATCTACAGGAATGCTTTGCAAGAATGTAAGACTTGAAAGTTTGGCTGATTTTCTTTAGGTTTAAATTGGCTTTAGTACAAAAGATTACAAACACAATAATGGCATTAAAAGAAAATGTGAAAACGCAATGAAAGCACATTAAAGAATTGAAACTACTGAGACATTAACACAGAGGTAGGTGCACAATAAATATGAATGACAATACAGTTGTATAGAGTCATGTACTTTGTGGTTGCAGTAGACATAACTAAGACAACACAAAGAAAATGCAGTTAGTTAGTACATATCAATCTTAAAAACAAAGTGGCACTGGAGTGTGAACATGTAATCAATAGATGATGTGGTTTGTATAGTGGTTCCAAGCTAATAAGTGAGAACAAACAAGTTGAAAATAATGGCCACCTTGCCGTTTTGTTCAAGAATTTACACCCACAAATGTACTGTATGCTACTTTCACTTCTGACTGTGATTTACCAGCAGAACAGTATCTCTCCTTTAAAAGAGCCAGCAGATATACTCACTACAATTAATGTAGGTCTATATTTTAAACAACTTTATAATTATACAGAAACATTTGCACTTTTTTGTTAGAGGCGTTCCCTTACATAACTTAATGTTTGGTTCAATTTTTTTGAAGGGAGAGGTTCCTCAGTGGGTTATAGCATGAAGTTTCTAATAACAACCTCTACAGAATATTCTATTTTCAACTTGTTGCAGATTCACTTAAAGCTTTTTTCAAATATTGTACAATGATTGGAAGATTAAATCCAAACTATTTCTTTTTCTAAATGGAATATTGTTTTCGACATAGAAAACTTTTCACCATCATCTTTACGACATTAAAACACAAAATTAAGGATGGAATGGTTCTCACATTTTCATTTGAATAAGAGGATTTAATAATGCTTCCAACTGCCAAAAGAAAGGAAAGAGCAGCAACCCCAGTAAATTACACAGAATATACGTTAAATCTGGCTGGACTCTTTCTCTTGATGCTTCACTCTCTGTCATTATTAACTGTTTGAATTCCCTTGTGTAGGCAGTTAGCTGTAGGTGCCATAAAAATCATAAAACACTGCTTTCAACTGTCAGGATGGAGCGGAGTGGTCAAGTTTTAGAGCAGGTTAATTCTTCAGCACAGAGTCATACATCTGGTAGACATACTGAGAAACCTCAGGTGCCCGGCACTTGAGAGACAGCTGTAAAAAGAGGGGGAGAGGGAGAGACAGCGAGATACTCTTAATGTAATTCAGACCATGTCATTCTTCTATCCCTTTCTCATCGACTGCCATCAAACTGTCTTACTGTCACCATAACCATTTGTAAATCATTGGACAACTGTAAAGCATGGCTGAAGAACAAAAATAAAAGCTGATTGCAAATTGTGTAAACTACCGTGTAATTGGGGTTGCCGGGCTGAATGCGGAGCTCAGCCAGGATCCAGATGCCATTGGTTAACTTGAGGGACTGGTACAGCATGTCCTGACCTTCTACGTTCCTCTTCGCAATGGTGTAGATGTTGTTATTCTGCAGCTTCCCTGATACAGTGTCTGCAACACCAGATTTAAAGTTACTTCAGATAATGATCATATCTTGGTCCTACATTCCAACTATGAGGTAAAGAGAAACCACATGAAACACACAAACACAAGAGGCCATAATCACTACAATTACTACCACTAATGTATACCACTAAGAGCTACTAAATACTGTATTACTGGCAAAAGGGTTTATCTGGGGATCAAAGGCCAGTTGTTCTAAGAAAAGTCCTAGAATTGAGCAGGTGAACTACAAAAAGCCTGCTAAGAAGAGCCACCATGTTAGCGTCCCACTGCCACATAATAATAGAAAAAATATGGGCAGCTCATGAAGGTAAAGATGCTGGAGGTTTCCGTCAGGTAGAGAGAAGAGGAAATGTTGAAGCATCCCAAGAAAGGCGTGTGTGTGGAGGAAAAAAAACAAGAAAAAAAGAGGCGTGAGGTCTTTGTGGATAGGTTGTAGTAAAACAGCAAGGCCCTTAGTCCAGATGTAATTTCTAATGATGCCATGTAAATATGTGATACTCTAGCTGAAGTCCTCGATAAGTATGTCCTCATTTTCTCCATGCTCTCTTTGCTCTCATGGATATATAGTCTCTGGCAGGAGACTCTGAACCACTATGTCAATTCTGTACCTTGGCACACTTTTTCTATTTATCTATGCCATGTTTTATATAGGATAGCACTCACTTTGGTGTATATGATTATGTTTGTCTGAAGTAAATGTATGCAGCAGCATGCACCAGAATTCAACAGTTCATCTACTCAACATGCAGTACCTGTGGTGTAAGAATCAGTTTTCCACAGTATACTGCTGTTGTCATGGTTGTCATGGTCACAAGAAACAAGTACGGTGTTACTATATGTTGCAGAAGGAACATACAAATTGTCTCTTAACAGGAAAAAAATGTTCACACATGTGTTTACCTGCATTTAGATGACACTCCTTTATCTGATACTGCAGCTCATTCTCATTAGGAATGTCTTTCCAGGTAGCCAGGAACACCTGTCGCTCTGAAGAAGGAATAATAATGATAATAATAGTATGCATTATTATCCTGAATTTTAATATATGAAATTAGTTAAGGCAAAACCATTTTTTTTTCAGTTCTATGAAATCAGTGATATTTAAATTCAGAACATCTAGAACATTAAATACTTGCTAGAATTTTAAACTTTCATCTTGTCTTTTGGATTCAAATAACTCTAGGAATGTTCACATCTCCATATAAAGATTTTCTAAACAATATATTCTTGCGTCAGCAGTTGTGGATTATGTAGCACTGATGTGATGGTGTGTAAGCAATGTTATGCTCTTTAAGAGGGTGATGATAAACAACCCATTTACCCATTTTTCCATCCTCAACGAAGAATACATTGAGCGGGATGAGTACGCTGAAGTAGAAGACATCAATGTTGTTCTTCACAGCCACCTGTTTATGAGTAAACAAAAAAGAGCTTCAGTTTCACATTAGATATCTGTGTAGATTCTCATTGATCGTTATTCCAAAGACATCATGTCGGTAGCAACTGGACTTGGAACTTTTGAGATGTAAAACGAATGTCTTCAAGAAAAGTCCACTCGCTACCGACTGAATATCTTTTGGATTTCACATTCAATAGTTGAAGTCTAATCAGTAATATTTCAATGCTTGCACTCATCATACTTGTTATGTATCTGAGAAATTGCCAAATATACATATGTGTGGATTTGGAGTAAGAAGGTTATTTGAAAACCAGATTCCAGTCTCCAGTGAACAAACAGAGACAATATGGAAAGTGTATCTGTAAGAAAAAAGTAAAACATCTTTGGAACATCTTCCTGGAAGGCAGCCTAATCTCCCATTAACGACCTGCACTGTTTTTCTCATGTTGCTGAGGGTGAGTCCTTCATTACCTGCAGATTATTTAGTGGATCCATCTTCATGACTGGTCCAATGGTGTTTAGAGGCAAAGAAATCTCAATACTCTGGTTGGGCATCAGAGGAGTGTGGATGGGCAGAGGGCTGGTGGGGATGACACCAAAGCTACACAAAGAAAAACAAAAAATACATAAATCATTGAACTCAATAATGCTTTGGTACACAAAATATACTGTCTGTTTATGACATACACATTGACACCAGAGCAGCTAACACATAACATCTGCTGTTTAGGTGATGTAGTAATGTTTGAGCGATGTTGAACATGACTTTGTCCTGACTGACCTGTTCTTGTTGAACTGGATAGCAAAGTCAGTCATGTGCTGTAGGGCCTTGTTTGTGAAGGTCATGTCCATGTACATGTGTCCCTGACGACGGGAGAAGGTTCCAGAGATCTCTAGTCCCTTGGCTTTCACAGCAGGCAGCCACACCTTGTCAAAAAATACCCGAGGAATTAATTTACCAATGAATTGTCATTGACATGTGATGCACATAGACAACACAAAAGGTTTCAGTTCAGGCTACGTGCAACTTTTCAGTATGCTACTGTCGTTACTATGAACAATGGCTGGGTAACTGACCAAATTTTACACATTACTTTAATAACTTTTGATCTGGTTGAGATTTAAGCTGTGTAAACTCACTGCTTTTGGAGCAATGTAGCTTCCAGTGGTACTGGCCATGCCTGTGGAAAGCTCAAACAAGTCGTTGAGGCCACTACTGACAGCTGGAGGTGCTGGTGTAGGTGATGGAGCAAAGGTACTGGGGACAGATGAGGGAATGAAGTTCTGTCCCACCTGTGGTCATCACAAAAAACACACAAAAGCAGCACACAGCCAACTCAGTTACCATAATTTTATCAAGTGTCACCAGCAGTTTGACAATCTACAGAGACAAACACACAAAAAACATAAGTCATGCCAAAGGAAGAACTGTGATTATGAGGAGTTAATTTTTCCACCATACAGAAATTAATGCCCTGTAAAGACCTGGGATAAACATCTGTCCCAAGTGATCTGATCACAAGCAGAAAGTGGTGAGTGCGAATGGTCTCAACTGGCATTAATATATTTCTGTTAGAAAAAGAAACCATGTGTTAATACTGTGGCAATGGCGAACAATTAATTAAGAATGGGCTCAGAGAAGTGGAAAAACACAGTGACATTGCGGCAGGTCAGCAGACATCAGCTTTAAGCAGCAGTCTTTAATGTGTCCTTGGGATGGACTGCATACATGCATGCTCAGGAATGTGGCCACATGATTCCTCAAACCAACTCCAAAGATCCAAATGCAAATTCAGGACACATTGGGTGCATTCAGACTTGTACTCTGGCTACATCCACACTATTATGTTTTAATTTAAAAACAGCATTAAAACAATCTGCGTCCACAAAAGCATTTCAGCTCTGTTGCAGAAGAAATCTGCATCCATACAACTCGACATGTGCATGTCTAGGAAAACAGAAGCTGATTTTCTCCAATTTTCTGCAGTTGTGTGCTTAGTTTCAGAGATTATTACTAAAGAGAAACAACAATAGTGAAAAGGAGAATCATGGTTTTTGTAAAAAGACCAATGACTAGTTGAAACTAAGAAATTAAGGGTTTTAAAGGAGCTACTCTTTAAGAGCAGATAGTTGAGTCATGGCTGATACAAACCATCCAGAGAGTGAATGCTAGTACAGTGTCATCGTTTCCCAGTTTGTTTGTTTTGCCTGTCTATTCTAAAATGCAGCAAGTATTAAACTTCTCCATTTCTGGGGCTCTAAAACACTGGGGTAGTGTAAACAACAGGCGTATCCAGAGCAGAATTTTCAAACCTTTTTTAAAAAAACTGAGTAGTACTGATGTAGCATTAAAGCTGTCCACATGTAATCGGATCAATCAGTATGGATATTGATGCCAGGTCTGAAAGTGGCCACTGTGATTAGCAAAAACTTTGAAAATGTGAAGGAGACTAATTAAACCAATGTGAGTGCAAAACAAAAAAGCCAGGTTAAAAAACTTGACGAAAGGTTGAAATCAGGAAGCATGCAACATGCAGACAGGTGCGCTGCCAAACAGAAAGGCGTGACTTACTGCTGGACTTCCCCCAACACCTCCGCCCAGGTCTCCCCCCAGCTACAGGAGATAAGAGAGGCCCCCAAAGACAGCATCCAAACATCACATATAGACCAAACACACAAAAAAAGACAGAGACTTTCTTAGCAACCGCAAACCATCAAAAGGAGACCTCCCTTTCTGCAAAAAATGCAAATCCACATGACATTCTAAATATTAAAAAAAAAGCTTAAAAACCTGCACCACCACAACGAAGAAGTCCAGTTATTTCAGCAGCTTGGTGAAATGAAAGAGTCAATATTACCATGGTCAAATACATCAAAGTCTAAAGTATGTAATTAGAAGATACATTGGTTTATTTATATATTGTTGTGCCACATTTCTTCATAAAACAAAAATAAATAAATAAATAAAAGACACAAGGCTTGTGTTATTTTATCAAATAATACATGTAACTACAAGCTTACTCACATGCTCATTGTATCTCAATGGAATTTAACGGAATAAGAATCAGAGGATATGAGTCAAGTAGAGAAAACAACATTTCAGCACATACAATTTTCTTCTGGATAAATGAGGAACAGCTACTACAAAAACGCTGATGTAGTGTTTATAAAAACAAGAAAGCAAAAAATCTTTACTTGATGGCAACCTACAAGTCATACTATGTTTAGCACCAAGACTTTAAGTTAAATAAGCTGCCAAAGCATGCAATGACTGTAAAGATTTAATAAATACAATTGGCATTTTTCTGTTATTGTTATAATTTCTTTTTTAATTTCTGATCACCTTATTTTTTTCCTGTGGCATTCAACCCCAAAGCCACTGGAGGGTTAATTGCCTTGGACACTTATGATGCAAAAATTATGCTCCAAATTTAACATTATACTTCTGAGTGACAGTGTTAAATAATGGGAAAAAAAATCAGGACAATGTAAAAGTAAAGTTTCAACTGGAACTCTGAAATCAACTCACCAAACTGTCCAGTCCTCCTCCCAGAAGGTCCACTGCCCCCATTTGCATGGAGGAAACCTGGGGCACATTGACAGGGGGACCCAGGTCCAGGTTGAGCAGGTCACCCAGCAGGTCTCCCTGACTTGGGATCACATGTGGCTGGTCCATGGCAGCTGCTGGCCCACCACTCACTGGACTCTCTCCTGTATCAATGCTGTCATAGGAGAAAACAATGGACTGGTAAGATGGTCCATTGCCAACATAACTCATAACATGGTCGGTGTTATTGGTAACACTAGTGTTGTCCAAATTTCATCAATCTACCATGACAACTTACCATAAGTGGACACAGTGATAGATAATCTATCAATTGAGTCTCCATGAACAAAATTCTTAGAGTTACATACTGAACAAGACAAGAAAAAATAAATGCAGGTTTGCACAAGTGAACTCATGCACTATGATAAGCAAAACATGATTCATTTCATATTTCTTCTCTATTTGATATCACTGAGACATGGTGCAATATCTTCCATAAGTTGAGCAATGTCCTGCTCTCAACAACAGCTTGTAGTGTATGTAAATTAATGAGGACTGTAATTTTATATTAGGTTTTTAAATATTTTAACTATTTAACTATTTAAGTAGTTTCAATGTAACTAAATAAGACATATTGTCTACAAAGAGTGGGTGATATATATTAAATGGTTGCTCATAAAACTATGTAAACTACAAACATCACAAAAACAATTCAATGTTGCCATAGAAGGGACACTTGGTATGAATTGTAAGAAAAATCAATGAAGGCTGACAGATGTACACCATGTCAAGTTTATATTGCCATACTGCAGTGAGCTACTACTCTTGGTTTTTTTGTCCTTTTGACAATGTTTAAACTCAACAAAGAGCCCACGTGGAAATGTAGCAACAGGTAGTCAGAGTGTTGTGGCTACAATCAATGGGTGCAAAACTGTGTTCAAATATATGTCCATCATTACATGCATAGATTTTTGTTTGTCTGACCTGCTGTGCTGGACAGGAAGGTGTTTCCGGTGGATTCCGTGGCTGCCTTCCACAAAGGCGCTGGGGGGTTTGTGATAGACAGAGGCCAGAGAGCCGATGTGACAGATGAGCTCATCCAGCAGGGTGGGCTCAATCAGGTCTGTCTCCTCTGAGATCAGGGGCTTTTCTGACAACACCACCTCCTTGGCTGTCACAGGGTCAGTGGACAAAAGGCGCCAATAAATGTAGCCTCTGTCACGGAGGTCAGGGTTGTCAGAGTCCTGGAGAAGTGGGGGAGAAAATAAAAGTTTTGATTTGTTTTAGTGAAGTAATCTTGTGGACCATGCCTGGACTAGCATCATTATGGTGAAAGTTAATTAATTTGACAAATTAACAAACTATAATGAATTAGAAAAGAGGAAAATACTTTAATACGCTACAGAAAGTACTTTCTCTTTTCAAGCATTTGTCTGTATGGGACGATCAAAGCCCAAACTCTCAAGACTGTGTAAGACTAGGCATTATCCAGAAGTCATAAATAATAAGACTGATATAAACCTACTCATTTTTAAATATTAGATGTAACCAACCTGAGTGGCCAGACTAAGAACCTGCTGCACCAACTCCTGAGTCTCTGATGGCTTCTTAAGGAACAGCTTCACGATAGCAGTCAGCAGAGTGAGCTGGACCTGTAAATGAAATCACACAGTGTTGTATTATTTTCCACTTTCAGTGTAAATGCCGATCAAACTGAACCCTTCTTGCTATATGGTAACAAATGCCGAGATTATGTTTTTAGTCTTTCATCATGTCAACATGATGGCTTGACTAATGGCACTCAGTTAATAGAAAATGCTGAAACATGGAAAATATATTCAGTTTAGAGATGTCTCTGTGACAAAAAGTGATGAAAACTGGTCACTATTCTAGCTGTTTGACAAAGCATCATGTAAAAGAAAAGGTGTTTTCATGATAAACCCACCTGAGTGCTCTCATCATGGAAGCCCTCAAGGAAGCTCTCTAGCAACTCATCAGCATTGTCGATCCTCTCCGCATACTCGCCAACAATCCAGATCATGGCAGCACGAGCATCAGGCTCATCCAGAGAGTCCAGGTTCTCACACAGGGTGGCAATGATACTTTCATATCTTAAAAAGTATATCAGCTTTCAGAGGAAAATTTTACAAGCATCTTAAATATTAGATGTGTCATGTGTATTAAAAGCTAGAAGAATATAAAAATGAAACCCCTCATGTAAATTAGACTGTATTAACCAATCACTAGTTATGGATGGACTCATACTAAGATTAGTAAGTTGTTTTTGTTGAGTTCTCTTGGGTTCAGTAGGAAACGTACTTGTTGGGGTACTTGCGAAAGATGTCTCTGATGACCACAATGGCCTCCTGAACCACATAGTTGACCTTAGTCTGGATCAGGTCTAGCAGGGTGCTGACACAGCGCTCAGCTGATTGCTGGAGATGAATAGGACAGAGTTAGCATGTCACATTACATGAAAAAAATATATATATCACAATAACTGTATAATATAATACAGTATGTTTAAAGTGAATTGAAAATGTTAAATTTCTGTACAAAACAAAACAAGACTGAAGTTAATAAAGATTAATGTGACTGGATGCAAACAAGACATTGTTTAGCATATACCTTAGTGATGGTGGCTTTACTTACCTCTACTTTGATGGCACAGCGTCCAATGGCTCGAACAGCTTTGCGCACAAAGTCAACATCCACCTCTGTAGCATATTCCTTTAGTTCAGCCAGCACCTTGAAGAGAGAGAAAACAATAGTGACATACTGTATGAATTAAAAAGATCTTTTTTAAGCTGTGATTAAATGTTACCCCTTTGATCCAGTTTAATACATTTTTGCTTAACAACGGACAATATAAATTCTGGCTAGAACTGCAAGCAGCGCTGAACAGGGCCCCTCACACACCTCATGCATGTTGGGGTGAGGAGTGATCGTGCTCCTCCAATAATTTCTGTCAGAGTATAGCAAATGTACTGTAGACCACGCCTCGAAAGCTTCTTGTAAATGAAACGTTTGTTATGGAAGATGTACTTCCTAATGTCAGTAGGTGGTGCAATGACTCGCTTTGCAGGTTATCATTGTGGACAGATTGGCCTTAAAAAATAAGATGAAAAAGAATAGAGACAGGGCAGAGGCCTGCTCAGTGCTATTCCTTCAAACATATTTTCGGCCACTACCATGGTTGCCATAGAAATTCCCATACAGATCAAAAGAAGATGAGGGCGGCGTCTGTCTGGGCAGAAGTCTGCTATGTGGTTAGTGAAAACACAAGATGTTTTTAACTTTGTCAGACTGCAATTTTCACAGGACCTAATGTGCCCATCAAGTTTAGGTGAGTTTTCATGCATGCCACGAATTAAAAAAATTAAAAAAGTATAGAGCAGACATACTAGGGTCTTTGCACAGTCAGTGCTCGGGCTCTAAATATCTAACACACAGAAAACAAAATGTACCATGCCAGAAATCCAATATTAGTTATTTTTAGACCACAGAGGTCATTATGAATTCCAAAGCATTTTTACATGTGCAAATTATACCTTCTATACACATACAGTACCTTGAAAGGCTGTTTGTCAGTATAAATCATATTGTGTTTCATGTGCACTACCTGAGCAATGTTGGCTTGAGAGGCCAAGCGGATCATGATGTCCAGTTTCTCCAGTTTCACATAGATTGGATCATTATACTTGACAAAGAACACCTTGATTTCCTGCTTCAGGATCTCAGGCCTGTAGACATTAACATATTACAAATTAGACTGTGGATAGAAAAACAACTCACAAAGGAAGTTGGGTGTGACTGCACTCAAGATGATCTAAAGTTGTGATTGATATGAATTGATGACCAAGGTATTTCTTTGTCAATATGACATATGAAAAAGTGAATGTCATTCTCTTTCTGAAGACTAGACATTTACACATGTGGAAGTTCCTTTTAATGAATCAAATACTAAGTTCGACTACATGAGACAGATGCAATATGGATGCTAAGCCCATTTATGCTATAAGAATATCATGGCCAAGACAGGCAAATTTCCTGTATTTGTATTTTATTTATTACTGTACCAATAATACTTTTCTTAATGATTACTTCACACAATTTAATTCACACATGACAGTGTTTCAAATATGTTATAATGCTATACATAGCAACAAAATGAAGTAGACTGCAAATAAATATACAATCTATTTTCTGGTGTTTGAGATCACTGACCTTTTCTGGACAATGAGGTTGATGTTCCTTAGAGCCACATACTGGACCTCTGGTTCTCCAGAAAGCAAGGTGACCAGAGGTGGAGACAACTTCTTCAGCAAGGTGTTGTAGTAGTCAGAGTCTTTAGGCAACAGCTCTAAGAACTTCATCAAAACCTTAACAGCTGACAACACCACTGCTGAGTTGGCGTGAGACAGTCGGGGAGTTACACGCTCACAGATACTTAAAAACAAAAACACAGGGGGTGGGGGTGGTGATAGTGTGAGTAAATGGAAATTGACTTGTTTCATTTAGAAGCATCTTATTTTTATTGAGATGACTGGTACCTTTGGGCTTCACGTTCATCCTTGGGGTTATAGTTGGACAGACAGTCCAGTATAAAGATCTGTCCCCACTCTGTGCACTCATTAAGAGCAGTGAGCAACTTGTTGATGTTCTGGGGATTTAGATCCAACAGGTTGCTGTTGGGGTGAGACTCACTAATCTCTGACAGAGCAGCAACTGCATTGGCCACAACCTACAGGACAGAGACAGTCTGTGATAAGAACTTTAAATGATAATCATTATATTAGTTGCCTTCAATATAAAGCAACACATTTTCAAATCCAAACACACATACACATCTTTGTAATCCAGATGAATCTCTGGCAAACACAAAGACAGCAAAATAACAGAACATTACACAGAAACATTACTTCTGACACATCTTAATCATCACAAAATTAGTCAGAGATCAAATTATGATTGCACCCAGCCTGAAACTAACCATGGGATTTGAGTCGGCAATGAGATCTCTCAAAGAGTCCAGGAAGCCCTGGTCCTCCACCATCTGGGCATTGATGTCATGAAGTTTTGCCACACAAACAGCTGCTGTCTTCCTCACATATGGGTCCTCGTCCTTCAGGCATTTTCTCAGAGGCTCACACAGGTACTCGGTGATCTTGTCCACACGGATGCAGCCCATGGTCCGAACGGCCAGAGCCCTGATGAGAGGGTTGGGGTCCTCGCAATCCTGGAAAACAGGCAGTTTCAAGTCACAACTACAGCACATGTAGAATATTGTAACTTTCCTCTGAGCTGTGAGATTCAAAGTTAAGCCCACATTATGTAATCCAAATTATAACGGAGCTTAGAAACTAGCCGGTGTAAATGTGTGGCTTACCTTAACAAAGCTGTTGACAGCCATGATGGCCATGTCAGGTTGGCTTTTGGCATAGTTCATTAAGTAGAGGTAAACCAACTTCTTCAGCTCCAGGTTGTCAGTCTGCATACAGTTCACCACATCTGGAAATAAAGAACTGACAGCAAAGAAAAAGTTTTTAAAAGTTTAGAAGATGAAGCTTTAGATTAATTTATGGGCCTTATGTATAGAATTTACAATATAATAAGGTTCATATTTAAAGTACCTGACATCCTTGCCAACAGTCATGGCTGCAATAACCTTCTTCACTGCCTCTTTTCTCTTCTCCTTCTTCTCATTGTTCAGCTCTGCCTTCAGTTCAAAGATCTCCCCTGAAAGCAGATGATTTTGCTTTCATACTAAAGGCTACTTGAAGTACAAATTAAGGCAACTCAAAGTTAAGAGATAAATACATCCATCACAAGTCAGCCTGAAAATGACTAACAAGTCTTAAGAGCTGTCTTCCTTACTCACCTTTTTTGTTTGTTGTGAAATATTTGGAATCTGTCATGGCTGTGGTCCTTTTATGTCTGTAGTGATGAAAACACACAGATACATATCCCATAAGCAAATCCTTTTTCATAGGGACAGCGTCAGTATTTTGAATCTCAGTTTTTACAACACCTTCTGAGACATACAGTAAAAATAAACTGTCCCCTATTGATGTTTCACCTAAATAAATGAAGTGGGCTAACAGATCTTGGCCATCCCCCACATGTGCGCTCTGTAAAACATACAGCCTCAGCCACAGAATCTCCATAAACTAACTTCCACACAGGAGTCACTTACTATAAACTTTTCAACACAGCACTGTCAGATAGATGACAGTTTACCAAATGTCTGTCAGATGTGAGCACAATTAATGTGAAATGGAAATCTGTATAAAGAACAAAAGGTCTTCCTGTTTACTCATATACATTTGCAGAAATGAGATGTCAAGTGCTGGCATGCACTGCATATTATTGAAAATGTTAAAAGTGTCACCAATCATTGGCAAGTCCCAAGCAAGCCATCCCAGGAAGTAATGTTACAGCACACTTCACCAGTGGCTTTGTGAGATTGGTTTCTACTGAGGAGCAGAACACAAGTCTAACATATCCATGCACAAGGCAAATGTTCTATGTCGGCTTTAACACCCCGCAAAGTGACTGTTAAGTTGGAAAAATATTTTGTGTGAAGATATGGATTAGGCTTCAGTATACTGATGGATCATTCTGGTACCTACAAGGGGAAGGAACCCTACATAATTAAATGCAAAGTAGAAAATGTGTTGTTTGGTGGACGAACAATGGGCTAGGGCTCTAATGTCACTGTCAGGACTAGATCCCTACAGCATATGATGACATACGGCAGGGCAAAACCTTAGCTTTTGTCGGAGCACAGACAAACGTACCACACTTAACAGAGTAACAGCACGAAAACGGAAAAAAATACTAACAGTGAACATATGAATCATTTTGAGAATAAGTAGGTGACAGTTTTCCTGTAAGTCCAACAGGCTCCAAGTGTTTTGTATTGTCGTGTTTTAGACAGACGTCTAAATACAAAAGACGTTTTTGATTTTCAGATGTTAGCCAGCTGGCGTTACGAAGCTACCGCTGCGGCTTTAACGTGAATAGTTAACTTTGCGTTGTAGCTTCAATTCCCTCCTTAAACTGAGTCTAAATTAAAAGTGACATTTGCGATGCGACATTTTCTGTGTCAACGTCTGACATCTATTCAACATGACGTTAAGTTTTATTCACTAAGTGCACCGCGGTATACTACGGTTGATTACGATAGCTAGCTTGCTTCAAGCTAAAAGGCATAAGTTAAAACATTTGCCGCTAAAGCCGCCCCAAGACTTGCATTGCTAGCTGGCTCCTAATAACAAAGTACAGACACCGATGGCCGTGGAACCACATTACTAGATAGACTTTGTTTGTTTCTGTTCATCTGATTTGATTTGTAACGTTACATGATTCATTTTATCATCAAAACAGTAAAGTGGCCAGCGGCCCAGTTTTCATTGCCGCTGACAGCAGCTAGGTGATTATGTGCACAGCAAGCTAGATGACATGAAAACACACAAAAACATGGAAATGAAATAACCGTGGACTATTTAAAATATTTTTATATACCTGATTGATGGTATTCAAGCCGAAAAGTGTTTAATTATAGTGGGCGTAAGACGCAGGTTGGTCCCTTTTCCTAGCTGGAGGAAGATGGAGAATCTGGATTGTGAAGGTGCGTTCACTGCCGCCGGAAACTTGACAACTCCAGGATGGTTGCGCGTTCCTCGAACTTGTGCTACCGACACGACTTTAGAAATCCAAACGTTTCACAGCGAAGTCCTACTTTACATGACTTGAACATGAGAATGATAAACGTTGCAGTGTACGAATGTCTGAGCAATGACCCATGACCGACAGCAGATCGATGATACGGACGGTAACATGCTATGTCAACCTAATTTCCCATGTATGTGAATGCACCACGAAATGAAGTGTTTGACGATGTAATGACTGTAAAATGACTCATTGTCCAAAAGTGATAGTATATTCTCTGATATTATATCCTTTATCTGATGTATATTATTTGAGCATTAAAATGGTGGAGCCAGGTGGAGCAAATATGTGCTACACTGTGTATCGTTGAGCCGTTATAGAAACTTATCCGAATGTATGCGTGCAAATCAAAGTCTTTAAAAGTACTCACATCTATATCTCAGTAAAAAAGTAAAATAAACCTTTATTGTTTTTTCGTGGGTTCTGCAGTTTTAATTGGGGAGGGAATCGCAATAAAGAACTCACTTTTAGTGACACATCAAGGTAATTTACAGTGATGAAAAACTTAATTTAACTTAAAATCTCTGTGTGTAAACCATCACTTTTAAATGTCTTTATTGAGGATCAAACCAAGAATTTGATTATTGCTCCATTTTTTTTTACTTAAAACAGTAAATAACTTCCACCTCCTTTATCAGTGATAACAGAGTAAGACATTGCATTGTCTTGGCAATATCAATGGCTTTAATCAAAAGGGAAAACAACACAATGTAAGTGGTAATAGTTCATATAAATTGTTTATAAATGGCAAGTGTGATACTTGTTACAAATGTGAAAAAACTATGGAAACATATACAATTCAGATGTGAAAATAAAAAAAGGTTTATTGTCTGTTACATCAGTGTTCCCAAGACTTATGCTGTGTACATGAAATACAGTACAAAATGTAAACATACTTACTAGGCATATGGCTTTGCATATACCATATAAATCCTTATTATATTCTATATCATTGCTCTCTGTTATTAGCAAAGTCAATATCATTTTATGCTTGCTGCTAATTTGACTCTTTACCTCAAAGTAGTATGTCTGTGCACTGTGCCACTTAGAATATATTTGACAGAATGACAATTTTACAGTGTTTATTAAAACTATGTAGATGAGTCAATTTGGAGTTGGGAGGTGGCATTGATGAGGTCTCTGGGAAGGGCTTCTCTGGCCTCTTGCATCTTTTTTCTGACTCTGTCGAAGGCCTCTAACAGAGAAAAAAAACACAAAGTAAACAAAGTTATCCTAAGCTCAATTTAGCCTTCATTCCAAAACTTCAAATCTGTATGATGAGCTACAGTAGCAGTGAAGAAATAATTGTCTTTACCCAGGATGGAACAGACGGCTCCTTGCTGACTAAATCCTCCCAGCTGGTCGAAAACTTTCTGCCTTCTCTTCTTCATCATGGTGGCATCAACAAAAGACCTAAAAAATAAAACTCACATTTTTAAGTAAACCACACATTCATATAAAATAATTTAATATTTTTGATAAATGGTGATTACTTCCATAGTGACATATAGAAGGTGTATGGATCTGGCTTGTATTTCCATATTTATAAGTGTGATGCAGTGTTAAATAATAATTCTCTATATCAACAAACAGCCACACGAGCAAGATTGAACATTAAGCCTGAAAAAAGATTAACTGTAGTGGCAACTCACTGCAGAAATGAAGCATCTTTTCTAACCTACCTGGCTTGCTGGATGCAGTGCAGATTAAAGGTAACATTTCCTGTGGTTTCGGTACAAAAGCCCAGGCGACTTAGCCTTTCTCCCTATAGGCACGATTGGAAGCATGGAATTAATAATTTCAAAAAAATCTTCAGTATAATTATTGAAATAACATGCACATAGACATAAACACTGCAGGTTCCAAAAAAATTTGAAAAGGATTATGGCTGCACCTACAGTAACACAGTGACAAACCTAACCATTTAAAATGACAAAGCTAGCTATGCTATATATGTATAAATGATTCAAATGGAAAAATATTATATAGCAACAAAAACATGATTTACTGGGTGAAACTGTGGAGAGTATTCATATGGATTTACAATAGCTTGAATAATATACAGTATATGACGGCTTGTAATCTGCAGAGAGCTTCCACAGAGGTTTGAATCTACCTGGAAGGTCCCTGGTACTCGGACGTAGCTGTGGTCTTCAAGCTCTGGAGAACCTCCAATAAAGAAGCGTCTCAGTGCAGAGACTGTCCCCATCTGAAGGGGTCTCCAGGTATGGCATGTTATTATATGTTTACCTAATAACACACACATTTGTGCTTTAGGGAGTTTGAATTGGACCTTTTGATTCTTTTCATTTAAGAAAAAACAAAACAAAACAATTTGTTTATTTCCAACCGAATTAAAAATGTTTAATTTTAATTGCAGCCTTAATTTTTAATCCCACATTTTTGCAGTGTAAACAGCATACCAGGTATAGCTGGAAAAAGCACATAGCCATAGCCTTCAGTTCGATACCGCTGCCAGGAGTCCAGAGACAGAACTTTGAAGAAGAGCACTGGCCATTGAGGAACTGATTCTAAAACGGGGATAAAAATCACATAAGAATTTTAAAAAGTGGTAACATAATTGAAACTAAAATAAATTCTCTAGAAATTCACATGTTCAAAACAAATGATGTTTGCACAGTATTTAACAGAAGACACTAACCCTCTGTCTCTTTTTCACACATGTAGAAAGCCTCAAAGTTGAAGGGGTAACTGAAGAAAGCTACATTTTCCTGTTGGCAGGGAGAATGTTGAAGACTTGACAAATCTCACTGGAAATGCTACAAAGTTGGTCAGGTTTTTTTTAAATTAATATACCCACCTTTCCTGATGTTTTAGTTCGGCAGGTCTGAGTAACCCCTGAGAGAGACTGGACTGGCAAGGTGGACCAGTCTTAAACACACATAATACACACACAATAATTAATATAATTTAACTGGTTTAACAATGACACCTAAATATCACAATACAAACAGTGCCATATTCTGTATGTGACTCACTGTTGGGTAGTTCCATGTAGAAGTGGATGTATAAATTATCATATTCGAAGCCTTGAGCCGAGACTGTGTTGAAAGAAGAAGAAGAGGAAGGAGATTTAACTGTCAGGGACCCTCAATCCAGAAAAGTGAACTGCAAACCCCACAGACTTCTGACTCACCTATTTCTCCATTCAGCACATAACGCAGAATACCTACAGGTGGCTAAGAGAGAAACATCTTGAACATTTAAAATGCTTTACAAGACCAGTTCTAAATCAGATATTTGCAGTGAAGGGGTTAATGGCCAAACTTTGATTATGATCGAAAAGACTAAAAAAAATGGCCATATAATTTCAGTCAATATTTAAGCAGAAACATTTATTGGACTGTTGTGTCAGTGAAGATTGGCAGGTTTCTGGTGTCATACTGTATATGTAAATAAATTATAAAGTTTCAGACAAAATGAGCTATTTCCATGTATAACATTTGGCTCTGGGTTCACTTACCATTTCAAAGTCCTGCCCAACAAGACTTGTGAGGTACTCCTTGTGCCTTACATAGAGCTACAAACAGAAAATATTGAGTTTATTCATGTCATAATAACATTCTTAATCAATTAAATGATCAATAATCGCTACAAACTCACATCTTTATACATGTTCTGTTCTCTGTCCTTTTCCTCTGGCTTCATGGCTGATGATACATTCTCAACAGTAAGTCGCCAGACTTCTTTCTTTTCCCCCTCTGTAACAATCCTGCTGAACACCATGTGGGTTTAATTTCTGATTTATCAGACATATTATTGTTTGTTTCCATGCAATTGTCCAGTGTTTGTTTGTGCTTAAACTTGCCTGTAGGGCTCTTTGTCTGTGTTGAAGTCAGGTTTTACAATGACTGTTCCATTGCCATCTGTTTTTATAGTTAACAGCAAATATTCATTCTCTTTTTGACCCAGCCTGCAAAACCAAAAACACGAAGAAGGAAAAAATTCAAAAATGAACCCGCAAATCCTTCACTTGTCACAAAACCAGTCATTAATTATGTTACATATATCTGGTGGTCTTGGTTGTACTATAGTTTTCATTTTTGATCATGTTAATGTGACCACATCCTTAAAGTTACCGCATTTAGTTTCTGGCCTCTTAAGGTGCTTTGATTGTGACACAGTTCATCTATGAGTGGGCCCTGTTTTTGCCTACATCTTGCTCTATATGTGTATGCAAATAATGATACATATAGTAAATAAACAGAAATGTGGTTTCAGTAGTTATGACTTCACCTTCCAGGGGGGCCCAGGTCTCCCATGATGTGCATGGTTTGCATAGCATTATTCACCACATGACTGCTTTTCACAAAGTCCTCTGTCGGCTCCCAGTTGATGATTTTTGTCTTTGGGATACTAGAGTCCCTGCAAAATACATCACATAATCATGACTGTGCACAACATCAACAAAGAAACTTTCCATCTTTGTACATTAATAAGTAAATAATATGTTTCTGGTAAATATTTCTTGATGAAAGGAAATTAGATTTTAATTGCATGACATTTACACAGTTTTCTATCAGTCTCTTTAAATGAGTGAGATGGTGATTCGCCTACATGGTGCGTCTGTCCTGTCGTCTGTGTCTTATGCTGGCCATCCTTTCAGCTAGGAAAGTGGGGCTGGATTTGGTTGGGGTTATTAAATCAGAGGATTGCTGTATTAAGGGTCAAAAAGAACAAGTTAATAACATACACAATGCAGACAATATTTATAGAACAGGAGAAAAATTGTAAACTCTTGCAGTTTCAGCACTGGCATTGGACATTCGACAATAACTGGTGCATGTGTAACACCGGTGTCAATATAGGTAAATGTACAAACTGTTAAGACATCATGCATTCAACTAATATAGGATGCAGCACAACCTACCAGCTGGTGAAATGGAAGACAGTTGGTGTAGCGATCATGATCAGTGTAAGTGAATATCCTGTGATTTCGTTGACCCTTGGCCCTGTTCAGGGCCTTGATCTCTGTGTGGTACTGCCGGTCCAGAGGAGTCTGACATGCTGTCTCATTCTGGAAAAGCTCAATTTCATACTGAAATCCCAACAGAGAGAAATGTTGTCAAAGCGGTGGGTTTCATTAACAAGACACACAGGAATAGATTTATTTCTTTTGCAAGGTGAAGTTAATTCCAACAAACAATGTACCTAAAACTCTTGACATTTAAGTTGTTTTTTTAAGCTACATGCAACATCATGATATTTGTTGTGAGATCAAGGTCCTAAGCCATACCTGACTGAAGAGTTTCTCCTGCCAGCCAACCACCAGTTCCTCCTCATTATCACCTGGTGGCACAGTAAGGTAGCAGTGAATAAGAGCTTCTATTTAAATCAAGTAAAGGAGAAAAGGTTTATTAGGTAAATCTGTTCAACCACTTGTGAGAGCAAACATCTAATCGGCAATGAAATGAGACATATAGATGTGGTCAGGACAACCTGCCATTCAGTGAATGATGCATGGCTGTTGGTGCCAGACAGGCTGGTCTGAGTATTTCAGAAATTGTTGATCTACAGGGATGTTAATGCCCAACCATCTCTAGGGTTTCCTGAGAATATCCCAAGGAAAACTGCCAGACTGGTTTGAAATAATAGACAACAGAAACTCAAATAACCACTTGCAACAACCAAGGTGAAGAAGACCTTCTCAGAACAAACAACATTTTGAAACTTGAAGAAGACGATCTGCAACAGTAGAGGACTACACCATACACTATAATGATACACACCATCTTCATTGTATGATGTACTGTATATTGTGTATTATAAAAGTTATTGTGCAATTTAATTTTTTTATGCAATTTTTAACCTGTATTTCTATCTCTTATTACATTTTACTGCTATTCTTTGTGATGCTGTACCCATTTGAATTTCAACTATAGCCATAGTTCTCAAAGTGGTACATGTACCACCAGTAGTACACAAGTTTCCTCTGGTGGTACTTTGAGGAAAATCAGAAATTCTGTTCTATTTGCTGTATAAACCAGGGTGTGTGATTAGAGTGGAGCTGAGGGATTTTGACTGGAGTGCATAGATAATGTAAAAAGAAATATTATTATTATATTAATATTAATAATGATTAGTAGTGGTTAGCACTCTTGCCTTTGCAGCAAGAAGACCTGGGTTCATGACCCGGTCAGAACAAGGGACTTTCTGCATGGAGTTTACATGTTCTCCCCGTGTGTATGTGTGGGTTTTCTCTGGTTTCTCCAGCTTCCTCCCACAGTCCAAAAACATGCAGATTTGGGGAGTAGGCCAATTGGACACTCATACGCCCGTAGGCGTGAATGTGAGAGTGAATGGTTGTTTGTCTCGATGTGACCCTGCAATGGACTGGTGACCTGTCCAGGGTGTAGCCACCTCTTGCTCTATGTCAGCTGGGATTAGGCACCAGCGCCCCCGTGACCCTTATGTGGAGGATAAAGCAGTGGATGAGGGAGTGAGAGTGAGTAATAATAATTAGAGTCAACTCGTCTCTCACTCCATATTAATCTAATTTTGCTATACCAGTGTCTGTAGTATAATGTGAGGACGAGCATGTTATTTTATTGTGCACAAAACTGCCTCCTTTAAAAAGTCTTTAGCTGTCTTTGTTCGGCCTATTTACACCCCTGTATTTTAACGTTGGTATAATGGTGTTACTTTGAGAGCTCAATATTTCCTCAGGTGATAAAAAGTTTGAGAACCACTGTCCTATAGGATTAATACAAGTACATCTCTAGCTTATCTTGGCATAAGTGATGCAACACATGTACAATGATTACTTAAATGCAACAGGTTATTTTTCCCGTGGACAGGCTTCATTCTCCGCCCTTCCCCTTGCAGTCAAAGCAATATTACCTGTCTGGCCTTGTGATGTGAGGGTTTCTAGTTCAATGATTCCTCTGTCCTGCTGGGACAGAACTCGCTGCTGGAGGTGCTGAGAGAGGGCTGCTGTGGATGTTACCCTCTTTATTCGCACCCTAAATTTCAAGAAACAAACAGATACCGAGTTTAAGTACACATGTCCTGGTCCCTGAACGTGGAAGATAAAGATGAATAATAATATCTACTTACTTTACTTTTAAGTTTTTGACAGCATCCCGGGAGCGGTACACAGCTTCCCCGGTGTCTGTGTTCCAGAAGTCTGCCATTAGCGTTCAGCTCATGAACACACAGTCGTTTGAGGTTAGCAGGAGCTGGTACGCCACTGTTTTCATCGGCTTTGTCTTTTACGTGCTCGCAACAATTTGCAATTTATAACCGCACCACGTTTGGCAATATGGCTGGCAAGAGTGTCCACGAAAAATAATGTTAACGTTGTAAGTTATGGCAATAAATAAGAAGCTCGCATGCTATTAGCGATGCAAAAAGGTCGGCTAACGGGTAGTTGTCGTTGCCATAGAGATTGCCAAAGACTGCTCTTCTTTTAGTTTTAGGGACATTACTGCCCCCTGTTGAGCTGGAGTACAAACTAACGAGGTTCTCTTCATTCTTATCCTTATCCTCGTTTCTTAATCCTTCTAGCTCTTAGTTCAAAACTCCAAATCGCAGTCCAAAGTCCCTCCTTTGTTTCTCTAAATAAATAAAACGATTCTGTTGCTTCACAGCCTTCCATATAGACCAGCTGCATGATGTCCAGATACATTTTATACTGTATGGGCCAGGGTTCCATTCAACTCACACCTTGCCTTTGATCTGCCTTTTCCATTAATTTCCTATGGGAGAACATTTTCAGAAAAGATAACCCATTCAAAAACTTTAAAAAAAGGAAATCAAAACGATAAAATATATGCAATATATGCAAGAAATACAGTTTCTGTGAAATAATGTATTTGGCTCCTCAATGCAGCTCACTTATTCCATTCTAGGCTTAATGTTTCTCCTTGTTGAGACTTGTTGAGAATTACTGGGGTAATTCTGGCAGTGAAAATGTATGTGCTCTTGACATGTAATAATCCACATAATCCTGTCAAATTCCTTTAGCAATGGGTTCCTTCCCAACTTTTTTAACAATTAAGAAATGAAGAAACAAACAAACAAGTTGCACATGTCAGTAAAATGGGTGATCTTAAAGGATAACAATTAATTTATTCATTCATTGTCTACCACTTTATCCTCCACATGGGGATTATGGGGCTGCTGGTGCCAATCCCAGTGGACAAGGGCAAACCCTGGACAGGTCCATCACATTCACATATAGAGGCCTATAAACAATTTAGAGAGTTCAATTAACCTCTGCCTGTTTTTGGACATGTGTGAGGAAACTGTTGAAACTCCACACAGAAAGGCCTGGACCAGGACGTGAACCAGCAGCATTCTAGCTCTAAGGCAACCGTGCAAGCCATGTGTTCCAATGTGTGGCCAAATAAAAATAGTTCATTAAAAATGTACTATTCCAATGTGGAAGAATTAGTGACATCCAATAGTGAGATTGGCAGATTGTTACAAACAGAGGACTCAACTGTGTTAGGGAGCTATGGTGACCTTTGCATACCAGAGATGTTCTTCAATTGGGTAGTAAGCATCAGCATTAAAAAACAAATTCTGCCATAAAGCAAGGCCCTCATCTGAAGTAGATACAAAAGGCTTGTCCTAATGCTACGAAAACCAAACTATTATGATTTTACAGCAGCCATACACTTATGCAAAGATTCTTATGAGCAGTATATTAAATATTTGCCATTAAACTCTACTACATGTTGCACGCTGCTGGTTGGATCTTCAAGAGAAAGTCTAAAAGAAAGACATCCCAGCCGCCCCTACTGTTGGGGGCGGTATTGTTGTTTCATAAGAGCAGTTTATCATGTAATAAAAACAAAGAAGAAAAGATCGCGAAAAGCGCACCAATCACACCACCTGGCGGGTCTTGAGTTATTATTATGCTAGTGATTTGTAGCATTTTGTTACATTGTTGAAATTACGTTCCTTCACCATGGCGTCGTTCGTGACTGAAGTGCTCGCCAGCTCAGGCAAACTGGAGAAGGAAGACTTGTCCGGTAAAATAAGCAAGATGTCGCGTAAAGTGGAAGATACGAAGGTAACCTGTTAGCTGAACCATAGCATTAGCTGCGCCGAATAAAGTTTGAGTTAGCGTTAGCTGTTCGCGCTAAACTTCACTTAACGTTTGAATAATGACGTTTTGATCCCTCAAATTGAGACACGCGCGCGACCCTTTTTAATAAACAAATAAATAAATACAGCGGACCACCTAACAGGCTTAAAGCTCGCAAATGCATTTATCTTTCGTTAGCGGGACTGATAGCTAACCATACGTGTAGCCATCTAACTAACTACGTGGCTCATTTTTTCACAGCCTCCATCACCACAGACCATTTGAAACGTTAATTCAGTCATTTGTTATCCTTGAAATTATTACTATTAAGGCGGACGTCGAATAGCTGTATGAATGTCACCGGTTATGGAAAATGCCTAACTTATTTGTGTATTCAGACAAGACAGATGTAGACCAATTAAACGGTGGGCCAATTTAATTTGAATGATTTTAGTCATTTTACATAATCTGCATCAGAAATAAAATTGTAATTGCCCACCCGACTGTTGCTTGTTAAAACAAATTGACACATTATGCTCTCATCAGCTTAAATGCTTTTAAGTGCATAAAAGATAATTCGACTGCTTATTTTTGGTGATGTCAGTTATTATAAGGTTAAATGATTACATCTTTTGTATTTGAAATATACTGTATAAATTTGCCCTGCAGATTGGATCAACGGACCATAACGTTTTGTTCAATAAATGTTTATTAATTGATATCATTTCTTGTTGCATTGATATGTTTTATCACATTTGCTGGAAAAAGATAACACACATTAGTGAAAGAAATGAAAATAAAAGATTTATATATCAGACATGGGCTGCCCTCCTTTGAAACGGTCATTATTTGCCATAGAAAAATCCATAGCAATTTATCTCTAATTCAGAAATCACAGGCTTTCTGCCAAAAGTTAGCTACCTCATATAAGATTTTTAAGGAAATGTAGTACAATAAATGTATAAATTAGCTTTGGAATTGTGATAATGGCATCCACTCACAATTGCACACAAGCTTCAAAAAGTGCTCTGGTTTTAATCAAAATAATTTACTTTCCATTTGCTCTTTTTCTTTTCCTACAGGAAGAGGTATGTGACATGTTAAATAAAAGATATGGTGACTTCCTACCTAGTCTTCAAGGGTCTGAGGAACTAATGGTTCAGGTTGATGAGGTCTCCAAAGAAATGGATGTCCTAAAAAATTGCATTGAGAATGAGGTATGTATGAATCGAAAGTCACACACCACTTTTACATTTACAGCTTTGCCATCAATGTGTTCTTTTGTTTGTTTGTTTGTTTTTTTCCAAAAATATTTGGTGTTTGTATTTGAACACAGGTACAGCAGAATGTTCACTCAGCTGTAGCAGAGTATACAAAGCTGAAGCAGCAGCTGGAGAAAAATACCATCATCATAACAATGTTAGGACACTTAAAAGAGGTACATCATACATGCGGTTTATTAAGTCAAATGTATAATAATTAATTTAAGTTTATTTATTTTTTAAGTAATGCTGATTATGTAGTTTTATAAATGTATTAAATTTCTTTCTGTAAGGATATTAAAAGTAATTAGTTAAAAAGGTTAGTATTAGACATAAATAAAGTTATAGTTAAGCAGTGGGAATATGTAATTTTAAGAATCCATAGCTTATTGTATTGAACATGTTTGTCTGCTATTTCTTCTGTGTGTATCAGTTTCACAATGCAATGGAGGACTTTAGCAAAGCTTTACTGGAGAAGAAATATGTTGATGCAGCCAACCTTCTGGAAAGGGTAAGATCTGCTTTCTTAATGTGGATGCAATTTGGGGACATCAAGTTTTAAAATAAGGTCAAGGACTGGGAGGATATCTGATTCTGACAAGATTCATGTATGCATATATGCTGTTATCCATTTTTTTCTCAATGTACTTCTTGGTGGATACTTTTTTTTTCCCAGGCAAGAGCCAATGTCACTGCATTGAAGGACTGGAAGACTTCCCAGCTCCCACTGCTCAGTACTCTCAGCTCTGAGTTGACAGTGCAGAGGGAAAACTTAATTTACCACATGGGAGACGAATGGAAGCGCCTCGTCATCTGGAGATTACCATCCCCAAAGGGTAAAACGCCATCAAATTTTTTAAAAAAGTGAGATTGTGCAAAGTGAGACAAGTACAACAGTATGAATTGTATGAGACTGCCAGAAAAATAAAACAACATGAAAACAAGTAGATCCAAACTTCTCAAATGAAATGATGTTCAGAGCTGTGTTTAAAATATCACTAAAATGGCTTTTTTGTCCATCTGTCACATGTTTGTGTATGTGATTCAAACCAGTTCAGTGACTCTTATAATTTCCCCAATACTGCATCATTCAGTTTGCATGGTTCAAAATCACAGAATAATGTCATGGTTTATTTTCATCCAGTTCCTATAAACACAATGCATTTAATAAGCTGTTCTTTTACCTGTCAGCAATTGTTGTGCTGTATATTTCAAAACCCGTCCCAGCTTTGGCTGTTTTATCTGTATCGCCAGAGCCTGCAGGTATTAAGTCTTTTCTGAAGGTAGAGCTGAACCTGTGCCATCCATGCAGTAAGGATGGTGAACCAAAACCATCTGCTTTGTTGTGCTGTGTCCTGCAAGCACTGGCCATCCAGGGAGACCTTCAACACAAGATCAAACTCTTCAGTAAGAACAACAGAAATGACTCATTGTTCATTATGCAGTCCTTTGTTCGGACTTTAAAGGAAGGACGCAGTGTATCTTAAATAAAAACCTGTTTGGTCATTCAGGTCAAGTACTTTTGAAGAACATGTTAAAGCCGTTGGTTGGGTACCCGTCACTGTCAGTGAGGGTTGCAGAGCAGCAGGGTGAGGGAACCATCCTGGCCCTAGAGTGTTTGGAGGCGAGCCATGAGGATCGATCCACACCTTCACAGGTTTACAGCAAACTGCTCCTGGTGCTCAAGACACTGCACTCTCAACTGCTAGGTACAATACGAATGGAGGGACACATGCATATGTAGTTAAGTGTCACATTTCACAGGGGAAGAAGCTTTGGAATTGAAAAAAGCAGCAATTACAGTATTAATCCGATGTTTCATCAGTACCTAACTCTAACCTTATCTATTCTTGATATCTTACATGATGAGTTTGACCAAGGCAAGTAACATGTATGATATTTTTTCAGATGTGTCCATTGGAGATAAAAAGCTCTCAACTATTTTGGGAGAGCTGATTTGGGAGGAACTTTCCCAGTGCATCATCCATGAGTGTCTGCTCTATTCCATACCCACCAACAGCAGTCAGCTGGAAAAATATAACACTGTATGGGCCTAACAGCAGTTTGTATAGATTTAGTACATTGAAAATATAAGTGGTACTTGTTTATGTTTGCTAGGTAATAACAGAATTTTTTTCTTCTACATATTGAAGGTGATCAAGGAAACAGAGGAGTTTGAGAAGTCTTTGAAGGAGATGGGATATCTACAGGGTGATTCCACAGACCTGCTCAAATATGCCAGGGATGTCAACTGTCACTTTGCCAGCAAGAAATGCAAAGACGTTATTGTGGCAGCCCGCAAACTCATGACGTCCAAGATGCACAACACTGTGAAAGTATGTATGTATGTATTATTATTATTATGTCTTGATAAATGCACTGCAGATTTGTTTTCGATTCAGTTATGTTCAAGCTCTAAAATGGAAATCACAAGTATTAATTTCATTAAACAAGTTTTAGTACAAAATAAATAAAATTGTATATATACTGCCATAGTGACTGATACTCATACCATTGTATTGTATTATAATCCTCAAATTTAATAATTCACCTATTTTCAAATGTGTCTCTGTGATTTATTGTTTGCTGCAACAGGACTAATTTTTATGTTTTGTATTTTCTGTATCCCCTTTTGTTAGATCACACCAGACTCAAAGCTTCCTCTTCCTAAGTTACCCGTTCCAAGTGCAGAGGTGAAGCTGAAGCAGGAGACCACAAAGGAGGAGATCATGATGGAGAACACAAAGCAACTGTCTGCTTGGAGTATGTGTCTACCAGCCTGTCGCATCAGTGAGTCAGTGCAGCAGCTGATGGAGCTGGCACTCGGCACCCTGCATGAGGCTGTTGGAAGCTCCACACAATGGTATGTCAGAGTGCTCAAAGTCTTACATAATTATATGCCTGGTAGCACAATGCTCGATAGTGTGGCTCGGGCCACATTTCTCTGTCCGAAACCAGACCAAGTCAGAGAGATGAGTGACCTGTGTCCTTACATTTTAATGTAGAAGCCAAAAGACCAATACTTTTTTTTAAAGTATTTAAATTTGTCTTATTTTTTCAGTGCTTTACAACTCTTCTTCACTGTGAGAAACATTTTCCAGTTATTCTATGATGTTGTACCAACATACCATAAGTAAGGCTGTTTCCATCACATAAAAATATAGTGAATACAAACCCACACATTGCATATGAAGGTGTCAACTGGTCTTTCCTGTTTCTGTGCTGATTTATTCAGGGAGAACCTACTCAAGTTCCCTCACCTAGCTGCAATTCAGCACAACAACTGCATGTACCTGGCTCACCACCTGCTTACGCTGGGCCACCATTTCAGAACTCACTTGCCGCAGCCACTCAGTGAGGGCGTTGCAACATTTGTGGACATGGTGCCAGGATTCAGGAAACTTGGTAAACAAACACTACTTCATCTTTTAGCCAAATGACTCAAGAATTTGGTACAAAAATTTGATGTCACAAAAAACTTATTCTCTAGAATAAGTGGCTGGGTTTCTTTAAAATGTTCTGTGGACATTCATGGTCTGAACATTTTCCTTCAGGTGCCCAGTGCTTCTTAGCACAGCTGAATGTACAGAGAGCTGAACTGTTGGAGAGGCTTTCCACTGCTCACAACTTCTGCAACCTGGATGATGAAGACAATTACATTGCTGCCAGCAAAGCAGTAAGACAGGTATATAACATGTAACTGTATTGGAAAAATGTTAAACAAACCGTAGATTTTTTAAAATCATATTCATCTGTGAGTAAATAATAGACTATCGTGTTCATTATTTTACTCATGCACTGCTTTTCACACATACACATTTAATGTGTTTGTTTGACTGCAGGTCATTCATCAGTTGAAACAGTTGGGTACAGTATGGCAGGACGTCCTACCAGTCAGTATCTATTGTAAAGCCATGGGCAACCTCCTCAACACTGCCATCTCAGAGGTTATTTCCAAAATCATGATGCTCGAGGTTTGTCTTTTTCCATTCTGTCAGAAATTTGTATCATTAAAGAGCCACTTGTGCTTAAAAGCTTTTAATCATAGAATGTCTTCTTAGCTAATGGACATTTCCATTTAACTGACAGGATATTTCCTCTGAGGATGGAGAGCACCTACACACTCTTTGCCAAACCATCATAGAGGAAGGTCCACTGGTCTTCATCCCTCTGGCTGAGGAAAACAAGAATAAAAAATATCAAGAGGAAGTGCCGCTGTATGTGAAGAAGTGGGACACCTTCAAAGAGCTGGTTATCGTGCTGCGGGCCAACCTGCAGGAGATTGTTGACAGGTAAGACGGAAACTGGACTAACATTCTCTCATAATATTAACTGATATTAAACACCTACAAGTTTAAAATGTAATGTATCTCGAGTTAATTTTTTGTTTCTTTTTTTAAAAACTTATAGATATTGTACACATTTTTACTCATTGTGAACATTTTTCTGTATACGTTTTTCAATCTTTTTTCAGGAAGATAGCTTAACTTTGGGGAAAACATAGGATAGACAGATAAAAGCACTGTGCTTACCTCATTGTCTAGTTCCTTCACTGTTTGTATTTGTTTGACTTTGTCTATGCTGTTTGTATGACAAAATAAAAGTACTACTATGAATAAGCTGATATTTGTCTTTAAACTAGTAAAAATAAGGCTGTCATTCAGTTTTTATTTCTGACGGACATCTTGACTCATTTTTATTTTTTCCCCTGATTGCTCTCCACAGGTGGGCTGACGGCAAAGGTCCACTGGCTTTGGAGTTCTCCAGTTCGGAGATGAAGAATCTGATTCGAGCCTTGTTTCAGAACACAGAGAGGAGAGCTGTAGCTCTGACCAAAATCAAATAAATACTCAGAGTTAATGACCACCATAAAAATACTATAGCACTTTTTCCTCTTGGGAAAATATGATTCATGTCTTTATTCATTTACATTTTCCTGTCATGTTAATTAAATATAGACTATTATATATAATATACACTATACTATCAACCACTTGATCTTATTAACTGATAATGGAAAAAAGGTTTCAAGATGAATGTGATAAGACATTTTTTTTTCTGCCACTGATATGAAAAAGTTTATTTACAATTACACCAGGTCTCTACAGGAAAATAAGGCTTGTGATGCAATAATTCAGAGCATACACCTTAATTTACATGGTCTATAATGTCCTTAAATCTGCATACAACTACATGCTGGTTGAAAATTTTGGCTCTCTATCTAATCTGTATGTAGTCAATCGGTGGGATATTTTCAGTATTCAGACTGCAATTAGTCCTACAGAGATTATGCGGCTTCTTTACATCAGCATTCAAGTTGTATAGATCTGGGGGGTTTAACGTGATGAAGCCATCTCAATCTGTCTAACCAGTGAGTTGCCATCTGTTGACATGTGATGTTCAGGGTTAACTTAACTGTTAAATAACTGTTCAAACCTCAGTGCCTCTGAATGAACTAAATGGACGTTTAGTTCTGGCACAGGAAATCTGGACAGTGGGTCCCTTGTTTAATATCATTTTGTTCAAGCAATGAAACTGATCTCTTCTATAAATTTATTTATTTAACGTCCAAATAAACCAAAAGATTCAACTTTGTTAAAAACCTTTTTGATACATGTTTGTCTTTTCTTTTTTTTTATTAATAAGGTTTGTGAGTCTCCTGTGGTGGTTCTTTATGTATAGAAAAACTGAGGTTTGGAATATCTTGTCAGACTGAAAAAGCAAAGTATTGTTTCCTATAATAGTCTGACTGGATTTAATGACAGTTAAGGTGACAGAACTGCCAACATGCCATTATTATGTGCTGCACATTATCAGAATTTGCTTCTACTAATTCAGGGGGAGGAGACTTAACATCTGTGCAGTCGCCTTGCAGCTCCTGCCTCACTCCATGTGTCTCTTTACATCTGAAACTGTCAAACCTGATGACTTCAATAACTTTGAATTCTGGCAGCAACTGGGTTTGTCAGGTGTAAGAGGTATGTGACTATTTTATCTCTTTTGACAATTTTTAAAAAATGTAATTATTTCTTTCACTGTCAGTCTACTCTGCTGACTATGTATATATAAGCTGATTATTTGTTTATTATATTCACAAAATTGCTATAGAGGCATCAAATGTTTGTTACATTTTGGTATAGGTTAAAAAAACAAGTATAATCTATAATGTAGAGGGAAAAGCAGCATTATCACAATGCAAAGTGAAACCAGAGAACAAATTCCAATTTTAATTAAGATTGGAATGTGTATTATATAATCACCTAACTTATTAAGTAAAACTAGACGGCTAATGTCTAAATTAATCTTGAGAATAGAATCATTGTAAAATATTATTTCCTGAATGATGAGCCATTTCTCTAATTTGAGAGAGATTTTTCGGGGGGGTGGTCACTAATATGTCTGTCTGTTTGGCTCTGCATAGACAGGTTGTGCTCAAGATTGACTACCTTGTTCACACGTTTTTGTGTGAATGTGATTGACTAAATGCAGCAACATTTTTCAATACTAAATTTGACCACATCCGGACAATTAAATTCCTAAAGCCTTTCTTACCAAACAGTGTATAATCTTTGCAAATCCATTGTGTTCCCTGGTGTTTCCCAGATTAATTTTGAGGATTAGTGGTAATCCCTTCATGTGTAATAAATTACAGCAGACCAGAGATACTGATCAGCCCACTTCAGATCACATCATCACAGCTGTGACTTGTAATGATGATGAAAACACAGGAAAATACAACTTTTTATTTAAATATATAGTAACTGAAATGCCCATTGAAGTCTCACTATCAAGAGTTATTATTTATGTCACTCTTTTTCCTGCTTTTGATATTGATGTATTTGATCTGAGTCAATTCAATGTCATTTCCCAAATAGAAGCCAAAAGTAAGCAGTAATCAACAACTTGGAAGGCCTCAGCAATAAGATCCACTGTGATGTACAGCAGAGAAACGCAACAGAGTCTTCAATACAACAGTTACCTCAGGACCGCCATCAGGGTTGAGCCCCGCAGGAACTCCATTCCCCCAACCCAGACTCTCACTGCAAAGCATCTGCTAGCCTACCTGCCCAGACCGCAGCCCGAGTCTGCACCATCTGCCACATACATTAACAAGGTACCGCTTTCTATATCCATCAATGTGAGTCAGTGCTTATGGTACCACACAGTTGGGTAGCTCTGTGGTAACTATGAATCCTGTTGCCAGGCAATGTTTCACATCAGAGAGCAAGGAATAGATTATTTTTATGGCTTAATTTATTATTTGTAAAATGGACACAAATGAATGAAGTTAGTGGTATGGTGTAAATCTTTATTTACAGATACAGATTATTTATATAATCTTTTAAAATGTTATTTCCTAAAATAAATTAACACTGACTTTTTTTTTACGAAACATTTGTAAAGGACTATTTAAATGTCAGTTGAAACACATTTGCAGTTTCAGACGATGTAGTGTAAATATGAATGTTTGCAGTCATGAGGACATGTGTCAGCACTGCTATAGTGTTGGATGACCTGTTTGTTTGACACAAATGAAACAAGTTTTGGATCCGGAGGCATCACTAGGTGGCCTATATACACATGTGATTATGGGTTATATTTCCTTTGTTGGTATTTATAAGTCAAATGAGATATTAGGTTTTTGTAATTTTTCTTCCCTCCAGTCTGAAACCTGGGAGGTATTATATAAGAAATATTTTTTTGCTGTTTTGAATTGTTTTATTTCTAAACTGGATTTGTGATTATCTTGATTAAAAATAAACTGATTGTCTGTTATGTTTTTGGTTGTTCATTGTTAGTTTGTTAATGTACTAAACACCTATGTTAATATGCACCTATGTGAAAATAAACAGTTTTAAGTCAGAGGATGTTACCTGGACTCAAGGAGCTGACATTTGGACACTGAGCATATTGGTTCCAGACTAGTGGGATCAGTGTTTTTGTCAAAGGGGCACATCTGAAAGAAAACACAGGAAACACTAAAGATTTAAGAGTTTAACATCCTAGTTCAGTCCTTTAAATAGTAAACTTATCTATGGGTTTACTGTTCTAAGGCAGCAGACTAGAAAGTCAAGCCGAATCAGCCATGTCATGTCATCACAAAAAATTCATAAATACAGTATATTATCTGTTTGGAGGGGGCATGGGAGAGTTGCAAGGCTTGTAGTTGCAAGTATCAAAGGATACACCGGTCAGGTTTCCTTTGATACACCGGCCATGTTGTGTGTGGCAGAATGTGGCAAGTGGAAAAAAAAAAGTCTCATTGCATAACTTTCAGTAGGACACAGCTTATGAATCTTTTTGTAATTTATTTGGTTGTTTTGCACTTCAGTTTTTTTGGGAAATTTTCTATCTTTCTTTCAGGGTGCTGTTAAATCCACTGTCACTTCCATGATGATCCCAAAGAGACCATCTCGTATCTACAGCAACTTGAACTCTGCTCACTGCTCATCCCTCCCACCATTCCAGGAGGTTTCTTCCTCCCAGACCCAGAGTCCCTGCAGTCCAACCCCTCAGACTCAGACTTTCCTTAAGAAAGAGCCCCCTCAGCAGCAAACAATCCAAGCAGTTCCTCGTGGATCAGCAGAGGAGACACCAGCGCCTCATTGTTCACACTGCAGCAAACACTTTAAGCGTTTTAGCTCCAGATGGCACTCACGAGGCTCCACGGGCAGCAGCAACATTCCAGTCTCTGTACTTGAGAAACAAAATGGGGCAAATAGTCAAAAGAAGCGCTGTAAGCTGCTAGGTGATGGGCCCTCATTGCCTGTCACTGTGTGTCATCAGCGTCAGCGGTATATCACCAAGGATGGAAAGTGCAGGGTCAATCTGGGACCTATTGAAGACAAAAGTCGCTTTATCTCAGATATTTTCACTACATTAGTGGACCTCAAGTTTTGCTGGTTCCTTCTTGTTTTCACCACGTGCTACATTCTTACATGGGTGACTTTTGGTGGGTTCTATTTTTTTGGTGCCTGGTTGCGTGACGACATTGCACATGTTAATGACCCTCACTGGCTGGCGTGTTTTGTAAATGTGGACAGTTTTCTGTCAGCACTGTTGCTGTCTTTAGAGAGCCAGAGGACCATTGGGTATGGTTCAAGGATGGTGACAGCTAACTGCCCCGAAGGAGCAGTGCTCCTGATGGTCCAGTCCATCCTCGGCTCCATTATCGACGCTCTGATGGTGGGCTGCATGTTTGTTAAAATCTCTCGACCACAGCAGAGAGCACAGACACTGATCTTTAGTAAGCACTGTGTCATATGTGAGCGTGATGAGAAGCTGTGCATGCTCTTCCGAATTGGTGATCTCAGAGAGAGCCACATGGTGGATGCCAAGATCCGGGCCAAGCTGATCAAGTCGAGGCAGACGAAGGAGGGAGAGTTCATCCCACTGGAGCAGTCAGAGATCAATCTGGGCTATGACAGTGGGGGAGACAGGCTTCTCCTGGTGGAACCCCAGACCATTACCCATATCATTAATGAAAACAGCCCCTTCTGGGAAATTGGGGCTGAGTATTTGAAGAGAGAAACCTTTGAGATCATTGTCATTCTGGAAGGCATCGTGGAAGCATCAGGTTTGTGGAAGTATTTTTCAAAACCATTGGTGTCCTCCAGGATTGTCCATAGTAAAACAGCTTTATTAACCTAAAAAATATCTAATTCTTTTCTGTCTTAAAATAAGACTGGCTCATTCTAGACAAAGCAGTTCTTCGTTTTCTGTTCATTGCAAATTAAAGAAAACATAATTTTTAATATTTCAGTAATTTTGTGAAGATGTATCCCCTCTGAATTCTTCATGCTAGACCTTTGTGCATTGAAGGTGTGGCAGCATTGAAAGATCAGGACAAAGCAAATCAAAGAATGTGTATGGCATATATATATATATATTTTATATATATATATATAATCTGCTCTCTTTGGTCAAGTGGTGTGGGATTATGGACTGCAGCAGTTGCATATGGTGTATGTACATTAAAATTGTCAGTAGTAGTATCTGCAACTATTATTTTTGAAAATATTTAGCAACTCAGCCTTGTTGTGATATTTACCAAATTTGTTAATTGACTTTTTGTGTTGCAGGTATGACTTGCCAGGCAAGAACTTCTTATACAGAGGATGAGATCCTGTGGGGCCACCGATTTGAATCGTGTATTTCCCTGGACAAAGGGGCATTTCGTGTAGACTACAGTACATTTGACAAAACCTTCGAGATACAAATGCCACCACTCAGTGCAAAAGACAGGTGTTTAATAAAGGAACAAGAGGCTTTGTTTTAGAAAATGTGGCTAAACTAATTGTTTTTTTCTTTTTGTGCATTACTAGAGTTAGAGTGATCGTATAACATTTCCTACATTAAACTATGAAACTTTTATAAATACTATTATTCTCAGTAGTTATAACTTTCCTTTTTAGTGTATGAATTTTTTTTTTTCTGTTTAATTATGATACATTATTTAATATGTGTTAGATAATGAAATGTTTCTGTATGTGGTGAAAAAATAATTTCAGACAATTAAAATTAACATTGCTAAACACATTTGTCTGTGGTCTTGTTGGGCACATGAAAAAGCAATTTATCTTAATATATGGGGTGGGATTTTAAATGTAGGACTTTTGTAACAAAATTTCTTGCACAGTTCTCTTAGCATTTGTATTCATTCATTTAATAAGCAATGTTGGTTATTTGGTTAGATATAAATGCAGGAGTCTTCCCTATAATTGTATATCCTTTTTATATTGCTGTACAAGCATGTTTAAAAACCAGAGGCCTTCTCCCACCATTGGTTACACTGGTATCTACGGTTTCTATCTCCAACAAATGTTATTGGAGATACCTTAGATTTCTCATATTGTTCCACAAATTCCAATCCAGTGGGTGGCGCTAATACTGCAGCATGCAAAAATCCAAAGAGAAGAAGCAGCAGCATAAGCGCACAGCATGACGGGATATGAGAGTCCTCCGGCGGCGCGTTGCCGCCATGTCACCTAGAGAGAAACGTTTAGTGCTTATCTCATCTCTAGGCGTACTTTTTCTTGGTCTTTATTATATACCTGCCTTTGTTTTTTATGTAACTCTAATTCTTGCAGTTTTTTGTTTTGTGTGCTTTTTTCATAGTGGAGAACTGCTTCCCGCCAGATTAGGCCTCAATCCGCGGGCTGGACTAAGGGACCCAGCTGCGCTTGGGCGGCGGTTGTTGGGTTGGGGGGTGACCGGCGTGTCAGTGGCCACAAGGGGCAAAACGAAGAGTAGTAGTGACAGAGCCGAGCATCGGGAAACAGAGGGACGCTTCAGACAACGGCACGCTGAAACTGGGATTTATCGCAGAGAATCCTTTGGAAGTGACTCGTTTCTTTTTAGTCCTCGGGATTTCCTCATGGGTAGTTACATCGGAAAACCCGAAAGCCCAACTGCGGATTTCGTGAGGCCGAGGACAGTGAGAAATCCCCGAGAGCAGCTGCGGGAAAAGCTTTCCAGACCGAACCATGCAGTCTGCACTCCAAACAGGAGACTGTCATTTGCTGGGTATGTTTGTAATCACACCACGCTGTAAAAACGTGCGCAGTTAGGAGGCGGTAACGTGTTTCACATTGTTGATGCCTTCATCTTAAAGGTCGACTGGTTTGTGGATGTTGATTATTGACCCGTATACCTTTTGAATGCATTGTATCGTTGCAATCATTTGTAGCTGTATATGTTTGTAGCTACCACAGGTTTGTGGTATTCGGAATAATCCATAATACTTTGGAATATATAGGATATCAAATGATATGTATCATACTCATGGATTGTACATACACCAGCTTTTTGCACAGATGGAGTTAAGGTTGACACTATATCCATAGATTAGTCTGGGTAGTGAAAAACACTGCAATGTGATGGGTGGAAATAAAGAAATACCAATTTCTAAATATTTATTTCTCTGGTAGAGAGGCTCCTAGCACAGTGGGCAGGTTCACCATAACACCCCAGCGCCACTACCCCCTGCAGCAGCCAGGTATGTCTTCAGTGGGACTCCTACCTCCTGTCAAATGGGATGGCTTCAGAAAGAAGAACATCCTCAGTCCGCGAAATTCACCAACTGTTCTCAGTCCTGTCACTGTGAAGATCGCCAGGCCCAACCACAGCACCCCCAGGTGTGTACATGGATGCAAACTAATAAACCCCATTCACAATGTTTAAAAAAAGTTAAAACCCCAGGCTAAACTTTTTTCTCAAATGTGAGGATTTGCTGCATTTGTCTGTTTTCTGTTAAGCCTCATGACAGAAGCTGAAGTTGTCTTTTTTTTTTTTTTTTTTTTAAAAAGCTTCGATCATCTGGGTTGTGCTGGGCTCCCCAGGGCCCCTGCAGATCCATGCTCCAGAGAAAGTGTCCTCAGGGTTTTGAAAGAAAGCCGCAAGAGAGAAGTGGAGGATGAGGATAGGAGCCTCACATCTGAGCAGAAAAGCAAACGAAGGTACCAGGATGAATCAGTGTCTGAAAGGCAATGAACAGTTTACTTTAAAACAGATTTACTTTGGTCAGTGATGATAATTAGGCATACCTCTCAAATCATGTCAACTCATGGTAGACACAAAGTATCAAGAGGCTGAAATCTTACTTGGTCACTTGTTTGCTCTTATTAAAGAGTCATCTTGGACATTTGGTGGTTGTTAGCATGCAAGTAGTTTTGGGTGGATAATATGTGCATGCAACCTCTAATGACATCAATATGTATCTTGTATAAAAATAGTTTCAATACATAATCATTTTGTTTTTGTGTTTGTTCAAGTAAGTTTTTTCCCCCCACATAAATTGAGAAATTGTAAAGTAAAACTTTGGTTGGTTGGTGGCCAATGTGCTAAAGTATCTTAATGTATCTGTTGTTATTTCCCTAGGCGCAATGACAGCAATGGAAGTGCTCACTCTGCTTTTGAGCCTCTTTTGCCCAATGGGGCCCCATCACAGTTGGTCCCTAAGTGAGTTCAGCTCTTGTTTTTGAGTTTCAAGGAAAGAATATCCTTGAAGAATATTCAAGAAGAATATCCTTTTTCTACAGGCCAGGAAGTCTGAAAAGAGGGATGACCTCACTGGCTGAGGAGTCCATCATGAAGAGGTCTCGAACCTCCTCAATTAGCTCTGGCAGTGCGATCCATGCCCCTAGAGGAACCCCAGGAACCACTAGAAATGCTATCCTCAGCTCCTACAGTTCTTCACAAGGCCTTAGTCAGGTAATGCCTACCTCCTGTTTAACAGTGCTCGTGGCTTTGCAAATTATGGTTATGTGCAGTTTTTTTAGTTTCAGAGATGAGCTCTGTGTTTGCTTCACAGTGGAAAAAAACATCAGCACCCAGCTCCCCTCTATCTAGCCCTGGATCATCTCGCTCTCAGACACCAGAGGGAATCTCCAAAAAGCCTAGGTAAGGGTCCACTGACTTTTCTGCTAGGCCCAGTCATCTACATTTAATTCATCTTCATGTCTTTAACTTATGGTTTCATTATCAGAGAGGATGATGGGCAGTCTCCCAGCTCAGCCTCCTCAGGGAGGTCAGACCAGACAGCCTCCGACAGGGCACCAGTTACTTGTAAGTCATGTACAGAAATTGTTGTGCAGATGTAGTTCCTATGATTTATTTAGTGGGATTAAACACAAAGCTACATTGTTTATATTTATCATTATATAATGATGTTGCAGCTAAATTGACTCCAGTCCCCAAGGTTCCTATCACTACCTCGACCGACTCAATTGGTAGTGGTGGGAAGAGAAAAAGGAAGATCCAGTTGGTGTCAAGCAACCGGGATGATCAGTTTTCTCTGGTATTTGCTACAGTTATAGACCTCTCACTTCCAGAAACCTTCAATTTTATAGTCATTTGCTAAAGTGACCTAAATATCACTCTCTGTGCTTATTAATTGGCAGCCTCCTCCTTTAGAGCTTGGCTACAGCATCACTGTGAAAGATTTGGATGAAGAGAAAAAGGCTGCCATTAACAAGATCCAGAAAGTCTTGGAGACACCAGGTGAGTTGATGGAGCCAAACAAATAAAACAGGTCAAACTTAAATATCTGCTCTGTTTTCATTCATTTGGGTATACAGACTTAAAAACAGGATGAGTGATGAACTCCATTAACTGATTGTTAACATACTATCATGCTGCTGCTCCCTGCATTAGGTCTGATCAGTCTTGCATAATGGCTAACTATATGATCCCCCCCGTCAATTTATCCTTGTTCAGCACCAGAGACAGAGAAGTCTGTCTCTCCTCTTGTCACCACTTCCACTCAGCCTGGATCCTCTACCAGATTCACCACCTCTGAAACCAACCTGAGCAGCCTTCTAGCAGCTCCTCTGCCTACAGCATCCAGCTCTGCCACCCCAGTCATCAACCTGGATCCCAGCCCAAGCAGCAGTGTGAGTGCAGCACCCACAGCTTCCAACCCACTGCTAGAGGCTCTGAAGATTAAGACCCACATTCCTGCAAGCTCCACATCTGCTGCCAGCACAACCACAGGTATGATCACTTAACTAGACGTGTGTGTCTGAGGCAGGTTCTTAAGTCTTATGCAAGATACAGTACATAACCTAAACAGTCATCTTGTGTGAATAAATTACTTTCTTGTCCCTAGTGTCGGTGTCAGCCACACCAGTGCCACCCGATGGCTCAAACCTGAAACCCACAACTGCAGTGGATTCCCCGCGGCAACCTCACATCACCCAATCTCAGTCCTCCACCGCTGCCTTTACTCAGGTCCTTGATCAGGTCTTTAAGTCTTCCAGCAGCACCCCACCTGTAGCAGGAGCAGGTCTTTTTGGACTGACCAGCCAGAGCAACACCCTCCCTACATCTATAGGCTCTGTCCCAGTCAATGCTACTACTGCACCAGCCAGCAGCTCCATGCCAGTCAGTAATACAAATCCTCTGCTGGCTTCAGGGTTTAAACCCATCTTTCCTGTCACTACAACAGCCCCCTCAGTTACATCAGCTCCAGAGACCAAACCTCCTGTCCAAGATTTCAAGCCCATTTTTGGAGGCATCACTGCAGGGGCCGTTTTTGGACAACCTGCATCCCTCTCAACCACCAACCCAGAACCTTTTGTTTCCTCAAATAGTACATCCTCGATATTTGGTGCTCCAATAAGCACCACCACAGCAGCCTCTTCCGTTTTTCCCAGCTTGACCAACACCCTCACTGGAACAACCTCTACCAGCTCCCTCACCACCACCACTGCACAGCCTGCAGCCCAGCTGGGTGTGAAATCCTTCTTTGGAAATTGGTCCACACCATCCACTACAAGTACCAGCTCAGCCACAGTACAGCCCCCTAACACAGGGAGCACGTTTCAGTTTGGAGCTGTTACCACCACCGCTGCTGCTGCTGCTGCTGCTGCTGCACCTGCTGCTGCTGCTGCTGCACCTACACTGACTGCTGTTACCACAACCTCAAGCAATAGTACCTTTTCTTTTGGTGTCACACAGCCTGACCCTCAAGTTTCCAACCAGAAAGTTTTTGCCTTTGGTCAAGCAGCACCCAGCCAGAACTCAACCACTGTTTCATTTGGGGGCTTTACCATGTCCAGTTCTGCATCCACCACTGCTACAGCCACCACTCAGCCCACTTTCACCTTTGGAAAGTCATCATTTGAAGCACCAACAACACAGCCCACCTTTGGCTCCTCGGCAGCGCAACCAAAACAGTTTAACTTTGGAAGCAGCGTAGCATCATCCACACCTGCCTCCAACCCCACCCCAGCTCCTTTTAAATTTGGAGCTCCTGCTGCCACAACTGCAGCTATATTTGGGACCCCAGCTAAACCAGTATTTGGAGCTGCTTCTACTGGTTTTGCTTTTGGTAACTCAGCTGCTCCCCCAGCTGCACCTTCAGCAGCACCTAGCTTTGGTGCTGCAACCCAGACTCAGAACCCCCCCTCTGCCACATTCACATTTGGTAGCGCTGCTCCTCAGCTGGCTTCCTCTGGCCCTTCTCAGCCTGCACCCAGTGGATTTAACTTCGGTAATAGTATAGCATGCCCTCAGTTTGGAACACCGGTCTCCAATAATCCTGCACCACATGTGGGAAGCTTCACCTTTGGGGCTGCTGCTACTGACAAACCAGCTTTTGGTAAGAAATATGTGTTTTTCTTCTTTTTCTTCTTTCTTTGTAATGAGATACAGAGGGATCCAAGGGGTTGTTTTCATTAACATTTTTGATTTTGATGGTATTTAATAATTGGCTTAAAACTTGTTTTATTTCAAGGAAAGTATATTTAGAGCAGATTGTTTGTTTAGTTTCATTATATTATGTGCTGTTTTTTCTGCAGGGACGTCTACCCCGTCCTTTGGCCAGAGTGCCTCTGTAGGTCCAATTCCCTTTGGAAGTCCTGGAACTCCAGTCCAAGGCTTCAACGCTGTTCCCTTCGGTAGGTCTTAAATGCTACTTCTTGTCTGGAGTTATGCTTGTGTCCTACTGACATTGTAGCAACCACTTAAACAATTTCAACTATACTGCAAGTTCTTTCTCAGTTAAACACAGATGTTTAAAAGTTGTCAATATTTTTAAATTGTAAGATATTGCTGAGAAATAATTGACAGCTGCAGTGAAATGAAGAGTGATATGCAGAAAGGAAAGTAGTGTAGTGCTCATTCACTGTTTGATGTCCAATTTTTTTTCCCTATTGGTTTGAGGAGCTATTCTATGGAAACACAAAAAAAGTTATGACGTTGCTTTACAAGCAGAGCCAATTCAATGTCTGTTTGGATAATATGCAAAAATGTAACCTAAAGATTTAAGAGCCAAATTACTTAATGCAACAAAATTGTTCACATTTACAAGATGTACCCTTATTTTTTTTCTTTTGTTAGGGTCTCCAGCGACTCCCTCCTTCTCCATTGGTGCCGGATCAAAGCCATCTGGAGCACGCCAGAGGCTGCAGGTGCGGAGACAACACAATAGGAAAAAGTAGCGTGCTCCATGTGTCAATCATCACTTTCAGGGGACTTCAGCTGTAGCTGCTATGGCTAATTGGGCTAAAAGTGCTCTTTTCTAAGCTTGAGATCCCCAACCAGGCCGCCACCTTGCCCTCTTCTTCCCTCCCCTCCTCGAATGGGATTTGCTGGCTTGAAACATTGTTTGCAGAGGAGTTGGAAAGAGCACACCAGCTTGCTGAGTTCATGCTGCCTGGATGACTACCCAACCCAGTGAGGGAATGTAGCAGTGAAAAGAGAGAATCCATAACAATGTACATTACTTGAAGCAAGATGAGAGACGATTGAGTAGTTTGATTCCAAACAAAAGCATATCCAAAGTTCTTTTTCCTTTTTACGATATGTGGACACTCGCATTGGTTCATCTTGAGGAGAAAGTTGAGTCAGACAAAGACAAGGAGCCTTGGCTCAAATGTTTTTTTTTTTTTTTTTTATACATGAATATGTGAGTACATTCTCTCAATGAATCTGAGTAGTGTGAAATGCACAGCTGAGTCAGAAAAATTACACAATACTGCAGTGTAAATGTAAAATTATGAGTCCTGTGCATTTTAAATTATTTTTTTAATTGGCTCTCGGACCCTGTAAATTAGTGTGTCCACACTTAAGGGCAACTTAGTAAATGTCTTAATCTAGTTAGTGAATACCTTTTTGTGTTCTTGTTTCATACTGTCATTGCAAGCATTCCTGGAGTCCTGTGGACAACCTTGTTTTGGTAGTGATTGCCAACACTGATGTAATTAATAAGTCAGTATGGTATTATGATTGACTACTATTGATTTTTGCTGTCAAACCAAAGTCAATTCAACTCCATGCCTGTGAGAACATCATGTGACCTTTATCCCATCTTTCAATTTTGAGATGTTTGTTTTTGCCAGACTACCTCTCTTTACTCCCAGGCACTGAATTCTTATTCTTTGAAAAGTAACAGATCGGATATAGCGTTGACTAGATCGATACAGTTTTACTTTTCACTACTGTTAATACAGGTCTATCTTAATAAATTGCTTTTTTACATGTGCAAAACACATTGTCCCCATTTCAGAATTGTCTCAATAGCTTATACTGCGTTGATGTAATATCAAATGCAAATAACATTGGAGACCTTTACATGCCAATAATTCTCACTATGATGCAGGGATCTCTTTTGTCTCAAATGACTCTTATTTGCACAATGATGCGACAAATTCTGTCAAGAAATAGAAGCCCAAGGATGTCAGTTATTTTATCAGAAATATTTTCCATTTAGAGTAATCTCTTGTGAAATGTGAACAGTAATTGATTACGTTTTTGATGGTTGAGTTGGATTAAATAAAACAGAATTTTGGATATGGATGTTCCAGCAAGAACACATTCACCCCTTTGAGGTCTCACTCATTTGCTTTCCTCCCATTAGAGTACATGAACAGACCAGTGCAGTGACCATGATTTAAGATGCTGAATAAGCAATTAGTGTGTGCACCTGAACATGTTTGTTCTGTAACATTTTGGTATCCACTACATTTTAGCAGGTAAGCAGGTAATGACAGTTTAACTACTACTACTAATTCATGTCAAGACAAATGAGAACATGACTTTGCTTTGTACTCCTTTTATAAATGGACAGTTTTTCCTATAGATTATTAAATGTTTTGAAATTAGAAAACATTTTGCAATAGCCGTCATGTCATCAGAAATCACCAGTCAATTTAATGAGAGCAAACACAAAACTGCAAACCTCCACCAAGACCATTCAGTTTCTCTCATCACTTCCAAAGTATAATTTATTTGCTGGGCCATAACCTACACCTGCATCAAAATCCATTTGATACCTGCACTTATTTGTTTATTTAAGAAAAGTTATGGATTTAATTGAAACAAGCCTCAATGAAACAAATATGCCCATTTGTTGCAGTTTCACTCCAGTCCTGTGGCAGGCGCTCAAAACCGCACATGTCATTTGTCATAAGACCGAGAGCATTTGTACGCACGCGCACTCCCTCGTGTATCGTGTCACTTCAGTGCTGATCGTAGTTTAGCTGTAACCATAGTAGCTGTGACAGGGGCACTGAAGTACGTGGCAGACATGGAGGTATCTGCTCTCGTTGCACTGACCCTTATTCTGGGCGCACTGGTTATCCTGGTGGCGTTAGCTGTGGGCAGACGAAAGGAAGAAATACGAGAAGAAGCGGAGCAGACGGCGGAGTTTACCGGTAAGAGCTAGCTGTCCAACTAGCAATCATTAACCGTGGCTCTTTCCCGGAGCCTTGTGTCACCGACTTCGTTCACCGTTTCTATTCGACGCTTCTGACACGTTCCCACCGTTGCAGTCACTCGTAGTGTGAACAGGAAGAAACGGTGTCAAACGTCTGTATCTCAGTGATTAAAAAAAACTGAAGCAACTTTGAAGACTTGTCAGCTTCCGTCGACCAATGAGTAGATGTTACACTGACGGACCAATGGGACGTCTGCTTTTATGATCATTCATTACCTGTTAAGTATATTAACATGGACAAACGTTTGTTTGTTTTTTGAATCGTATTCCATATTTGTTTCAATTCGGAGGCCTAAGTATATTAAGTAGATTGCTGTATTACATTATGCGATCTATGATCTATGGGGCCACACTTGTAGCACTGTTCTGTTCTGTTTTCAGAGACCTAATAACTGGACTCTGACCAATTGTATAGAGTTCAATACAGTTGCTCAGAGTTTTGATCAAGGCTGATAAAGTTGTGCTCTGGACATCTAATCTAATAGCATATTGTAAATCAGACATTTTTACTGTACAGTTTTAGATAATTTTTAAGTTAAAAGTACTACGTTGGCACATTTTAATCGCAAATTTGAGAGAAAATAAAAAACAAAACTTCCCACAGGTTCTGGATAAGATGGACTATTTTATTTGTCAGGACATCTATGACTATTAACACATTGGAACTCATGCATTTTTACTACAGTTTCAAGTTCAAGTTAAAAGTCCCACATTTTGCACTTGAAATAAAAATGTCATCCATTACAGCGGTCTGTTCACATAGTCTTATGGGATGGCAAATGAGTGAGACTACAAAGGTAAAAAAACAACAACTGTGTAAAAAAAAAACAACTGTCAATATCCAAAAGACTGTTTAAAAAAAAAAAAAAAAAAACATACACCCTCCCAGCTTTGAAGAATGAAACTACATTATGTATTAACTGTATTATTAAGAAATACTACTCTAAAAAACGAGTGGGTACAAGAGTTACCTACTGTTTACATACAGTCTTACACAGTAGTACACTGTAAATGCACAATATTATCAGCACAATATCAGATATAGGCTTTGAAATGTATCATTGGATGTCAGCAAATGCACCAGGATTTGCCAATATGACTAGAGACTACAACAGGGCTAACTAAATAGGCTGCTACCTCCTTGACTTCTATGTTGCTATCACCTACAACTATTCTTTTTACGGTTATTAATTTGCCTTAGTGAAGAAAATCTATCTATCTATCTATCTATCTATCTATCTATCTATCTATCTATCTATCTATCTATCTATCTATCTATGCTTAAAAAATACCAAATCTGGATCACCACCAAAATCATGTAATCTCTTCCATGATCGACAAACCATAACTCCAGAAAATACAGACAAACAAACACTGATAAGTCATTCCTTTCACAGGAGTGTATTACCTTTACTCTAACATGATGTGGTATCATAATCAAAGTGCTCCCCTGTACCCTTGTTTGTCTCTCAGTTGAAGGTAGTGTCGTGAAAGGCGCTGCACCCAAGAAACAGAAGCAGGAGAAGCAGCGCAGCCGCAAGGATAAAGCTGCACAGCACACTTTCGGCCATCCTCTGCTGGCAGCCTCACTGAAGGTGAATTGGAAGATACATAGAAACTATAAAACATGCATAAACCGTGTTTTTCACACACACATTTTGTCTGTCAGTAGCTCTGTGATTCAGTTTTATAAAAAAGTTTTATTTTGTATTTTCTACTGTTAATTCTTTGATATACATTTCTCTCAAAGAGTGTAAATTAAAACTTTCTTAAAATAATTTGTAACAGGGCTTTTTTGACTCCATTAATTGTGCCAGGACTTTATAAACTGGCAACTGACCTGACTCTTTCTCTCTCTCTCTGAATAATTTGTGTCCCTGCTTGTTTTAGGCCCATGGTGGGAATGTGACGTGCCTTGATTTCAGCAGTAATGGTAAATACCTAGCATCCTGCGCTGATGACCGTACTGTCCGGATCTGGAGCACCAAAGACTTCCTGGAGCGGGAACACAAGTGTCTTAGAGCCAATGTAGAGCTGGATCATGCCACTCTGGTCCGCTTTAGCCCAGACTCTAGGTCTCTCCCTCTTTAGTAAATTCACCACTTGCACACCAGACACCAGTGTTAACCTGAGCAGAATTCTGCCATTTGTTCATCTGGACAACTTTTTGGATACAGCTACTCCACTGCCTCCTACACTGACTGTCACCTTTTTACTGCAGGGCGTTTATCACCTGGTTGGCCAATGGAGATACCATTCGTATCTTTAAAATGATCAAGAAGGATGATGGTACTTTCAGCTTCAAAGCTGCTGCTGAAGACTTCCCACAGAAACACAAGGCCCCCATTCTCAACATTGGTATTGCAGAGACAGGTACACAATACTCAACACATTCAGTTAATTTGTAGATGTTCTTGTTTTGTATTTTTAATGTATCAATCCAGGGTTGGAAAAGAAAAGAAAAGTTCTTTATATAAATTGGAGTAGTACCATTGATTAGCTTTAAGTCTTTGTTTTCCACTTTACTGGAACTGGTCCATCTTTGAAAAGGTAAAGTTTGATTAACAAAAAATAGAGAGTTTAAAGAGTTTAAAAGTAAGGTTAGTTTAGATATCAAATTAGCTTTTATTGTTGATGAATATTACAATAAACGTCAGTCCCTCATTCCAATATTCAATGTTTACTTACATCCAAAGCAATTTTTTTTTATGCTGACAGCAAGGAGAGAGCACAACGACTGTGGATAGATTTACATGCTGGAGACACTACTGCATTAGTTTAGTTTATTAGTTGTTCATGAAAATGGTTGTATTAGCCTTCACAAGCTTCTACTTTAGCACCAAACAAGATCCTGTAAGATCCTGTCGTCCATGTGGCATGTTTACTATAGTTTCACATTAGTAGAATTGCTGCTGAGAAAAAGTCTTAAACATCAGTTAGTTTGACAAATAGTGCTTTTAGTTACCTTAGATAAGATTAAAAAAAAGGTGTTTCTAGTTTGGCACCTGCCAGAAATGCATGCAGTGGTGATTCTGTTTCTCCTCTTTGCAGGCAAGTTCATCATGAGTGCATCCACAGACACCAGTATCCACATCTGGGATCTGAAAGGAGAGATACTGGCCTCTATCAACACCAACCAGATGACAAATTCTTATGCTGCCATCTCCCCATGTGGCAGGTCAGTGGCCTGCTCCTGTTGCTGCAACCCTTCCACTTAAAGGATGTTGGTAAATGTTGAGCCAGACTCATCAAGCCAATGTCAGTCTGAATATAGCAGTATTGTGCATTAGTGTTTTTTTTTTTACATTGTAAAAATTGATTTCCTTTTACATTGTATTTTGTGACCCATATTGTCATTAGGTAAATGTAGCCCATGTTTAATCATATGTGACTGAGGTTTAGATGCACGTGTGTGTGTTTATTTCTGTTCTCAGGTTTGTAGCATCATGTGGGTTCACTCCTGATGTGAAGGTGTGGGAAGTTTGCTTTGGGAAAGGAGGAGAGTTCAAAGAGGTGGTGCGAGCGTTTGACCTGAAGGGCCACTCTGCTGGTGTTCACGCATTTGCCTTTTCCAATGACTCTCACAGGTAAGAAAGGCTGACTGAATCAGTCTGTTATTGTCTGATATTTATTGTTTATAATATGCAATACATACCTTACATGATGTTTTTATATGTTTTTCAGAATGGTGACTGTCTCCAAAGATGGTACGTGGAAGCTGTGGAACACGAATGTGGAATACAAAAAGCAGCAGGATCCCTACCTTCTGAAGACTGTCCCCTGTGTGTCATCTGAAGGTAGTCGGGTAGCCTTGTCTCCAGATGGTCGGGTGGTGGCTATCAGTGATGGCTCGAATGTGGCTTTGTACAATGCAGCAAGTGGCCAGCTGGAGGAGGAAATGCACGGCGTTCACAGTGAAGAGATCACTGACCTTAGATTTGACATTAATGGACGCATCTTGGTGAGCAGTGGCGACAAAGCCATCAGAGTGTTTCACAATACCCCTGGCTACCGGGCAGCCATCAGGGACATGCAGGAAATGCAGAAGAAAGCCCAGAATGAAGCCATGAAGCAGAGACTAGAGCAGCAGATAAAAGATGCTCAAAGTGCTCTGGATGTTGTACTTACTGCTCCTGTGGACTGAACAAGCACTAAAAAAACAAATGCACTCTGATTGTAAAAGTGACTGTGATTTTTGTTTTGTTTTTTCCCCTGCCTCAACTCTTCCTCTGCCACTACATGCTCTGGTTGGGGAGTCAAGGAATCAGCATGCAGTTTTAATAAAGAATATATTTTCAATGAAAAATAAAATGTTTTGAGCTGAGACATTTTTATTTGCCGTCTAATGTCTTTTGTACAATCTAATGGTTGTCTTATATGAAACTTTTAATGGGCAATGGATAATTACATAAATGTGCAATCTATCTCCAAATTTTGACTATCTCTGAAAAATAATTACTGTAATGTAAAATTATTTACATCTCTAAATCTTGACATGTCACAAAATATTGACATATTATCTTCATATACTCATCATGTCAAAGATTTAGACTGCAATCATTTAGTATTAATAATTTCACTTAGTATCTTAATCCTATGACTTACTATCTCCATATTTTGACAAAAAAATTGACTATCAAAAATGAGTTTGTATCCGTTGACATTACTATTACAAACATTTGACTCACCATCTTAATGACTTACTGTTTTACATATCGCATCACCATCTCAAGATAAATCATTATCATTAATAAATCTCAAAGTTTTGGTCAATCTTTTGACTCACCCTCTTAAAATAACAACTCAATTGTTGGTATCTATCTCGAAATGACCAATTTTTGACCAATTGTCTCAAATCATGACTCAGTGAGTTGAAAAATTTATTTAAAACATCTGTATCACTGTCTAAGAATAAGAAAAATACTTCAGACTTTGACTCTTAAAATATCTATCTGTACTATCTTACTAAATGTTGAATATCAGAGAAAAATCATTTGCTGTATTCAAATTTTGACTTACTCTCATATAATATTGACTATCGCAGAATAATGATTTCTCACTGGGAACTAAAGCATATCCAGTAAAATTTATCAGTGTAAAGCTGTGTCTTTTGGCTTTGTTCAATAAAGTTTTTCGTGAATTTAAAAAGTGCCAGGAAAGGGGCGGAGTATGAACCGGAAGCAGTAGCTGCGTAGTGAGGCACGTTTTCCTGCTGTAGCAGCATGGATAGTCTGGTGTAAAAACGTGTGAGGAGATGTCTGTAGAGATGGTGGAACTCTCAGTCAAAGCCCCTGTACCGGCTCGGGCCGCATGGGTCCTGCAGCAGAACCGCGTTTTCCTTGACTTCTTTTGGGACTTGGCCAAGCCGGATCAGGAGATCCGACTGAAGGCGGTGGAGAACCTGATCCACTACTTGAAAACTAACAAGGTGAGGCAGATGTGGGCAGTTGACTGTCAGTGTAAACCAGCGTGGTTCTGCTGGACTGTGACCAGACAAAAGTCCACAGGCAGAATTGGGATTAGGTGCAGTCGCAGTGTAAGCAGCAGTTGGGGTGGGGGAATTAAATAGGGGCGTTGAATAGCAATTTAACACTAAAAACAATAATGTCTTATTTTCATCATTTTTACCAAAGAAGTAGTTAATATGAAGTTTTTCATTAATATTATGCTGAGTGAAGCTGTCGTTACATTATTGTTTTTCTGAACCATCATTATCAATGTGTAAACATGTTGGCTGATTGAGATGGAGCTTTTGTGTTGCCATACTGTATATGTTTGAAATCAGGAAATTTCTTTATCCCCGCAACTCTGCTGATATGGACATGTGTTTATTGACTCTCTTAAGATTCTTTTTAGGTTTCTTTACATTGTAGAAAGTTTTGGTCAGTGCTGTGGCACCAGTAATGAGTTGTGGAACAGCCAATAGGAGCACCAGCTCTTGCCCTGTGATCTCATTGGTCAAAGCCTCCCATCACCCTACAGAGTTTGTTATGAAGCTGAAAACAGAGCTCAAAGGATATGCAAAGTGTTATTTTGTGTCGGATTACATGGTTTACGTACACGATGCTGGAATGTTATTGTTGACTAGTACAGTCATGCCAAAATTAGTTCAGGTAACTAATTTCATGATGAAGTAATTTGTTAAGCAACAAAACAGACTGAATAATAACTAGTAGCAGCATCTCCTATGGTAATAATGGTATTCTTTTGCACTGAAATGAAATTAGCTGAACCATGAACTTTGTTACCTGTAGAAATATTGTTCATTGTATGTAGCGTATATGTGTATATTTTGATAACACTTATACTGAGTGTGTTCAAAAGGAAATAGAGCTACACTCAGGCATGTTTCTCTTTTGTGTACTACAGGCAGATGAACTTGACTACACCATTAAAAGGCTTGTGGATGGACTGGCACATACACGAGAGACAGCGAGACCTGGATTCAGCCTGGCTCTGGGACATGTGAGTCATTCCATTCAGACCTTGGGTGCAATACACATGGAAAATAGTGCAAAATTCACAGAAGAGCAGGACAGACAGCTTCTCAAGATTTTTTATTGTTTGTACACAGAGCTTTTAGAGATCGATGTGCTGATTCTCGGTTAATAACATGTGCTCAGGTGCCAACGTGTGACCATTATCATATGATTTGTCATACACACACTGGATAATGATTATTTAAATCAGGAAATGTGTTTTTTCTGTGTTGATGGATGCTGGTCATGATGTGAATCAGATACTGTATAAGGCAGTGAATACTCAATGAAAAGAAATTATAAACTTTATAAACTGTGAATTATTTATAAAAGTTTGAATTTCTGGTCTCCAGGTCTTGAGTGCATTTAAAGACATCTCCCTGCAGAGTATCCTCGACAGAATCAAAGAAAAGCACAATCTGCAGACGGTGAAGAAGGTGATTTTTAATAATTATCTTTGACCTCCAGCTGTTTTAGGAATCAGATCAGCACCTGTCAAGGTTTTCTTGTGTCTTTCAGAAACTTGTCAGAAATGCTTTGTTTGGAAACTTGTTCGGTGTCCTCGCTCTTCATCAGTCTGGCCGCCTCTCTGAAGTAAGTAGCCTCATCACCATCACCATTGTTTGTTTGTAAAGGAAAGGTTCAGATTTGTGAGTTTGCTGGGTAAATAGGAGATTCTGCTGGAAGTGAAACATAAACGATTTGGTGAACAGCCTGTCAACCTGCAAACACATTACCTCTGCTTCTTATAATTTAATAATTGTTTAATAATTTTCTGGTGAAGAGGTGTAACAGTTGAGCTTAGTCAACAGGACTTTTTCACTAGAGTTTTGTTGGTTGGTTTACTCTGGTTGAAATGGACTGGTGTAAATGGCATACAAGGTTATTTAACTGAACTGTGGGTAATGTAGGCACAAGCAAGAAGAATGTATTAAATATACACACCTTCTCATTTAATGCGGTCCAAAAGTGTATCCAAAAGCTGTGTTTTGACTGGTAGTGTAACAAACAAGATAGTGTATGTGATTAGGCTGCAGATCTGTAAAGACCATAGCTTCACAGTCTATGTAAAGGTTGTTGTATGTGGAAGCTTCAGTGTAATTCTGTTGTTCTGCCTCTGGTCTCTGCAGGAGCCGCAGGTGGTGCTGGGATGTGTGCAGCTCCTCCAGAGCCTCACTCAGCACAGACAACATTTGAAAGACCTGCCCAGTAAGACTATGGTGGACATCCTCACTGAGGTGAGTTCACGCTACAAGATTTTCAGCCCTATAATCCCATCATTGAATAAGAGTTGGCAGCCAGCAGGGGTGAAATGTACATTTTATTTTGAGTAACACCATGATTTTAATCTTTACGCAACTTCCAAATATAATGAAGGGTAGAGTAAAAAAAAAGTCTGCATTTGAATAGTGTGACTGCATTTTAGAACCTGAACAGGAATACAACAATGGTTCACTGGAGAGAAGAGGAGGTTAAAGGAAAAGTAAAAAAAAAATGTGGCAGAGATCACAGACAGCCCTACCACAATAAAAGCTTGGTAGTCGACCAGCAGACATTAAAAACTAGCTAAATTAATCCTTTTTTCAGACATCATTCCACTGTTCTGTTTTGATACGTTGTCTTCTAGTCTGTGGGTCTCGTTGATGAAACGGTGAATAAAATAAATTCTCACGGAATGTTGTTAACCCGGTGCATAATTACACATGTTAAACTGTTGCCCTTCAACTCTGGTAATGTTCAACAGTCAACAGTTGGTTTTGGCAGTCCAGCACCCGAGAAATCACCCATAGATTTCACTCTCCACAGCAAAGATCCCCCATTTCAAGAAAGCGTATTATGTAGAGTTTATAACACAGTGATCACGCACCTCTGAAATTAATTTAGTGTCTTCAGTGTATTGTCATTTACTAGTTTTGACTGAATCTTTTATTTATGAGCCATCTTTTATGAAAGCCATTGTGTATTGTCCATCCTGTGTGACAGATCCCAGAGGAAGTGTTTGAGGAGGTCCTGCTGACTACTCTGAAAACTGAGCTGGCATCAGCCTTCAACACTCCAGAGCAGATGCAGCTGCTGCTGGTGGCACTGCAGCGTTTCCCACAAACCCTCAAACCAAAGAAACTCAAGAAGCTGCTGGGCTCTTCCACCATCATCAACACTGACAACATACCAAAGTAAAAACATTTTTTTTGTTTGTTTGTTTCCATAAGGCATGGACTGTCCATGGAGCTGACCTCAGTTATTGATAATTTTCTGATTATTGCTGTTTGTTCTCAGGCAACAAAAGAAGCAGTGTTATCTTAAAGTTGTATTTCTAAGTGGATTCTATGGCTAAAAATAACATTCAGTAGGACTTAACAGTCATAATTTCATCAAATTATGATTTTAGCTTCTCACAAACATGATCATATGATAATGATCATGATCAGTTAATACACAAAACAAAACAAAAGCCTAACTGTGTGCCTGCATGTTCAATCATAAATGCTGCTCTTCCTTCACCATGCAGCTCCATCTTTCCTGGATGTAATCTGGATGAGTAACGCCATACAAAAAAAAATCATACTTGCAAAGGTGTTTGTCAATGTATGGTATCTGTTCTGTGGCTCAAATGGTTTATATTTTTATCAATAATGTCAACATTATTTACATAGTACATTTAAAACCAGCTTAGTTGACCAAAGCGCTACACGGGCATAACCAATACAAGGCAAATACAGGTAAAAACCAATCGAAATGCAAGTTACAAAATACACATAGAGATAAGAATGAGGCAGTGCAATAGAAAAGGCAAGTTATCTAGCTCATCCTGAGTTGAATGCTGAAGAGAAGGAGGTGAGTTTTCAGGAAGAACTTAAACATTTCAGCAGTCTGGGCTGCTCTTACCTAACAAGGAAAACCATTCCATAGACTGAGAGCAGCTACTGAAAAGAATTTTTGAGTAATAACTCCGAGAGATGAGATTCACTGTTTTTTACTTATTTACTTTTTCCCCCTCTCACTCATGTTGTTCTTCTGCAGGCTGACTGAGGTGTTAAAGACTGCAGCCAACTCAGTGAAGAAGGAGTGCATCCTCCCAGCAGTGGCTCTGGACCTCCTGAAGCTTGCACTGAAAGAAGACAGCTTCCAGCTCTTTTGGAATAAAGCCATCATAGATGGCATGTTGACGCAGCAGCCAGGACCAACTCAGTGAGTTCTCACAGAAGAAAGGATTTTTCAAATAGGGAAAGAAAAGAGGGGCTTAGAAAGTGTGACAGAATTAAATTTTGGTGACCACAAATAGAAAAAACTTCTAGTGTTTAAATACTAAAATGAGTCATTTCACTCATAATAAGAAACATTTTTAGATATCTATTTTTATGATATTTATTATTATGCTGTGCATTTTACTTGTTTTGTAAATAGATATATTACAGTTTGTACTGTAAACCTTCTGCAGAGCCAAGTTGTTGTATGATTCTGTCGTGGCAGACAAAGAGTTTCACGTTCTGATTTGTATTTTTCATTTAATCTGTCACTGTGGTCCATGTTTGTGTCCAGTTACCTGAGCTTCCGTCTGCTGGGCAGCGCACTACCTTTTCTGTCTGTGGATCAGCTGAAGGAGGTGTTGACTGGAGAGGTGATGGTGCGCTACGGGGAACATGTGCTGTCTGCTCAGGTCAGTGATAATCTCTAGTTGACTGTGAGGGACAGATTAAATCCTTAAGACTTAATTCAGTTACAGCAAATACTTGGTAAAAGTAACTTGCAGTTATATGTCTTCAGTATATCTGTGTGGCTAGGTACTATGTGAGGTACATTAAAAAATCATTTATTTTCAATTGAATCTGTCCTTTAATGACTTTTAGATGGAAATATTTACCCAACAAGTTAGACAGACAGATGAACTGTGGATGATGGTGTTGCCCCTCTTATCAGTGTATAGCCTGCCAGAAAATGTTAGAAGAAGAAATAGAAAAGCCAAGAAACTGAGGGAAGGAGAAAGCATAAGGACGTAATGCAATCAAAATTAACATATTGGAGTGCTACTGCAACATTTTTGTGTTTATTTCATTTTTATATTTATATTTGTTGTATAGTCCCTGATTGATAACTTTTATTTTAGGTGCAGAGAAGTGACCTGCTCAATTTAGTGACTTCCATAACTTTCCCTTTCCTAGAAACCGGACCGCTTCAAGCTGGCTCCAGAGATGGACACCTACGTGTCTGACTTCTTGCAGGGCTGTGAGGATTCAGACAAACAGCTGGTAGTGATGGTGGCCTTCTCCTCGCTGGCTAACCAGGGTTACCCCGTGGTGCCGTCGGTGTGGAAGGTGGTACAGCACCTTCAGCCTGCAGCCCTGCAGAACTACGTGGTGTGGCTTAAGAACATGTTCACACAACCTCAGCTGGACCAGCTGCTGGACTTTAGCACTCGCAAGCAGAAAGTTAATCAGGAGGAACAGGAACAGTGAGTGCATCTGTAATGTTTACTGGAGAGTCTCATCTCTGTACTCTTCTCCCTGGATGTAACTGTTCATCATCTGTCCTCAGTAATGAAGTTGTGTTCCGTCTGCGGAAGTGGATTGTTTCCCGGCTAGCTGCAATTATTGACAACCATAAGGTGAAGAAGCAGGAGGATCTCATCATGGACGTGGCCAGGTGAGACTTGCTTCTTGTTGAGAATTGTGAAAATCTCTGTGCTTGACAGATGCAAGGTCGTGATATTGTGTTTGCTTTATGTTTCCTTTCCAGGTTTGTCTTTTTCCATGCTTTCTTCAGGACCAAGAAGGCCACGGATGACATCCCGGAGACAAAAGAGAAGCTTTCTATCCCAATTGATGATAAAACCAGAACAGTGCTTGTCAGTTCTTTCTTTGGGTAAGACTTGAAAACCTCTCTGCTGTTCTTGCAGTTTTACAAAATACAATTAATTGTAGTGCATCATATGAATTTACTCTCTCAAATAATTGGTCTTTTCAAAAGACCACAAGGCTTGCAGGATCTGTGTGTCACTGTTTTTCTGCCCCATCCATTGTCTAGACTTCTTCTGTCCATGCACCACATGCCCATCACTGAGGATTCGGCTGAAGGCGAGGCTGTCAATCAAAAGCGGGTGCTGGGTGTGACAGCAGATGGTACCCTGTGGATCTACCATGTTGCTCAGTATGCTCATGTCCTGCTTCACCAGCTGAAATTTGTCCAGAGCAGCCAGCCTTTCAGCGCTGAACAGAAACAGGCCTGGGACAGGTATGATAGTAAAAAAAAAAACAAAAAAAAAACTCCTGCTTTGTCCTGCTGTGATTCAGCTATGGGATGGGACATACGTGAGATTGGGCTTGATTCAGCTTTATTTTCCCTTTTCTTTTGATTTGAGTATTTAGATTTAGATTCCTTTATGGTCAATTCATACATGATACAATGAAATTATGTTTTTTTTCTCCATATCTTCCAGCATGATGGAGTCTGTGGCAAAGCTGATGAAAAAAGCAAAGAAAGGCCAAACAGCAGAGAGCAAAGCCTTTCAGCAGCTTTTCTTGTTGGTCGGCATGCACCTCTTTAAGGTACAACAGCTATGATGCAGTTATGGTGTTATTTTTCATCACAGTATCCTTGATTCTCTTATTGAAGTACTGTAGTTTATTTATTTATTTTTTTAATTTTAATTTAATTTCTTTATATTCATTTCTTTGTGAAAAGAGTCAGGACACACATGCACACTGTGCCGATCAGTTGGACTGCTGTCTTTGTCCCAGTATAAAAGCACTTGCAGGGAATTGATTTTTTTAATTTATTTTTGGGACTGAGTTGGGTCCACCTCTGCTACACAATGTGGCGATATGCCCCTTTTCAACTGTTAGTATTGGGCAGTTTTACCACCATCCATTAACTTTAAATAGTCATTTCTTTAAATGCACTCTCCTTGTCAGTTCAGCAAATGTATCAGCCTGAATTTTGTCCCATTTTTGTCGCAGTTGCCATTTGCTTTATATGGGTGTGTTAATCTGACTTTGATTTACCACTATTTTAGCTGGACATGATTACATATATTTTAAAAGTCCTGTTTTAGTTGGACAAGCATAATAATTCTTCTTTTCCTGATGTCTCATAAATGTACACAGTGACACATAATATGCAGTACAACTCGGGTAGATGTAAAACACAATAAAAATGTCAAGTGTGGGAGGATTGTACATTGTCTGTTCATATTCCATATCCATTCATATATTGACTGAAAAAATGTACATTGTGGTTTAATGTCAGTCTGCTGACACCAAAGCTAAACATTGGCTTGGAAATTTATGAAATAATCCTCTGAATACTCTAATGAATATTGCATCTGCAGGCCCCGGAAGAACTGCTGGACATCATGAAAGACCTGCAGAGCTGCGTGGACAATGCCCAGGAGAACAAATCTAAGAAGAAAAAAAAGAAGCAGGGTGAGGCACAATGATGATGGTGCCATTTCTTGCATATGTTTGTTTTGTGCCAGGGCTTATGCTAGATTCACAAATGAGGTGAAGGCGTCAACTGAAGTTTTGTCATTCACTTTGAACAGAGCAGCGTCACATGTCACCAAACTGCATTGTGGTACCATTCCTTTGCCTAGTTCACCTCGTGTACGGCAGAAGTCGAGAAATATTCCACTTTCCAGGCGTCAGCTCGAGCATCAGCCAATCAAATTACTTTATACAAATATTCCAGCACAGGTGCTTAGTCAGTCACAGTGTGATTAAGGTTTAGCTCAAACACTGCACTGTTCAAAATGGAGCTCACGTTGTTCTGAACTTGAACTCAACTATGGCAGACGTGGACATCACATCGCCATCACTTTAGCAAATTTTACTATGTAGTTATCCATGACAGACACTGATTTCAAAACCTCCAATGGTTACCTCCAGTACCAAGTGTCCGACCCACCCACCAACAAGTGTTAAGGAAATTTGTAAGTGTGAGTGCAGTGTCACAGTAGAAGATCTGACATTACTTTGTAGTTTTGCTGTGTTAAATATGTAGCTTCAGAAAGGAGGTGATCACATAACCACATAATTGTCCCTGCTGTCCCCATCAGACAAGGTTTAAATCCTGGTCGGTTTTCTCCGGGTACCTCTGTTTCCTCCCCAGTTGACACTCTAAATTTACTGTAGGTGTGAATGTGAGAGTGACTGGTTGTTTGCCCTGCGATGGACTGTCAAAGATAGCTGTGACCCTCATGTGGAAGAGAAAGGGGTTGACAAAGAGTGAGATTTGTCAGTTGACTTAAAAATGTGAAAGTGAGTGCAGAAAGTTTGTTTGCTGAACAAAACACTGATGCTGTGTTCACATCTTGTTCCTAGCTGTTGTAGAAATCACTTACTTTAAAGTATATGGGTATGTGTATTTTTCCTGATGCAGCCACAGAGCAGCATGAGGAACCTGATTGGGTGGAGGTGATGGTGGACATCTTGTTGTCCCTGCTGTCCCAGCCGAGCAGGCACATCAGACAGGTCTGCAAAACTGTCTTCTCCTCCATCTGCCCCCACGTGACTGCACCGGCAATCACTGCTATCTTAGATGTAAGTAATGCTCACAAGATCGTGCACTTTTTTGTTTGTGGAAATGTAGATGTGATTCATTCATTTTAAATAAACATGATTATAATAGGATATCAGTCCAGACAAGTGGAAGTACTGTTGGTGACATTGTGGCCTATTTTAGTACAGTTTGTGCATTAATTTGTCATGGAACTATTGTTATCATGTGAACTCAGTATGGAGTCTTAGTGGTAGGGTGTTTACACGTAACATAGCTCAGAGTATCCTTTGTCAGTTTTGGTCAGTGCTTACAGTTTTTTGACAGAAAGATAAAAATAGGACCCCACCATTTTCTGTTTTTAATGTCCCGTGCACTTCATAGGTAACATTGTAATGCTTTTATTATTGGACTGGGAATAGGTTTTGGACCCGGAGAACGATAATGAGGACGATGGTGCTTTGATCATCACTGATGACAACACTGACAAAACCCAGAAGAAGAAACCAGAGGATGATGACGATGATGATGATGACGATGATGATGATGACGATGATGATGATGATGACGATGACAATGACAATGATAATGATGAGGAAATGGAGGTCAGTCACTTCATATCTTGTATTACAGAGTTTTCGACACAGCCAGATGTTTCCTTTTGTTTACCGAGTATAAAAATGCACCTTTTTAGAACAGTTTTAGTATTTATGTATTATTTTCAGAAGAAATGCTCATATGCTAAACCTAAACTATTATTACCCTGCCAGGAGGACTCATCAGATGGAACAGATGAGGATTCTGACAACAATGAGGATGATGAAGCAATGGAGGAGGACGAGGACATGGAAGGAGAAGAAGTGGACCAAAATTTCCGTTTGGAGTTAATGAAGGTTTTGCAGCAGCAGAACGCTCTGGTAAGGATTGAGGCTTTCAGCTTGTCCTTGTTTTATACAATTGTCATTTATATCTGGGGGGATTGCAACGCGTTAGCAACACAGCTGGGTCCATTTAGTCCTGTTCTTGTCTCATATGTGTTGTAATCATTTGACTGTACAGCAGATCCATGATGTCATGTCTCTGTTTTTCTGGAGTCATCACCTTATGTCCTTTGTTTAATATTTGTGTTCAGGCCACAGTGGAGGATGATACCAGTGATGAAGAACTGGATGATGATGCCATGATAGAGCTTGATAAAAGCCTGGCAGCTCTGTTTTCTGAGCAGAAGAAAAAGACCCAAGCCAAGAAGGATGAGAAGAAAAAAATACAGAGGGAGAAATCACTGGTTCGAGATTTTAAGATCAAGGTATCTTGTCCACACTCGGGATCTTGTCACATAAACCACATGAAAATCTCAGATAATCATCAAATATTCCACCAACTCTATTGTCTGGTTTGCTTGGTGCAGGTTTTGGACCTTATTGAGGTTTACTTGGCCAGGCAGGCAGGTAGTCCTCTTGTGTTGGGTTTAGTGGAGCCTCTGCTCGCGCTCATCGACAGAGGAATGAGCTCCGATAGCAACCAGCAGGAGCAGGACTTCCTCCGCAGAGCTGCAGACATCTTCAGGTAACAGGCTTTTGGTTCCACTCGGTGGTGTCTCTCCACTGCCCCCCTTCCCCCTTTCATGCTACTCTTTCACGCTTAATAGCTAAAGGGGAAAAAATGCATCGTCACACCTTTTGTGAGTTGTCATGCCACCCACTGCACTGAGAAAAGATAATGATTGATATACTTAAAGAAATCACTTAATTTGGTAACATCCATATGAATCTAGTTTCCTCATGATCCCCAACATCAGGAAGTGGAAATGCTTTAAAATGTAAAACAAGAATTCGAATTCTTGGTATTTTGAGTTTCCTCTATGAATATCTAAGATGAACACTGTTTTTTAATTTTAATTTGGGGTGTGGAATGAGGAAAAAAGCACCCTTTTCCTGTTACAAATTGATTCTGAAGCTGAAATCTTACAATAAAACACTTGATGAAATTATTTTTACTTTAATTATGAATGCAATATGTTACCTTTAATTATGAATGCAATATCTTGTGTATTACTTAGTGTGTATTACTTATTTATTTGTATTTATTAATTCACTCAGGAACCAGCTGTGTAGGTCTAAGGTTTACTGCAGGACTGTTGGTGACAGACAGGGGGAGCTCCACGACCTGCTGGAAAAACTCATGACCAAAGCTCAGAAACTGTCAGACTCATCAGTTTGCCTCTACTACTTCAGGTACAGTTGAAAAGAAATGGTGCTTAAACCTTTTGACACATCCCACATTGTGTTAATGCACTTTAATTAAATAACATACAATACATACTTGCTGAAATGATGAAACTCAGTGTCCACTTAAGTCCCATGTTTTGAGCTTTTAACATTTGCTCATTTTGTATCATCTACATTGAATCAAATATCATAAATGAAACATCAGGCCTGGCACATGATGTAAGTCTGTTGTGAACAGCGTCAGGTATTTAATGTTTTGCTGATGGACTCTTCTTTCAGTGCGTCGCTGTATCTGGTGAAAGTACTACGAGGAGCACCACCTCCTGCTGAAACTCAAGAGGAGAAGACAGCAGAGAAAACTGCAGAAAATGAAGTATGTTTATCACAAAATAATTCATGCGTCACCTTGTTTCCATCTGCTCTCAGAATCAGTAGTGAGCTTGTTAGTTTAAAACAGCATGTGCGTGAGGCGTCCACATGGATAAACTCACTCACCCTCCTTTAGTCTTAGTGTGTTAGTTTAATTTGACAGTTTGTCAAACAAAACAGAGAATTTAATACATTAACATTTCAGTTGAAATATTTATCAAATATGTTGTTGCAAAAATAGAAAATTATTTTCAATAGAAAAAAAACCTATGATTGCAGTGGAAGATCAGTTTCCCAGAAATGGAGTTACAGCATCAGTGAAAGTAATAATCCTGTTTCAATGCAGGAAAGTTTGCTCTTCATGATTAAAGAATTAATGTGTTTTGCAATGTGTTGTCAACACTATGACGTGACCAACTCAGTAAGACATAGAATATTGTTTGCAATATTTTCACTTCCCAAAGTTAAAATATATTTCATCAGCATGTATTTTATAATTTACACCTTTTCCCACTATGACATGTCAAAATGTTCTTTGTAGGCAGTTAGGACACTCTTGTCAAACACAGACATTTACAGTCATTGATTTTCAGTCAAGCCTTGATTGATAGATGACTGTGTGGTGTCTGATCTTTTATGGTATCTGTGTGCAGTTGAGATTCATGGGGAACTTGGATGTGGATCGTGTCTCCACCATCTTCAGAGATGCTCTCACTTCCTACATGAGCAGGAGGAAGAGTCCGCTGACCACTCAGATGTTCGCAGATTTGTTCAATCGATTCCCGGTGAGTAGAGTGATGCGCATCGTTCCGAAAACAGGTCACAAGACTTCACTCACTGTTACTAATGCAACTTGTGTGTTTTATTTTTCAGGTTTTGTGTGTGAATCTGTTGGATACAGCGGTACAGCACATCACATCTGGGGTCAGAGAACATCAGCAGGTAGTGATTTTATAGCAGGAACAGTTATGTAGCTTAATTCCTGAGAAGGGCGAAATCTACTAACTGACATTTACTCAATGATTTTCAGTGAATACGCACCAGGAATGGACATAAAGATCTTAAACCCATAGATGTCTCAAATATTAAAGTGACACAAGGATATAATAAAATAAGACCCCTGCTGTGTCAACTGAGGCTTTATATATTTACTTCGTTTGTTTGGATCCTGCCTGTATATGGTCACATGGCTTTTCTTTGAATTAATGTATAACAATTAAAAGTAATTCATTTTTTAATATATAATAGGTCACTGGTGAATAATAACATCTTAGTTCTGTTGTTTTTATGAAAACTGGGCAGAGAGGAAACAGTTTATTTCTGTCCACTATTATTGCTGGTACCTGCATTTTTTTTAACGCACTATTGTCTACAAGCAACAGGATGAGTTCAGTGTGAACATTTTCAAATGAACATTTAACTGCTCCTTTTCAGCTGCCACACAGTCATTTAGTACAAGCTCATTCTATTGTTTAACCCATATGCATGTTGGATTTCCTGTTGGTTTTTTTGTGTGTATGTTTAGAGCCAAGCATGTGTGTTGGTGTTGCGGGCAATGCAGAGCAGGGAGGTGCAGAAGCTGCTGAGCGGTGTTCCGTGGATGGAGCTCAATGTGAAGGTCACGAGTCAGCTGACAGCAGTACGTCAACACAGTGCTACATCAGAGGGTTAATACGGAGCAGGAGTTGCAGCTACATACTGGAATTACAGTTGTGTAATGCATATCTAAACATCACAGAAGCTGAAAGTCATGAGGTTGTAAATAGGCAGTTGGTGTCACCACAGGAAGGATAAGAAGGTGCAACTTGAAGCAAAAGGCATGCCAATAGCTGTTGATAAATGGTAGCATTTAGTTACTGCTTAGGAATATCCTCATCAGTCTAAGCAAACTGTTTTATCCACTGTTTCCACTATTTTTATTCCACTATTTAAATATGAAAGCTTTACGGATGTTTAATCAATGGATTGACTGAAGGTTAAGGACTTGAGTTATACTTTAGCATAAGTTTCTGTGCATAAAGTCAGTTAATGATGTTTTTTAAAAATACAGGCAAACTAATAATTAAAACTGTATTATATTTGTATATAAAATCAGCTAGTCATCATGCATAACCGTCTAACCCAAATGTCATCTCTCCTCAGAGTCTTCAGCAGGTTGGTCAGACTGAGAGCAAGTTGGTGAAGGAGAAGGTGTTGAAAACCCTGGAGCTCTGTCAGTTCCTTGTCAAACACATTCGCCAGCAGGTTGGTTTATCTCCGTGTCTGCAGATGAATTCTGCTGATGTGGTTTCAATCCTGACTTTTTATTGCCCTGACTGTGCAGAAGCTGTCTGTGGACCTGGAGCCTCTGCAACAGGTCCTGCAGGTCCTGACCAGCGTCATCTCTTTTAAAAAGACTGGAAAACTGGAAGACACTTACTGGGCTGTGATGAAACACTTTGGAGTTATGTGAGTAAATGTGGCATCACAATTTCAAAAACAATACGTAAGACAAACTGAAAGTCTTTGCATCTATTTGACGATACCAGCTGTCAGTCACACTGGTGTCCACTCATATGTTCCATGATATATATATATGTTCACACTTTTTCACTTTTTATGGATTATGATGCATTCTCATGAATAATAAGCAGATTTGAAACCTTGTTACGTGTTCAAAATATTAACAATGTCTGATCCAGCTAGAGAAATGAGGTTTCTCCAATACCCCGCACTGATTACATAAACCAGGCTTATAGTTTACATGACACTGTAGTAATCAGATTACAGCCTGACATCTGACAGTAAACTGGTCATTTACAAGCATGTGAACACACTCAACATTTCTTCATTTTGTAGCATCAGTGTCTAAATGATAAAACTCTGTTATAAACACCCGTGTATCCACCTCATACTCAGGCAGTTGTTTTCCCCACAATTATAATCCTCAGGAGGTAAACAGTAGAAAGTAGAATGCTACACACGTAGGTTGTTGTGTTGCAGGGTCATCTGAAAACAAAGTTGAACCTGGATCAGCTTTTTTTTCTCTGCACAACCCTGCAGGATTTGTTCTTTCTACAAAGCACTGGTTTGTTGTAATGAATAACGGGTCTGTTGGTCTGACCTTCAAACTTTAAACCAAGTAGACGGTGTGGAAGAAATCACATGTGGTTATTTTGACAAAAGGTACAGTGAAAGAGACATTGCTGTGGGTTTCGATGGGACAGACGTTATATGGTACATTCTGATGATGCTGAAATAGAAGTGTGTCTCATTCTGTGGCCTTGCTGTTCACCGCCAAAATAGATCTGACCTCCAACAGACAAAGAGAATAACTAATGCAATGATTCAGTTTGGTTCAAAATTTTCAAAATTAAGTAACCCTAACTTATAACCAATAAACCTAATTCCATATAATGTATTTAAAGTAAATGAATTTATCCTGACAGTTGGCTGAAAGTGTTTCGGTTAAATAATACAAGTAGATAACTATAATTTGACATCTTACCCAATAAATAATGTGCTTTTTTCAGTTTCTGTAAATTTGAAAATTCCTGGATAACAATAATAATTATATTTTAAATAAAAAAAATCATTTCAGTTTCTACAAACTAGACTATTAACCAATACAGAAACATAAAAATATTTTGATAATTACCAGTACTGTTAATTTAAGGCAGCTGTGGCTTAAACCTTATGAATGGTGGTCTAATAAATTTGTTACATCATTTATTTAAGGATTTGATGTTTTCTTTTGCAGGAAACCCAAGGTTGAAAAGACAAAGTCTGGCAAGGAGGCTGACAAACAGCCAGTTTCCAAGAAGAAGAAGGGCTTTCTGCCTGAAACAAAAAAGCGCAAAAAGCGCAAGCAGCCTGTTGTAGAGCCAGCAGCCGAGCACTCAACCCCCACAGACAAACCTGGAGTAAACAAAGGACAAGCCAAAAAGAAACACGACAAGAAATCAAAGCAGAAACGACCGTCCCAAGGCACAGCAGCTTCTCAGCCCAGCCCAGCCAAGAAGAGCAGGACACAGTCAGAGAGCAATCCAGCCAAGAAGAAGAAACCCAAACAGAAGAAACAGGGAGGGCAAATGTGAAGTGAACACTGTTTTAATGTACACAACGTTTTGTGTTGTTTTTGTCTTCTGTACATTCAGTTAACTTGGCTGCCATTTTGTTCCTGCAATTTGTTGGTATGTTTTATGATGAGATGTTGGAGGAATGTACGTGTGTGGGAAGTGAATTAAGAAAGTATTTTTTATGTGTGGCTGTTGACTGAAAACATATCAACAACAATAAATTCATTTCTGTTCTTGACAGTATATCACAGCTCTGCTTCAGTTTCATAATGTATGTTTCTTGCAGATTAAACTGTTAAGTGAAATTTCTAAAAACAATTATTGCCATGTCAGAGCTCACAGCCACCCACAATAGAAAATATTTAGACAGGACTGAAAACTAAAGGGAGATTGTTTTCGAAAATACTAACTAAATATAGCACCGGTTCCATTAAAGCTACAGACAGTTTTCCAAAACCCTTATTTCAAAGGATTTTGAAGGAACATTTCTCTCTTTTACTCCTCTCCTCTATCTCTTCATGTAATCCCTGGCCTGACTTTACAATGGAGAGATCAAGGCTCTGTGGGATAACATCCCATCTGCTGCAGGATTCCTCATCCTTTCTGGGACTGAAATAGTTCTTTTTAGTCTAGATATTCACTATGTACATGTGCTGTTGTCAAACTGCAGAGAGAACATGGGAATGTTCAAAACACTAAGTGCCCAAATTTATAAATAATTTTGCCTCACTTGGCTCTATAGACCGCACATGATGTCATATCCTCTGCATATTAAAAAAAGCATCTCTATTTGATATGTTTCAACATATGTTTGTTTTGCAGTTTTAACATGGAGGCATCCTGTGACAAACATCTTACAGGCAGACATGACATCAAGTGTTCTGTGCTCTGCTCAACAAGCCTTAAAATACATGATGATAAATAACAGCCATTAGACCAATAAGAGAATCAAACATTAAATGAAATATGGCAAGAATAAAAGCCAAATAAGTTAGTTAGTGGGCAATATTATTTGTTCAATTGTGCAATGGCTGCAAGAACAAAGCTACGTTTATATTACTTTGTTTAACATCTCAGGACTGTAAACCTCCATCCCGGGGGAAGCAGCTCAAATTCACAGTATTGAGGGTGCAATTCATCATTTAAAATGGGCTTTTTCCAGCCACTCACAGGTTTGCTGCGTTGAGCAGTGGTTGGCTGTGGATGCTGTGGTAATGACAGCTGGTTCAGCTCTGTGGCTCATACACTGTATGTGTTTCTTTGTTAGAAAATTAAACAATTGAGTTGTGTGGCAGTGATAAATAAGGTTTGTTGAGCTTTGGCTGCACAGACACAATTGTTTTTTTGGTGCAGGGTGATTGTGCATCATTGCAGAATTATAGACAGACTTATCTTTAAGACATTTTTGCTTTGATACGGGTGGTTATAGTGAAAAAACAAGCAGGTGATGAGATCTGCTGCTCAAGGCAAATATGCCCTAAGTAGTGCATACCTGAAGCCCTTGGCTATGAGATGCCCCATCCATCTAACTTTTTGAAAGCTGTAAAGTGTCTCACTTAAAACCATTATCAAATACGTTCACACAATGCTGATTAAGCCCATCAACTCCACACAACTCCCTCTGTGTTTCTCAGAGTAGTGGGGTTTAGATGACGTGTCTCTTGTTTTATGTCAAGACAGACAGATGCAGCAACATCCCCCCCAAGTAAAGCGAGAAGCATCAAAATACCCAGTTGTTCAGCAATTTGCCAGGTTAAACTCTTCTTGCTCCCACTCAACCCTATGCCACAGCTGCATATACACAAATGCTTCCTCAGCCACGTCTGATAGTATTGCTTGACAGAGCATGTTCTCAGATGAAGGATGCAAAGACCAAACAGAGGCAGAATAATAACACCCACATCCTGCACTGCAGCTTTAAGTTAACATAGTCAAAACAATTAGTTTGTCAATGGCCAAAATCAGATCTTTAATACACTAACCTTTGATCATTTTGATGGCTGGACCCCAAAGCAGTGGTGAAAATTTGGCATCAAATTTCATCTTTCTGTGTCCGTGTCACCATTACATAACATTATTATTAGGGAAAATGTCACAAGCCTTTGTGCTGCAAACTAAGGTAAGCAATCACGCAGAACTCTAATTCACCTGTCACAAAAATGATGTAGTGTCCTACAAATGGTTACTACACAGGACATGAAGTCATGCAGCCATAAATCTACAGCAGTGACAGGCAAGGCAGTGGACCCATCCATCAGTAATCTCATCCGAAAGTCACTCTTAACTGCAGGAAACTTGAGAGGTTGGTGTCAACAGGAGCAGCAGCTTATAGCATGATACTACATGATATTTGTGGTTTGATTTGTTATTACAACCGAGGTGAGCAATGGCATGGCCTTTGCCCAGATAAATGTCAAATGAACAAAATATAATGAATCAATCCTTTTCATTCTTATGCTTACAGTGCCGGATCACGCGGCTGCTTGTGAGCAAAATGAGTCGCTGATTCTGGCAAAACCACTGAGAATCATCATGTAACATCAGTTTCATCTCCGTGCACAGCTGCTGTGAAAAAGGGTGCTCAGATAAACCCGCTGTACGGCGCCTGCTCGTTAAAGATGCTGGTGAACAGAGTGGTGCATTTACAACCGCAGGTTTTTCCTCAAGAGTTGGGGGAGACCAAAAATGAGTTTAAAAAAATAGAAAATATGAAATTTGACCTGCATATATTAGATTCATTGCCATCAGGTTTGCAAATCAGTCACGGTCACATTAACATTAGTTAATGCCAAATGTTCTTCCAGCATGAAGCTAAAGTTTTTCTGCTAGAAGTGTTTAACATGGTCAAGGGACGTCATATACATTTGGCTATAGAAATTCAGTTTAAAAATCAAGTGTAATCCATATGATAGATAGATAGATAGATAGATAGATAGATAGATAGATAGATAGATAGATAGATAGATAGATAGATAGATAGATAGATAGATAGATAGAAGATAGATAGATAGATAGATAGATAGATAGATAGATAGATAGATCACACTGGTGTCCACACTCATAGGTGACATACTTTATAGTCTATTCTCCCCTAAATGGGAACGTAATTTACAATATTGATATCATGTTCAACTGAAGAAGACCTGAAAATAAAGAGAAAATATAGAGCTCTCGGAGTAACACGATGATCGCCAACATTAAAATACAGTGGTGTAAACAGGCCGAGCAAAATCAGCTACGGACTATCACAGGAGGCAGATTTATTCCAAATAAGATAATTTGTTCTCTCATCATCCTCCTCTTCCTCACATATACTTCAGACTCTGGTATAGTGAAATTAGATTAAGTTGGAGCAAGAGATAAAGTGACTAATTACTGTTATTACTGTTGTTTGTTTAATTTTCTACGCACTCTGCTCGCGATTCTTCAGCTCCACTCGATCACATGCCCTGGTATATACAGTAGAACAGTATTTCTTATTGTCCTCCAGGTACCACCAGAGGAAGCTCGTGCACCACTGGTGGTACACATACCACAGTTTGAGAACCATGGGTCTAGACTATTTTCTCAGGAAAGTGTTAACTGATATTATAAGTCATGTAGGAAGTGGGCTCCACTCTCCATCAGTGGACTCACCCCCCTTTTATTCAATATACTCATACTTCCCAAATAGATTCAGATTATGTACATATTTATCAATGATCTATGAATCAAACTGATGAAGTGACTGAAATGATTATCCCTACACATACGCTGTCAATTTATCTGGCTAAAAATACTGGGAGATAAGGCAATGCTTTTTTCAGTCACAGTTCTTCCTCCTGTAGCTCAGGCAGTTTCAGCTCCAGCTCTAGTTCCACTGACCCTCTGACTTCCATTTAATCACCATGGTCCCTGAAAAAGTAATACATCTTTCAATGATGTGTATGATTAACTCTGTCACTAATGGTTCTGATCAAAGTGATGAATGCCAGGAGAGCTGAACAATCAGAGGGGAGAAGTAAGGATCGCGTTGAACAGCTCCGACAGCAAGTTTAACAGGAAAGCTTTCCCCCACTGAAAAATGACACAACCCAGTGTGATTTGTTTTTCCTTCGCCTGGCCTGTGGAGCAGTGGAGCTGCGTGTCTGAGTGCCCGCTAACCTCACAGCCACAGCTTGAACCTGCTGTAATGAAGCATATAAACAGACACTGTTGGTGACAAATCATCCTCCTCGAACCGTGACAGCAGGGGTGAGAACAGGAGCAGCGAGATGAGATATACAGTAGATCGCAGAGCCAATCTGCTAAAACAGCTCAGTGGAATAATCAGACTGAGCTGTAAAGTCGAGGGCAAAGCCTCGTAAATATGCGGGAGCCATAACTGGAATGCGGGCCTGATTCACCCCTTTACTTTATGAAATATTCCAATTCTAATACAATCATGCTGTAAAACATTGTCTGAGATTTCTTTCCAATCTGTAATGGAGTAAGCAATGGAGTGTTTTTCTTTGTAGTTTGTTTGTCTTAACCCATGTTGCTTTTGCTAAAAAGCAATTGTCCTTTAGAGTCTGCATAGCAGGCACGTTGGCAGGCCTGTTGGCAGGGTGTTAGTTTTATATTGAATGCAACTGGAAACCTATTAATTAGAGCAGCCACTAGATTACTTGCCAAAGCCTTGTTGGAACAACCAGTTGTTCTGCCACTACTTGAAGAGGTTCCGGTTAAATACTGCTATACTCTTTCTTTTGCTGCAGTAAGAATTTATGGGACCATCCCAAGTTTCTTCCATGTTTTTCTGTTACTATTGCACTGAAATTCATTATAAAGCTGACCCTCTCCAAAACAAGCAAGAGGTGCAAGTGCGTGAGATTTTAACAAGAGACTGTGTGCCGCTGAATGGCAAACCTCACCAATGACTGCGAGCTCATGCAAGGTTCTTGTGCTTGCAAGTTGATCTTCATATGTTTCACAAATGAAAGGAAATCAATGATTGTCTGGAAACACACTCAGAGGAGAGAGGGGAAAGCAATGAATACTGCAGGTGCTCAACAGATTAGATTAAAAAATGATTTACTGAGACAGTCCAAACCATGTCTCAAAAGCCAAGGTTACTCCATTCCATTCAATATCAAGACCAAGAAAACAAGTTTAAAATGTAATGGGTTCCTTTCCAGGACCATGACCTGTCCCTCCACCAAGTTAGGTGAAAATTGGTTCAGTACTTTTTGCACAATCCTGCTGACAAATACACAAAGGTGAAAACTAACCTCTTCAGTGAAGATAATAAAAACTAAGATCCTCAAAGCTTTTATTAAATATGGTTCAAAATGTAAACTTTGTCATGTGGGTTGCACCATAAGTAAGGCCAAGGAGTTAATTAAATTATTAAGCAGTAAATAAAAGTTAAAGCTAAACTGCATAACAGTTGAGTAAAAAGAAATGTCTGTCAAATAAGTTCACACAATGCTGATTATGCCCATCAGAACCACACACCTCTCTGTGTTTCTCAGTACTGCAGTGTTTTGTTTTTGTTTTTCGGGGAGGATGAGTCTCGAGTCAACCTTTCAGTCGGGGAATATGTGATGTTCTTGGCTGAAAACCCCAAGAAGCGTCCATGAAAGTTTTCCCCCTAATCCTCATAGTTCTGACATGTGAAGACAGCGTGTCTTCCTCACAGCAGCGTTTCTGTCACTCACTGTAGAGGTAGCTTGTTTTTGGGTTTGAGATTGTATCCACTGAGAAACTATCAGAAAAACACCTTTAGTGTCTTTGAATAACTGCTCCGCTTGTTACACGTGTAATGCTTGCAGTGTTTTGGCTATAGGTAAGTCGGACACTGGAGCTTTAAAATGGGCGAAACTTTCTTTTATCATTTCTAAATAAAGGACTTAAACATAAATAGCTTTAACAACATGTCCAATTATACTTAAATACTTTTACGTTGTACTGACTGTGAAATAGTTGCCTGAGGGGACACACAATCATACAGACATAATACTTAATAAACAGCCTCTGAGGACTTCATCCACACAGTGGCCAGGCAATGCCCATGCAAAGTCTTTCTGCAGTACAGAAGAGCAGACCACCTGGGACAACAAAACCCAGAAAAGTGGCCTCATTAATTCTAAATTAGGCTATACACTATAACTGGGCTATTCCCAGAGCAAACTTAAATTACCTTCTCTTCTCTCTAAAGCGGCTTTGTTATACAAACAGCCTTCATTCATTTATTTTCAAATAATGACTTATATTTTCACGACCTCTGAGCTCTATCATGTAGCAACTTCCCATGTCCCAATTTATGAACTACTAAAGCCACAAATGGAAAGTCTGGTCTGAGGATAATTTAGATTTGCATTACCATCTTGCCCTGTTTTTACCACTGTCACATAAAGTGTTATGGATTCTTGTTTTTATAATTATTTGCTGCACATTTAGATTAAAACCTGGCATTTAAATTAAACAGCGTATTTGCATTGAAACCCATTTAAAGGAGCCTTCAAAATGGGGCAGCCTAGTTGCTCCGCGTTGATCTTTTTAAAGCACAGTATGTAATTTCTATGAGCGTGACAAAGGTCGTAGCTTGATAACAGGAAGCAGCACGGTTCCCCCGTGTGTCAGCAATGAACGCACAGCAAACGGTAATGAGTCGATGTGATTCTTATTCCCTCATGCGGAGGATAAAGCCGTAGACAGTGAATGTTTGAGTGAATGAGTGAGTGATTAGTCATAATACTCACTCACTCATGTCGACCGCTTGATACTCAACACGAGGGTCGCGGGGTCATCGTAATACATTAGCGACAGTTGTAGCCGAGACAGTAAAGCGGATTAAATCATTGAAAGGCCACCAAAGTGAAACGGTCCATTACCTTGAGTACAAATAAAGATTTCTATGGTTGGAAATGTTTACTACTCAACAAAACATATAACATTGGTCTCATTGTTTTAGATATTTTAATGCAGGAATGTTACATATTATGTAATTAATGATGTAGCCCCTGGATTGTCCATCATTCTCGGGCTTTGACCACCATCCATCCCTGTTCACTGACCTTCACCCATTTCTTATGAATGTCCACCACTGACTTGATCAGTTAGCCACTGATCTCCATTAATTCACAGCCATTTACTCTAACCTATCCTTATTCACTGACCTTCACTCTTTCCTAATGACTCGCCACCGTTGAGTGCCATTTTTCTCGATTACATCCATAACTGGTGACCTCCAATTTTTCCTCGATCCATTCCTAGCAATTTATCTCCACTGATTCCCATCCGCTGATGAATCAGGCACTGACATCCATTCGTTTTCAGGTACTGACCACCACCCATTCCAACGAATGACCTCCACTAAGCAATCTCTGACTGCTGGTTTCTAATATTCTTTCCAGGTCTCGCACATCCATTCCCTCCCAAAGACAGACAGCCAAATTCATCCTAACTTGAATTGAAGTTAGGATGAATGAATTGAAAGAGCTGTTTTAGCCTGGATAAACAAATAAAATGTAGTGTATTAGACAGAATGTACCGTATATTTTTCATGCTGAAAACATGCTTAATGTCATAGAGCCTCCTTTCTAACTTGTCCTGAAAGAAACACAGTTTAATGTAGAATGCATTACTCATTTTTATTGACCTGCTTCCAATATCCCTGCAATGATAAATGGTTTTATTCTGTCCCATTTATGCCAATGAGATAAGCTGGACGTGGAGTCTGTCTGTGCCTATTCCAGAGTTGGAACCTTGCCAAAGACTGCTTCATATCCTAAGGGCTTTTTTGCTGGGGGACAATTAGGAACATAGGCTCCTGGTAGAGGGCCAACACACTGAGTGATGCTGATTCACTTTCACTGACCTCCAGTAAGACACGTGATGGCATGGCACCATCACAAGGTGAGGCTGCTGAGATTAAGAATGGTTCATCTGCTAATAACCGTCATGATTATAGTGTGTTGTATTAGCAGTGGATCTGGTTCCGTACTTGTCTTGGTTTTGCAGAACAAGTATTTCCTTCTGTCCCTTTTACGGTATTAGACTACATAAAGGTCCTCTACAGTATGAAGCTGATCCCAGAAACAATCACACTCAAAAATTATTATCATTATAATTATTATTGCTGATAATATGTTTTCTCAATTACTGAATTCTTGAATTGCATATAGAAAATGGCAATTTTATCTATTTCTTATTTTAATTATCTGTTTATTTATTTGGTTTGGGGTGTTGAGCTGCTACAAAAGTATCAGTATCGGTCCAAATAAATAATTCAAGCAAACAACCCTAAATATGACTTAAATTCTTAACTGAGCAAATGCTGTATGAATGCAAACAAAGGCAGCAGCAGCATTTTATATGAATCGTATTGTGGGTTATTCATTTCTTCTTTAAGGGAACAGAATATTTGTTACATATTTTGGAGCCTTTTATTTTTGAAATGGCTGATTATGGTTAGGTGGTAAATGCATTAACACACTCACTCTGTGACATGAGGATCGGTGGAAAAAAAAGGGGTATTGAGCCATCCTTATTCAATATCCTGTGTAGTTGCACATTTGCACATGTGTTATCTACTACTTTATCCTACACATAAGGGCTGCGGGGGTTGCTAGTGCCTAATCCCAGCTGACATAGGGCAAAAGGTGGGGTTCACCCTGGACACGTTGCCAGTCCATCGCAGGGCCACATAGAGACAAACAACCATCCACTCTCACATTCACACCTACGGGCAATTTAGTGTCTAACTGGCCTAATCCCCAAATCTACATGTTTTTGGACTGTGGGAGGAAGCTGGAGAACCCGGTGAGCACCCACACACACATAGGGGGAGAACATGGGTCTTGTTGCTGCAAAGGCAAGAGTGCTAACTGCTACACCAACCCAGTAGACAAGAGGCTACAAATACTGAAAGTACTGACACATATAAAGAGTAACATAATGTATGTATTTATTTATAAACTTTGAATATTACATATTTCATGTGATAAGGCAGATTATATGAAGTCCAGAAAGATGGTGTTACTGTAAAACATTCCAGCTCTCATAAATGGCATACATTTACAGTGAATTAATATCATTAATGACACAATATTTCTATTTTAGGCCCACTATGATGCAATATGAAGTATCATAAAAGGGAAAACAGGTTCAAATGAAACCCTACATTGGAAGAATTCTCAGTTCATCACATGTCAGAGAATACATTTAAAATACTTGAAACAGAAAATACTTTATTAGCGCAAAAATGTACTATCTGACACATTAAAGAAAAATATCTTATGTGCATAATAACTACAGCAAAAAAGTCTTGCATCCTGTCAGGCTAACTAGAGCTACCTATATGTCTAACAGACACTGGAGGACAGTACTTTATGCAAATATGATAAATCACTCAATTGAAGGAAAAATACTACGCCAAACAAATAAGCTATTTCTGTAGCCTATGTGCAGTTTTCCACTGCCTAACAGCACCACAACATCCACTATATTCTAACTACATATTGGTATTGTGTCAGAGGACATGCCAAGGCAGATCAGTGAGCCATTACACTCTGTCTTGTGTCATCATCTCTTTATAATTCAACACGACAGTGTGTCACATCCCAGAAAGGAATTTAAGTTTAAACATCTCTGTGGTTTAAACAATGGGAGGAGGACAGGGTCCAAAAGTCAAAGCAGGCAAATACTTTATACAGTCCCAGTAAGAGTTATCAGTGAGCTAAATACTCATGGAAGAGGAAGCAGTGTGGCCCCATAACTAACCAGCAGACCAGTGGCAAAAGAAAGGAAAACCAACATTAAGTCCCACTATGCACCACCAGATCAACTTCAGGCTGCCTTGGCATTGATTCTACAAGTCTCTAGACCAGGGATGGACATTGTTCCTTCAACAGATTTACATTCATTTGTTGTTTTGATGTTGGCGGTGGTGTAGAGTGCCCTCTAACACAGTTAATTCAAGTGGGTGGTTTGAAATCTGGTGACCGCAAAATCCATAGCACGTGATTCACATCACAGGCAAGCAGTTGGTTTTCTTTCTTCATCTGGGACTGTCATCTCAACTGAGACACCTCTCTTCAGGATATGTGTCATCATACGATGACAGGTAATCACTCAGAACAACTTTGTATTGATTTGTCATGACATTTTCCTCTAAAAGGACAAGTGGATCTTAACAATGCCAATGAAATGCTCCACTCAGCATACCAAAGCAACTGGGTCCAATCAGTGTGGACATGTGGACACTTGCCCACTTTTTTTTTTTTTTTTTTTTAAATGGGTGACTCATTCCACCACATTAGTTTTAAGTAATATGTTTTTTGTCCTGCTGACCTCTGAGATTGGACCAGTGTGCATTCATCTTTGTGATGAGGACTTTTACGCACTGCAACCTTAATATAAGCCTATGTAATTGTCCTTGCTGACACTCTTTGAGCATGTCCTGCATTGACATTGTCACTTTCTCTTCTGTTTTCCGCCAGTGCTGTTGCTGGGAATTGCCATACATGACATGGAGCATGACTGGATAATAATGGGCCCTTAGCAGCCATTTTGACAGGTCACAGTAGGAAAATCACAGATGTAAATCAAAGTAATGATGGCCGTGTTCCAGTTCCCTTCAGTTTCAGAGTACTTGCAGCTGCACCTGTCTTGACTGACATGAACTGAGCAAGCAATCATCAGTAGCACATGTGCATTCCTCCTACAACATATCAAAATGGCTGCTGTGCAAAGGACCCATGTCTTGGTTGACAGGTCACCTGCGTTTCTATACTCATTAACTCTGGTTTTCCTGTAATTTGCCGCTGTCATTCTCTGTATTTGTAGTACTACAGTGTCACCTCTTTGGGCCTATTATTCTGCTCAGTATTCTGCATGTATACTGTATTATTTCCATCTACAAGCAGCAGAGTTGGGTGTGGGAGTTCTTTGTGCCTTATTGCTTTTCCACTTAGTTCCATAGTCTCTTTCCCTGAAGTTACACTACAAGTTAACAGTCCAGAGGAACCGTGTCGTGCAGCACCTGTTTCTCCTCCGTGGCTCCGCTGACGTCCATGCTTTCCGCGCTCTGGCACGAGAGCTTCTGCTCGCATCGAACCGGTGGCCGCACGATGACGCACGGCCTCGCTGGCTCCCCGTTCACCCCGGCGCGCGCGGGGCTGCGACTGTCGCGCTCGTATTCCTCCTGCGCGCGCTGGATCTTCCGATTCCGAAGCTTCCTTTTGTGGATGTGGAACGTTGCCAGGGAGACGAGGATGATCCCCACGAGCACGGCCACCAGCACGAGGAGCGCGAGGGTGGAGGACAACGGCGGAAAGAGGCTGAGCTGCTCCGCGCAGGTGCCGTTATTGGCCTGGAGAGCCCCGTGACAGCGGTGCAGCGGCACCGACAGCCGCGAGGCCTCAGAGGTTCTGGCTGTCATCCGGTCCACCTTCCCCGGCCACTCGTGTCTCTGTCCACGTCGTTGGTGCTCTCCCCGGGCTCAGCGCGGTGACACCGGCCCGCACATGTGGTTACCTGCGATGAAGAAGAGAGGGCGATGGTGATGATGAGTTTCAAAGAAGATTGCCTATCAGAAGCATCTGAAACACGCCCACTGTCACGGACCTTCATTAACCCACCCAGACTACTTTAATAATGATAAAATAAAATCCTGACACAATTAACATGGAAAATGCGCACCAAGTGAATCCTAGGTAAAGCCCTCATTGTAGCTTATTATATTGATCGTTAAGTCAATTGAACTATGGGCTCCATTATCTATTGTGCGGGCCTTTTAAGATTTAGCCGAACAGAAGCCATCCTTCCCTACACTACAGTCACCGCAGACTCTTTTAGAACAAGAATGTCAGCTTTACGCAGAGGATAACGTGCCATCATCTCGTGCATATAGTGCATAACCTGCTCAAATCAAGAGAAAACAGCGAAGTCTTACCTGATGAATTAATCAGTGCGGGTAACAGGAGAAGTGATCCGTGTAAATGGGGAAAACAGGATCGTGGTGACGTTATATCATGTAATGTGATGCTGCTGCTGCTGCCGCTGCTGCCGCTGCTGAGGATCTCCGGTCTTTCAGGACGCTTTGACTGCAGCAATCCACTCTGTCTGCATCCAGGACAGCACTCCCCCTGCTAAATGCTCTAATGGTGGAGTGGGAAAGATCCCTCAGTTTGCATCAAAGTGGGTTTGGAAAATGCGATTAGAAAAGATCTGTGTGTCCTGCTTCCTATCCTCCTCCGGCTATTCGCTGCTCCACTCAGCATCTGAATGAAGCAGCTGCAGCTGCATTAAAGGTCCCGTATATCCCACCAGTCAGCTGGTAGGGCTGTCTTTTTTCCATCTTATTCTCCCTCAGCTCCAGTCAGTACATCACCAACGCCAAATAGGGCTTGTGTTGATTTCCATTGATAACCAATGTGTATTAATTCCTGCTAAAAATTTAATAAATGTAATAAATAAATAAGCATAGAGGTAAATCCAAAACCACTGGCTTCCCTGAGGGTGTGGTCAGTCAAATGCTGTTGTCAGTTGAGTTGGGCCAAACTAAGTGTTTTAGTCTTTTCCCAGAATTGGAGTTGATAGAAACCACACAAGACAAAACACCAACAATGTAGCTTCAGTGTCACTATGTATAAAAATAATCAGTTTATATTTATCACAAATTTACAGCTTAAAATAACATAAATGTTTGTCAAAACATGAAATATCATTCCTTTGTTCATTTAACATACTGTAAAATGTGATATACCCGTATTCAGAATAATTCAGATCAGTGTGAAATGCTGTAGAAAACATAGGCTTTAAGGAACTGTGTTTAAAATGCAGTAATAAAAGACATAGAGTCTTTTACTGATGAAAGGCAGCTTCATTAATGTCGCTTTGATTCTGTAAGTGATAATGAGTGATGTACTGGCAGTTGATTATAAAATTAGAAACTTTTCTCACTCTTACAGACTTTTAATTTTAGTGAAGAGATTATCCCTTGCAAGGAAATCTCTTGAAGTAAGTTTGAAAACCACTAATTTAGATCACCACCAAAGTGAGCCCAGCTCCTCCCTGACTGCAGGCAGTGTGACACTGTGCAAAAATAGAAGTGTGGGTGAAGGAGAATAGAGTGGAGGAGACATTCTTACACCAAGAACAAACCTTGACCTACTGAGGCTCACAGCCACTTTCACAATTTGCACGTGGAATATGTTTTTATGACTGATGGTGACCTCTAAGCAGATTTAATTGTGTTGTGAATTCCCACTCAAAAAAGTAGTAACTGCTGCCGATGGACTATCATTAGGACTGAGCTTTTATCTCATCAGGCATTACTCAATTTAACTACAGAGCACATTTTCACCTTGTCAGTCACCCTCCCTACCATTACCCCTCACCAGCACCCTCTTTCCACTGAGCACTGAGCTGCCAGTTTCCCTTCCTTCTCTCCCCTTCCCAGTATCCTCTCTCCACTGGCACTGGGTTGCCAGTCACCTCAACTGAATGGCAACAATGAGGAAATTCACATCCTCTCAAACAAGCTCCATCACACGAAAAAGAGCTCACATTTGTCGCATTTGCCTGCAGCTTCTCCCTCCATAGAGACATTCTCTGCTCTGTCTATCCTGCTCGTTGACAAGAGTTGACAGCTACCTGTCTCTGATCCTCAAGTTTGCCCTCCGTTTCGAAGATTCAGCTGCTACCACTATCACGTCCAGTTTGCTTCAAACGCTGCAGCTCACCTACAACAGTTTCATTAAAGACACCTACTGGGGGTGCCTTGATGAAGAACTGTACCGTCACATGTTTGCAGCCTGTTCTGCTCTCACCCAGCTTCTGCCTAAACCCCATCACCTTAGGAACCGACCTACATTTACACGGCCCCTCCATCACTTCAAAACATATCTTGTGAAAAAAATGTGGTTAACCCATTAAAATAATACTACAGAAACTGTATTATGCACGTATTTGCTGTTATCATAGTTTATATTGTTGATTAGGTTGCTAATGTAATCCATAAAAAGCGTGTAACATATAAAAAATGTGGAAAACGCTGTTCTTAACAGAATATTTGTGCTCTCACAACTATAGGTTGCTGCAATTTTCAGCCATCTCTCCACTGTTTTATAAAGGAGTGTATAGTAACAACATTTAACCAGATAAAGGTCTTTGTGCTATTTTACATTCACACCACAAAACGTCTGAGATTCTCGCAGCACTTTCCCGGTCCTACTTGTGGATACGCACCATCACGAGCAGAGCTGCATGAAAAATGAATGGCCTTGGAGGAAGTGAGGGTCCCTTGGTGATAAACTCACTGTAGGTGAGTGCATACTGAAAGATTTATACAACTATTCATGCACAGTTTAAAGCATGGCATATGTTTGAGGGCTGTTAAATGGAGAGTGATTATAGCACTTAATTTATTGTTCATACAAATTCTTTCAGAGTACCAGGTCAAACTGCCCAACATTAGACGGGAGTGAATGCCACCCACAGAGAAGTCACTGTTATTCATTCTCATAATCACCAAATAAATTAAATCACTTTTATGTAAAATTCTGAAGGCAGAGCCTTTCTGGAGCACAGGGGCTTAATAAAAACAGGCTAAAGAAAACAAGTATGAATCTACCAGTGCATTTTAATTTGTAACCATGAGAGGGATCCCATGGGGTAGAACTACAAACTGACTCCACAAACAAATGAACTCACAAAAAATGCAATCAAGCCACACTGAAAGTTTGAAATATTTACATTTGCTAATTTGAATGTTCGCTGTCTCCTGTGCATCTTTGCAATCATCATGTTATAAGGTGAACCAAAGAATGAAGGACACATGCTTTAATTTCATGATGTATCCACAAAAAACAGTGGAGTGGAAATGTAAAGGTGAATTTAAAAAAAAGCTGTTTCAGAGAAAAGTCTCTACTGCTGTTAAATTTCACACCTCAACACACTGTACCTTACCTGCCTGGCACCAAACAGCGGTTGGTTTGTCAGTGCTTTTTTGGTGTTTTGCTGGAAACAAGGTCTTTGAGAAACCAACCATGACTGTAAGGTTGTGGACCATAAAACTACAACAAACTGTTGAAATCTCTCTGAACAGCTGAGGGGATGTGTGGATTTAAGTATTAATCAAATTCTGTGTGGGTTTGCTGCACTTTGAACAACAGTATTTATGTGGCACCGTCATCTGATCTGTTAACAAAAATATCAATTATGGCAACTTTAAAGCTACAACTTTAAAGCCAGTGAGTAACCTTTGGTGATTTAGTTGTTTGATTTTATGATGTTATTAGGGAATGTTTTATACACTCAACTGGCAGTTTTCATGGGCGCTTACTCCAACCTGTCTGCACCTGTCTGCATCTGTCTCGCTTTACTTGAGCAATGTTGTCGTTGCCTCTGTCTGCCTTTACATAAAACAAATCAGTTCCCATGTGCAGTGCAGGGATGTTGCCATAAGACACAAAGTCTTAACACCACTACACTGAGAAACACAGAGAGATTCATGCTGAACTGATGAGTGTGAACTCATCTAACATTGGTTTGAATGTTTTAGACATTTGTTTATTTTACACGTAAGGCATTAAAGTTTTAAATATAAATATCTTGACAGGATTCCGTGAAAGAGGAGGCAAAGTTGAAAGAAATTCTTTCACATGACAGGCGGCTTCATTATGAACTCAAACTATGAGTAAAAGTTCATTTTCCTCTCTCTCAATGACTCTGTACATCATTTCTGTCCATTATTGAGCTAAGATTACTGCAGCCTGTGGTAAATATAATTATTTATTGTAACAAAGAAGGTTTATGGGCCTAAATGCTAAACATAATGTCTCCACTCAGTGGGTGTGTGCGTTTGCGTGTGTGCATCCTCATATGAAGGACCTGATATATTTAAAGCTGCAGGCCATTACCAGGCAGGAGCAACCCTCTTGATATTCCCTCCACGCACATACCACTGCGTTCACTGTATGTCTCTGTCAGCAGAATTTATAACAAATGACACAAAAGCTGCTTTACCATCCATGCTCTCAAGCATGCACACACACACTCATGCACATACACAGATATATGCACTCACAAACAGACAATGACCAACTTTCCTTTCGTGCACGGCAGAAATCGCTTTAGGGAAGAACGAATGAGGCTATTGTGCACACAGAGAAGAAAATGTCTTCCATAAATTGACTTTTTTTTTTTTTTTTTTTTGCTTAATGATTTCTCTGTCCCCAAGCATCAGTGTGTGAGAAATAGTATGCATTTATTATTAGGATACTGCATTTTTGCATTGTAAATGAAGACTTTCAGGACACCCTCCTGATATGAACCTCTTTTAATGGAATGTCATCACTTGAAAGAAAAGGACGTTTCACTATTTAGGGTTTTTTTTTTTTCAACATTATCTTACAGTAATTGTTTTGGCATGGTTGGGCTGCAGTGAGAATGGGAGTAATGAGTGTGAGGGTTATAACAAGCCACAGAGGTTCCCAAATCAAAGGTAAATGCTTTTTTTAATTACACTGGTGCCAAGAGATCTCTTCACAGCTAGTGTGGACATTAAAAAGTTCTTTCAACCACCAATAACGCATTCAACATACATATGGGTAAGAACCATTTTAAAATAGATTTTAAAATAGATTTAAAATTAATACCATCTTAAATTACCATTGTGAAATGGCTGTGCTTAATACCTCATGGTGCGAATGTGGAACCAGTTTAGAGTTCCTTCTCCTAAAGACATTGACAGGTTTGAGGACCTAAAGTTATATTGTCCACACTCCATGCCACCTGGAACAATAATTTAACAGCTGTAAATAAAACTGAAAAGAAAAACGGAGCAGATATTCACTGACAGAAATGCAGTTGCATTGCTTGCTTTGTTAAAATACAACATATTACATCTTCAGTCCCAAATTCTTGTCTATATCACACACTGTCAAAGTCCTCTGCAGATGTGACCAAAAAAAAAAGTAACAAAAGTGGTCGTTTTCTTTAGAAATAAAAAAACCAAAACATGATGCTAAGGCAGAAGAGGTACGATAACACTCATTTAGCCCTTTTGTTTTATATTTGCACCAAATTTCAGGTGTGCATAACAGATAACAGCTAATCCCCTAGAGCGAATGACAAGTGTGTTTAGAGCTTCAAAACAATTGGATTCCATTTTGTGGGGTTATTTATGCACCGTTCTGCTCAGTAAGTCCTGTAAAACTTAAAAAAAAAATGAATTTACACAGTCCAGTCAGTATGACTATATGATAATAATTTACATTATATTTTTACATCATAACAATTCTATACATATCCTTTCCTCACTGACATTGTACTGATCATCTCCTCAGCTGGCGGATGGCACATCATCTGTATTTCACCTTCTCCTCCCACCTCAAGGCACCTATGAGCATTTGTCAGAGCCCTGTTTTCATTTACACATGAGCTTATATGAATAAAACCCACACCTTGTTCAGAAGCGTTCGCACCCACAGTTGAGGAACAATGCTGTTCCTAAGCAACTGATCCTCTCCCTGTGTGGGGTTTGCATGTTCACTGTGTGTCTGTGTGGGATTCCTCCAGGCAATCCACTTTCCTCCCACAATCTTTTGTCATGCAGCTGACATGGAGTGCACATTTTAAATTGCCCCATGGCTAAATGTGAGTGTTTGTAGGTGGACTGATTAAACGGGTTCATAGATGTAGGTGTGCATGGAAGGCTCAAACTACAAATAAGGAAAACAAGGTTGGACAGTCAACGCACCCAACCGTAAATTAGCGATATGTCCAACAACAATCAGTTCTGCAAAGTGTAGAAGGTGTAACTCATAAAGAAAAACTGAATTGCTCCAAAGTTGCTGTCAAATTGAAAACACTGAAAATAAAAATGGATGCATAAATGAACATGCCTTACCAATTTGATGGAATGTGTGTTGCAATAAATCATGTGCTGGGACAAGATGCTACCTTTTGGCCAATTTACCATTGCCCTTTTACTTGTCATTGCATTTCACTGCCAACCGAGGTGGCGGTAGGAAGGATATGTTGTGCTAGACTATAATGTAGGACAGACAGACAGATGGGGCATGTGACTTTCGCTATCCTCAGACCTTTTCAATGTTGAGACAAAATAAAGACAAATACTGGCCAGCAGTCTGGTCCTGTTCCCTTTTAATGGTCATTGCTGTGATGACGTTCCCATTTTGTCCAGCTGTTGACATCCTTTCCTTGTTGTCTTGGGCCTGGAGACCCTAACCCTAACCCTAACCCTCTAATGTGCCCTCTTTCTACCACCAGTTATGTTAACAACAGCCTGGAGTTTCCTCCCTGCATGTTTCTACATTTTGTGACAGGAAACCTTTTCTGTTTTTACTTTACGGCCTCCCACTACATTACTACACTGGTAATAGGGCTTACTCTCTATTCCACTCCAGACTTTGCCCCACAATCCTATTTGTCTTTCCATCATCAGGCATTTTCTGGTGACAATGATGTATGTTTATGGCAGTGCTGATGTCATCGCCTTTTTTGTTTGTCCCTCATCTCCCAGGGCACATTTTGCGGGGAAATGAATTCCATAACACAATGGAAAGGATTGATGTTCTCCAGTCAACTTGAAGCTATTTCGCCCTAACATGACTTGGCTGATGTTTCCAGCTGGATACATTCTGCCAGCTTTCGTTCATAAATTATGTTTTCCTGCTTTGTTTCGCTTAAGTTAATTATGTATTACCATTCAGAAGCTTGTGGAATCATGTGGTATGTGTCAATTTTTTTTTGTTTGTTTGATTGACACCAGGGTTAAAAATAGCATATCAAGCAGTTCTACAGTTACCCATATTTAAGCCTCTGCGACTCATAAAACTGCACACAATGTGGATCCCTGGGAGAGCCTTAAATCATTCATTGATGTGAGTGAGCAGCTCAGGCAGAAATATGTTGGACAGGTTGTGCTCATGCATGCAGCCCTGAGCTCTTTAAGCTTCCCACAGGGACAGTGAGAACTGGCTGGTGTTATTGTTTTTTGTGTGTGGAAAGCGGACCTGAGCTGTTCAACTGACATATGTCTGTGCATTATAGAATATTTACCCAGGACAGGGTTGCATCTTTTTTCTAATGCATTACATGAATGGTCACGTGCTGACAGAATTAAAGTGAAAGTGATGAAAGAGAAAATCCGTCCTTGTTTACCGAGGCTTCAGCAGGCTTCAGCAGTCGCAGCTAATCAAATCAAGTTTTTTTCAAGAGTTCCTTTAAAATCCTAACAAAGTATTGCTTTGGAAGCCTGACAAAAATGTTTCATTTGATCAATATTCATTTGATTAAAATTCTTGGTGATTCAGCTGAATTATTTTTTTCCTCCTGTGATTGCATATCGTGTTCTTCCTTCCATCGTTCCTTCTAATGAATTGGGCTACAAAATATTTTATTCTGAAGTTTTCCAAGGTTGGCTTTTATTCTGAAACGGTGTCGCTGCAAGCGGAAGTATGTCGTGGTTGCGTCCCCTCAATCATCAGCCAAACTTTCGTTTTTGTGCGGCGAACTAAGTGATCATGGCGACGTTTTTCGGTGAAGTTTTGTCGGCGTTTTCTCGGGCTGTGGAAGATGACGACGAGTACTACGAGGAAAACGAGGAGGATGAACAAATCCGCAGAGAGCTGGAGGAAAAGAGGTAAATAACGTCAGCTAGCTAGCTAATTAGCTAGCTAGCGTATATAAAAACAAATTGTTACTGTAAACTGAACACGTGAAAGATTTTTTTTGTTAATCATCACATGCCGGTCAGCCAACATGACATAAATAATAAGTGTATTTATTAGCAGTGTTAAAATTTTAACGTGGTTGTCATACCTAGCGTTTGTGAGCTGGAGCTGCATTGATGGCTGTGACACACTAAATATCAATTTAAAAAATCAATTTTATATCCCGATTATTCTGACCGGAATGTTTGCGATTCATAATACTATTATGTGCAGAACTGCAGTAATTACAGATGTATTAAGTTTATCAGCCACACCGTGAAGATGTGGGAAAGAGGTGTTATAGTCTGGTTAAGGAAAGAAATGGAGATCAGCAAGAAGCAGTATGGCTTCATGCCAAGAAACAGTACAACAAATGCAATATTTGCTTTTAGAGCGCTGATGGAGTGGAGAAGGCCAGAGGGAGTTGCACTGTGTCTTTGTGGATCTATTGAAAGCTTATGATCGGGTGCCAAGAGTGGGAACTGTGCTACTGTATGAGGAAGTCGGGAGTGTGTAAGGGTGGTGCAGGACATGTATGAGGACAGTGAGACAGTGGTGAGGTGTGCAGTTTTGTGGCAGATGGGCCTAAGGTTAAGGTGGGGATCAGCTCAGAGTGCCTTCTTTTTTGCAGTGGTGATGGGCATGTTGACAGAAGAGGTCAGACAGGAGTCTTCATGGGCTATGCATTTTACAGTTGATTGTAATCTGTAAGGGAGCCCGGAGAGGACTGTTGGACTGGTGAATACAAGTGGTCACACTATATGATAATCTTTATATTTATTGAATGTTTCGGTTATTCTTACTTACCAAAGGATGGAGTCATTGCCATTGTTTTTTTCCCTCCTATTTTTTTTCTTTTTTAGTTTTGTAACCCATATGTATAAAGATTTATGAACAGGACCACAACCTCTTCTGTTGGACAATGTTTTTTGTAACTGTCCCTTGTTCCTCTGTTTATCAGGGAGGTTCATTTGCACTGGAACTCTGAAGTCAGTGAACTGCTCCAGTCTGGAAACAAGTTGCAGTGTTCAGACTTCATCCTCGCTGTAGGACACAATGCTGCCGGTAAGTGGCTCCTGCAACAAACGTTCCCCGTCTACTCTGAGCCCTTTTAAAAGCACACTTGGTATTATTACAGATCAAATGAAACTTTAATGACTCCTTCGGGTTAGGACTGGACTTATGGGAGTTCAGTGAACATATCTCTACTCAAGAGTAACACAGCCTTTTTTTAAATGATGTAGTTTGACTGATGATACTGAATTTTTATGTGTTCAGTAAAACAAAGGTAGAATAACTGATCATTAGTTGCAGTTAGTGATTAAAAGAAAGCTAATTATGGAGTTACTATAGAGTGACAAAAGTTTGGTAAAGTTGTTTATATAAGCTGTTACTAATTCCTATTATAGAGTTTCTGTAACCGTGAATTGTGGCCTTGACTGTCAATTTGTGCTGTATGCTTGGTGCCCTACATTCTCTTTAAATGTAATGCAGTCTAAATCCCACATGTTTTCTATTTAAAACACCATACTGAATAGAATAGCAGAAAAAGGTTTGCTACACAGAAATTACTACATCAAGTCTCAAATATATATAATCTATTCATTCATTTGTTATTTATGTTCTCCGTAATGATAGTTAAATTATTCTATTCTTTGTCCAGTGAGAAAAAGGCTCATTTAAATGTAAATCTGTCTTTGGGTTATGTTATTACAGTTTGAATGCAGAAAAAAACATTTTATGATGTCCAGTAGATAAATGAAGCAAAGACAAATGTCATGTTCTTGTTGAATGCTGAGAGGATTTGTCTTTACAGGGTTTCTGTCAGTTTACGCTCTCGCCTCTTCAGACTGGGAAACAGTGGGGCATGCATCACTGTGGAATGAGAGAAGCAGTGCTGTAATTGGTCAAACTAGTGAGGAGTCTGCATGTGTTTTCTACAGACACAAGGAAACCCCATCTGTGAGTTGCATACTGAGCAAAATAGCTGATAACATCACTTCAGGCTGTGTTCATGAGTGCATTATTCACACACAACACACCAAGCTGTTGTTCACACAATAATCACTCAGATTAATGTATTTGCTTCTGATAGATTAAAGGAATCTGTAGCAGATTAAAGGAAATGCCTGAATAAATTTGGAGAAATGTAAAAATGAAATGTTTGTTGAAGCAATTGATATGGCCCTACCAGTCTTAGTCTTTTATTTCTCATTTTATCTATCTCATGATCAATCTCATGATATGTAACTATTGTAAGACAGTGCCATTGCACTGGAAAGTACATCAAGAGTAAAACACAAGCCCCATTTCAGCTGTAAAAGTTAGAAAATAGGCCATGACACAGGGGATTAATGGACTGTTGCAGAGCCCATTGTGTAACCAACCAGTGTCGTGTGTGCACAGGTGTGTGTGGTGCAGTGGTGTAGTGCAGTGCAAATGGTTTAATCAAGATAAACATAGTCAGCAGCCATGTGTGATAGCAGTGTGCTACTGGGGAAACTTCACATTTATCACACATTTCTCCTCTTGCTTTGTTCAGATGGCTACAGACATTTAATGAACTGGAGGAAAAGACTTTCACACCTTGTAAAGCAGCTGTGCACAACAGATACTATAACAGCCACACATTAATCTGTAGAGGACTCAAGGTTGACTTACTTACATTCCTACGGGCATATTTGTTTGCCTTTATTGGATCACAGAGAGGTTAAAATAAACACAAGGGAGAAGGAATGACATGGAATCAGCAGACACACTGAGATAAGTATACTGTATGTTTAAAAAAAACCCTTCACTAATGAGTTCGTTCATGTCACTTTCTCTTTTAAAGAAAATTAATTGACAATTATTTTTTTTAATTAACTGTTTTATCTATAAAATGACATTTATTATACGCTAAGTGACAAGGCTTAACATTTGCCAGCTCCTGGTTCCCACCAAAGATTTTGCCCTTTACCATCATACTAAATATAAAGGTCCAGTCTGTAACATTTATGGGAATTAATTGGTAGAAATTAATTAGACTACAGAGAGGTTTGTATACTGTATGTGCATACATACTGTAGAATTAAAATAGTTTGGATTTTGCAGCCTTATAATAAATAATTTTTTTAATTACATAGTCAGCAAATTAATGTGTCCAAACAAAATATGGTCCTGAATGAATAATGAAAATAATTGGAGGTTTATCAGCCCCACCAGTTGGTTAATTATGATAGTACAATTAGTGTTTAGAATTCCCTTGTTGGCTTATCACCAGATTGTCTTTTATGTGGTTTAACTCCAGATATCTATACTCAGCAAAACTCAATTATTTCTCTCTTACTTTGGGTGTTGTTGCACTACACCACATGTAAAAATCACATATAGCCAAAATGATTGTCAAGCTCTGGATAGAAAAACCAAACAGTTAGAGCATTGCTTAAACTCAAAGTGACTTTGTGAAATCATTGCTCAGTGTGTGGTTGTCTTCTTTGATTTGTCATGTGTCAGCCCTTCCTGTTTCTGATATACACTGCACAGACACACATGAGTACTTGAGTCAACTATGTTGAATAAAATATCTCTTCTATTCCTTTCCTCAAAGGTTTTGATATGCAAAGTGGTTTGCTACATTGCAGAAGACCAGCTTTTTCAGTGGACAGAAAAGGTATGCTCTGTTCATTTGGTATTGTGATTGCTTTTTTTGTCTCATCAGCAGATCTTTAAGCGCAGCAGTGAAACAATAAGAACTGTGCAGAATTCCATAATAAGTATCCATAGTGTAGTGTATGAACAGGACCACAAGGTTACATAAGAAAAACCACTTCATGTCTAGCCACTTGCCTCTACATCTGCTAAGAAAATGTCTAATCAGCCAGTTCTATCATGGCACCTCAGTGTTATTTTTATTTTTTTTTCCTTTTGGCTTCTCCCTCTCTCGGGTTTGCCGCAGCAGGTGATCTGAATGTTTTTTTTATGTCGGATCTTCTGGTTACAAGCCCAACCCTTCTGCTTGGCCATGGGCTGCCCTAGTGGCACCTCAGAGTGTGGCTGAACAATTAATCATTTTAAACTAAAAACACAATTAGCAATGGAAACTATTTCATTATTCTATCTTCATTGTAAATTTAAAAACATCAAACTTGTACACGGAGAATACAATGTGTTTAAGTTTTCAATCTTGCAATAGACTGTAGAACAGTTACTGTCAGGTGGTTATGGTCCATCAATATTGCTGCAGGTAACTATTATTTTCAAGCATTATTTTCTCTGTTATTGGAGTACAAGTTTAGTCCCCAAAATTTCAGAAAAAGTTGTTTGTCGTGTCTCCCAAACCTTGATATAAATAGATGTTTTATTTTGTCCACAAACTAAAATTGATAACTTTTAATGATTTCTATTTTATATGGAGCAAGGAAACCACAACATTATTAAAAAAATGTTTGAATTCATTATCAAAAACTGGTTGACAATTAATTTGGCAAATGATCAATAATGGATTAATTTATTAATCATTGCATTCCTGAATGCTTATAACACGCAGTATTAAACTGAATCTTGCTGGAAAAATGTGCAAGTACATATTGAATAATAATAGCCAGATTGTTCAGCCTAAGCTCTGCCAAAAAGCGTGCAGGCATGGTCAGACATTGTGGGTCATGTATGTGTTCAGTGTTATAATGGTGTACATTATAACACTAACAAAAGTGGCTATAGCTTACCACATTAAGTTATGAGCAAGTAAAAAACAATCAATCAGTGAAGGCTTTTTTCATAGTGATTAATAAAGGTGATGTTGTTTTGGATTGTTGTTTCTCTTGTAGGTGTTTGACTGTCTCCAGCACAGAGAACTGAATGTGACTGTTTTGTCAGATAGCTCTGTGGCTGATTATAAGACAGCAAACTATCTGTGCACCAGCTCTGCCCCCTTCCTGCGCTCTCTCCACACTCACACATTCCGTGGCCAGCCTGTTTGCCCATCACTGGAGCAACCAAACATAATTACTGGGCTTCCAGCTGCAGGTACCGTTATTGCACACTTTTATTTTCACTAATTCAGGTGTCTCAAATTCACATTTACTGTAGACACAACAGACACTAGAAGCACATATTATTCACCATACTGTGCTCTATGAATAGTGAAGCGTTGCTTCTTTAGATTAGAGATCAGCAGCTTTCTGCTGCAGATGAGACCTGATTTACATCCAAATAACTCCCTGGTTAAAAAAAAACCTGGATATTTTTCTTTTATGATAATTAAAAGATACTGAAGATACTCAAAAGTAAGCTGTATTTTAAATGACTGCTTTTACACAGTCAAAAAATAACAAAAGGCAAACAAAAAAGGCAAAACTCCCATTAAGTAGCTGGTTATGGTGCTTTTAGTTTACCTAGCGTAATCTGCTCCACATCTTTGAATAATGAAGGTCTGCGTTGAGGGCTATGTTAACATTTTACAGCAGTATGTTGTGCTTAAGGATTTTATAGATAAAACAGTTAATTAAAAATGAAGGTGACATTGTATAACTGGGCCTTGTTGATTTTTAGATACCATTTTGTTGCTTTCTTTTACAAATTTATATTACCTGAGGAAGATTTTGATAGTGAATCAAATTGAAAAAATGGCTTTCCAGTCACACTCATTTTGAAAACGTCATACACTGCAGAGCTTATGATAGAATCGCCATGAATTAATGCAGCAAAGTGCTGCAGTTTTACGATAGTATTGGTCTCTTTGTTGTGACTATAAATCCAGCTTAAGTCAGGTTTGATTCTCCACTGTTTCCTTGGATGTGTCCTTGAAGAATAAACTGAATCTCAAATCCATCCTCACCCGTGGTGTGTGTATGTGGGGAAGAACTGTAAGAAGTTTCAGACCAAAGTGTCTGCCAACTAAATGAAATGTGGCTCCATTAGGCTTCACTCCCATCACTGAGAACACAGTCCTGCATCCAGATTTGGTCATTTTCATCATGATGCATTTGAAGACATTGACTGTCTAACAAACTACTGTAAAAAAAAAACTTGAGCATCGGTCACTGAGGACTGACATGTTACTGATCTGATGTTGAGCTGTCCAGTCTTTATAGCTGCACTTTTTTTTCATTGTGTAGTTGTCATATTAACCTTGCATTCTTTTACTTTGTGCTGTTTCATCAGTCCTGAACCACTGCCAAGTCCACGGCATCGCCACTGTTGTTTACCAGTGTTACAGTGATGTCATTGGCCCTGACTCTGTCTCTATGGAGACCTACAAGCCTGCTCTCACCAAACTTGGGAAGTCCTTACAGGTGAGCTGTTTTTCTTTGTAATATCTGAGCAGGCTTTTGAAAGTGTCAGAAAGTGGAAAAATCAGATGTTTCCCTAATTTCACAGATATTTAAAATAAATGATGCCCACAAAGACGAACATCTGCACCTCAGGTGTTGTTGTTGTTAATACAGGTTTTGGCTATGAAATAAATGATATTAAAAGTGAATAATTTATACTAACATTTTTTGTGAAAGTATCAAAGTGTTCAATCCGGGAGATTTGCCCTTATATATACAGTACAGACTTCTCAAAATGAATTAACACTCAGCCATGCCCACAAAATAGTCACCCAGGACCCATTTCGAATTTTGGCATGATTTGGGGTGTTTATCTGATATGCTGTGTTTTTAATTTAAAATCATGATTATCCTATTAATATATTATTTGTATTTTGTTTGCCCTTGGCAATAATGTGTTCACCACCTTTTTATTATGTTTATATAGCATATAGCTGAAATAACCTTAAGCACATAATCTTTTTGAAAGAGCTCAAATGTTGCCTAACATAAATGAATGCATTTGTGATAATTAAACTTAAAATATAACTTTTATAATTTTAATTTTTTTGTGTTTGTTGTTCTCCTAAGGTGAACTCTTCTCTGAGCACAGACATCCTCCTCAAGTTTGTCAAAACCACTGACATTCAGAGTAATCTTTATATCTAAAAAATGGCCATGTTGCACACTGAGTGGTGCAGGTAGCTTGTGTTTTTCTTGCATAAATTACTGTCTTTTTTAAAATAAAGAAATCAAGTAAAAAAAAAAGCCTCAATGATTAATTTATTTTATTCTTGTGTCCTTCCATCAATGATTTGTCCCATTATTGTGTTTGCTGTTAGCAATTTACAAATGTATGAATTAATAATAAAATGCATGCATTGAGGGAACTGCAGTATGCCTTCACTCTATATAGAACTCTGTCAACCCCTGCCTTTTTACAAGATTTGTAACATACAATACAAAAGACATTGAAATTTGTATTGGCTCATGTTACAGCTGAGTCACACAAATAGCTAGAACTGTTGCTTCCCAGGAAGAAGATTGCCACTTTGCTTCCTGGTTTGGGCCTTTCTGTGTGTTTCAATGTTCTCTGTGTGTGTGTGTGTGTGTTCTTGTACTTGTTGTAGAGTGAGGACCAAAAATCATATAAACCCTACAGAATGAGGACATTTTGTCTGGTTCTCACTTTTCTTCACCTCTTAAAAGGGCTTTTTCAGGGTTAAGACCTGGTTTAAGGGCTAGAGTTAGAATTGGGTGTAGGTTAGGGTTAGGCATCTAGTTGTGATGGTTAAGGTGCTAGGGAATGTATTATGTCTATGCGGGTCCTCAATCAAAGCGCAAACATGTGCATGTGTGTGTTCTCCATTTTCTTCCCACAGTCCAAAATGTGCAGAGATTTATGGAACACTCCAAATTAACCATATGTGAGTGTGAAAGTGAATGGCTCTTCATATTTGCCCTGCAATGGACTGGCAACGTGTCCAAGTGTATCCCACCTTTCCCCATATTTCAGCTGGGATTGGCTTCAGCGTCCCCGCGAGCCTCGTGGAGGATAAAGTGTTTGACAATGAATGAATGAATGTTACAGCTCTCTGGTTCCTGAATATTAGATGGAGTTTTGATATTTCAAGCTGGTAGTGTTTTTCAGTTGGTGCACTAATTTGATCCAATGTGAGATGTCAATGCTTTTAAATTCAGCACTAATATTCTTTACTTACTCACATACACATTATACAGTATAATACCATTAATGTTAAGACATTTAGGTTGCCATGTTTCTGTGCACACACTGTGCATTATTATTAATGTAGTAATGAAATAATATACATGCTGTCCCCTCTCTCACTTAATACATTTATCTGGAGCTGCAATATTTAATTGAACCTTCTGAAAAATAACAGTACGCCAGGGGTGCTACTCCTACCAGTTCCGTTGCAAATGACGTCACTTCCGCCATGGCACACGTCTGCGGACAGTCTCCTGGGCTACAGATGTATGCTATTCACTCAAACAAACCTGTTGATGTTTGGTAACCCGTGCTCAAAGAAATTGCAGCGTGAATATTACTTTCATTTTTCGCTCATTCACGCCGTTAAAAATTAGTGCGCATGAAAAATCGACAGAACCGTTTAAATATTTGAACGGTGTGTTAGAAGCACTTTACGTCCGCTTAGTTAGCAAAGCTAACCATGAGTGCTAAACGGAGTAAAGCCCCGACCAATGGCAAAAACAAAGCTGCAGTCATTCGTAGAGACAAGCAGCGAACCTCCAGAACTAACAAGGTTCTGGCTGAAAGGAACCAGGCGGTGGCCGCAGTGGGTGCCTGGGTGGAGGGCGGACCAGACTTCTTGGAGCACCCGTTTGTAAGTTAGGCACTTTTCGCCACTGACAATAGCTAGCTTGTAGTTGCCAGGCACTTTGCAGGGATATTCTCACCTGGATGAATGGATCAGGTATAAAGCACTCAACAAATCGTAAATTGGAGGAAAATATGAGATTGAATAAAAAAACACAAATGACACTGAAACATCAATGAAGTTATAAATATAAGAGCATAAAAAGCCGAACAGAATAGTAAAAAAAAAAACACAACACAAAAAACTGCCTTTTAATAGCCTTCGTATGACCAAATTATGCAAATAGACAAATTATACTCACCTTATTGTATTAGATGTTTGTGTCTTCCATTTTGTTTGAATAATTATATTAAAAAAAAATCATGTTCTTTTGCAATAGTTTCAATTTTCCATTCTGTTTTTACTCGTGCTATAATTAAACGTTATAAGGACACTCTAGTGTATTTTCCTTGCAGTAATTTTGCAATAAATGGCTAAATTAGACAAAAGTCCATTATCTATTTTTGACAGCACACTTTAATTAAATGTATTGTTTATTGTTTTCTGAAGCCTTATGCAAATTAAAATAGACACGTAGGACACATCCACCTATTTTCAGGGTGTTATGTGAATATTAATATTTTAACTGAACATTTTTTTACATTGGCCTCCATTTTGTGTGCGCCACAGCCTTCATAAATAATCCCAGACAAATATGACAAATATTTGTATGGGTAGTGATACAGTTTTGCATTGATTTGGATTCTGATGAATACAGAACACACCCAGAAAGAAACAAAATGAAATACCCAACTAAATGTTCCTTGGAGATTAATTTTGCAAAGTATTGCAGTGAGTTTAGAATAAGGATTCTTTAAGTTTTTATTACACACCTACATATCAATCTGTATAGTCAGCTGAAATGTATTACACTCTTTGTCTCTACACATAGCTGGTGTGTAAATATTAAGTCAGGTTGGAATTGCTGATTCAACAAAGTCACATGAATATTGAATATAATTCTTCCTGGAGTAATTTAAGCAGTCTTCCCATGTCCATGTGTGGTGTGGGATGATTTAGGCTCTTGCTTTGATAACTGAGGAGCTGCAGGCGGAGAGAAGAAGGGAGACTGAAGAAAGCCTTAGACGATTTCAGGATGAAGTGCGCCACCGTGTGGCAAAGCACTCCCAAGTCTCCAAACAGCGACATGAAATTCAAACTGTAAATTTTACCATTGGTAAAGAAAAAGCACAACACACAAAATTTTTTAACATCTGATTTGCTTTTTTGTTATTGAACCTGTGTGTTTTAATCCTCGTTGTAAAATTGTGGTTGTTTAAGTCAATCCTGGCAGGACTATCCCACAACAGTATGGAGTCAAGGTCCAGCATGTGTCTTCTGGGGAGAAGGTGATGTCTGAGGGAGGTACTGCACAACAGAGCTATCAGGAGGTGAGTGGGTTAAGTATAGTTTGGTTTATTAGGATTCCCCATTAGCTTTTACAGCAGTCAACAGCTACTCTTACCAAAGTCCACATTTAAGAAATTATACAATACATCCACAGTATCATGACAATTTAAATATAAAATGATTTTATATAACAAAATCATATAGGGCAAGAAAAAGAAAAAAATACTGAAGTGCATGTCATAAAATAATTGGCTGAAACAAATATCACAATATTTCACATAGTGTGAAAAACATTTTGGCACATCACTTTAGCACAGTTAGGGGAATGTCCTGTTTCATTTGCCATCATGATGGTAAGCGTGTGCACAAAGTCAGGTCCTTGAGGCAATGTTTCTCCCAGTTTGATGTGAAAGAACTTGACTTGTCAACATAAAGTCCTGACCTCTTCCTCATCCATTACCTCTGGGAGGAACTTGAAAGCTCACTGTCAACCAGTCCTTATCAGCCATTGTCACTTTGTGGCCTCACCAGTGCTTTGGTGCATGAATAGCTACAAGTCCTAACAGCAAGGTTCAAAAGTATTGCAGGAAGACTGACAGCATAAGAGTGGAAGCTGTTATAGCAGGTGGATACCCATGGTTTCATAAAGATAATTTTAGCTAACAAATGCTGTCATAATTTTATCTTATAAATACCCAGGAATTGCTGTGTAAGATATGCTGTGTAAGGCACAAAGTCTTTAATGTATAAAGACAGTGTCTTATAGAGTAATTGTTTCAGCAGAGGGCCCTGCACATACTAAATCTTTACAGTTATTCATAGGGCTGTAACAATTAATTGATCATTTATCAATTATTAAATTCATCAGTTTGAGTGGTTTTTCAATAATCCATATAAGCTTTAGATTTTTCAGTTTCATAAATGTGAATATTTTCTGGTTTCTTTGCACCATATAATAAACAAATCAGTAATTTTGGTTTGTAGACAAAACGACATTCAAGGACATCATAATTTCCAGGTTGGCTTAACACCGAAATTTGACATTTTCTCGACCAAATAAGTACTTGATTAATCAAGATCATAATCAACAGATTAGTCGATTATGTAAATAATCATTAGGTGCATTCTAGTTATTTATAATCAAAATTAAGAGATATTACTCCATATGTTGTTTATAATGATTTTAATAGCTGAAGATCAGGTTGCTATCAGATACTTGTATATTCAACATACCACTGGCCTGTATTGATCAGCTCAACAAATCTAGTATTATCTGGTCCTGTTGTGTTTCTGTGCTGGTCAGAGGTTGCCTGTGCATCTTGACAGATTGATTTAGATTTTCTATATAAACCCTTTGTACTGTATTTCCTCTCAGTAGTGTGAAACTGCAGCATGTGTTGCTTATGGCAGTAAGACTTATAACATAGTTTCCTTGTGTGAGTGATAAAATAATATGATATCTAGAGGATTATTTATTTCCATGATTTTCCAGTCACGTGAGGGCATGAGGAAGGTAAGACTCAGGCTGGCTGCGTGTCAGATGAGCCCGCATGAGGACATGATGTCAGACCTTCCTGGGGGAAAATGGAACGCATCTCCAACCAGACATGTGAGTGTCTCACGGTTGTTCCTCTTTTTATATTTCCTTTAAGTGAGTGTGTGTTGTTTCACATTAATAACAATGATTTTCCTCTGTACCCAACAGAAAGCTGAACATCATGTGGTGAGAACAGAGCAGGAAGTGGAAGAGGAGGAAGGAGAGGCTCAGACAAAGGAAGAAGATAATTGTTTCTTCACCGGCCAACATGAATGTCCTCTTGTTCAGCAAAAGGTCAGGTACCACCCAGGGTCCATCAACGTGTCATCAGTGTTCACTCTCTGCCATGTTGGTTAATAAACTCAATGACGATGCATGCCATATAGACAAATTAACTCATGCCTGTCGCAGACAAATCTAATGCTTATAGTTCAAAATTCCATTGCATTTGCACTGTGTGCTGAATAAGGATGTGATACATCATAATCTTATCCATCACATTGTGCAGCTGAAGCATATAGATGATAAATAAATGAAAAGGCTACTGATGTTCTATATGTTTTTTTCCCAAACAATACCATATGCATTCTCTGGACTGTTATTAAAAAAAGCAACCAAAATGTAAGGATAAATTTTAATAAAACTCTTGAGTGCCAGCCAGGACCTTAGCATTTACACTGACAAAGTACGGAGCTTGAGGACGTACCAAAACCTTTTGGTTTTGATTTCACTCGAAGATGTTTGCACCTTTGTTTATTCATACTCATTTTAATCTGGTCAAAACTGAATGATAGCTGCTGACTCTGTTCTGCCTGTGTACATGTTTCAGGTTAGAGAACAAGTGATGTTGGATACTCACAAATCACAGCCTGATTCTGGTTTTAAGTCCAACCTCAGAGAGACACAGGTCCTGTGGCCTCTGAATGACCAAGAGCTGAAAAAACAGGTAAGCATCAGTCATACAGTACATGTGAATCTGTTTAATTTTTTACACACCATCTGTTAAAGCAGATGTCACAGCACTCTTGTCTCTGCAGCGTCAGTCTCAGTTCCTCATGCAGCGCCGTCAGTTCATGGACAATGAAAGAGAACAAGTGAAAGAGAATAATCAGCACAGGAAACACCTTAAGAGAACAGCAAGGTGATGAGACTGCAGCATTTTCTTCCGTATCATGTCCCCTCATTTGTGTACAGGGTCAAAGTGATTTTAAACAGAAACTCTTAGTAACAGGCTATAGAACATTATTAACGTATTGATGTACAAAATTGGTGACAAGTAAATATTGTTTTTTTTTCATCAAAATATGGCCTGATTCTATGCACTTACACATGAATACTTATTTCATGTCATGGTTCGGCCTTAGTAACAGTTTCTTTTCAAATGTGTTTTTCCTCTTCACGGCAGAATCAAAGCAGAGAAAGAACAGATTCGTCTGAAGGAAGAGAGAAGGTTGGAGAGAGCTCAGCAACTTGCAGAGGCCAAACAGATGCTGGAGGAAAGAGAACTACGGATTCTGGAACGACTGAAGCTTGAGGAGGAGGAGAGAGCCATGAAGCAGCAGTGGAGAAGAAAGGAGGAGAAACGAAAAGTATCTACCAGGTAAATTAATGGAGCTGAATTTGCTAACACCTGATATGTATTATTTCTGCTATTATATTTATGTATAATATAGTTTTATTAAATGTACGATTCAAAAAAGTTACCACTAAGATTTGTAACAATGGTTTGAAGGCTTATGTGTTACATTTGTTTGCTTTAAGCTGGTTTGGTTAAAAGCTGGACCTAGAGCATCTGGTCACCTTCCATGTAGACTTTGCTTAACCTTGTTGGTGGTGTGATGACAGTATTTCTGTTAACCTCTCTTGTTTTATTTGTGAAATATTAATATTATAATATTCTCACAGACCAGACCAGAATTAAAATGCATGTGTATTTTTTTTCCTTTCATACAATAAAATGAACCAAACTATACAGCCTTAAAGTTGTGTAATGGCTTTATAAAGCTGAAGATAAAGAGGTTGATTGAAACTCTCTGCAGGTTCATTGATGCTCTCAGAGCTCAGATGAAAGAGCGACTGTCTCAGGAGAAAGTTGAACTTCCTCCTCTTTGCTGCTGTGCGTCGTCTTTTTGGGACTCCCATCCCGACACATGTGCTAACAACTGTGTTTTCCACAACAATCCCAAAGGTACCATCCGCACACAATGTCACCTGCTTCACTGTTTACTATATACACACTACCAGTGAGCTTCAGTGGAAGAAAAAGAAAATAATTTAGACACATTTTTCTCTTCCACAGCATATGCGCAGGCTTTACATTCAGCAATACTGAGTTTGGATTTACGGTAAAGGAAGTTGGTGAACTGCGTTGGAATTCCTCTTGAAGAAACTGGTTCTTTGCTTTTCGTTAAGTCTGTGTATAAAGCAACACTTTGGTAAATACAGTCTAGTAATCAAACTAGAGCTGTGTTAGAGTATTGATTTCAGTGAGATCTGTTTGTAGGAAGTGTCCAACTTATGGGGAAAAAAAGCAAACTGGAGAAACACTTTGCTTTAATTGAAGTGGGCTCAAAATGTCTTGACATCTACAAGATGAATTGACTCGAATCATGCCTGAAACTAAGAACAGTCCCATCAACTTTAGTGAAGCCAAAATGTCAAACATGGTGTGCATTACACCTGCTTAACATCAGCATGTTAGTGCTGTCACTGCTGTTTGTTTTAAAACAAATGTAATAAAATATCACACAACCTCTCAAGAATGTAGCTCTATTTCATGTATTTATTTTTTAATAAATAAAGCCATTTTTTTTATGTTTTTAATGATTCTTAATAGTTGGGCACTCTATATTGCCCATAAGAGTGAATGGTTGTCTGTCACTATGTGGCCCTGTCATGGACTGGCGACCTGTCCAGGGTGCACCCTGCCTTTCGCCCTATGTCAGCTGGAGTTAGGCACCAGCGTCCCCCACAACCCTCATGTGGAGAAAGAAAGCGGTAGAAAATGTGTGAGTGAGTCTAGGGCATTTACTCGGGAGCGATGGTGTTACGTTAATCTAGGCCTTAACTTTGTTTTTTGTTGCCTGCAGTACCGTGATTGACCACTAGTATTTATTTGCCAGTGTTAGTCAGTATCCAGCGCTTCCAGATTCAGCTATTTCCGGTATGTCGTCACTTCGTGAAGGAGGTCACATGGCTACCGGGACGGTCCGTCTGGAAAATCGACAGGAATAATCACATTTTTCTAATAATAATCATTATTTTCTATTCATAACAGACGCCTCTTTTTTGGATGCGTATCACAGTCGCATGGAGGCAGTCTGGCTCTTCTCCGCGGTACATATAAACCCAACAGAACAGAATGGAGAACCGCTCGGTGTTTATGGATTTTAGCTTTCTAAACAAAGCTAAACCACTGCCGATTTATGTATTTAGCACCTAGCATTTGTTTTACACCAACAAGCTGATTTTTATCAGACCGGAATTACCAGTTTACACTTTGCTGCTAAGTACGTACTCGTCTCTTCGTTGGTTTCTGTTATAACGCGTTAATAATAAGCAGCCGGTTTCATTCTTGAACAGCTGCTCGTGCTGCTGCTTTTCGTGGCCATGCCTGGGACCGGACTGTGATCGTTCTTGTTAAAAATTAAACCCAAAGGCTCTTTCTTTGTTTTTTGTTTATTTATTATTTTTTACAAAAATGAAATCTCCTCTGGCTCCCGGGATACGACTCATCACTTCGTTTTCTCGAGATAGTTGGTAAGTTTCCACTTTCGTCCATTCCCACTCCAGCCTCCCAACAAACAGCCTCATTACACGACAAGTCTCGTCAGAGTGTCCACTTATCTCTCTGCTGTAAATGTTTAGCTCATCCACATCGATAAACAAACACGTGTTCTGTGGATTTCTAATAGGCCTTTTACAGGCACTCATTCATCGTGTTGTTTCGCATTATCTCATTACATGTTATAAGCTCATTACTATTATTTTATCTTGGTTGCAAAGATGGACTCAGTTTTCTCATTTAAAAACACGTCATTTTTAGGGCTTTCTCCCTTATTGACAACCCAAATCAATGCATCCATCAATAAGTTCAGAATTTAAGGAATTTGCCACCATTTGAACCACTTGATTTTAATAACACTTTAGCCTGCAATATATTTTGAAGCTGTAGAAGAATATAATCATTACTTAATTTTGATTTTGTCCAAATCTATGATGTATCTTATTTATTTGTGGCTGTTTTTTTTATCAATTAACCTGCTAGTCATCCTTTCAGTGTAAGATTTATCATTTTCATCAAACAGAAGAAAATGCAGTGCTTTTTTCATTCCTAAACAATCTGAGTTCACATATTTCAAACACTGTTGTAAGTTGATAACACAAAATAACCTAAAATACACACAATTGACAAATCTAGTTATCAGATCCCTACTATTAATCACTTTAAAAAAGTTTTTAATTGCACAGTATACTCAATCCTCCACTCAGTCATATCAGTAACAATTTACAGTTAAATTCATAACTTCTATTTAGTTTCCTCAGGCGTATGTGCATATGTTTATACAAGAGCAATGTGTAGTTTTTTGAAGTGATTTTGTCAATATGCTTTATATAAATATGGTTAGTGTTTGTCTTGTACTTGTTATGCCTCCTAATTTGATTTCTTTGAAATAAAAACAATGTATCAGTTGGCATTTCAGTTTACTCATAGTCTGGTTCCAAAGATCTTGAGTTGTTTATAAGGTAATAACAGGTGTACACATTTGACAACATTTTTGTCTTATCAAAGTAAAATTAGAACTGAGAAGATAAATCATTTAAAATATCAAAACATCTATCAAATCACCTAATTTATTGTTTCAGCACTAGTGGTTGCAAAACGTTACTGTAACAACAGTTTAATTATGGCTGCGGCTAACAATTGTTTTCATAATCGATAAATCTGTTGCTCAGTTGAGTACTTGTTTGGTCCATGAAATGTCAGAAGATGTTGAAAAATGTTGATGACCGTTTCCCAAACCTCAAAATTAAAACAATTACATTTTGCTCGTGGACCCTAAACTTATTCATCCTATAGTCGGTTGAATTCCAGCACTCCGTTGCAAAATACTCACAGGGGTTCTTGATGTACTAGTGTACTTTAGGATGAGCAGGTCATGTTAATTAAAATTCTGCCTCACATTGTCATGACATGTCTTAAGACTGTGTGATTAAAAAGAAAAACAATGAAGACCCAGAGAAGCCTTGAGCGTGTGTAGTGTCATAAAGGTAGATATTACGTGTCTGATCTAGGGACCATTTTACCATTGTTCATATAGGTATTATTGTTTTTTTTTTTGTAATACAGTACATTAGTATTATTATTCACTTACTGATTAAGTTTATGATGAATGAATTAAATTTGATTAATGGAATGCTGAAAGTTATTTATTTAAATATTTTGGTGTTATAAATCTGTTACATTTTTTTTACTGACATGTTATGTACTGTAGTTCAAATTGATCTTTAACTTGTTCTTTTCATTTCTTGTAATATTAACTATTATTAAAAGTACTATCTACTCATGTGATGCAACTTTTGCCATCACATCTTTACTCCAATCTTATTTCTGCAGGTATCGCAGTTTCATCCTTTTACTCACGTTCCTCTTCTACACAGCCTACCATCTGTCGCGGAAACCTATTAGCATTGTCAAGGTTAGTAGACTTGTTCACTTTCTTATTTATCTACAGCTTTACTGGAGTTTTACATAAGCTTCAAATGTGCGTCATATGCTGTCGAAAAGATGATTCATAGGACGTCTTCATATTAGTTTGGATGTTAAAGCAGTTGGTGAAAAAAGTTGTCCCCTGTGTATGTCAATAAACAGGGATTACAAAGGAGATAAATGACGAATGTTCGGAATGAATGATCTTTAGTGCTTAATTTACACTCATAATGTCTTGTTACTGACCAAAGTTATAGTCAATTGCAGCCCATGCACATGTTCTTTTTTGCACTGTTTCTGTGGTGGTTCCTTTGCCTTAATCAGTGTTTTTTTTATCTCCAATATTCAGAGTCAGCTGCACAGAAACTGCTCCATAGTTATTCGGCCAGTAGACCTTAACGTAACCAACAATGCTACCTGGTGTGATTGGGTGCCTTTTGGTAAGTCCATTGCTTGTTAATTTGGATACTGATGAGCCAAGAGTGTAGACTGGTCCTGGAGGATTAATATAGAGTTTTAAAGATGGACTGTTTATCAGGAAGTGCAGAACTGTTGAGAGATTTCACCTACTGATAGAGGTCCTGTGTCGGTACACAGGTGTTTTCAGTTAAACTGCTCAAACAGACCTTAAGCCTGAAGGAGTTGCTCATTTCACTTAATACTACTTGGTTTGTATTTCTTGTTTGTAGGATAATAAGTAATCAGGATTACACTCCTGTCTTTAGACTACTCTCTTCCATGCCTACATGACTGAAATACTGTAAGCACCATTTAGGCTTGTGTACATGACACATAACATCTCACACTTTAATTAAGTTTTGTATGCTGAAGTCCAGACCCAGCACTCTATGTAGTGTATTCTATTTTGTATTTATTAGTAGCTCCAAAATGTCCCAAATCAAAAAAACCTCCCGAGCTACAAGTACTGTAGATTATGTCCACTACGTCGACTATTGCTGAGTGTTAGTGTAAGACTTAATAATTCTGTGGCAATTACTGCTTAGGAAATGATAGCAAAATTTATCTCCAAAATGTTCTGTAATCTTTTGGTATTCTGTTGTCATTGCACACTATATAATGGCTCTTAATTCAGGCCCAGACTCTCCCATCACTGCAGAGACAATGGGTTTATTTTTAACTGATTTGGTTCCATAGCACAATTTTCAATGTTGTTGCTCAGCAAACTGGAGAATATTTTTATCTTTGTCATCTCTCTAGACCAAGACAACTATCAGACACTGTTTGGGGTCTTGGATAATTGTTTCCTGGTTGCCTATGCCTTCGGCATGTTTTTCAGGTCTGTATGTGCTGCTGATTACAAGTCTTTGTAGTGTTTTATATTTTTATCTGATTTTGTGCGGGGTGTGAGTTGTAACCGTTTTTAATTCACAGTGGGATATTTGGAGAGCGGCTCCCTTTGCGGTATTACCTGAGTGTTGGGATGCTGATGAGTGGATTGTTCACAGCTCTGTTTGGCCTCGGTTTCTACTGGAACATTCACTCTTTGGGGTACTACGCCTTCATCCAGGTAAAATGCATTCCTACAAATGTCTGGGTTTGGTTGCAAACTCAGTTTTTTCTGTTGTGTGAGTTTGTTTGAGTCAAAAAGAGCCTCAGAATGGGACTAACAGCAGGTTTACATCCTGTGTTAACATTTAGAAATGTATGTGCATAATGCAACAATCTCTCATCCTTTTTTGGCAGGACTAATGCATGTATACAATCCATTCAAAATAGCTTTATAATAGGGAAACACTGAAATCAGCTGAGCTGTTTATTGTGGTCGCCCGACTGAATTTTAAGCTATTTCAACACAAATAAACCATGTTTCATTGGTTGCTCAACTCTACAAGAACTGAAAATTGCTCTATTTTATGTATTTGCCCTTTGCTAGCTTAGTCTATTGTAAATACTGACATCGTCAGAGGATTTTTGTTTCACTTCTTGTTTTATGACCTTCTGACTGGTAGTAAGCCAACTCACTCACTTACATCCAGAGTGGACTGCTTCTGTGATTTCATGGGAATAGGAAGAAACCTATTTTCTTCCCGTTGTTGTGTGCTAAATTCGAAGCTAATTATCGTTTTCTTGTTTACTAATTTAGTCTTTGAAATGTCAGAAATGGGTAGAAAATTGCAAACGAAAATGTTTCACAAATGCAATGTGATGTTTGCCAATTACTTGCCTGATCCACAGTCAATTATCAGTCAATTCACAAGTCTTTCCTGAATACAGGTGTGATCGCTGTGAGCTCTGTGGGTCAGTACAGAACTCATTTATCACCCACTCCCTTTACAAATGTAGAGATCTCACGGTGGCTTAGTCAGCCCTGTCTCACATATCATATGACTCAGCTGCATCATATGACTGCAGGCATGTGTCTGGGCTTATAAAGGTTAAGTGAGAGAATGTTAAGCACTGCGCACTGGTCTTTTACGGTCCTCTTTTATATGTTCATGTTTGTACTGGCATTATGTGGCTTTGTTTCTGCACTGCAAAAATCGACTGGTTTCTGCTCGTTTCACTCTGCAGGTGATGAACGGACTGGTGCAGACCACTGGGTGGCCCGCAGTAGTCGCTTGTGTTGGAAACTGGTTTGGAAAGGGGAAGTGAGTAGAGGTGGCACAAACGTGCTGAATCTACACTTTTTTTCTGTTGTTGCTGGCTGACAACACATGCATATTTTACCAATCTTAGACCCATGACTTAAAATCCAAATCCTGAGGTCTAGCATAAGTATCTGTGAAAACCTAAAGACTGGATGGCCTGGTTCTTAAAGAAGAGCTTCCAACATATGTAGGTTAAATAAACACCAGAATGACCACACATATGTATATTTTTGACCTTCAGCATTTAAAGAAGTTACTGCAATCCAAAATAATAAAAAAAACACGCTGGGGCAAATTTGCTAGATTTTCCAACAATACAAAAATAAGAAGCTGCACTTACACTCGACATTACACTGTGTTCATGCACAAACATGTGTGCATATATAACTGTCCCACTGTACCAACAAAGTATATTTTAAACTCCAGTTAAAAGATATGTGAATACTTAAGAACTGGTTCAACTGGTTCTTTAACAAACGCTGCAAACACGTCTGGGTTAATAAACAAACAAACAACAGAATGACATCATGATGGAATGATTTGATTACTAGGTCTGAACTCTCTGTAAATAATAGTGCCACACCTGTTTGACTAGGTGCACACTTTTCACTGGTCTATAGCCATGCAGCACACTCCTGCACCAGAACCCTTGTTTTCCTGATGCTGACCAATGTAAAAATTGTAACTATCTGGTCTGAGATTCACATTTCCCCCCCAGAATAAGGTTATGTTCATTCATTTCTTTTAGCTTAAATGATCAATTGGTCATTGATTTTTACAAGAATGGTTAAACATGTTTTGAAATCCACTTACCGGGAACATGATAAGACGTTTGGTGTCATTCTCATGTCTATTTGAAAGCAGGGGCTAAACAGCAAACCCGGCTTTGTGTCTGAAGGTCACAAATACCAGCAGCTGTAAAACTTTGTTATTATTACCACATTATATCTTGTTTGAACAAGACATTCACAAATGAGGTTGTAAGGCATGTCCTCGCACTGTTTCTTGAAGATAAAGGCTGCGGTGTTTACAGCTGGTGTTTTCATGCATTTGTGAAACATAGTCTGGAAGGAACAGCTTTATTTGTTAAAAATTTAGAAGATGTTAAAAGCTGCAGTCTTACTGCCTGCAGTTTGTAATAACCTGTCACGATTATTCAACTCCAGAGGGTTTTATGTGTTTTCAGGACAATCTCAAAATAAACAGCAGAAACACAGCTTTCACATTATGAAGTAATTTACTCCAGGACATGTGCTTACCTGAATGTGATTGGCTGGTGCAGCACCTCCCTGGAATATGTTTAGTTTGGTTGACAAATTATTTGCTACAAAATGCAGCATTTATACCTCCCTCCTTTGCTGATTAAGACATTGTTTAAATATTAACCCCTACTTGGAAATGCAATGTAATGTAAAGATGTAAGGAACTTAAATATTTACATTATACTTTGGATTCATGTGACAAAAAGAGATGTCTTATGAGTGCCATCTTGTGATGACTGGAGCTCTATTTTTGAACTTTGGACAAGGCAACCATGTCATTTCTTCAGCTGAGTACTTAAAACTGTGGTGTGTTACATTCAAACCATTGTAAAATTAGTTCACACAATGCTTATGAAACCTCCATCAGCTCCATATGACATAGTGTTGTGTTCTCACATGTCCTGGAGAGATTCCAGCGCTGTACAGTGCAAGTGATTAGTTTTATGTCAAGAACGACAGAGGCAACAGCAACACTGTGCTGGTAAAATGACAAACAGGCCACAAACAGGTTGGAGTACGACTTCCTGGGTCGAGCAGATTGATGGAAAAATTGTCACCTGTCCCGCCCTTGCACTGCTGCTGTATACACACAAATGATCCCTTTGTCCTTGAGGGCTCTGCATACAAACATTATTACATTGTGTCTTTTAATGAAGAGAAAAAAGAGGCAGAATAATGTCATCAGCAAAAATTACACCCTCCAGCTTGAACACAGACCTTGATATTAATCCAAATAACACGATCCGCAGTTAGCCAATTAAGCAGATTGAGCTATATCTTTAATGGAATGAATTTTCATCTCCAAACATATTACAATAGAAAGCAAATTTAACTGTTTTTTTTAGTCCGATTTAAGAACAATGCATTTGATTCTCATTTGCATACTTTGTGTGCTTGTGTTATGATCATCAGGCGTGGGTTCATCATGGGTGTGTGGAACTCCCACACCTCTGTGGGAAACATCTTAGGCTCGCTCATCGCAGGTGTCTTCGTCTCCTCAGCGTGGGGAATGTCATTCATAGTCCCGGGCCTCATCATTGCCTCTACTGGGATCCTCTGCTTCTTCTTCCTGGTTGAGAGTCAGTTTCTGTTCACAAGACAAACACATACACACACGCACACTATAACACAATCTATAGTTTGTCCAGGTCACAGACACACAAGCACTTGCTGTTGGTTATTGTTTCATGGCATGTTTGTCATTCAAATATATATTTTTTTAATTCTAAAGACTGAGGTCCACCTTGAATTTTCACATAAATTGCCCAGGTTTCTGCTGTCCCTGGCCATCAGTTCTGTCATTATGTTGTGTTCATGTGTGCTACATGAATGTAAATAATGAAACACCACACAAAGCGGTCAGTGAGATTTTAATGGCAGCAGTGACAGAGACAAACCTGAAAGAAAGAACAAAAAGCAGTGTACCTGATAGTTTAATAGTGGCCAAAAGACAAAGTTATTGGGACTGTTGTTTTTAATTTTGAATAATCTATTGTTTTATTTATCTGTGTCGATTAATTAAATATAAAGCTACCAAAAAAAGAAAGAAAATTACATTCTATCAGAATTATTGGCCTGTAATTCTCAAATAATTGATATGATTTGTATCCTGTAATATTTACAAACTGTCCTGTGCTTTTAAAAGTCTATTTCTTGTTCTCACTTGCTGCAGAGAGACATCTCTAATTCCCATGTTTTCCTCCCTTGTATAGGACCTGAAGACGTGAACTGCACTCCTCCTCAGCATCATGTGAGTTACATCAGAAAATCTTTATTTTAAGTATTGATTCATAACAGGAAGACTGCTGGAGCTCATGCACATGTATTTATGTGTGCACATTAGAGCCACCAGGACAGTGGTGAAGTAGAACCTCTTTTGCAGAACTCGCCCCAAACTATAAATGGTTCCATCTCCAGTGAAACGCCTGCGATTGTCGAGGACCACACCGAGGCCATTAGCTTCTGTGAGGCTCTCAGTATACCCGTGAGTAAAAACAGCAACTTGTAATCTTTTAAATATTCAGTTTGTTTGATAATAATAAAAGTTATATATATATATAGTTTAATGAAATGCCCATGTTTTAAATGTTATATTTGTTTACAGTTTAAAAGACAAAAATGTCAATTGAAGCCCCTGGTGGTAGTATAAGGAATTATAACATGTCATTATAGTTACAGAATCTGTTATGATGGTTAAAAATGGTATTAGTAAGTGCAGCATCACATAATGATGATAATTTCAAGATCTTCAAGGACACTATGTCGGGGGGGTATGTATTGTATGTGATTGTTATCCATGAATTTGGATGATCTTTCTCCTCTTATGGTCAAAAGTAATAAGTTCAGCACAGTCAGCTCCAAATAAGGTTGGCTTGATAATTACCAGTTTGATGTATATTGTACCCAATATGGTTGAACAGAGTTGAAGTTAAAACTCAAAAGGATTGATCAACTGGCACAGATTGAACCAAGAACATAGCAGTTTTGATTTAAATTCTAATTAGCTGTCTTAAATGAATCCACATGTCCCAACACAACTATCTTAGTTTGTTGAAAGCGTTTCATGATTTGATATCAGCACTGTTACTCAGGTTTCATTTTGTCTCCAAGCAACCGATAATTGAATTTAATATTACTACCTACATTACTTGGTTGAATTCATTTGTTTTCACTTGCTTTTCTGTTTCTAAGAGTCTGTCCTTGTGTGTCTCATAGATTTATAGATTCATAGATTGTCACTGTTATGATAAAAACATTAGCAGACAATAAAATCTGCCCCAGCGGTTTCCATGATGTTTTTGTGTCTCACACAGGGAGTGGTGGAGTTTTCTCTCTGTCTCCTGTTTGCCAAGCTGGTCAGCTACACTTTTCTGTTCTGGCTTCCTCTTTACATTTCAAATGTTGGTCAGTGTTTAGGGTTTACTTACAATCAAATAATATAATACCATAATCATACATGCACTGTACTGTTATCCTTATCATTTAAAGTCATTTGAAAAGTTAATAAGCAGATTGTTTTTCATTTTCAGCACATTTTGAAGCTAAAGAGGCAGGAGACATGTCAACACTGTTTGATGTAGGAGGGATTGTGGGTAAGCTCACATTCAGATTTTATCCTTGAACATGTTTTAAATGGAAGCAATCAAAAACGTAGACAGTTTTATTGAGACAGTTTCAAAATACAACATTTAACTGCTATAAATCAGTGCTTGAAGTGGGCCAGTACTTTCCCACCGTCACTTCTTCATTTTACTCTATTTAGTACCAGCACTTCTCATATGTACAGTTTTAGAATTTTTATTGGTAATCAAAAACAATATCAGTCAGACAGATGATCTGCTGTGGCGACCCCTAAAGGGAGAAGCCGAAAGCAGATGATGAAGAAGAACAATATTTTTGTGAAAGTGTGGTAATATAGACATTCACGCCTCATACGGATAAGTACTGGCACTCATTTTCTCCCACTTCATGCACTGTTATTGACTTATTACTGTCATTGTTATGTTATTGATTTTATTACTTTATCACTATTGCAGTGTTGCCATGAAGACATGTGATCATGAATATGTTCTGTGTACACAGGAGGCATTATGGCAGGCCTTGTGTCTGACTACACCGGTGGAAGAGCAGCAACTTGCTGCGTAATGTTGCTCACTGCTGCCCCCATGGTGAGTTTAAGCTCATATTATTATTGTTATTGTTATAATTACTACAGTGCTTTCCAGTACATCACTGATTTTACTCTTTTCTGAGCTAAATGATGAATGTGTGGTATTTTGTTCATGTTGCAGCTTTTTCTCTATAACTACATTGGACAAAGGAGCCTTGGTACTACAATTGGTAAGAATTCTTCTTCAACATGGTTGGTTTTAGTGTAAAAAAAAAAAAAAAAAAGATAAATTATTACCGTTAAGATGAGGTTTAAATATGGAGATAGCAAATGTGCAGTGTGGTAGAACATTATCTAATTCAACAGATATTTAAATTCACATTCCTGTCTTTATATACTTCATTAAGAGTTAGTGCGTGCTAATTGTCAAATGACAATGAGTTTTTCAGACAGTGTTATTTGCAGAGCATCCCACATCGTTTAACTCTGACTTCTTTGCGCAAAAGAAATGCACTGACCTAACACAGGAAATGCCGCGATTAATGAGGCAATTTTAGTGACATCGAGTGACTGGACAGATCACAAGAGATGGGTCATGATCCTTTCCTGTATGTTGTTTTGTGTCTGTCCAGCAGCAGCGAAGGCTCCTCCCATGTCTCATATGTGTAGCATTTACTCAGTACAAAATGACTACACTAAGGACGTAGACCTACATTACTTCTATATGGTGTGTTTTACATAGAGCTATTTTTCCTCATATAGGGATGCTGCTGTTGTGTGGAGGCCTGGTGAATGGACCGTATGCCCTTATCACTACTGCTGTATCTGCTGACCTGGTAAGATCTTAAATATTAAAAGCATCATCCAACATATGCAGTATGTCTTTTTTTTAGCACATCCCAATGTAAGCAGCAACGTTTTCATAGACCTAATGTGTCCATTGCAACAGGGAACACACGAGAGTTTGAGAGGAAACTCAAGGGCATTATCAACTGTGACAGCGATTATTGATGGGACCGGTTCAGTAGGTAAGTGTTGAGTGTCTGAACTTTTTGTCGTTTATTTGAGCCACAAACAAGGGCTTACCGGTAGTCTCATTTCCAGGCACAGCATGCAGCAATTTTCAGCCAAATAAATTAGCATTCTGGTGATCCCGCTGTATGCTGCATGATCAGCATCAAATAGCAGACAGACACAAATGCTGTTGAATTTTCTTTTATGTTTTTCTAATGAATGTTTTTTTTATAATGTTGCCCCTCAAACATTGTTCAGTTTACCTCCACTGTATTTGTAAAATGGACCCACCCAGGTCTAAACTATCTATCTAAACTGTCAGGCCTTATTAAGTGATTTATATTTATATTTATCTTTATACAATTCAGGGTATTTTGGGTTGAGTGAAGGAATATGAAGGAAAATAAGTTCATCTTTGTAAAATCAAGAAGATAATAGTGCTGTAAAACATGTACAAGTCTTTTCATTTGTAAGAATTAATCCCGTGCTTCAAATGTATCATCTACTTTTATATAGTATATAGACATAGTAATATTTTTTTTCCTTCTCTGTCCCTCCATCCTTTTCAAATTGGACATTATTTTTGAAACATCACTTTGACTTTTGACTCATTTGAATGTAACATTTTTGATTTCACATGTGAATAGAGATTTGCTGTTGTGCTTTGTGCAGGAGCTGCCTTGGGCCCTCTCTTTGCTGGACTGATTTCTCCTACTGGCTGGAACAACGTCTTCTACATGCTCATCTCTTCTGATATCCTGGCCTGCTTGGTGGGAAACATCACTTTATCTCCTCACTCACAATTTTCTTCATCAGACACATGATGATGATGTTTCTGTGAATACGTAGCAGCAGCTCAACTGACACCTTGATCATTTGTCTTCAGTTTTTGTCCAGGCTTGTTTATAAGGAAGCTCAGGGTTGGTGTGGACGCAATAACCGAGCCAGAGGGTCAGTATCATCAACAGCTGTAGTGTTGACTTCAAGTATTTTGAATATTGACACAACAGCCATACTCAAAGCCATTGCTAATTTTTATGAATTGAACAATTTTTTTTGCAGGTTCAAAGAAATCTGAATGACTCAGCCAAGCAAAGTAGGAACAAAACACACAAAAGAGGGAAACAATCCTTAATAAGGAACATTCTTTTTCCACTCTGGCTGAATGCAAACTAAGCCACTAGTGGAAGATACAAGGCACTGACCAGATGATCGAAGCCTTCCTTTTATTGTAAAACAACAAGAAATGTGTCTTTATAGAGACAGAGTTTGTTTTTTATGACCAATCTACAAATTCTAACTTGTTTGTGTTCATATTCTTTTATCATTAAAGTGTATATACTGTGCCATTTTTAAAAGTGACTCATTTTATGTCTTTTTTGGTGACTGCATCCTCGCAACACAACCACGCTTCCTGTGGACACTCATACACTGATGTGTGAACGGGCCATGAATATTAAGTATAACATGTATAAAACTGTTGTATTTAAATTGTATAACTTCATGTAATAACTTAAAATAGTTGACAAATAATAACAATCCTTATAGCAGCCTGCTACATATGTTATTAGGATGAGTTTAACTCTAGAATCTTGGATTTAATCTTAAAGTGTGTATTATAAAAGTCTTGCAAGTCTTAAGTGCACCTCTGTGCTGTGGGGAGAGTACAGTACTTTAATTACTTACTTTTATTACTTTTATTAATTACTTATAACAGTTTAATTTTATTTAAACCATTTTCAGTGTAAGACTAATAAAGTTTTTCATGTAAGTGTGTCTGACTGAATGGATCTGAACTGTGTACTGCTTTCAAAACAAATATGCAGCAAAACCTGTGGTACACAAATCAATAAAACTTTATTTAAGTGGTTGTCAGGCAGACAACAAGGCACACATCATCTGTTTAGTGACAGTAACTACAAGTAATTCAGAACCCTGGATTTACAGACAAATACAAATTATTCCGTGAGCGAATAACATTATTTCAACCATCAAGTTAAATTAAATCAATGAGATCTTCATTTTATTCTTCACTTCAAACCTGTACAGTATCTACTGAGGCATTAAAGAACATCAAAATTAAAGTGGTCAGTTTTACTCGGCAATGGAATTAACTGACTCAGAGTTCAGTATCACTCCAAAATAACAAATATACAAAGTACGCTTAAAACAGAAATTAATTAAATTTTACAAAGGCAACTGAACAACCAAACAGACGAGACCAGCCAAACGTTAATTCATGGTGTGATAGCCTGGTTTGAACCAGTAGAGGTCAGTATTTCCTCACACGCCGCACATTCACATTGAAACATTGTCTTGTGAGAGTGAACATTGGTCATTTTCCCAGTCAATCCCATAGAAACAGCAAACCTACAAAAATGAACTCGTATTACTTGCAAGCATAGTCTTATATATAAATAGTTGGACAGGCAGAATCGCATTCACCTGTGCCAGCCAGAGTTTTTTTTATCCAAACACATTTTCTTAAAGAAGGAGCCGCAGAGCTGCTTTTATATTCACTACCACAAATGTGTAGACGTAGAAGTTTGCGACCAGAAAATAGTCACTGCAACAAACGATGCTTAAAACTGTAGTTTCATTATCTTTGGGAAAAGTTTGTTATATAGGAAAAAACCTGAATGCTTTCTGCTTTCTTTAAAAAAGAGAAACTCTATTTGTGACGTGCTTATCACTAAGTGCAGGAACACCTACAAACACAAATGGAGAGGAACGTGCAAAGTTTCGTCATCTTCGTGAAATGTGTTGACTAAAGTGAGGTCACGGCAAAGCTGATGTTGTCCCGGCTGAGTCACACTGCTATGTATCAAATTAAAATACAGGAATAAAAAAATAGATAAAACAAACAAATTATAGCTGCTAAATGACTTTTATTTTCCCACTTATAACCACAATCTGACATTAAGATAAAAAAAAAGAAAGAAACTGGAGCGTTAATCTTCTGCAGAGCTGAACTACAGCAGTTTTAGACTAAAGTCTTCAGCAGGCGACGGATGAAACGCTTGTGGATCTAAAACTCTCTTTACGACCAAAAGGAGGACAACTTTTGTAGCTTGAATAAAAATTACTTTTTCAACACTGAAAAAGGTTGTTTAGCAAATTGTCAAAGTTCCTTAGGCACCCATTCACACACAGAATTAAAAAATATATATATATTTAAAGCATGAGATACCATTTGCATAAGGGTGAACTTTTCTCAACTTTAGACTCATGGGTGGGCCTTCAAGTTTGAGGTTTATGGAGGTAACCAGATTTAGAATGCAAAATTTTAGAATGTTTTGCATTGAAATTGTATATTCGTTCACTGAAAATAGCTGAGATGACCGTACACCCTGGACAGGTCGCCAGGGCAACACAGGACCAACATGCAGATATTCACATTCACCCCTATGGGCAATTTAGAGTGTTCAATTCACCTCTGCATGCTTTGGGATGGAGGAAAACAGAGAAAACCCACATAGACACGAGGAGAACATGCAAACTCCACACAGAAAGACCCTTGTTCCCACCGGTATCAAACTCAGGTCTTTTTTTACTGCAAGGCAACAGCGCTAGCCACTATTCCGCCGTGGGTCCCATTTATATATATTCAATCACTAATATTCAACTTCAATTCAAGATTTGAATTATTCAAAAATAATAAATCTTTACTGTGCTCAAACTGAACAGACCAAGTTCACGTTTCAAAATTCAAAGTAAAAAAAAAAAGTAAAAATTGTGATTTAACAACCAGGACACAAATGTATGTAATCAAATGTGAAAGTAATCAGTTCAGTTAATACTCTCAGCGAAGCAACATGTTGGCAGACATGAATAGTTTTCTTCTGGCAATTCCAAGCCTCAGCATTGCATGGCCAGTGGAGAATTTTGGGATGAGTGTTAATATCGGCATTTGTGCATTTCATCACTCAAGACATTAGAATATAGATATAGATGGTTTGTTGCGAGGAGGTTATAAGAGCAGCTTTTATAGCTTCATAGCTTACTGAGACCTTAACACGTGAACTGAACTAAGGCTGAGATTCACTGATTCGTTTCAACTTGGTTCCGAATGGTCACGACATTATTTTTCATGAGCAAATCAGCAGCAGTCAGTGTCAATGAAAGGAAACATGAAGAGTTTCCTTTGCTCGGACACAAAAGCTCACCTGCTTCTTCAGGGCTGCATTGGTGCAGTTTGATCAAATATGAATAAAAACAAATGCAAACCCCAATAATCTCCCTTTAAATCGATTGCTGTAAATCTTTTACTCACCAAGTTACTGGTTGAGATCAGGGAGCAAAAACGGCCACGTCGTTAAGCAAGACGGCAGGCAGGACAGTAAACAGGAAGATGCTGCAAATTAGTTTGGACTAGAGAATTTAAAAACATCAGTTGTAAACTAACATCACATTACATGAACTGACATACTGGTTCACTGTATTGCATAGTTTTCTTCTCGTTTTTTGGTTTTTGATGTTGCAGTGTCACGATATTCCCTGCTCTGGTGAGTACAGTGTTTTTCAAATGTGCCCAAAACTTCAGAAGTATAAGCAAACAGTTAATAAACCATAAAATATTAAAAGAACTAAAATGACAAAATTAAGACTTAAGACTTTTGACTGCATATTTATTTAGACAGGCTAGCAGTACGCAGCTTTGAATGGAGCTAATACAACTCTACAATACAAATATTAAAAATAAAATAAAATAAAAGCATAACAGGAGTGAACATTGTAGAGAGCTTAAGGAACATATTGGCACACGATCTGATAGAATCTGAATCCTTCAACAGTTAAGAGTTAAAATGTCAAGCATATAGGTGTGAACATTAAAATTCCCTGAATTGGTTGTGTTTTCCCATGTATTCTTGATATTTGCAGCTGAATTAAGCAGAGAAAAGCGTCACATGAACATAACTCAAACAGCTCTGGGCTGTTAAAATGAGTGAGAGCGTGTCTGTTGACACAAGTGTTGTGTGGTGCTGATCTTTCTCTGCTTATGGGATCATGTGATGTTTAAAACCTGTGGTTGTCACCCCCCGTTCATAACTGGGGATATTGTGTTAGTTCGGGATGGAACATTCCCTCTCAAGAAACAACAACAACAACAACAACAACAACAACAAAAAAACATTCTTGAAAAGCTTGATATGATACAGTTCCTGTTTATCAATGATGATATGCAGCAGGATTCCAAGTGCGGTACCAGGAGCTGGGAAGCCAAAGAGAGAGTCACAGGATGATTAGTTTATGCAAACAAATGTGAGAAGTGGTCATTTCATTCATTCAATAATTAACTCTCGATGATTCTTTTGTAGCCTTGAACCTCAAGCACAGCTTAAATATATTTATTTTGAGTTGCTTCTGTCAGCTTTATCATTTAAAATGCAGCTTCAGTCCATTCTCTGGTTCGGACACAACTGGCTTGGACGATGACTACAATACACTTCTCTCTCGCGTTTGCAGTTGGTACAAAATCCCGCTGCTCACTTTTCTTTTTTTTTTTTTTAACTGGAACACACAAGCGAGATCACATTTTGTTGATTTTAATCTTACAATGTTGTTTTCATGATGAATATTTGACTGAATTTGAATTGGTGAGCAAAAGTGGAGCATTTAACTTCCTGTAAAATCACAAGTCAAGTTATTTTAAAAAAGAAACAAACTGCATTTGAAGCTTGGCTTAGGAATAAAAAGCCTGAAATATTAGCCCTTGCTTTAAATGGGATAATCACCGATGTCTCATCATATTATTTGTTCTTTACTTGTGTCTAATCTCTCTTATTGGACCAGTTTTCTTGTTTTGCCGCCCGTTTGTTTCTTTACTGACTGACTTTATTGTTGTTATCAAGGTATTGTTGTAAAAAAAAAAGGCATGTATACACTGTCTAAATGCTAATATAGTACAAACAAAATTATAATATTTCAAGACCAGACGTGTGATGATGAGAGTGACCAGATGGTAATTAATTAAACAAAAATATTGTCCTAGTCCTTCAAAAATTATATTTTTATAATTAAAAAGTTAAATCACGTTGCAAGAGGGAGAATTCGCACGTTCTTGCATCCACTAGCCGTATGAGAGAGAGAGATCGGTCTGTGTGGGAGCTGAGGTGAATGTCTCTTACCTGGGTGTGTTGTAGGAAGTTGGATTAGCCTGAGACATTAAAGACACTGAGGCAGTGGACAGGCTGTTTGGAGACGCTTCACGGCTTACACTGTTAGGGGAGGAATTTGATGAAACTGGAAGGAAAAGTCCAAAATATTACTCATTTTGAACACACGTTAAATGCAGTGATGATGGGGGGGGATGCTTACTGTATTTCACTTCATATCTTGACCCCCAGTGTCATTTACAATTAAACGAAGTGAATCATAACCAGATTACAATGAGTGGCTCACTGTCAGCTGGCAAATGTAGGAAACAAATACTTGCCTCCGCCTGAAGTCAGTGGGCTGTAGGATCTGGATGCTGGTGCCTGCACAAGTGTAAACAGCTATGAGATCATTCACATTAAGTGCCAGTTCACAGTTTAGGAGAATTTTCAAAAGGTTTTGGCTCTTAATCCTGATAAAATCAGAGTTTTGGCGGGCCTAAAAGGCTATTTTTGGAAAATTGATTTTAAAGGTTTGTGCACAGTGTGCCTGCTTTATGGACATGCTCCATTTTTGTTACAGTGCCTAATATAGTACTACCCGTCGTTTTGGGAGGTTTTGTGTGGATGAAGACTTTTCTTGACACAATGGCATGTGTACAGAGAATTTTTTTTTACGAATGTAAAAGAAAAAAGATCATATTGGGAAAGTTCTGTTTCTGTGTGGGTAAGGCCTAAAGCTGCTGTGAAGAACCTCTATCACCCCCCCCCCCCCCCTTTGACTTCTGAGTACATTTTCAATAATCATTACTAACAATCATGGTAGTAAGAAGCCAAAATCATGATCATGATTCAAATATGATTGTGCAGCCCAAAGTTTGTTTTTAATAGTTTTACCCACTTCTGGAACTTTTTATGGGCGCTTCTTGTTCTCACCTACAGTCCAACTGTACGCAGCCATTTCACTTTACTAGCACTACGTCTCGTGTAAATGTCTTGGGCAGCGTTACGACCGCTGGCCACTAGGGGCTGGTGTCCATATAATACTTTGATATGCAAATTTAGGCTGTTTGGTTCCTCGCCTGCCATTGGACTGAGTGGGCGGAGTTGCAGGTGGACCCTTGTATTTTGTTCTATTTTCTACACAAAACGTGTGTAGAAAATAGTGTAGAGTTATCTTAGATTGATTTTGTGAGGAAAATAGAACAAAATACAAGGGTGGAACAGCATCACTATACCTAAATATCTATGGTGTGAGTGCGAAGTAGTTCTAAGTAAAACTTGTGCCCAACCTTTTTAACATTAACGACAGAAAATGCCGCTCAACATCTTGTGAGGGGCTGTGACTCTCAGAGGCGCCCTGTGTGGACTGGGAGCCGGCTTCGTGACACTTTCAGTGGTGTGGAACGCCGGGGGCTCAGTGGCCTCGCCAATCCCTGTCCGGTCCATCTGCAACTCCGCCCACTCGGTCCAATGGCAGGCGGGGAACCAAACAGACTAATTTTGCATATCTAAGTATTATATGGACACCAGCCCCTAGTGGCCATCGGCCGTAACAGGCTGCAGGAAAACAACAGGGAAACACAGATACGGTTGTATGGAGCTGACAGGCATTTTGTGAACTATTATATAGTATTATATAGCTATAACTATGTGAAGCAAATTCCATCAGGGGTGATCACCCATAAAGTACTGACATGAAGTTAGTATAAGTCTGCCCTCGGTGTCTCGATTATACCTTGTCATTCACCTGCCATTTGCAAAAACTCTGGAACTACTGGTCTATCTTCAGTCATTTAACCAGTCCTCCATATTTTCTGTTTTAGTTTTATTTATTTACTGGTGTTTTTTTATTTTTACTGGGGGCGCTGGTGCCTAATCCCAGTATAGTAGATTGTTTTTCCCTCATTATTATTATTATTATTATTTACTCATCTTGCTGCTATAAGCTTGGGTCCCTCCCAAGCTTCCAGTATTCATTTCAAGTGACTATTATGTGTGTATATTTGTACACTAATAAATGTAAATTCTTCTATAAAGGAGCATTTTTGTATTTGTGTGGATAAACTGTTGTATATGTTTATTTTTCAACTATATTCTTCTTTCTTGTAGCAAGAAGTCCCAGGTTCATGACCCGGTCAGAACAAGAGCCTTTCTGCATGGAGTTTGCATGTTCACCCTGTGTGTGTGTGGGTTTTCTCTGGTTTCTCCAGCTTCCTCCCACAGTCCAAAAACATGCAGATTTGGGGAGTAGGCCAATTGGACACTCTAAATTGTCCGTAGGTGTGAATGTGAGAGTAGATGGTTTTTTTTTTCTCTGTGTGACCCTGTGATGGAGTGGTGAACTGTCCAGGGTGTAGCCCGCCTTTTGCCCTGTGTCAGAGCTCAAATTAGTGACCAGCGCCCCCCCACGACTCTCATGTGGATGATAAAGCAGTAGAAGATGAGTGAGTGAGTGAGTGAGTGTGTGTGCTCTGCTTATTTATAGCAAAAAGATGGCCAGGAGCAAAGTTGTGCTCTTGGGTATGTAAGAGAGTCAGTCATCTGTTTCCATTTCATTATATAGCCTTAGTGGAAATGTTAACTCTTGCAGGAGACCGTGTGTTTTTGGACAACTCACCATTCTGGAGTTAAAGTGATGTGACTTGACAGGTAAACTGGTCACTGGGGAGTAGATCCTCTTCTCCTTCTGACGCCGATTACAGAACCAAACTCGAACCACCTCTTTCTCCATGGACAGCTGCTCAGAGATCAGTGTAATCTCCTCAGAGTTGGGCTTGGGGTTCTGAAAAAAAAAAAAAAAGAATGATTTTCATATGGAAATGTTACAACAGCAACCTTTGGAAATTGGTTACGTTCATCTATCATAAGGATTTTTGCTTCTGACATTTTAAGTCAGCCATTGACCTGACCCCACTGTAAGTTAAACCTTTGAGAGCCTTGCCATAAACCTGAAAATTATATTTTTATATTATGAATATCAACCATTCGACTCATGGTTATCGTTGTGATCACAGTCACTTGATCTGATGAATGGCAAAAACTCATCCTATACTATAGAAAAGATGACATTAAAGGTCCTGTGTGTAACATGTAGGGGGTCATTGGTACAAAATAATAGACTGTTAGGGAATAAGCATTTTAAAATACTGTATAATAGTTTGGTTGTTGTACACTATATTAAACATTTGCACTGTAATTTGACCAAATGCTTCTATAAATAATACATTTTCTAATTTCAAAGGTTCACCGTCATGAAATGTCAAATGAATCTTGAACTCACATCGAGGAAGCGTTTCTCCAGAGTAAGCTTGATGTTCGTTTCGATGCTTGTCCTCTTTTTTCTTTTGCGGCCGTAGCCCTCCATCAGAGGCGGCAGAGACGAAGGGTTACTCATCGAGTCAGACGGGGAGTTCTCTAATGTAAAAACAAATGTCAAATTCATTAAGAGCCACAGTGTGACAGGTGTACATTTATGTTTTTGTTCAAAAATAAGCAAAAAGATTACAGATTGTAATTTGGTGAGCTTTAGAGATGCTGGTCCAGTGAGAATTGCTTATAATCATCTATTGGCTGACTTGCATTTACTGTACAGACGTGTGAATGATATATTGTTGTCTGGTAGTCACTGTGTTGTACCTGCATCACTCAGCCATTTCTCCAGCAAAGGTTTGAGCTTGCACATGTTTTTGAAGCTAAGGTTGAGAGCTTCAAAGCGAGAGATTGTCGTCTGGCTAAAATCATTCCCGTATAGTTTTCCCATTGCAAGGCCCACATCTCCCTGCGATAAAACAAACCAAAACAAAAACAGCCACTTTTAATGAAAAAGTCAAAGTAGATACTAGCACATAACATATTTTTAAATAGCTAATGTAAGGTACAGAAAGAAAAGAAAAGCAGACAATAAAGTGGAAAGTAACATTTCTACATCTCTGAGAGGTCAGTATTTTATCCATGGATTGACTCCTAATGCAACCATTTTGCAAAACAAGAGGAAAAACACAATTTACAAAAGGTGATGTGAATTCCCAAAAATCCGAGTCTCTTTCTCTCCATTACCTGAGTGAAGCCCAGTTTGATGCGTCTTTGTTTGAATGCTTTAGCAAACTGCTCCAGCTCCTCCAGATCACTGGGCTCTTCCTGGGTTGGTACCGACATGTGTTTGGGCATCTGTAGGTGAGACATGTCCATGTGGTTCTCCATTGACGGCCCTGCCAGACCAGAGCGGCTCATTGCCTGCATCCAACAACATCAAAAAACAAACAATTTTGACTGAGGCCACTTTACATAGCACATGTCATGTTAGGCATTGGAACACGGGGAGGAAGTGGTCTGGAATTACCTGTGGAGTCAGAGCCAGTCCAGGTTGATGCTGAAGAAGACTACTTTGACTATGGGTGGGGAGGGACAGTAGGTTCTGCTGCAGGACAGCTGCAAAGAAAAGCAGTAGTTTATAGTAATAATAGCATAGAATGATAGTCATCTGTTTGCTTCAATGATATTCCCACAAATATTTACAGTTTTGTCAACTTCGGTTTATGGATCTATCTGTCTGTCTGTCTATGTATTTATCTGTAAACATGAATCGTCTGTAAGAAATTATAATTGTGAAAAAGGTATTGTTTACATTACAGCTTTGACATGATGATATAGCACCAGTTCATCCAGTTATGTGCTGATCTCCAATCAGCACATACCAGATTATTATAACTGACATAGTATTCATTTTTCCATATATAGTAAGACTAAAAAATCTAAGACGCCATATTTTAAATAAGACACAACAATGGAAATATAATATTGTTATGTCATGTATTTCAAGGGCACGTTTTGAAGGACTAAGTCTATAAATTCCATGGCTTCAATGCAGGTTCAGTGATCATTTTGTGCTGATGTAGTTTTTGAGACTCCACCTTGGTGGCTGGTGGGACTCTGGGAGAGCAGGAACGAGGAGGGAGACGGCAGGTGAGAGGGCGGCATCAGAACCAGCTGCTGCATCGTGTGGAGTGAGGTGAGCTCCTGGAGCAAAACAAGGCACAACGGTGAAGGAATAAGTCTTAACACACACGTATAGAAGACCAAGCTTTAATTTTTCATGTAAGAAATCAGCATTGATGAGAGAAACACTTTATGTACTTGTTTACTTCTTGCTTTTTTTTCTTTACATAAATATTTATAGTATTTGGATTCTCAGGAAAATGTAGCAAAATTCCAGTTATTTAAACAGTGTTTATATTGCATCATATTTAAAGTGCTCAACATGATTTTTTTTTCTTAATTAATTTCATAATTAACTTTATAGTAGGAGAAAATGTCCCTTTTTCATGCAATGAAGTGAAACTTTTAAGTCTGAATAGAATCTAACACCGACGCAAAATATAACTGCTACTTATTTCTATTTAAGCCTGGTACTTGATGACTTAAGACTTCCTCCTGACCTCACTGTGTTGCTTAAATGATAATGCATCAAAAAAATACATCAGCACTAGAAAGGAGCCCACCCAATATATTTATTTTATTTTATTTATATTTATTTATCTTTAAAAAAAAATACAGAAGTAAAAACTGACATAGCTGAAGTTGATCGAGCAGGATGTTCAATTTCTACCACTTCCAGATTTTGTAAAAATATGTTTTGCTGTTTGCACTTAGCCTTTATCAAAAATTTAAGTGCAACTAGTAGTGTACCTGTGCAATTTTGTACTTCTTGCACATTTCTGTACTTCTTCCATCACTGCTTCTCCGTGAAAATCAGTTGTATATTCTCTACGTGGTCAAATGTAAAACAATAAATAATAAATAATCCAGTGTCTTACCCCAGGCATCTGACCTACAGACAATGGAGAACTCTGTGCCAGGTGACATGTCTTCAGTGTTGAGGTTAAATGAGGTGACTCGTTGATGTTCTCTGTCTTTATCTAAAACACAGAGGAAATTTAATTTGCGAAACAGTTCATTTTTGCAGCACACTGAGGATGGAAATACTTCTGTGTATGCACAGTATGCACATAATACTTGGGCAAATAGGTTAATATTTATTCAGCTCAGACTGAAATGCACACTCACAAGCAGACTCACATACTCTGACTCAAGGACCAGTTTGATCACTGAACACTGCACAAAGAGTGATGGACTCTGTTGTGATACTTTTCCTCCCCTTGGGCAAGCCATTATGCAAATACCCTCCCCCATCCCAAGCCCAGAGAGCCATGGCACTTCCTGTAGGCCATGAGCACAGAAACAAATGTACTTCCCTGCCAAAAAGTATGTTTGGAGAAGTATCCAAATAGCTGCAAACTATTTGATGTGTTTCTAGAGCCGTGGCACTTTGGGGAGAGCAGGTAGTTTATCCTGAGGATATTAGTCATTTAAAAGTCAGTTGAACGTTATGTCTCGGATAAAGGTACATTTGTACCATTCACGTGGCTCTGGGCTGTTTATGTTTCAACCCAGCTTCGCTATGAGTCTGCCAAAGAATACAGACTAATTAAAGTCTCTTGAACTTATATTACCCCATAGTTGTTAAATTACACTGGCTGCTCTTTATGTTTCATATTGACTTCATAATTCCACTCACCAACATTTAAAGCAGTAAATGGCCTTGCTAAAGAGTGCATCACAAATCAGCCACATTTAACCCCATGTGTGCCTGAATGTATTATAATTTTGGTTGACAGAGCTCTCATGGTAACTCCCAGGTCACAGTTGGTCATGTTAAAATGCTCAACTTGAAACGCTAATGACCTTGACTCAGACTTGAGCACTGACTGCTTTCGGACTCAGAAGTGGAGACAATTTTAAGCGATGAAGACATGTTTGTTAAATTCTTTTATATGCCAAACCAATTTCATATAATTTGAACCTTGGTGACTCATATCTGGACTTAAGACTCAACTACAACATTGATGGCTGATGAATATAAGGAAGATCAGGCCTCTCCTATTATAGTCCCCAACTGTCTTTTAAACCACCTCAAAATTAAGAACAAGTAACATGTAATGGTGTTCTTTTGCTCATAACTTTTATATAAGTTATTTATTCTTGTATCGATTGTTTTTCCTGTAACTTTTATTGCTCTTTCTCTGCATAAACCTGTTAAGTATGTAATATAATATAGTTTAATATAATATAATATAATGTGTAATATAGTTTATTATACTGTATTATTATTATATATTTTAATACAATTCCTACAAAAAGACAAAAATGAAAAGTATTGTATTTTTCTCTGTACTTTGGCCTGATACTTATTCCTCAGTGCCAGAGCTCCATTTCTGTCTCAAAACCCAAACAAAATCACTGTATGACATGTTCATTCAATATGTAGTTTAATTCCTAAATTTAATTCCTAAAACTAAGAATATAATCCCCCACAAATTATGTAATTATTTATACGAGTAAAATCAGCAGTACCTTTGTGTGGTGGGGAAATATTGAACGCCATATTAAAAATGAAATTATATCTTTGCTGGACAGTTTTACCACTTCAGGCCCCTAAAAAATGTTTTTTCTGAATTAATCTGAGAAGAAAATATCACTCTTTGCTCTGACTGCTAAAAACTGATAGGAAACAGTGCAAACATGTGTATAAATCCATCAGTGAAAATAGTCCTCAACAAATAAACCATTTTCTCCTGTTTGAGTAACATTTGCCAAAATCTACAATGCCCTGCTGTTTAAAAATTATATTATCTATATAGACTATATTATAAAACAATATGTTTGTTGTGATTTATTATTAAAATAATAACAGTTTAATAAAATAAAACTTGAATACATTTAGAGGGATAGGGTTACCTGATGCTTTGCTTTAAAAAAATAGGAAATGACTGATCCATGTTTGCTCTAGAAAGGCATCATTGGTTTCAGCCACTTTTCTGGATATAAACAACCCAGTGTCTCAGCAGGTTACTACATTACGTTAAACAAATCAATCCAATCCCTGTTGTTGTTGACAGAGACCCCATTCATAACATCCCCATTCATAGGAATTTGAACACAGGAATTGCAGCAAGTGATTATAAACTCTTGTACTCACTTGTCGACTGAAGTTGATGCTGTTTTGCTCTAAGTTTCAGAGAGAAAAAAAAGATTAGTATTAAAACATGTCATATAAAGCTCATATAAAGTCTGGACAACATTATTTTCACCACACCTTTGACATTAGTGACATAATTCAGATTGAAAATAATCCTCAGATATCCATTTTTTTAGTTTGTAAGCATGTTGTATTTAATTTGACTTGATATGTTTATGGATACTTTGAACAAAAGTGCCAGTAGAGAGATAACATCTTAGAGTAAGAGCATTTATTTTTAACACGGTCTCACAAATACCACATGAAAAGAAAGACATGAACATGTTACAGTTAAAACTAAACACACCCACACACAACAAAAAAACAAAAAAAATGTCAAAAATATATCAATAATCTGTCACCTTACTTCATAATTATTTATAAAGCAATATATATCTCATTACTTTTTTTAAGTTAGATAAACCAAACAAGGGCCACACGGTTGGTGTAGTGGTTAGCACTCTTGCCTTTGCAGCAAGAGGTCAAAACAAGGGCCCTTCTGCATGGAAGGGTGTGAGATTCCTCCCACAGTCCAAAAACATGTAGATTTGGGGAATTAGGCCAATTGGACACTCTAAATTGCCCGTAGGTATGAATGTGAGAGTTTTCTTTTTCTTTTTTTTTTTTAATTGAATAGCAAATTAATAATATTTAGTGATAATAATGTTATAATAGTGTTTCATCTACATTGGTTGCTTGCTGCTGCTGATTAATCTCTGGCACATATTCTGAGAATATTTTCAGGTAATGTGGTTTTTATGAGTATGTTTCTAGATGACAGTGAGGGAGAGCGTTCATGAGGCTGGATAAAGCTCACATCATTTGAATGTCAAATGGGGCCAGTGTGTGTATGAGAGAGAGGCAAGAGCAGAGAGCTGCTGGAGACACAATGCAAATACCCCCACCCAGACACACACACACACACACACACACACATATATATATGTGACCCCACCCCCTCTCACCTCACCATCACCACCCCTTGCCTCGTAAGCTTTAACCCCCTCAGCACACACACACACAAACACACACTGGCTTCACAGCCAAAAGTCCAGTATGAAAATGACCAAGACATGCAAATCAGCTGAGTGCAGTGAGACAGAATTTGATCTGTCTACACACCCACACACACACACAGGCACACACACTGAGCTGTCACATACCCACAAAAAGTAATTTTAAGTGAAAATGTATACCAAAAATTATTTTCAGAGTTTATGGTATTTACCATATACGGACTGTCATAATACAAAGAAAAAAGTATTTAAAAACACACTGCACATACATTTCAACACTGGATCACACATTATTCTATTTAATTTACTCTAATTTTACTGTTTATTAACATTTATCCTGTTAAATTTATTAAGCATACACTTGTCTCGTTACCCAGACAGAGATAACTCATTTTGTTCTGGACTGTTTTTAGCTGACGGTAAATAAACACACAGTAAGGACTGACGGCGCCAGGATAGTCTTTCAGTGGGACTCAGTCAAAAATAAACTACAATGTGTGTTCATGATAATATCCCACATGGGATATTAGGGATATTAGGGAGTGTGACTCCTTGATTGATTTGGCCTCATGGACTCAGCAGGATCAAGTCGTTGTTGGTTTTGATTTTTGCAAGGGATTTAACGATTAAGTGACGTGAGCGCAGGTGTGAAGCAAGATCATTGATGACTCTTGAGGTATTCATTCTTAGCGATGGTTGTTTTCTTGAGCTGGATAAACATGATTTGTGACATTAGTTTCATGTTATGTGCTCCTGTTTCCTTCATGCATGACTCTGGTGTCCATCAGTGAGAACCTCACAGGACTTCACATGCATCTCAGTGATTTTAGTTGAACATAGTTAATTCCCCCGTTACGCCATTAAGGGAACCTTTACGCCAATTTCACTCATAGACACAAGAAACCTTTCAAGCTATTTTTTGTGTCAGTGTGTGTTTTTGTGTGAGAGGGCGCGGAAGTGGAACATTTAACAATATATCTGTCACATTCGTAACAATATCTCTTGCATCCAAACAACATCATAGTTGACATTGCACACAGTGGTGCCCTTAGTAAGTCACCTGCTAAGGTTGAAGCCTGTCAAGCAAACTTGGATCAGCAGAATGTTGACTGAGTTTGTTTTTCCCTGCAGTACTTGGCTGTGAGTAACATTTTTATGGTTGTGTGCAGGCACTCACTGTTTTAGTCATGAAAAGATTATGGCCTTGCCTGGATACTAAATAAGTCAAAGGTGGATAAAAGTAAGTTTTTCCTCTGCTGTAGAGCCTGGGTTCTTGCCATCGGTGGGTCAGTGGGTGTTGGAAATGATCACTTGCCAAGCGCTTCACCTGTTGCCTTCATGAGAGAATAGGTTCTCTTGCAGTATGTGCAGCACTTATTTGTGCTCAAAGAAGTGGGATAAAAAGTGAAGGGAAAAAAAAGTTAATATTGATGTTTCTTCTTCACCAGACAGGAACAGTGTGCAGTTTTACTGTGCAGGTACAGATCGTCCTGATCTACACTGGATTGCAGCTATTCATTTGAACAGTGAACATTTTCATTTTAAAAGTAAGATAAGTAAGATCAAAGTTCAGAGTCCTTTGACGAATTTGCACCCCATCTATAATTCAAGGACTGCCTTTCAACTGCATAACTGTCCAACCAGTCGCTTGTCGGGCTTGAAACTCGACGGGTGTCTTACTAAGGACATATGCTTAAGACAGTTGTGGTAGTTGACTTGCAACGTACACACGTGATGCTGAATCTGCTAAAGCCTGAGATGCGAGTATTGCACTAGTCTCACTAGTAATTCAGAGAACGTCCGCCTGTCCATGTCACTTGGCAGGTGACAGGTCACAGGTAAAAAAATATTACTGAAAAGGTAGAAGTGCAACATTACTGATTCCCACTACCATCAAACTGTGTTATTGGTGTGAAAGACAAGAAGGAAAAGAGGAAAGGAGATAGGGCAGTGTCCAAACATTGTGAAACAAGCAGTCACACATACATGCAAGGCAAGGTGCCGTTCAGCTGAAACTTAATTAATTAATTCAAGGAACATCTGTCTGTCTGTCAAAAAAAAAAAAGTGACAGGTATATCGATAAGCGAGCCGCTTCTGCAAGCCTAAAGACAGTTGTGCCAACCTACCAACTCAGAAAGGATATGCAAGGCCACACACGTGATACTGAGTCACTTAAATGTATAGTTTAGTTTACTTTTGTCTGCACACCAGTGCTCACACTCAACACTGTCACGGTAAATTAATTTTAGGGAGAAAATGTCCCTGTTGTTGTATATAATCAAAAATACTGTATGTCAACAGTTTTTACAGAAAATGATAAGAACAAGGTGTTTCTTGGAACGACACGTTGCTATTAATTATGTTAATGTTAATCATTCCCTGTGCTCACTCACATTCACCTCCACTGTATTTATGAGGACAAATTTATAAGTGAGAGTCTAATTATTTACAAGAATTTACAAGAATATCTGCGTGTAGTCAGCAAATTTATAAAGGCAGCTGTGGCTTCCCGAGCAAATCGTCTCTTGATGACCATTTTGACAAAAATACGGACATTTATCACCGACATCTAACAGAGCGCTTTGCTTCTCTCACACAACTGTTGTCTCCATAAAAAGTTCTTCTTTTTCTGTTGCTGGTTCCTTGTTTCAGTATGTGACTGGCTGCCGTACCTCAGCCCCTTAACAGCAAGCATTTCTCAGCAAACAGCCTCAGGTGCATCCTGGTGGAGCAACCAACTGCCACAATATCCACACACCCATTCACACGGCTTCAAATGCAACTAGACCGATTTAAATGCTTTAATCTCTCTTTTTTTTTTTTTTTTTTTTTTTTTTGCTTTAATCTTTAGCACATATGTAATCTTGACATATGTTTGACACTTTGCCAAAGTTAAATGGAGCTTCTGTAACAACTTGTACTAAAATAAAGTTTCTAAAACCAGCGTAATCATAAAATCAGAAAAGAGTGATAAAAAAACAACCACAGTTATAAATATATTAAGATATTTCATTGGCAAACTGGTGCAAACACATATTCACTCATTTCCTAATTTTAAGTTTTTTCCAGCTTTTAAACATTACTACAAATAAACCACTATTTTTTTCCCACATTAAAGCTGAAAAAATGATTTTTAAAAGAACAGATCAAACAAACAAACAACCAACAAATGAATATTTTCTCTTACAGCCAGCTTCACGACATATGTATACATTATACTGAATAGACTGTACTAAATCTTCATGTTTACATGCAGTAGCACCTACAAGTTTACTGTGTATTCTGCATAGCTACACAACTGTTTTACAGCAACATATTGTTGAAAATTTGTTAGAATAATCTTACATTTTACAGTTAAATAAATACAGTATATATATAATCTGTCACACAGTTTTAGCACATTTTGTGTTTGTTAATATTTTCTCCCTTTCAACAGCTGTCTGATTTCTGTGAGCTCAACCTGATTTCATTGATTTCATTGATACTGTGCAGTGCCAAATAAAGGAATTCTGCTCTACTTCAAATAAACAAACAGCTGCGACAGAATAAACACTGCAAAGCAACAACACTCCTTCTTGAGCCATGTGTGTTGAACTGATCCAACGGTGTTTACCCGCACCATAAGGAAGGGAAAATATTCTTACCTGCCTGTTCACCTGGAGCCTCCGACTGATCCACTGAGTCTGCGCTCATCTTAATATCTGTAATGATAAATATAGATGATTTTACTACTGGATAGTAACTTTACCAGGACAATGAAGCACTCAGGCCACTCAGGAAAATGATCTTGAGTTTATTCTAATGCGCCCTCCCCTCCACACACACCACACAAACTAGACACACTTCTGTGTGATCCCTACTTATAATATTCATGAGCAAGGCAGATATTCCCACAAAGCACCACCTTAGTCGGCTCTGTGGGGAATAATCACACAGCATGTAAACTCTCGCTTAAACTGTGTCATTAAAAAGTGACAAATTGGAAAAATGTCATTGAGTTGTGGAAGAAGAAACCCACCTCAGGTCAAGGTGTCTGTGCTGCTCCAGCTCTGTTTTTCTCCTTGTTTATTCTAAAAGAAGCTTGTGTCAGGATAAAAAGTTTTAGCAATCCTCAGCTGCTCATCGGCATTTTCCTAAGTGGAGGAACGTTCTCCTCTGCAGTACACCCTACACTGCCTGATGGGCTGATTTGCATACGCCTGTCTGTGTCCTATCCAGCTTCAGACGGTTTGCATAAAACAACAATGGGGGTATATAGCAATTAACAGTGTGTGTGTGTTGTGTGCTTGTGTCCCTGTGCTGAAAGATTGAATGGAGTCCTCATCAGAATGCTTTGAATAACAAGACAGTGATTGCAATATTTCCAACCTTGCGTTTGCTCAGTATGTCTTAGTGGCATGCTGGGGAAAAAAAAAGTAACTTGTCACACTTTTGTTTGCTGATTTTAAGATGTCGGCTTTTATTTTGGCAGAGTAACAACAGGGTGAAGACAAAATAAGACAACATTTTACAAATGATGGCATACCTTTGGTTAAGAGGTCAAATGTTTAAAGTCTGGAATAACATTTTTATGCATTAGTAGAAATTTTTAATGTATTTCCTCAGGATTAATGGGCTTCAAAGGCAGCAGCTGTGCATTGTTTAACTTAAATCATAATGAAGAGCATTTCTAAGTTCACTCATGAGGGCTGTAATCAAGATCATTTTAAAAGGTGTTGCGTGAAAGTGATATGCACAAAACATGGACAACTTTCTTCGTCCTTGAAATTAACGTTGTCATTAATCCTGCAAACACAGACACACTTGTGCTGGTAGAGAAAAACAGAAAAATCAACAGCCTGAAGTCAATGCAGCAGTAGTTTAATAAAGATGCTTTTCTACCGTATTCACTACTACATAGAGAAAACTCCCCCACCTCTGATTGAGGAAACTAAGCACCACACTACAACTTCAGTCTGAATCACAGAATGTAGTTCTGTAATTCCGTTTTAATAACACACTTTTATTATTTATTGCCTGTAAGTGTTTTAACAGTTATCCAATTTCCATATATTTGAAAACTAATTTATGCAGCTTCAATTGACCTTGAATGTCCTAAAAATCACACCATGAATATCTTGTGCAAATTTTGCAATAATACTTTGTTTGAGTAAAAAAAATCCAGGTACAATGTGTTACTGGAACATGTTATACTGTTGAATGACTTGGGGGAACCATTTGTATACTCGTGCGGTAAACAGTTTAACATTCATTTATGAGTTGTCTGACTGAATGGTGTTTTCTGTTAAGTGTCTTGTAAGGCCATGCAGACCTGGCACATTTCAGAATCAAGAGGAATCAAATAAAATAGACATTTGGAACTTAAATTAAAAGAGTACCTAATTTGCACAGGTGGGGCAGGTGCCACCAGTATATAATTTCCCACATTCTCACAAATCTGTTTGTACCTATACAGAGACATCATTTACAGCACAGCATTGCTTTTTATCTATCACCAAGATGGGCATTTTCTATACAGCACTGAATATCATTTTCTCTAAGCCCTTTGGAATGCTGTCATGTAGGGGCAGTGTGGAACTTCATTACGGCACCCTGTTCCTAACTTAACATGCTCTTTTTTTCAGTGTAACACACATTAAATGTGAAATAATTTCACCTATGAAAAGTTTGAACCGGTGATTCCTGAAATCAACCACACAATATCTCCACGCCACTTTTTCCGCCCAGCAGCATCTTCAGATGAGGTTGCTTTCCTCTTCCTCTCCCACACCCAGTCCACACGATGGCGCTAAATCTTTCCATCGCTGATATCGTGAACTATATACGGAGAAGAAGAATTGAAACGAGCCGTTTGATTGGTTATTGCTAGGGGACTGTAGCAGCTGAAGCTCGCGGCGGTTGCAGCTTCAACCCGTGGCGATAGAAGGACCAGTTATCATCCATTTTTGCATTTTTATTTCAGTGTCCATCAAACAGAACGAAGCTTTATTTGAATGCGAATGTATCTCCATCAGTGGAGACAGCCACCGCAGTGCACTGCGGTGTGTAGCATGTAACGTAACCGTTTGTCGTTTGTTTGGCAGGTGTGGCAGACGAAGGTGAGTGAGCCACTTTGCTAATGCCAGCCAGTTAGCCTGCCTCGAATTAATTAACATAAAAAAACTTTAACCCCGCTAATTCAAGCAGATAACAATCTGTTATAAGACAGCACCAACCTTCGTCGGTTTCGCTGTCAGTCCGAGGCCTTTTATTTTGGCTGTCACTCACTAAATAAGTTAGCATTGAATGTGATGGAAGGTCCTTTTGGCCGTGAACACTGTTTTTGAGTTTCTATGTAGCATCATTATATGTGCTTTTCCTAAGAGGCCATACACTTACTTTTAATTTTCTTGAAATAAATTGTCATTTACATGTCCGATTCGCTTAGTTTTCCCCCTTTCTTATTAGGGATATTAAAAGCAATCCACTCAGCTACCTAATTATATAATCCATTAATCATTTTGAGCTGTTTTTGTAAAACAATTTCTGTAATTTCATCATCTTAAATGTTAATAAATTGTGTTGTGTCCCTCCAATGAGAGTAAACTGACTGGCTTAGATTTGTGATCTGGCTTAGATCAGTTAATGATGGTACAATATTAGGGCTGCAACTAAGAATTATTTTCAAAATCTATTAATTGAGTACTTGTTCGGTCCGTAAGGTGTTACTGTAATAAACAGTGAAAAATGTTGATCAGTTTTTACCAAACCTAATGATTTTGAATTTCTTGTTTTGTCTACAAACCAAAATAATTCAGTTCTATTGGTTTCTTTGTTACATGGAGCAAAGACAATATTCACATTTAAGAAAGATTATTTTTAATTATTGATAAAACACTCAGAACCAATTAATCGACTACCAAATAGTTGATTCATTAAGTAATTCTTTAAATCGATTGTTCGAATAATCTTTGCAGCCATAGACAATATAGGATATTATTGGTCATTTTGATAAAAAGCACTTAGAATAAGTTTATTGTGGTTTATTGCTATTATAATGACAATCGTATATGGAGAAAAACATGAATATTTGACCGAGTGAGTGACCATAAAATCATGTCAGTCTTACCAATGTAAAGTCCTTGTGATTTACAATGGAGAGCAGCATCTTTCATCATGACTTATGATCTTATTAAATGTAGTATTTTTCACTAAAAATAATCCATCCTATCTGTAATGTTTCTGACCACCACAGGCTCAGACTAAAGGCTTAAGTATAATATTAAATATATATATATAAACATAGTTTACCAGTCATTGCAATAGAATAGTGAAATTGCAATTATTTTGGTCAGGATAATTGTGGGGGACGTTTTTATATTGCCACATCAAGTAGCAGTCCTCTTTATGATAAACTTGTACAGAAATCATTATACTGTGGTTTTTGTACTGTTTGCCAAGTGATCAACACATGATATTGTAGCTGACAGTTTAAATTTTTGAGGGAACAGTTAAGTTGTTGATCCATTAGATGACTGTTAGAAAAGTAATCTGTAGCAATTTTTACAGTACATTAGTGCAATTTTAAATTCAACTGACCCAATAGGACCTTTGAGCATTTTGGGCATTTTGATCAACATGTTTGTCTTTCTGTTCATTGACTGAAGACTGAAGAACCAATTAATCAAGAAGACAATGAGCAATCAATACTGTTAACATTTTAATTTGAGTAGTTTATCTACAGTTTTATTGCTTAGAAAGCATTTAAACCATAAATCCTTTCCCCTGTTGTGAATTTCAAAATCAAATAAAATGGCCAAAAATATTTCAAACTTTTAAAGTAAACTTTAAACCAAGTGTTTCGTGGAAGATTACAAAAACTTTATTTCCTTTTTAATAATACCCAGCAGTGGATAGAGGAAAACCTTTTTTTTTACACTTAAATCAGTGCAGTTTCAGTTTCTTTGAGTCAGAACAAGTTCCATAAATTTTTAGTGAACTTTTTGAGCCTTCAGCTGAAAATGAGCTGGATTAAGTGACTACCTTCTATATTAAAAAGAACCTAGCTGTAACATCAAAGTTCAAAGCACATTTAAAGGTTGTGACCTTTAACATAATTTGTTTTTCTTAGACAGCTGTCTCCAAACTATTTGATTTATCCTTGAGATTAAGACCTTCAAGCTGGCTGAAATGGACGAACAAAGTGTTGAGGTATGTATCACACACTTTAGTAGGGACGGAAATTTAATGTTTACCACTAATGCTTGGTCAGTATTAATAGCTGTAGTATTGGTGGAACTATACATTTTTCATTTTACTTGCTGGTTCCAGCTATGACTAGCCAACTTTGTTATGCTTATTAGATAAGTATTGTGAAATATTGCATCTTTCGTCCTTGTACAGAGCATTGCTGAGGTGTTTCGCTGCTTCATCTGCATGGAGAAACTGAGGGATGCTCGCCTCTGCCCACACTGCTCCAAACTCTGCTGCTTCAGTTGCATACGAGTAAGTCTGTTAACACCTGGCGGATCAGAAGATGACTTCCTCACAGCACCACTCTGTATGCTGCTACTATGTCAATTATGGTATCATTAAAAATCCTTAAAATTTGATAGCCCATGTCTCACACCCTGGTTTTAATAATGGATAAAATACTGTGCATTTAGACTCCAGAGCTAGTAGATACAAAAAGCTCTATTGTCAATTCTACACAGCTCTCCCCCCATGTCTGTGTGTTGCCTGGGGGATAGGGTGGGGGTGGTTGACTTGAAACAGGGTTTACTTTCTACTTCCATGTTTTAGGGGAGATTCAGAAGAGATGAGTTAAAAACAAAAAAAAAACAGAGGAAAAGAAAAAAATCTTTTGTCTCTGACTTTTCATATGTAATTAAAGGATCAATACATTGCAGATTGTGCTCTTTCGAAAGATTTAGAGTTACTAAGATTTTTATCAATATTAATATATTAACTTACCAGATGTTTTGTACTGACTGATTCATTTAAAACTTATTGTTTGATAGCGCTGGTTGACAGAACAGAGAGCCCAGTGTCCACACTGTCGGTAAGTGCCTGTTAACGCACATCTGCAACCATCCAGAATAGCTGTATTCAAACTAACCATAAATTCTGATATACATTTCCTCACTTTCTCACATATTGTCACTATTTTTTTGATAGAAATTATAAAAAAAAATGGTAGATTACATGAGATAAGTCGCAGTCCCACACATTATTACCGTTGTATTTATTATTATCTACCTCTCATACATCTGCCAGCATTGAAATGTAAACTCTCACATATTTAGAAAGCTTAATTATTATCTTAGTGGGTTATTAAATTATAATGTTTTTAAGTTGTCTAGAATAAGATGAGTTATGAAAATGTGTGTGTGTCTCCGTAAACGTAGTGCTCCACTTCAGCTGAGGGAGCTGGTCAACTGTCGCTGGGCAGAGGAGGTGACCCAGCAGCTGGACACCCTTCAGCTTTGCAGCCTCACTAAGCACGAAGACAATGACAAGGACAAGTAATTGCCTCCCACATTTTTTATGTTTATTTAGCTTAAATGATTTCTTGTGATTTTAAAAAAAAAGTTTGATTCCTGGTCATATAACACAAGCCATACTTCTCCATCATCTCAATCTCCATAAATTCAATCTTATTTTAAGTATTTTGTATATTAAACAATAGTATATTATGTCTCCTTATATAATTTCATTTAAGCAGTTGAACAGCTTTAACTTATCAAAGTCACTTTGTTTGAAGTAGATAAACACTGACAATCATCTGAGCTGATAAAATAAATTAAGGCCCAGCAGCATTCTTAATCTTCATTAGTTAGCTGTAGACAACTGGACTTGCTTGATTTGAGTTGAAGATGCTTCACATCTCATCCAAGACGCTTCTTCAGTTCTGACTAACTGATGAGAAAAAAACAGGCTTTTTATCTCTAGTCTGTTGGGTGGATAACTGTCTTGTGAGTCGTTAGGCTAAATGATGCAGGTCATTCACCTCTGACTCGGTTTAAGTTTCACCCGAGGCGAAGTGTGAAAGAGGGTCGTTGGGGTCACCTGAGAGTCAGTCTGCGATTGAGAGAGTGCCAGAATTCACCTGTGTTGTTGCTTTGTGAGTGTTGAAACTTTTTTAGAAGACAGTTCAGGACAGAGAGCATTGTAGGTGGCTGATAGTTGATGCCCCAGGTCAATAGTTGAGCTCCCCTGTTGAGTAATGGTTTGTTCAGTTTAATGAAGATGGCTTTTTTTTCACTCCTATTTTAAACCATTCATCTTTCCTGGCCAAAATGCATGTGTTCTAATTTATCATATCACCTGCCCTGACTTTAACCTCAGTACAATCACAGTGAAGTAAAACATTTTGAGTGACGGCATTAAAAATATCTTTCCTTTCTGTCTGACCCTGTCTTTGAAATCCTGCAGATGTGAGAACCACCATGAGAAGCTAAGTGTTTTCTGCTGGACCTGTAAGAAATGCATCTGTCATCAGTGTGCTTTGTGGGGAGGCATGGTAATCTTTCACATCTCCTGTTTTCACATTACAGTGAACATGTATTCACACATTCCTAATAATCACAATTATCATTTACAGTACAACATACCCCTAAGGTATAAAAGTTTCTACTGGTCACTCTGCGGATTTTTTTTAAATTCTATTTAGTATTTGATTATTCTATAAAAGTCTAATCTATAAAAGTTAGGAAATATAAAATTGACATCACTTTCTTAATTTACAATAATATGGAACAAAAACTCATTGATACTAAAATAAGAAAGTAACCTTTATATGTGTTGTGCACAGCACGGTGGTCACACCTTCAAGCCCCTGGTGGAGATCTATGAGCAGCATGTGACCAAAGTGAAGGAGGAGGTTGCCAAACTCCGCCGTCGCCTCATGGAGCTTATCAGTCTGGTGCAGGAAGTGGTGAGGACTGCTTGTTGTTTTGAGATGTGAAAATCTATAAGACCAACAGCACTGACATTTACTGGGTAGAGTCACTCTCTTTGGACGATGAAATGTGTTTTTTGGGGGGGCATTTCTTTTGGCTCCATCGTCACACACACAAACACACACAAATTTAAACTGTACAAACTTGTCATAAATTGCTCACTTGAATCTGATGAATGTTAGTGGTTTAGGTTGACATAGATGAGAGCAGATAAATAATTGAAGTATGTGCATGGACAGACATGCATATAATTTACAAAAACAGAAAAGCTATATTTTACACTGCAAATCTTCAAGTGCTGGTATTTGCAATAATAAGATTAATACACAACAACACAAACCCATTCCACTGTGTATGATAACCTCTAACGGCAAACAAGTACATAAGATGCATTTTTTTAATTTAAAAATGGGTTTGTGATGAATAAGTAACATTTTGTTATTACAGAAATTAAAAATGTCTTCAATACATTGTTTTCCCATCATCCACCAGATGGCAGTAATATATTGATGTTTCAGGAGAGGAATGTAGAGGCTGTTAGGGGAGCGAAGGACGAAAGAGTCAGAGAAATACGAAATGCTGTGGAAATGATGATCGCTCGTCTGGACAATCAGCTCAAGAACAAACTCATCACTCTCATGGGTAGGACTCCACCACTGTCACACTGCAGCTGTGTTAGTATTCCAAGTTACAAGTGAATTGTTTGCAGCACTGGTTTAATGAAGGGAGTCAGGTTTGTTTTGGCCACTGTGATATTTATTTAAGACCCTGCTACTTTACTGTGACATGATTATATTAAAATGGCAAATCACATTTGTCATCAAAGTCAGTTTTACCTAAAGTATTTAGCATTTCTTTCAAGACTGAACTGGGTAACATTTCAGCATACAATACCAAAATAAACCTAATTTTATATATTTTATGTTTACAACAGCTGCCAAATATTGTGTGAGCACAAGCTCTATGAACGAGATAAACATCATCAATGTCTGTATGAGTAAAATAATCTTTAAGAGTAGCTGAAAAACCATCAGTGTTGTCTTATACCTCATGTCTGAAAGGGCCTGTCTGGAGGAATGACGCCTAAAAGTCGAGATTACAAACTTACAAAGTATTCAGGCTCTCTGCTGAAAGCAGTGAGAGGCGCCTTTTATAGTGAGGGGTAATGTACATATAAAATATTTAACTGGACTAAATGGATGCACACACTCATTGCCCACATACACAATCTGCACTCCCACCCACACAGTCCTACGCACCAGCCTCCATCAGGGTGACTGACATTTAGCATAAGTACACTGAAAATAGAAATGTTTTCCTCTTCCAGGCCAGAAGACATCCTTGACCCAGGAGACAGAGCTGCTGGAGTCTCTGCTGCAGGAGGTGGAGCATCAGGTTGGTAGTCTGACTACAGCAGCTTAAAGCCTCCATTCATTTAGCCATACTTTATATTTTTTTGAGGTTTGTGATAAATTAAAAACATTTTGCTAAATTGTCTCATCTACTTTCTTGCAAATGAAGAGATTGGTACCATAGGGAAAATGGAGATGGAAAATAATTTTTACTAATCCTACTGGAGCTAATACATTATGTCATGTTTATGTAATAATTGAAAAGGAATTTACACAACATTATTCTCAAATGTTTGTCACTACAACTTTGCTCTGTGTTTGTGTTGGAACAGCTTCACTCTTGCAGTAAAAGTGAACTAATCTCCAAGAGCCCAGAGATCCTACTCATGTTCCAGCAGGTCCATCGTAAACCCATGCAGTCCTTTGTCACCACACCAGTCCCTCCAGACTTCACCAGGTAATCTGCTCAGTCTTCACTTAATATAGTTATGAACCATCAATTATTCTCTTAATTATTCATCCTTTTACATGTATTATTACAAACATGTTTGATAGTGACCTTAAACTACAGTGTTATTCAGTGTCTCAAGTGTAAAATTGTCTTCTGGTTGCCTTTAGTGAGCTGGTCCCTGCCTATGACTCCAGCACCTTTGTTCTTGTCAACTTCAGGTAAATATTCTCTTTGGGTTATATTAAGCCAAAACAGTTGTCTTTGTTTGTCTCAACAAAGTAGTTATTGTTGTGGTATTTAGTCATAAGGTAGAAGTGTGTTTTTAAACGTGTTTCTTTGTTTTTAGCACCCTAAGGCAGCGTGCTGACCCAGTGTATAGCCCGCCTCTCCAGATATCTGGGCTCTGCTGGAGACTTAAAGTTTACCCAGTGAGTCGGAAAGTCTTTCTTTTCTCCCTTTCTTCGATATTAAATGATTATTAATCATTATTTATCATATTTCAATGTTGAGTATCATTGGTCAAATACAGTCATCCACCTTCTGTAAATATTAATATCAGACTCATATCTGTCTAATAAATAGACTGGAAAAATCTTTCTCACCTATGAACCTACGTTTTATTTTACTGGTTTACTGTCAAGTTGTTCAGGATCAAATGATAACAGTAAATGTTTGCTGACAAGAATAATATGTGAGTTATTCTGTTATTCTTCTCATGTGAATCATGTGGGCCTATCATTAATCAACATTAGTTGATCAGCCCCATAACAGGCCTAGTAATTGGCAGTTTTGGGTTGTTCATGATCATCACTGCACATTTCCTGTAAATCACAAGAACTGCATGTTAGTAACTGTTGTGATGTGTTTCCTCAGGATGGTAATGGCGTGGTCCGTGGAAATTACCTCTCTGTATTCTTGGAACTGTCTGCTGGACTTCCTGAAACATCAAAGTATGAATTTATAATACACATTCTCTACTGCCTTCCCATCAACCCCTCTTTTACTCAACCAGCCTTTCTTCTTTTTCTTAAAGTCAGATATATGTATATAGAAGGTTCTCTTTGCAGGCATAAATATAGTACTGGCACTTACAATAATTAGACAAGAAAACTAATTATTTTTTTAAAAGATGCATTTTTTTGGGGGGGGGGGGTGTCCAGTTGATTGGTATTGTGAGCTTTTCTTCTAGAAAACTTTGAGCTGGATGACTCCACATTTATGCACATTTATGCTAAATGATGGTGTTTTTTTTACATCCACAACCTAAAATACAGTACTCTTTATTGTTTGGAAGTACTGTGGGTTGAATTTAAATGAAACTAGGGTTTGAACACACAAACAAGTTCATAGAGTCATTGTGAATTAAATTTGTCAGATTTACCTTTCCTTTGTGTTGTCTTTTAAAAAACAGAATCACATTTATCAAGCATCATTTTTCATTCATTTGCTTTATATCAATATTTTAAAATCCTGTAAAATCCTAGTGTCCTCATATCTCATGTATATTCTCCATGGAATTGATGTTATCTTTTGTGCAGATATGAGTACCGTGTGGAAATGGTCCATCAAGCCTCCAATGACCCAACCAAGAACATAATTCGGGAGTTTGCCTCAGACTTTGAGGTTGGTGAATGCTGGGGCTACAACCGCTTCTTTAGACTGGATCTTCTGGCCAGTGAGGGCTACCTGAACATGCAGACAGACACACTGGTCCTCTGGTAGGCACAAGCACATCATTCAGCAGGGCATGCTTACCTGCACCACAATGACATGAAAGAAACAAGTCTTGTAAACAATGTAACAGAATGTCATTGGTTATTCTATTGTTTGCTGCTCAGCTACCAGGTTCGCTCACCCACCTTCTTCCAGAAGTGCAGAGACCAGTACTGGTACATCAGCCAGCTTGAGTCAGCCCAGAGCGGCTACATACAGCAGATCAACAACCTCAAAGAGGTATGCAGTGTGTGTGTGTGTGTGTGCACACTCTTGTATTTGTGTCTGACTGTATTCTATTTCAGTCACTTTTTAGGTTTCCAAATGAGAGATTGGTGAAGTGGGGCTTCGGAGTGGGTCATCACATCTCAAACCCTTAAACTCTCCCTGACCTGCAGCTGCACCATTTAAAGAAAAAAAATATTCTGTTTGTGCTATTGAACAATGTTCAATCCAAGAACATTATTTGAGATTGTAGTGACAGTTTTAAATGTATGTTAGATGAAGCATTCAATGTTTTAAATCAAATGTTATATATATATATATATATATATATATATATATATATATATATATATGNNNTATATATATATGAGGAATTTATAACTTTTATTTCTATATTTAAGTGTGAACATTACAGAGCATCACTGAAAAGAAGGTAGAAGATGCTATGCAATGTCAGTGCTGTTAGACATGGTGGCACAATATGGATTTTTATAACCTTTCAAGAAATATCATGAAAACTTAATTTTTAGTGGGTAAAACCTAAATACATTTCAAGGCAACACCTTTCACTCCTGATGGAATCTCTTGAGCTTTGGTACCTTTCACTAGATATTCCAGGTAGGCAAAACACAAAGTGTGCAAAGGCACCCACATTTAAATTAAACACTGTGGACAGATCTGACAAAATGATTAAAAGAGTCTGCACACCAGCCTTTGCTCCCAGTATTGAAGAAATGCTATTTTGTTCTAAGGAAGGGGTTGAGTTTTGGGTTTTTTTTAAATTACCATTCTTCTCTATTGGCTTTTCAGTGCTGTTGGATTTAACGTTGCATAAGCCAGTCTTCTTGACTAATTAATAATTTCTGATTTCAGAGGCTGGCTATTGAACTGTTTCGCCGTCAAACATCACGCAGCTCCTCGCCTCCTGACCAGAGGCTGGCTGCAGCCTCTGAAAGAGACCCTCGCTCTGTGAAGAGTGATGATGATATCCATACTAATTTGACCAACACTAAAAAATGTGAAGAAGAGGAGAGGACACTGCAGGATGACTCTAATGTAAGAATGAAATATATGGAACCAGCTCACCATTCTAAAACAAAATCTGCATTCAAAACAGCCATAAAGCAGTGGTTAAGGTGTGATCAATCAAAAGTAAATTGATTAAAAAAATCTGTGCTCCCTTTATGTGTATCCCTTTGTGCACAAAGCCTTGAGCTTGGCATGATCATATTGTGATCATATTATCACTGTGTTGTTTAGGAGCTGTCGGACGGTGACTTAGAGGTGGACTGTCTGACAGAGGAGGAGGTAAACCCGCTGGATGGCAGCAGCACCTCAGGCAGCTCCACAGCCACCAGCAACACTGAGGAGAACGACATAGATGAGGAAACCATGTGAGTTGAACATAAAGGCCTGTTTTCTTACCAAGTTGTATCAGGAGGATAACAACACTTAATTTGACACTATTGGGCACACTGACACTATGGAGTTAATTTTCTGTCTTTTGTAATGCTGTGAAACTGCACCACGGATCACAAAGACAGTCTGGAGTCTTGGAGTGGTGCTTCTGTTGAAAATGTAATCAGGCAAAATGGGGACAAAGTTGCAGCTGTAAGCAGTATCTCTGTGTAAGATGTGGAGACTCCCCCTATCTATCACACATCTCTTTTACTGTTTTAATGTAGCTTATTAGATAAGTGAGGCATGAAACAAAACTTAAATGTGTAAATAAACACAGATTACAATGCATGATTGCTGAAATAAGGTTTAATGCTAATTCTGTGCACCTGTTAAACTTCTCTGCTCAAGCCCCTTAAGGATGTTTTTTTGTTAACCGGATTTAGTTGACCACTCACCAGTATGGATCATATTTTATATTTCATATTTTTGTGGTTCATAGTCTTTTCATTTACTTGTAAACATCATAATTTTATTTGCATATTTACTAATTACATTTTGTGTTTAAAAAATAAATAAATAAATATTTGCACAGGTCAGGAGAGAATGATGTAGACTTCATTGGAAACCTGGAGACAGAAGAAGGAGAACTTCCTGATGACTTGGCTGGAGCCACAGGTATATTTTTTCACAATTTTATTTACAGTATGTTAATACCATAGTTGACAGTTTTACCATAGTTTTGTAGGAATAGCTGTTACATCTGCAGTTGAGATCTGTCTCTCTTTGTCAATAGAATTTAATCAATTCTGCCTTTTGTGAAACCTGTGCTTCTCAAACTGTGGTGGTAACAGGGCCAGGTTCTTTCAGTTCACACCAGCAAGTGAAAGCCAGACCCATGCTAACCTTTGTCCAGCTCTTTATTCTAACACTTTCCTGCTTTCTTTTTGTCCTCTGATGAAAACCCTCTTCAGTTTTTGTGCTACCTTTGCTATGATGTCCACTCAGTTAATAACTCCACCTGTGTAATGTTGACACGCTGTTTGCTTTGTCACTGAGTAAAGGGGTGGAAGGGGGACTGTAACATTATGTCATAAAGTAGTTGAATTTTTGCTGACCCAAAACCAAAGTCCCATAGTGCCTATGCAGGTTATGCAGACCTGCTCAGTCTTTGATGGGGTTGCCATTCAACCTGTTGTTAGTTGATCTATCAAAATGATCTTGGAGACATTATTTTGAAGGCCGAGGTCTCTAATTTTGTTGCTTTAAAATATCTTCTCTCTAGTTCTCACGAGTACAATTACTAATGCTAATAAAATTAACATTGATGGTTTTTGATGATTCTACATAGATTGATTAAATGCTCTCATTAGTTTTTCAGTGACTAAGGTGACATCTCCAGTTAGTTCACTTTGTCAACCAACAGTCAAAATCCAAAGATGCAGAGCCAAGAAAAGGCACCATCATATTAAATACTTGCTCTTGTAAAAAAAATGCCTTGTTTTGTCTTCAGCTGAAGCAAATAGAAGTCTAAAAAACTATTTGATAACTTACAAAATCAAATATGTTTGCGTTCTGGCAAGAGCACATTCAGAACAGTGTGATATTGTAGCTCAAAGCAGCTCCTTTAGTGTGTTTCACCATGTTGGTGTTGAAAGGTATGAAGAGGATGAGTCATTGTTAGTGCAGTGGGCCCCTTGCAGTGTGCTGATATAGAAACACTTGGTGTGAATGTTTGTGCGCTCGTTCACGTGTCTCTGAAAAATTTGACCACTTTTTCATTAACTGCCCCAGTAGGTCCCCTTCAATAGTAGAAACATAACATTATTTAGCAAAAGTAGTTTGAATATGTTAACTTATTTCACAGTGCAGAATGTGCTATGTTGGTAAATGTGGCCAAAATAAAGTCTGATACAAAATAGGGAACTACAAACTTAAATGAACAAGACTCAAATTTTCAAGCTATCCCTAAGAATGTATACATTAAACTATAGAAAATAGAAATAGAAAATAACTCTGTTCTCTGTTTGAACAAAGAAACCATATACCTTCTTGTTTTCTGCATCATCTGCAGGTGGATCCATCTCAGGTGCACCTTCCTTACATCGCAGTGCTGCCTCCGGTCGTAGTGCTAGTAATAGTGGAGTTGGTGCTTGTGGTGCCGTGGGGTCTGGCAGCAACAGCCTCCTAGAGTTAGACCCAGTCATCCTGATCCAGCTGCTGGATCTGAAGGAGCGAAGCAGTGTGGAGTCTCTTTGGGGCCTTCAACCTCGGCCACCATTATCTCTCCTGCACACACAAGGTTTATAAACGTTTCTTTCAGCTCTCTAAGAGCAAGTAATCCTTTGGTTGTGCTACAGTGACTTTAATTGATAGAGAATTATCTTTTAATGGATTTAATATGGGTCTTGTTTACTATACCACATATACAGTAATGGAGCTAAAGTGAACTGTTTTCTTTCCATTGATTGAAACTGTCCCATATATTAGCAGGCTCTTTTTTAACTTTTGATATCATATTCTCCATAATTTTTGATATCACGTTCTCCATCTTTGTTTTGCACTACTGCTTTATTGTACAGCTCTTTGCCTTGTTGTCCCTCTATTTCTTTCTTCATTTTTCTATCTCCAAGTTCTTCATGAAAACATCATGTTTTTTAGGCCATAAGCAAGTCAGTTTGTTAAATGTAAACATAAAACTTGAAAAAGACACTAATCTCATTATTGTCCCTTCCAGCTCATCCTCACTCAAGGAAGGAACGAGAGCGCCGACCTCAAGTGGTGCGACGATCTGCTCCAGACTCTGGGGTCCTCATCCGCCTCAAGGCTCAAATGGCAGAGGTCCGTAGCAAGATGTCTGTCAAGAATCAAATGTTAGAGGCTCGGGGGTCTGCGAATCCTAGGTCTGGCCCTTTGGGGGGCTTTAGTGTGGAGGAGGCACCCTCTCATCATGCAGACTCAGAGTTGTCAGCTTGTCGTAAGCCCACTGAGCTGGACCTCCTGGGCAGAGCAGCTGCACGGTCCAGGCCCTGTCGCCCTGGTGAGGACTGCCACACAACTGATGCTACTATAGTAACAGTTCTATAAACTTTGCTTTTGTTTTAATATATATATATATATATATATATATATATATATATATATATATATATACATACATACAGCCAGTGTATGAGTATATGTGTGTGTATCATATCATAATGTTTGCCACTCTTAGGCTATGTTCAGATTACCAGCCAGATTGTTCAAATGAGAATGAAATCTTAATTTTTACTGATCACATTTGACTGTTCACATCCCTGTCCACAAGTGTCTTGTATTTGAATGCAGCTGCCCTCTCAAACAGCACACTTGAGCTCAAATAGAATTTTTTGTCATTAACAACAGAAAACATCATAGTTGTGAGGGTTGATGGTGAAGCAGGAGATTAAGTAAGATTAAATAAGTTGTAGCTTTGTTTGTCCCCCTTTGTTGCATTTCCACGGTGCAGGTTGATGACATCAATGCTTAACGCATTGTATGTATAGGCAACAAGCTGCATGTATTTGAATTTGACCATTCTCACTCCTTACAGAGTCGTCACAACTACTCTGTTATTATATATATATAATTAGACATGAGTAACCAGCCTGGTAACCTGAATGTAGGCTAAGTAACAACTATAACATGAGTTCACGTTGGGTCAGGAGAGCTAAAGTGTGCATTTTCTGTATGCCCCTGTGTGAAGTCAGGAAATCCCTCTCCCCTGTCCTGGACAACAGTGGCTCAATGATTGTGAAGAGGAGGAGTCCAGAGCAGATGGAGAAAGACCTGAGAGGAGCAGAGGCAGCTACAGAACTCAGTCTTCATCCTAAAGAAGGGCCAGGAGTTGCCGAGGGTCAGTAGTTATGTGTTTGGTGACCACTTAATATTGATTTCAAATTTTGTTGATAGTTTCTTGAAGAAATGTACTTAAATCTCTCCATTGCCTCAGTTTAACCCTGTTTTCTTTTGAATTGAGTCACACAGTATGTTCTCACTGCACAAGATTCTGACAAAAAAAGTTGATGCTCTGTTTCTGTGTTTTATTGCATGAACTTTGCAATGGATTATACAATAATTAGATAGTACAGTATTAGATACTACAACTGGCTACCAACACTGCATCCATGTTTTATAGTGTTGTATTTTTACATATTTTGCTTTTCCTCACTGCAGGAGTGGTGAAAGCTGATGGCACCCAGGCTTCCCAAAGCAGCTCCTTATCAGAACAGCAGCAGTATTCCATGGAGCAACAGCTGTATGGGACTTCTGGGCCAAAGGATGATATCTTCTCCTTGGGAGGACCAAGCTACTTGACTACCAACAAGAGCTGTGGAAGTAGAACCTTAGGGTGTGTCTCAGCAGAAACATGTAACCATTCAGCTGTGGCAGAAAGCTCCTCTTGTCTTACATGTCATCCATTTCTTCTGACTACAGGGCATCAATGCTGGACTGCGAGTCTGAAAATTCAGGAAACTCACACCACCCCTTGCTGGAGGGACCGTCTGCACAGCCACAGTTAAAGGAAGGTCAGTTCACCCTCTGCAACCCATAGAAATTCAGTTTTTACATTTATATTTGTGTTTATATTTGCATGGAATTTACCACTGGTTTGTATTGTTTGTTCTTTTTAACTTCTTTTACTTTGTCTTTGTTGTTCTGTATAAAACAAATTGATACATTCTTAATGCGTACATAAATCATTGCAGCTGAAACAAGTCATAAACTCTTTTTTTTTTTTCATCAAATTTGACAATTTATGTTATTATGCTTTCATTCAGAGTTCCTGATCTCAAATTTATATTTTTTCCAATTTTCATAATTTTGACCGATTGTTCTCTGTTGGGCGTAGATATGAATGTCACAGTAATCCAACAGGTGGTGGTGTTGTATAGTAAATGGCCTGTTTATATAAAAAAAAAAAGCAAAATGAAATAATTTTCTTTTTTATGATGATATGGATGGGACATTTTTTACTGTTTAAAAAACTGATGAAATCATCAAGTCATTTAGTTAGTTTGTGGTAGTCATTATGTAGTGTCATTTGTCTTTGGCTACTCTTCCACCGCTCTTATCTTGTCTTTTCCCATCTGTAGATCAGCCGCCTTCAGTCCTGGTGGCAGCAACAAGCAGTGACAGTGACACTGAGGACGAGGTCCTGCAGAGTAACACCTCCACTTATGACAACCATAATCCTCCCTGTACAGGTAACACACACACAGTCAAACATCAATAGGTGGAATATGAAGTGATAAAATTAGATAATCCTTTATCAATCCAAAACATGGGAATTTGTTCTTGTAGGGTAGCACAAAAAAGTGATGGTAATAAATAGCAAACATGAATTATGCATTAGGAAATATAAAATTAGTGTAAATATAAAACAATTCTGTATTTAGTGTGGTCATATGTGGTTGAATTCTGGCAGAATTTGAATTTTGTGCAAGAAATAAGAATTTGGTTGATATTTATGTAAATGTCTCCTGTTGCCGATGTGCCCATGTTTGTTACGACGCCTTCTACTGTTTTATGTTCTCTGCATTACTTGATGTACGTAGACTAGGCCTACACAGAACAAATGTGGAGTCGTAATTACTAGCGGTGTTTTGGTCACTGTACACTGTTTCCCTCCGCCATTGATGCGAGATTCCATACAGAACAATGAACGAGTAACACTAAGCAAGAGTGAGCAAATTACGTGTTGTCTGGGAAATGCAAAATCCAGGATTTCTGGCTCACCAAAGAAAATGACAGACTGACTCGCTCAAGATCCCAAGGACAGTCACCTGTCCAGATGCAGAGCATGCTGCACATCAAGAAAAGTGGACGCCTTGGGCGAAGCGGCTCTTACAAGTTGCCCTCCCATCTTAAGCTGTGTCAGCACATTCAGTCCTTGAGTTTGAGGGAGTTGGTCCTGGAGAGTCCTTGAAAAGTCCTTGTTTTTGATGCCAACCAAGATGTTGGAACCTGAGTCACAGACTGTCACTACTCGCTCCACACAGATCTGATCTGATGTTTTCATCTGCAGCACATTTTTGTCTCTCCAGCAGAACAAAAGCTTCAGCGGACATTTAAGTGTCATGCTTCATGTACGTTATGAGTAATTAACTAAGTCTCTTTCCATTTCAATGTTTTCACTTTTTTTGCACTTTTTTTGCACTTGGGATAAGGGTTAGTAATCACTTTGGTGATCTTGTGACTTTTTATTGTAGATTTACTGTATTTTTCAGTTTTTTATGCACAGGTGGATGGAAGAGCACATATTTTAAAGACAGATGGGTGATAATTCTGAGTCAGCTGCTACAAGCAATGAGTTTAATGTAAATATATTGATTAGAGTTGTCTATAGCTTTTGATAATGAACAAAAGTATTGTTTGTGAGACACTGCTACATAAAAATTTGCCAAATTTGGGAGCTTTCAGGTGCTGATGTTTCCTCTACATATCAGCCACAATATATACCCACATTTGTTTCTATTCAGAGTATGTGTGCATTAGATAACAGATGAAAAACCTAAGAATTAAATATTCTCCTTTTTCTTCCTGCAGGAGAGCAACTTCTGTCTGATGACATGAATCTGCCAACTGACAGGTGATTCCCTCCGAGTCTATCAGACCTGGCCAACCCACTGATTTACCCTGAGTGGCCACACAGACAGACAGAGGGAGCCAACAAATCAACAAACCTGCTAGTTACAATGACCTGTAGAGTAGAAGCAGCTTGTAATGCATGAACTGAAAATGATGGCAATTCATCAACCTGATTTAATCCCCAGTTTGTCTAGAAACAGAAACATGTAGTTTATTGCTAATGACAAACAGTTGATTAATATTTCAGTCAACTGAAAAAAATAATGAATACTTTAAGAATACAGACAGACAGAAAACTAACATTTCAATTTTGGCCCTTCCTTTTAGATGATTGTATTAAAAATCCTACACAAGATGTCAACATGTCCACTGCTGCCACATGTGCAATGACTGAATCTTTACAAATTGTAAAGGCATTAGAAACATCTAACCTTTTCTGCACAAAATGTATTTGTATAAATCTACGTATTTCCAACAAATGATTAACTTTAAATTATCTGTAGCCTGTCAATAGGAGGAATAATTCTATTTTGTAAGAGTTGTTTACTTCAGTCTGCACAGTTACACTGCAGCTTGTCAACTGCAATAACAGTGTTTCTGTGTTTTACTGACATAAACCTTAATTACACTTTTTTGGGTAGCTCTCTTCATTTGACATTTGAAAAGGCTACATAGTCACAGAATCACATGGATTATAAAACTCTGAAGTCCACACATGTGGTTTGGTTCATGTGCTCGGTCAGACTGCAGCTCAACATCAAATCAAATGGTACTTTGTACAGGTGGACATTTTGTCTAAAGTCAGTGCGCAAAAAAATTTTAATAAGACTTTTTTACAGTTTTTATTTTTCAGAGAACTTTACAACACAGGTTTAAGATCTACTTTGCTGCAGACAGTTCACATTATTGGTAGAAACCATAGCATTTAAGTGTTGAATGTCAGGGACAGGGAAAAAGCATGTGTTCAGTAGAACCTTCTGCACTTTATAAGACTGTTAATTTAATCTGATGTGGACACTTTCCTCATAATTGAGCCATATCTTGTTTTGAGGGTCACTTAACTTGCTTAGTGGTAAGTCATTAGTTTACTTTGTAAATATGTTGGCATATAAGCCTTTAGAATGCATGGTTTTATTGGCAGGGGTTAAAAGATGAAGGACGTCGGAGTGTACAGCAGCTGTTTAAAATGTACTAACCTCTGTGTTTCCAGACCTTTTGGTCATGTGACTTTGGCTTTTCTCTGTTACTGTTCCTTCATATCTTCATGTACATGAAAAAGCAGCAACATCAGTGCATTCGTTTGTTGAAATGATCCGTTATTTGTGCTTGTGTCAAAATCTTTGTTTTGAATGTTCTCCCGAAGCACCTTGCATTATTGGATGTGTACATTTGCTTCTTGTGTAATAAATAAATGTTTTACTAAAATGACAGCATTGCCGTGTCTCTCATTACTTGGTTCATGTTCCTGTTTACATGTTTAACCATTTTATTAATTTAATTGCATATTTGAATTCTTGAATTTCTAAAAATGAATTAATTTTACAAATGTTCCTTTGTTCTTCCTCCTTCTTTTCATACCTAAGGAAGATATATTCTCCATTATCACCTTGTTTTCCTCACAGCCCAAACCTGCAAGAACAGAGAGAGTAAACCCAGATTACAGTGTGGTGAAATGAGGTGTCTTTTATAGAAAGAGTGTGGAGGAGTGTCACTTTTGTAAAGCTGTTTATGTAACAGCAGACAGCACTGTTCCACATGAAAGCCCTCTTACAGCATCACATCGCTCCTCACATTCAGGCTTCTGACATTTCACTCCACTTATGAAAATGACTGCCTGTATGACTAAACAGAATTTACTTCCTGTTAGTGCTACTGCAGGACGTGTGGCTCACAGGATTAATCTGAAAAGTTGTGAGATCAAACTAAACCAAAAACAAAATCTCTTTTTGTGACATAATTTGTGATATAACGTTCTGCGTTGATCATTTTTGAAACATCCGGTGACGTATGAAGCCAGGTGACACCTTTTTCTGTTCAGACTGTTTATCAAAAAATGACCAATCTACAGTTGTGCTGTTGTGTGTGTATGTGTGTGTGTATAAAAAGTGGTCGTATTAACAGAATGTTTGGCAGATGTTGAGGTTTTGCTGTCATTTCGATAGAGGTTGATTTTTGTTTCATCGGTTCATGGAATATTATTACCTGCTGCTCCTTGTATGTTTTTGTAAACGGCAGGTTTGCCAGTAAATCCTCTTCATGTCTTCTCTTGATCTCTTGATGAAATCTGTTCGCATAAATCCTGGAGAATATACATTTTTCTTCACTCTGCCAATGATTTTCTTCAGCCATGACTTTGCTCCTTGTGGTCTTGTAAACATACTTACTTATAGAACATACGAAAATGTCTAACCCTGCTCTGCTCAATATTATTGGCTAGTTTGAACATTTTAGTTTCAAAAACAAATTGGGAAAAACTGCCAAAATACAATTTTGGCAATAACATCTTATTGCTACAGTAATCACCAAGAAATAGCTTGATAAATAACAATGACAAACTGTGTATATGGGAAAAAAAGAGATTGAATTTCAACTTCATAATTTTATAATTATCAATTTTGATTCACATAGATTTTCAAGAGAGGGTATTAGCAGAGTCTAAAGTGACTCTATGGTCTAGTTATTAAGTTGGAAAATGACTGTAAGATTACTTCCTTATTACCACAGCAGCGTTATTATGAAACTAGAGATTGCATTAGCTATAAGACGGTATTACCATAATATTACTAAATAATTACCATAATATATTCATAACTGTGCAATGTTTCAGTATTGCTCAGTTAGGTGCCACCCTTTTAACCTTTTCTGTCAAATCAATCACTTTTGATACATCAGATTTTAGTCTGATTATACTGAGGCGGCAGACCTTACCAGAGAAGAGAAGCCAGACTAAATAAAACAAACCAAAAAAAAAAAAAACAGAAGAAGGCATCAGCCAATGATTTGGTCTAATCTTTATAGACATGATAATTAGTCACCAGTTACAATACACATATTTATATACTACAGGAACACAGGTAATACAGGTACTCAATGTGTTTTACAGTATTCTTTTTAACCTACCCTGCATGTTGAATAAGAGCCAATCATGGGGGTTGTCTTCCAGAGTGAAGGATAACATCAGTCACAGCCTTCACACTTATCATCACTGGCCCACATTTCAACTGCATACTTAGTTTCAAAAGGTCCAGACTCCAGGCAAATTTTTCAAATGTAAATGTACACAGATGTCCAAATTATAGCGAGATGCTGATACACATGAAATGCTCTGCCTCCTGAATTATGGCTATAGTCTCTTCTGAAAGAGTAAAGTTTCACATTTATTTTTTTCAAGGATGTGCAGATTTGGCAGGGAGAGTGAAATCACACTGACTGATAGCTTCTTTTTTTTTAAGACACCAGAATATACAGTAACTCATAATAATGATTTAACCAATGGGAGAAATGAATGAGAAATTGACTTCGGGAACTGTGACCTTTGGAAAATGGCTGACAGCACTATGTTTTGTTGCATCCTTCAGCAGAAGGCAAACCCCCAGAGAGCCTTTTATTGCAACATCATTATTGCTTACAGAGAAATAGAAAAAGCTTTTTGTGTACATAGACACACAGTGCAGATTTCATGAAGGGCCCTATACTTAGACGGAGATTGTGGGAGGGCAGAGCTGAACGTCTGCTCGCTTTCATCGTCAGAGAGAGAAACATCCGACTGAGAGAAACTTTTAGTGCAGACAACAGGACATGAGTAGGTGAGAGTTTCTCAACTTTGGGTTGAGGATTTATCACAAAGAAAGGGACATTGTTATTGCTCATACAGTAATGACGTCTTGCAGTTTTCAAAAATGACGATTAACAGTGTAGACTATAAGTAATTCACTGGGTTTAGGTGAATAGGTACTTCCTCAACGCTGCATTTTCAGAGCTCAGCGCGACCTGCTGTGTGAAACCTTCAAATCAGTGATTTGTAACAAATCAGGAGTGAAGTGCAGAACAGCTGCACACGGGCACAGCGTGCCTTGATATATCAGGCCTTACAGAGTTCTTTTCCCATGGCAGCACTGAACGTCCACCACTCAAAAATACACCAAAGGTATCTGGAAATGTTGCCACAGAAAATGTTATCTTTTAAGAAGCAGCCACACTCTGTGCGCTGTGGTCTGTCAGTGACACACATTAGGCGTTGCTTCACCATTTTGGTCTCCAGTTAAATTATCTTGGCAAAGATTGCCATGAAATCTGCTAAAAACAAGTCTCATTATTCATTAAAAAGTCTTGTCCTCTGGTGCCGCCATGACGCTCATGTTCTTTTACATATTTTTCTGTCATTTTTTGGCAAACATCCAGTGGGTTTCTGTGACTCTATTACTTCTCAGAGACGATTCATTATTCACACAACCACAAAAGGTCACCAGTGTGAAAAATGGCAACAGAATTTGAGAAACTGGAATACGTTTAACCCTGCAAATGTTTACATATATTACATACATAATTTGTAGCCCAATTATAAGTGAAAAAGCTTCAATGTTTGTCTCATGGTGGCACCATCTGGTTTTCTTGTGTTTACTACCCTGTATGAGCCACGTCAGAATGGTCTAATGACTTCAGAAAAGGTCCGGTGTGTAAAATATAGGTGAATTTACTACCTTACCCATTATGTAAAACCTGCAGATGTGGAATAAAAGCCTACAAACTACAAATGTAATCTGATTGGCAAGATGGTTTTTAAGGCTGACATTCATTAAAAACTGAAGATCAGAGATACAGAATGTTTTGATCCAATAATTAACATGTCAATGTGCATTTTCCCCAGATTTATTTATTCATGTCAGGGTGAGAAAGTAGGGAAAACAGCAGCTATAGACTCTGAAAATGGTACGACAACTCTCCAGTGAATGCCTTACAGGTCCAACACCTTCATATGCTTCTGAAGCCAATGGCTGATATTTATGCGCATCATTATCTCCACCTCAGTCTGGCAGAAGGAGGTTTCAACAGTCCAACATCAGACTGTTTAAATCTACATTTGATTAAAACCACTGATTTACAAGACATAATTATTATATGTACATTCCTCTTGAGCACTTGCTCAAATCACACTTCGTACTCATGTCACACATACATACCCACATCCGAGAGAATCATTACAAGTAACTATGAGAGAGATCCATCCAGTGTCTTTAGATTGTTGAGTGTCCTGACAGTACATTCCTCACAGCTCGATGCTCGCTGGAACCAACATGTAGCAGTACCAGTTGTCTGATTAACCACCTGTGGTAATGTGACACCTGCAGGGTGTTTCATCAGCCAGTGACGGGCCAGGAATGTGGAGGCACAATTGACAGAATCTGGTTACACTAACATTCTGACGTTTGCAAGTTCACAGCGTCAGTCACACAAATGAGGAATGATGGTGTTACGATGTTAGAGAAGAAGGGAATAATGAATGCATCCAAATGAGCGTTCTGTAAACCCCAACCCTGAACAGCTGCTGTCCAATCACAGCCTAGTAATCACAATAGGCACATCGCATTATATCGATCATGTCTTTCTTTTTAGTTTTCCTAAACCTCAAAACGTATACAAATGACTGTATAAGAATTAAACGAGTGTCTGTTTTGTCTACTTTAGTGTAAAGTTGGCAGCTTGAGCACCAATCAAATCTATATGTTACTTCAGTCAACACGTCAATCAGTCCTCAAACTCAAAGCCTTTTCTCTTAAACACCGGCCTCATAACCTCATGTGCTCCTGTACGTTTGTTGTCTTCTGCATATAGATCAGTGAAGACGTCAGGGTTGAGCCATCATTTTGTAGCATGCGCTGTATTGAGGATGTGAAACCACAGACTGTACATAAAAATGGATGCCAGGTTGAAATGTAAAGCTGAGGATGTAGGAGCCACCAGTGTACAACCCGACTGGTTGGGGAAAAAAAAACTCTGAATGTAAGCCTATAGGAAAACGGGCCTACTTCTCACTTGATATACAGTATACCCTCTGTAAACAGTTTCCTGAGAAGTTCATGGTCAGTAGTCACGATGTTCATTTTGTACATAATGTTTTCATTTAGAGGAAAAAGCATGACTCATATGAGTGGACATAAGCAAATAGGTGCCTGGTTGAGACATCTGTGAACTTCAGGTTTCAAATGTTTGCAAATCTTAAGGTTTTTTGCAACTGGATCCTTACGTCCATTTTTCCGTACAGTCTATGACCCCAATCCAGTCTTTAACCAAGATAGTGTTCGACTTACCAAACACATCAACATCACAGCCTTTCCTCTTGTAATGTAAAAAAGTAAAGAGAATATCTTCCCGCGACTATATATGCTCCTTTATATCTATCATCTTCACAGATCAGTGAAGACTTGGGGCTTTATCCTTCCTCTTTTATCTGTCATGACATATATGGAGGACATGACATCTCACTTCAAAATGTGTTTTCATCCAGCTCATGTAGACAACTCGATTTACAGCAGCTGTTTTGACAGGGCAGAGTAGGAAAGTCACAGGTGTAAAGAATCAAATGAGTGACAGCTGAGTGACATTTACCTTGCACAGTTTCAGTATAACACATGCAGGTTCAGTGCCTCACTGTCCTGACTAAGATGAAATGAACAGAGCCATCGTTCACCGATTAGTAACCCTTGTGCTTTTTCCTGCTCGAACATCAAAACAACATCAAAATGGCTGCTTTACAAAGGACCCGTTCAGGAAAAAAAGAAATTGAAATTGAGGATCCGAGGTTGAGTAAATAGGTTGAGGTTTATCGGACGCCGTTTAATCTAACAGCGATAACAATGGGTGGAAATAAGTTCATTTGAAAAGGATTAGTTTTAGATCAGTAACTAGTTCAGACGTTTAATGTGGCTTTGGTTTTTACCTGTTAGTAAATTAGTAAATGTGTGGGGTAGTTGGTCCAGTTATTCAGTGTAGATATACACACAGTGGGCTAATACTAGATTGAGTATTTGAAAGACAGTGACACATTTACATGACAGACATGTTTCCACTGATTTGTCTCAGAAAGGCATAAATATGAATCTGTTGTGATCTTTTTTAACCATAATATCATCAGATATGTCAGCAGGAGTGTTATTACTGGTGATTATACTGTATACCTGTTTACTATCAAGGAAAAGTATCAAAAACAAGGAAGGGCTACACAGCGGAATAGTGGCCAGCACTCTTGCTTCATAGCAAGAAGGTCGTTGGTTTGAAACCTGGTTTGACTGAGGGCCTTTCTGTGTGGAGTTTGCATTTTCTCCTGGTTCTCCAGCTCCTTCCCATAGTCCAAAAAACATGCAGAGGTTAGCAGGTCACTCTAAACTGACTGTAAGTGTGAGACTGAGAGTGAATGGTTGTTCATCTCTGTATGTTTGCCCTGCGATGGCCTGGCGACCTGTCCAGGGTGTGACCACGCTTTTCGCCCTGTGTCAGCTGGGTTTGGCCCCCACGTAGAAGATAAATCTAAGATATTTGGTGATGTACATTCAAAACCAGGATTATAAGTGGAAAATTATTTTCTGTGTCAGGTCTTGTGGGCCAGAGCAATCAATGAAAGGTGGCATGAAGACTGAGCTTCATATGAAGAGCAGCACTGTAGGCAGTTTGTGATGACTTGAATGTTTACTGTGTAGTTTTGTTGCCAAAACTTTATTTACAGACAGAAAACTCGGGATACTCTGTGCCCCAAGTATACATCCTTTGGGAAAATAAAACAGTATTTTGGAAAATACACTTAACTTACTGTCTATGGGGGTAAAGATGACTGTCATTGTCCTGCCTGTGCGTTAAATGAGACACTACAGTGAGAACATGACTAACATCATTGCAAAAGTCATCAATACATTGATAAATAATATTTTCCAGGAGCCAGACTTTTCCTTTTCCTGGCAATATTAATACATAAATTCCATATTAGGTGAGTATATGTGTGAGGAGAGTAGGCAACATTACACAGTTTTTAGTTTAATTTTATTTTTTAAGCCTGCTGTCTTTAAATACTTAAATTCTGTGGAATTTATGTGATGGTAAATACTTGCACTAACTATGTGTCGCAGGAGCAACTACAGCAAAAATATGCTTTTATACACTCCTCCCCTCCCCAAACATAAAACCCATTATCCCAGGTTTATATACCCGTCTGGAATACTGGACTACATGAAGCATTTATTCAGATAAGTGATTGCTAATCTTTTATAATCAGATGTTAATTGTTTTTATCTGTAGACAAACTGTGGCTGGTTAATGGCTGGGTCTCTGACTTTATGTGAGGGGGGCAGAACAGCATGTGCCTTCAGTCCTGGAAACCAGGAGTGACAAATGTTCCGGCCTCTTTAATGAACTTTATTCCTCTGCCAACAAGGAACTGGTGAGGACAAAGAGGCAAAGATGAGCAATTGGTGACCAATGTAATGCTCAGTTGCTTGTCATTCTCAACAGCTGCTTCAGGATTAGAAAGATGGTAATATATGTGTCACCTCATCCAACATTTACATGTGGGTGACATAGAAGAAAATAACGCTGAGTGATCGTGATTGGTCTAAAAGGCGGGTCTTTAAATTGGATAAATAGAAAAATGTGGAAAGGTGGATTATTTAAGTGATGATTCACAAAAGTATTTAGTGATTTTTTTTTTTTTTTGATTTAACAGGTTTGCTTCACTGCTTTTTCCAACTCCTGCACACAATGTGTATACATACAGGGCATATATCCTTTATCACCTGGTGTTCACCAAGGCGTTCATATTGTATACTGTACGTATTCTGCTCTTATAATTTATATTTTTAAGCTTGCATTTTATATTGCATTGTCCCCTGTTGCTAATAATTGAACAGTTAATGCTTTTCTTGATATATAATGCTTTAATCTTATTTGTGTTTTCTTGTTCCTTGTGTGTGTTATCACTCATTCTGACTGCTCAGCATCAGTGCAACTTGGGACAAGAGTGTTGTTTAACTCTGTGGGAAGAGTTTGGGGACAGCAAATTACTTTTTCATCTTAAGTAGAGCACGGCCAATTCCCCCGGTATTATCAATGTTTTTGGGTCATAATAGATTTGCAGTGGTGGTTAGCGCTCATGCCTTTGCAGCAAGAAGACCCGGGTTCATGACCCGGTCAGAACAAAGGCCTTTCTGCGTGGAGTTTGCATGTTCTCCCTGTTTGTATGTATGTGTGTGTGTGTGTGAGCTTTCTCTCGGTTCTCCGGCTTCCTCCCACAGTCCAAAAACATGCAGATTTGGGGATTAGGCAAATTGGACACTCTAAATTGCCTGTAGGTGTGAATGTGAGAGTGGAGGGTTGCTTGTTTCTGTGTGGCCCTGTGATGGACTGGTGACCTGTCCAGGGTGAACCCCGTGGACATTATCCTCATGTGGAGGATAAAGCGGTAGAAGATGAGTGAGTGAGTGAGAATAGTTATAAACATATCAGGGCAGTGATGTATACATTACAGTCAAAGGTTTGGACACACTTTTGGGCCACATTACATGAGAAGGTGTGCCCAAACTTTTGACTGGCAGTGTATATTATCCAATCAGTGTTCTTTCTTCATGCTATCCTCTCTGTCATGGTCAAGAGTGCACATATATAAAACTTTAACATGTATTCAGGCTGCAGTCAAGAGAATCTTTGTCAAACCTGACACACAGGAGATTTTATCCCGATAGAGAAGTGCACTCCTGCTCTGTGACAACATGCCCTGAAAGTACAGTTATCCTAAATGATTTTCTCTTCCTGTCTTACATTAAAACTTCAAATTCATTTCTGCTCAAATTCATTTCTGAGTCTCACAGCTCATTTAGAGACATTTTTGCTCAAGCTCTTATCACTACATGCAGCAAGCTGTCTTATCTTTTCTTTAACACTTGACTGTGCAGCCTCTAGTGTTCATTCACTTTCAGTCTGAACATATTAACCTGAATTCTAGTTTAGGATTCATATGGACGATCGATGGTCACAATGCATTGGTTACAGTTTTAGCACTTTACCTACAGCAGGAATGAGGAGACCTTTTGCTCAGTGGGTCACCTTACATTTGGAAACATTTTGGCTTAGGACAGAGAGCACCACTCAATAACCACTTAACAACTGCAGGAGCCACAACTGATTACTATCAAAGAAAGACATGTTGTTAAAGGCAGACATGGGTGGGTGGATGGGCTGAGGCGGGGACAGGACTGAATAAATGAAGGTGATGGTTTTGGTTTGGGTCACCTCTTCAGATGGTGGCATCATGGAGCAGTTTAGGCACTGCCACTCCAGGCCTCTCATTGGAGTGGCGTTGCATGATGGGCTGCTGCAAGTAACCAGATGGTAACAGGCCTCGCATCTCCCTGGATCTGCGTGGCCTCCTTCGGCCCCACTGGTGACTATCATGACCAAGCCTACAGCTTCGCCTCACTGCTTGGCCCAGCAGCATGGCTGTCTGGGACCAGAGTGGGTCCGTAAAGCTAGAGATGCTAGGCTCCTGAAATGGAATATGGGACATGCGCCTGACTAGACGTGCATCTCTGTAGATGTGGGAGGCCATGAAGAATTTGGGTCTAAAGTTGGAGCGGGATGGCTGTGAGCCCAACAAGGAGATGCGGCCCTCAAGTGATGGCCCCAGCAGGCTGAGGCTAGTTCGGTCCGTAAAGGAGTCTGTCCGGTCTTCATAGCCGAGATCGGCGGGAGCTGAGCACTGCTGCAAGGGCCAACCTCCACGACCCTTTCCCCCGAAGTCTGCAGTGCTGCCTCCTTGGCCTCCATCTCGCTCTACCCTGACTGCCTCTTCTTCCTCTTCCTCTTCCTCTTCTTCCTGTTCCTCCTCCTCCACCTCAGCTATGTCCTCCTCCTCTACCTCTTCCTCTACACCACCCTCCTCCTCGTCCTCGGTGCTGGTGGGCGGCGGGGACCGCGGATCCCGCAAGAAGACAACTACAACTGTGATATTATCACTAGAGCCTGCATCACGAGCAGAAGCCACCAGCTTATGAGCTACCATAGTAGTATCTCCAGTGTTCTCCTGGAGGTGGTCACTGACCACCCGCAGTGCCTCATCTGGACTCACAGTGTCCCAAAATCCATCACAGGCCAGAATCAGGTAGTCTTCTGAGCCATCCAGTGGGACAATGCAGTGGTCAGCATCACCACAGATGTAGGGTTTATGCTCTGAGTCTCCTGTGCACAAAAAGGTTCTTGAGCATATACAGTATATATCTCATGCAACCCACAGTACTTATAAGTATTGTTGTTTACCTATTGCTCTGGATACAGACAGACTCCCATTAACCCTCCATGTGCCAAACCAGATCACACAACCTCCCAGAGCCTCGATCCTCTGCTTCTCATCCTGCAGACACAAAGCAAAACATGTATCAGTGGCTGCTCATAATGATGATGAATGTCACATGGTACATGAAATTCAGTTCATGCCATTTCCTAAAGCAAATTCTCATCCAGAGTCACTGAAATCACCTTACTTCCTCCTTCTGATGTTCTCTTTGAACTTAAAGTGGGCTTGACCATGTCTACATGCCTAAAGGTACTGCGTTACTGCCGTGTGACTGACTGATTTTTTTTGTTAATGAGTGGTTAAACAGGTGCCTACAGAAGTGGCCAGCGAGCGTAATGTGTGCATGTGTAAATGGCTACTTTACCTCTCTGTCTGGTTTATGTGGTTTCATCAGCTCCACAACCTGTCCTCTCCTGACCAGGATGACCTGGGAGTCTCCCAGCCAGGCCACATGCAACGTCTGGCCCCGCAGGAATGTCACCACGCCTGTTGTGCCGCAACGCAAGTTCTGCCAAATACAAACACTTTTCTTATAATTTTCAGCAACTGAAGCAGCAATACTTTGTTGTGGAATTGCCTCCCTTTCAACGGATCTGAGTCATAATTTGTATTAAAAAAAACAACTAGATTAAGATGAATGAACGTTATTTACAGCTTATGGCTTCATAATGGGGAAATGTGTAAATACAATAAAGTGAAAGATGGATAACAGTGTTTGACAGGACTGAATCTGAACCAGAGTCATGCTCATTGTAGTTGATTAAGTGATGCATTTGTACAGGTTTGCCCCTAACAAACACCTTACTTGTTTGACTTGTTTGACACAGGCCACTCCTGATAGTGGCAGACAGTTATACTCAGGAAAAAAGGGGCATTGTTTTTGGATGGGAAAGAGTGTGGAAGACCAGTAGTAGGATTTTTTTTTGCTTTGCATTTCTGGCAATCCATCAAAATATTCAGAGTCAGAGCTCAGCCCAGACTGTGTTTAGCAGTGGGAAGAGAAGTGCTAACTCTGAATGGGATTAAGGTCTACTGCCTGTCTGATGCTGTTGACAGTCTAACACCCTGGATTCAGTCATGGCCAGACAGGCGGGGCAATATTTAGATTTAAGAGAAGCTTGTTGTCATTCACTCAGGTCAGGTCTTTGTATTATTTCCTGTTTGTTTTGGTTCTCTCATTTGAGATCATTTCCTTGTTGTTGTTGCCACCCATGATGTTTGTACTTGTTAAGGGTGAGATTTGAGATTAGTGTAAACTCTTTTGCTGATCCACCCTTCTCCCTTCAAGTGCATCAGGGAACTATGGTGATCTTGCAGACCATAGAAAGGTTGTCATTTTTCGTCTTTTGTTTGTTAACCTTTTGATTCAAAATGTCAAACGCACATTCTAGCAGTTTTGTCCATTCCTGCTGCTATAGGAACATGGTAGCACACAATGGCAGCCTCAGTTTAAGCAAAGGCCTTACTCCTAAACTACATGTTAAAATGTTAAAGGCGTATTCTATATATTAGAAATTATTTTTATAATTTATATATATTCAATTTCTGGGGGAGGGGAGATTGTGCTCTAATTATCAGGGCTTGTAGCAGGATGCAGCAGAAGAACAAGGGGGCAGAAGTAGCAGTAATTATAGGAGAGATAGGAGTAGCAGTAGTATGTATACTAGTAAAAAAATAAAATGTATTTTGAACATGGCAGATTATTGGTTCTTAGTGTCCACATGTTTACACTGGTCACTAATATGAAAGAAAAAGTACCTCTCGCGATGCCTTCTTCACAAAGCGCTCATCAGTGAGTTTGAACGCTCTGCAGAGAGCCTCGCCTGGGTCCTGGCTGAAGGATTCCTGATGAACTAAGTTAACGTGGAGGTGATTGGCAGCATAAATGGCAGCATCCACACCGCCATGGCCATCAAACACAGCAAAGAAAGCCTGTTCTTCCTGATCCTGAGGAACAAAATATGTCTGTCAGTGGAAAGACTTAGTGTGATTGTGAGGTATTTGAAACATTAAGCTGCTGAAACACACAGCACTGACAAAAAAACGCACATGCACATGGTAGAGGGGACACTCATTCTAACAGCTGCTTGCAGTAAATGTTGTTGGCTTTGACACTTCCTGCGGAGGCCGGCAGGTGTACCTGAATATTGAAGAGTGTGTTGAAGTCAGGAATGATAACATGTCTGTCCTCCATCTTGCGTCTCATGTTCTTAATGGCGTGGATGGAAGTTTCATAGTATGGCAGTGGACGGCGGCGGAAGGGGAACTCTTTCATCCAGAGGCAGCACATCTCGAACAGTCTGTTAAACACCAGCCGGGCCAACTTCACTGACTCCATCTCTAACACACACACACACACACACACACAAAGGTTTGTGCAGCTAATTTTTTTAGGCAACTGCATAGACATTCATTCATTTGGACAGCCTAAACAAAGCATTGTCCATAACCTTAACCATAACCAGTCAATGCCTAACCTTAACCTAACCATATATATATAAATATTAGCCAGACACTTAAGCAGTTGCTCAGAAATGAGGTTCTGCTTCACTAGGACCAGGGTTAGGTCACCATGAGGACTACACACACACGAACACACACGTCCTTCAGTCACCTTTGGATTACTTATTTTACACCACTGTCGTGTAGGATTAATAAGTGACTTTGAAAACTTTTAATTTCTTTTCTTTCCCCTCCATCCCAACAAAAAACAGCTTTTTCTGTAATTTGTCAGGATTGAGAGAAGCTACAAAATATCAAAACAATTTAAGACACAAAACACTCACTGGGACATTCAACATAAGCAGAAAAATAATACATTCAGCTTACAAGATTTCAAACTGAGAAAGGCATTTACAGGTTCATTTCCATGATATTTAATATCACAGAGAAGCTAATTGAGCCTGTAAAGGGATGTTAATTCAATTCAATTCAATTCCAAAGATATTATTTGTCCCCAGGGGGCAATTCAAGGTCATAGCAGTCATAAAAACATTTAAAAACAGTTACAAGAAAACAAAAAGACACTTGGGTACTAGAATAAGTTGAAGTGCAGGAAAAGATGTGTCCATAATTGTAAATTAGGTAATAATAAGATATGAGGGGAATTTTAAAAGAAAACTAATCTGCTTTTGCTGTAATACAACACACAAAGGTCGAGTCTTTGTTTGATGAATCATGTTTGTTGTTTGATGAATCATTATTGTTAAATTTGAAACTGTGGAGTGTAACTTAAATATAAACAAAAGTCTGTTACCTTCAAGCCATTGTCAAATGACTTCACACAGCTGATTAGGCCTATAAGCCCCACATGAGTCTCTTTGTGTTTCTTAGTGATGTAGCATTTAGATCTTGTGTCATCCAACGACATTTCTGTGCTGCACACAGAAGTTAGTCCTTTTGTGTCAAGATAGATGGAGGCAACAGCAAAATTGTGGTAACAAAGTAAAACCTTTTTGATCAGCAGTTTGATGGGATGAATGCTTCTGAACCTTGCCTGCCATGAGCAGCATATGTACACAAACGCCTCCCTCCCTCGCCTCCAATGACAAAAGCAACAACAAAAAATGCACATAAACTGAGAAATTTAACATTATGTTCTGCAGCTTTAGTTCAAGAAAGAAAATAAGGTTACAAATATTAAATCTAACTCTCACTGAGATACTGTGGTTGTAAAAGTGAGTGGAACAGACCTGAAGTGACATTTCAGTTCAACCTTGAAAAAAACTGTGCACATGAACCTGACCTAATAATGTTCGCTGCAGGACAGGTACAATAGTCTATTTTTCTCTTTGCTGGTGTCCACTCTCCCAAATATAGCATCAGAGAAAAAGGAGGATAACAAACAAGTTTCTTCTCTCACTCTCACCCCTAAACCTTTCTAAAGTACATGTGTGCCAAGCACTGTCCCAGAACTGGCTGAACAGCCAGTTCTTCGCTACAACTGGAAAGTGCTACCCATAACACTGTGCACAAGGCTGAAGAAAAAAACCACTACTGTAGGAAGTGATTGGCTGTTACACAACATAACAAGTTCTGACTTTGAGAAAGCACAGACACTGAGGTGTGGAACAGTTTGAGCTGTGAGTCCTCAAACTGTGAGTTTGAGTCCAATCGTAATTAAAATGTGTTGCACAACAAGTTGAAAATCAGGGATAAATACATTGTTGTATTGAAAACATGTTAGATAATAACATCAAGTGTTGAGGGTTTTGAAACAGCAAAGCTGTCTCCCCACAAATTACGCCTAATTGTTTACATTGTATTTAAGCTATGGAGGTGGTCCAGATGTCTATTAATCTGTGGATTCACTAAAACTTACATTATTATAGTTTTATTTCTCAACATTTGTGTGTCTAAAAAGTAAATACACGGTATTTCAAGTGGAGTGAAGAATTGAATAGTTCTGTTGTGGGTGTCTGGGCTTTTCGGGTTCCAGATTACTTTGGAACATTGACAAATTAAGCGGTGAAAAACACCACATATTTGGGTGAAGGACACTTGAGAAGCTTTTTACCAAAGACCACAGCAGTACATAGAAAATTGACAAATAATAAAAAAAGATAATCTATGTTAAAGAAGTTATTGAATGTGGCAGTTTCATCCCCTCCTGCATGCAAGTAATCGAACTGAAAAAAAAGTAAATGAACTGATCTTAAAACTGATTTTTTTAGAACCTTTTGAACTTTTGTAACAATCACATTGCCATACTGTACCTAGTCAGATCCAAGTGAGTATTAATTGATTATAGTCTAAGTGGTGAGACAGTCTCCTTGTAACAAATAACCACATGTCATCTTTGCAGCAGCCTATTACAACCCAGTGTTACATTTTCATTTGTTAGGTTAAATGTAATGGCCTTGACAGGAGCAAAGGAGGACATTAGGATGCAGGTTAGGGTGGTTCAGCTTCGTAAACCTGGATTTGGGGATTTTCTTCTTTTCTTCTCTGCAGATTCACTTATTTTTTCTGTTGGTAGGAAATCCTTTGGCCCAGTCGGAGAGCCTGAACACTTGGGGTCATGTTTTTGGTTAGGCTGTAATATATTATGGATCTGTAGTTTGCTCTGTTCAGCTTTCCTTAAAACCCTCTCTCAGTCCAAACTGCTGAAAAACACCCCCACGTCGTGATGCTGCCATCACGTTGCTTCACACTTGAATGGTATTTGGCAGGTGATGTGTGATGCCTGGTTTCCTCCAGACATGATGCTTAGATTTGAGGCCAAACTGTTTAATCTTGGTTCCAAACCGCAGCCTTGTTAATTCTCACAGACATCTTCAGGATGCATTTATGTATTTAAATGGATTTTCCCATTTCCAAATTACGTATGCCTTGAATGAATTCAGCACATATGTACTCTAATCAAGGCTTATAAAATGTCAGAGCTGATCGATTAACAATGAGAGAAACAATGAGGCACCTGGACTAAATTGTCTAAATGCTCGCTACAGTGTCATATTTTACTTTGTCCTTTTTTATTGAATACATGTATTTGACTTCAAGTTTATATTTCCTTCAAGTTGTATACCCCTCTAATGGTCAAATACCACATATTGCAGGTTTGTTGGGGAGAACTGGGACAAAACCCTTGAGGTTACATGACTGTCAATGTGTATGGGATGACATTAGAGGGAGACCTAATTTGTCTGTACCTCTGTGTGTGTGTGTGTGTGTGTATGTGTCAAGGACTCACGTGGTAGTGGGTCAGCTCCATCTTCTACAGTTTTATTGAGGTGGTGGATAGAGAGGTCAGTCTGCAGGATGCTGTCTGCTGTGGCTCTGGCCAGCGCTGCAGCCAGGGAGCATGGGCAGTTACTGTAATGAGGAGAAGAGACAGTTATGAAGAGGGTCGGAAATTAAAATCATGTTATAGTAATCTGCTGTGGAGTAGGACTGTACAATAAATTGTGAAATAAATTAAAGTGGAATGAAGGGCAGTATCCAAACCCAAAAGACACTGTAACAAATCTGTAACAAAATTCTTTCAACAGATATTGCAGTCACAGTATCTGACCAAAATAATGGCAATATGATTTTTATGATCATGTAGCTCGACCTACAGTGTCCTTTACATGGTTACTTTGACAGTAAAATGAAGACAACAGGCCCACATTGTTGAATGATTGAATGAAATTTCAGACATTTCAATGAATTAATGTAAAACTATCACTTGTGCTGAAAAAGCTTTGTGTCCTCTTTAGGTTAAGCTGAATTAAGGAACAGGAAGGAAAGGAGGAAAAGAAGGGGGGAGGGAAGTAGGAAGAGGGTGTCCTTTGAAGGACTGAGGGCCTGCTGCAAATGAGTCACATAAAGATAACTAGGCCACCCCCAGATGCAGGTAACCATGGTAACCTAACGTCAATGTGCTATCACATTTAAATGAAGTAAAAAAACAAAAAAAACAAAACTGAACTGATGTCAGCAGATGTTAAAAGCTTCTTAATTCAGACGTGGAGAGCAAAGCTTGCTCTAGTGTTGTTTAAAGTAAAGTTTAAATAAATATTAAAGAGTTTACTTTTCCAGAAGATACAGGAAATATCAGGTTCAAAAATCTGTAGCCAGTTTAATTCTTATACACCCACTGAGCATTTCAGAAATGAAGAAGTGTTCATTTGTCAGTGTTTTACTATGTACAAAAAATGGGTGTAAAACAAAAAAAAAAACTGTGAATGCAGAGAACATCCCCATTTAAAGAGAAGGGCAGAAAAGATTTCTAAAAATAAAAGCTTAGATAGCACAATAAAAGAAGCTTTATATACTCAACCCCTAAAGTAAATAAAGTCTTGGATCAATTGATATGGTATTTTTTAGGATTTTTGGAAAACATACAGTACATGCAAGATGGGAAAAACAGCATATTCTAGAGTAATTTTTTTTCCTTGTTCACCATGTAAACATGTACATTCTGCTAAAGGCCTTGCCTTTTCTGTGACATAGTTTAGGTTGTTCTACTAACAGTAACCAACACCAATAAACTGTAGTTCTCTTGTCATATCTTGTAGTAATGCCACTACTTTTTTTTCCACAGATGTAGAGTTGGAAAAACACAACAGGAAGTTTTACTCTCTCCATGGCAACCACAGAAACTGCAAATAACTTCAGTGACAACCATGCCACAGAAATAGCTAAAAGAACGACTTATTTTCATCCTGACATCAGACAGATTATATTCAGACAATATGACACACATTCCCCCGACCACAGCCAACAGGAACTTATCATATCTTAACCCCGTAAAGCCCAAACCATTAAATAATTGACAGAAAATTCCAATTCTTTGAACTTGGAGCCTTTATTGGTCCCTCTGAACAAACAAACAAAAGATTTTCAAATATTGTTTTCCATATATGAGTTTCAATTTGTATCATATTTTATACATCAGGTCACAATGCTCAAAGATTCTTTTTTCCTGAACAAACAAAAACATAATGAAACACAAACAAATCCAAAAAATTTGTAATTCCAAACGTAAAAAGTGCTACCATAATGCAGTAATGAGAAATCCACCAACGGAACTGGCTGGCTGGAAGTCTGGAAAACATAACCCCAACCCTAAAACCTAATCCTAACACCTAATTCTAAAACCTAATCCTAACCCCTAACATATCAGTTATTTTTACTCACCCACTGCATGTATCTGATTGTATACATCAGATTTTTCAGGGAAAAAAATATCACACTGCTCATATGGAGAGCTGAAAAACTCATGTATCAAATATGATACGTTTGGCGTTATAGGGTTAACAATAGACAGTGATGGACAGAAAAACCCAGTTTACTGCTGTTCATACTATTCTGTTTATATAAAGGTAATCCTGGCGACATAAAGAGTCAGTTTATTTCTTGTAAGATGTTATTAACTAATCTGGTGAAAAACTGTTTTAAAATAAGATGTGAATGTAAGAATTCTCTATATATATTGTATATAGGGCGAGACTAAAACAATGGCTGAGTGGGTGAACTGATGTCATCGCAGTGGGTGGTGGTATGGCAGTTCAGTTCAGTTTGAGTCCATATGTGCGAGCAGGAAGATAAATGAGCTTCTACAGCGGGGGAAAAGCCAAACTGAGGCTCCTCAACATCCTCACAGAAACACCCACCCAGTCTGTTCACTGATCTGAGGACATATTACAGCCTCTGGTCCTCAAAAGAAGAGAGGAGGTGTTTAAGAAGTTGCTTTAATAACCACAAATATCCCACATTCTTGGTATTGGCCCTTTTCAGACCTCATGAGGTTTCTGTTTCTGGACTCCCTCACGGTCTGGTCAATGGCCTGGTTCACCCTTGGTATTAACATTCATAATACGAGATCCGGTCACAAGTGGACAGTTAGACTGTTGGCTACAGATCAGGACTCTGTGAGCACAAAAACATGTTTTCATTGAGTCTGTCTGTTGTCTCTCTGTGTGTGTGTGTGTGTGTGTGTGTGCGTGTGCGTGTGCGTGTGTGTGTGTGTGTGTGTGTGCGCATCAGTGTGAGTGACCTTTAAAGAGAGAAAAAATGGTGGCGCTGAGTGAACCAATGCACTACTCACACTGCTGTAACATTAAACAAGGTTTTACAGCTGCAGTGCATAATTATTGTTGTTGATTATGTTAATATTCTATCTATCTATCTATCTATCTATCTATCTATCTATCTATCTATCTATCTATCTATCTATCTATCTATCTATCTATCTATCTATCTATCATCTATCTATCTATCTATCTATCTATCTATCTATCTATCTATCTATCTATCTATCTACTAAAGCATGCTGTGTCCTTCATCTGAAAATCGGCTCTCACAAGCAATACTACTAGACCTGACTATGGGAGTGTTTTGTATATACAGCTGCAGCGCAGGAAGAAGTGACAAGAGTTTATCAGTGATGCTTCACTTTACTAGCCCGATGTTGCTGTTGCCTCCGCCTGACACAAATTAATGATTAAAACAGCAGTTGCCGATGTACCTGAAAGTATTTTGAGTTCTGTTTTTCACCGTTATTTGCAGTCCAGGGTTTTGAAAAGACATTTGTCATTGTCACTTAGAGCATATTCATTTGAAGACTTGCATTTATGTTATGTCCTGTTATTTTATTTTCTTAAGGCACTAGCTCACAAGCTAAAGCTTAATATTTTAATTGGCCTGGTTGTACAACGTATTTAGCTGCCTCTGCTAAATACAGCAATTAACTTAAAAATGTATCACTTTCTCATTGAGAGTAGGTGAATATCAGTTTGAGTGACTGACTTGTGATGTGCATTGGTTTATGAAATATGACTTGTGTGCTATTGTTAAAATAAAATCTATCATTCGATTTTGGATGAGGAGGAAAAGAAAATCGAATAGCACCCATATGATATGGGTTCCAGTTTCCCTAACTAATAACACAGTGCTATTTTTGGTTCAGTTTGTCATAAAGTGACCATCGTTAGTTCACATTTGTGATCTGGAGGCTATAATGAGATTGTGGATTTTTAATGTACTATATATATTCTTAAAAAGTAAATTTCATTCTCCCATATGGACCAGGAATATACTGCATGGGTCCTCTCCTCCTGCCAACTCTATCATCATATCCTGGAGTTTATTGTCAAACTGGGTTAAGGGCTGTACAAGCATCAGGGGCAGAGTTCAAGCATGACGCCTCAAAGCGGTAACCAACCCAACCTCTCCTTGAAAATTAAGTAGCTGTCTGGGTGAAATACCCTGCTCTATTTATTCAAAGGATGAGGACGAATTATGTAATTATGAGGTCATTGCATAAAATTAAATCATCACATCACAGAATGTTCCTTCTTTTGGCCAGAGTAAAATAAAGCCTCACATTAGGGAAGAATGATCTAATTGCGATTTTTTTAAATATTCTTTTAAGAGTAGCTTCAGTTTAATATTTTCTGTTTTCGATTCAAAACAAGACAGAAAAAAACACCACTATACCATCAAAATAACAACTACTGCAATGATTAAAGATTAAGTTGAAGAGTTTTGAACATCTATTTGTTACTTTAAAAAGCAAATTGGCACAGAACCCTGAAAAAATCTGGTATCTAAAAAAATGGAATGATTTAATCGTAGCTTTTGGAATTTGTTAAATGTGTTGTTTCAAAGTGGGATTTCAATTTGAAAATTATTAATTGTTCGGCCTCACTTTATTATTAATGACCTGACCTGTTGCGTCTGTATAAACCACCCACAGCTTTGGTGGTTTGCAGAAACAAAACATAAAGAGGCAGAATGCAATTTTTTTATCACATAGACTCAAAGAAACATTTGGAATCTGTCAATCATTTCTCTTTGACACAGGATTTTACTCTGGAAAATGTGGGACTGTTTATTCATACACTGCACTTTCTTATTTTTTTCTTACTTCATTATAACACAGGCTATAAAAATGAATTGAGATGTGGGACAATGACGACAGAAGAAGAGGAAGTAAAGGAAAGATGCAGGGTGTGAAAAATCTACAGTACATGTCTGTCACTATTTGGGTTTTTTATCGTCAGCGTCCTCTCCTCCATGTTTCCATTGATAGAAACCCACTACATCCTCCCCCCATTTAGTTCCACCATTGGCAGCTCAGAGGGGGTGGATGCTGAGCCAAGCAACCCTGATTGGTTGCAGGTAACACAGGAGAACACACGCTGCACCAATGACAGCTCCTACTTGGCTAGTGCATCACAGTGAGGTCATGTGGAGCGGAGGAGGATTAAAGGAGACCTTAATCTCAGTTCCCACCATCACACTGCAACAACATGACTGTCTCGACAGAGGACCAACACCAGTTTAACTGTTAAAACATCTTTCAATGTCAACATGTGTAAAAAACATATATGATTCTCACTTACATGTGCAGCTCAGGTCCAGTGCCAATGTTAAACCCTTTTGCAGTCTCAACACAAACTGAGCAATAAGCACTTTTCTGCCATTAAGGATCTTTGGATTGACTTAGACTGAATAAGTGTCAGTTATTCTATACATGACTGGTGACCCATCACGCCATGCACCTTTCTTTGTGTAATTTCACAAATTTTCAGTCCTTAATTTAAAATCTTGGATCAGTCAGCCTTTTCTTGGTTTTCTGATCCAGTGAGATTTTTTTTATTGTTGTGTGGTTTCATGTTTTTGTGTGGATTCCACAAAAAACAGGGACTCTGATGCAAGTGGAGATTAAAGTAAAGAATATTTTAGTGGATATACAGTAGTGTATGAGTGCAGTTAGATAACCTGTGCTTGACATTGCTGCATCTGTTCTCACTTCATTGATGTGCTGAGTGTATTTTTCCTAACCTCAGCTGAGCTTTAACATCAAACCTGAACATTATTTCAATTAAAAGCTTCCAGTGGAAAAATTTACACAGCAGCTCCAAATAGAAGAAACCAAGGTAAAAACTGGTTAATCACTGGTTATGCAGAAAATAAGTATTTAAAGCACAGAAAAATCTGAATTATTCTATTAATCTATTCAAAAAACTACCTGGATAAATTCAAATGTCAGTTCAGTCAAGTATCAGCAAATAAGAAATATTTGTATTTGAACTTCAGCTGTCAGTTATAGTCCTCTTAACTGCAGTAGACACATGTTGGTCTGTTTACATACAGAGGAAACCTTAATATTACATTTGTAAGACAAGCCTGTAAACAAAACTGTTAAAGTCTTTAATAAAAACAGCTCATACAGAAATTATACCTTTTACAAAAATAATTTCCCTTTTGAGTGGCAGGCATGCATGTGTTCCTTTAAATATATGCTTATTATTGAGGTTGTAATTAGTGGAGGTGTAGGACTTGACTGCATTATTCTTACACCTTCATTTGTGTAAATGGGGTGGGCAGTAAAAACGCCGCAGTTTCTTACAGTCTTAGTTCACATCCTCAAATGTCTCATATTGTTTCAGTCCAAAACCTAATAAATCCACAATAAAGATAACACAAAGAAAAGCAAAACATAAATATATTTGTATAGTTGATCCTGACAACATAACTTCATTTTAAAATTCCTACACCTACAGCTGTGACTGTAGATAAAGTTTGGAGTTGAATATAGTGGTATGCTTGAGTCAGTGGTGATTACTGGCTGCCTCCGTGGTCCTAACCACAGTCTGGTGTTGCTTTTGTTCTCTCGTGTGCTCTCTCTGCTGCGGCTGTGTTGAAGCTACAATCACGAAGGGAGCTTTGACAGGCTGCTCACACCGATAAAACCGCAGAGCTCCGAGTGTATGTGTGAGCAGATGACTCACGCATGCAGCCATGGTCTTTCTCTTTTTTTCTCTCCTAAACCATTGCTTTCCACAAGCTTTCTTTTTTTTTTCTTTTCTACAGAATTAGCCCCGGAGTCGAACAGCAAGGTTGTTTCCCTGGCAACACGGATCAAGTGACTGACAGTCAATAGTGTCAGTCGTCCTGATGCCAAACACACAGAACAAGCTCCCACTTTATTACACTCAATACTGAATGTTTTCTACGCCAGCCTGAGGTGAGAGTGTAGATCCACAGGAACTTGCACGACTCTGTTTAGATGCTGTGCTACAGGCACTGGTTTCCTTTATAGCAGACATTCCTCCTATTTAACATGGAAGACAGCAGAGCCAGATTATGAGAACAGAGAGAAACCCCTCTGGCAATTTCCAGCTTCACACTGGGTATATTTGTTTTATCAAATACTCCAAAATGTGGTCAAAAGAAATTGTGAATTAGTGCCCTTCTAACATCTACAGTTTTGTGAACACGGTATTCTCAAAAGGCCATAATAGGATTGCATAACACAAGGAGATGCCAGCAACACTTAAATCCTTTAAATCACGGCAACGCTGCTTCTCCCTTGACACGGCTTTCAAATGACTTTGATGAATTAATTTGTCTCCCAAGTCCACGCGCACTCTTGCACAGCATTCTTAGTGAGGACACTCATAGACACAATGCATTCCTTAGCACCGTACACAACCCCAGCCTCAACCAAGTTATACCCCTAACCCTAAAACCAAATCTTAACCCTCAAAAAGATCTTCAATGGGCCAGCCAAAATTACCTCACAAGGTCAAAATATCTTCACTATGATAGGCTAGAATGAAAATGTGTCCTCACGTCCTGCTACAGACACGCAACACAGACACACACACCATGTGTTGATTTGGTCTGTTTCCAGGCTTCCTGACATCTAACAGCGAGTGGCAGGAATCCACTGATGCTGCATCGGAACGTATGACTTCACGTCATTCGAAATAATATTTCACCTTATGTAAATGCCACTTCATCCACTTTTTTTTTACTTCAAATTACCATTTTCATAAAATCTTCACTCTTTCATCGCTATGTTTTTTTCTGACTGTTTGGAAACTGACGGAAACTTTTCTCTATTATGTTGTCAAAAAAGTTTTCTACTGAATCTAAACATGATACCGTGTAATTCTAGATATTATTCACTTTTCTTCCACATACTATCATACTATGTGTGGTATGATTCAATTATATTTCCTTCAAATTTCACCCTTTCTAACTTTATATTTCCATTTTCTTTGGATGTTCCTACTCTCGTAATTAATGCTGTTTTCATTACTGTTTCAAAGCTGGTGCTTTACTTTATTTATTCTTATTGTCAAAAACATTTTCTACTTAAGACTCAAGCCTTACAAAAAAACAGCATTTACAGTGCAGTGTTGTCTTTGTTGGTGACTATTTTCAGGCATGGATTAAGGAACATTTGTTATCCTAGTATTAACAGAGCACAGGCCAGATTTATTCACACTGCATAAATCATTTCCCACATGTAAACTGGTATTAAATAAACCACTAAAATGTGGTTTGTAGTCTGGTGTTTGATTATAATGTTTCATCCCTGTTCTTTTTTATTCAGCAGTAAGTCAACGAGATATGGGTGGAGTTTTTGCTCTCTCGGGGGGTTTTTCCTTTGACAACACCGTGTACATCATTTACACATTACGGTGTGTAAATGATGGAGCGAAATGTGACAGCAGGCGTCACATAGTGCTGCCATATGCATTTGCAATGCCGTGTTCCACTTACGATGAAATGCACAATGTTGGCTGCAGAGAGGCGTGTCTAATGTGTCATAAAATTAGAAAAACCTCCACATCCACAAAACTCACGTTACAGCCTACAGTACATACAGTACACCTGGGACTGTTGTGTCGGCAGTGGATCTACTGTTTCAGCAGGGCATGTTAGTAACAGGAGTTAAAAGGTGACACACTGCAGGGAAAGTGAGCCTTGAGGCTTTGCGTGTGTCAAGTATTTGAAATAGTTGTGTTTCTGTTGAAGTGTAGTCGGTTTCCAGATAAGCTTCCAGCTTCTGCTCGGCCACCACAGATACACTGGAGAACTTGCACGTAATTCTGAGGTCTATGAGGCCTGGTGCTGCTCTGCACAAAGCCTTAAGGCAGCATTATGTAATCAACCAGCTGGATCACTGGTGTATTGGTGAGAGTCTACAGGGGAGTAGAAACATGTCCTGACCCAAACTATCTCTGGAATTACCTTCAGTTGAACCAATTTCACAACAACTGCATAGTGTCGTTGTCTGTGCGTAATGAAACAGAGGTGCTGCCACATCCGCAGTAGTAAGTGTCACCACTGATTCACTAACACTGCAGCGTCGACTCCTCATTCAAACTAGTGCTTAATACAAATACAGTCAAATTAGCAGCTGTTTGTCTGCAAACACTCGACTGTGCAAAATTTCTTCATAACGAAAATATTCTGTTCCGACTGGAATTTATAATTCCGATGTTTTCATGGATGTGGACATGGTGTGCACACACAACACATGCATCGAGCGACTATTTTGACATGTACAGTATTGTTTAATAATGTGAGAGTGAATGGTTGTCTGTCTCTATGTGGCCCTGTGATGGACTGGCAACCTGTCCAGGTTGTACCCTGCCTCTCGCCCTATGTTAGCTGGAGATAGGCACCAGCGCCCCCCGCGACCCTTAGTGGATAAAGCGGTAGAAAATGAGAGAGAGTATTGTTTAATGCTCCAGTAGCAGCAGAGGCTGCACGTGTCTGCTTGTCTTCTCACTGTCCACTATCCATCTCATTTTTTTCTTTATCTGTGACTTTTGTTCATTATTCTTTTTTGAAATGGAAATACAGCCGTAACAAAACTGAAAAAACGTCACATTTACGTAGATCAGACACCAAACCAGGAAGTCATGATTGGATCGACTGGTTTATATGAATCAAACGATCAGCAGATACAGCCCTCTTGTACAGAATGATTTTTTTTTCTGAATGGGTTGCATCGGACCAGAGTTTTTGAGTTGGCATGTTTGCATGACATATTTTTATTCCAATCAGCCTTCTATTCCAATATTTCAGAATTTTACACACTGTATCTTTAACATCATATTAGTACATACAGTATAAGCTCAAGAGTTTTGCAGAGATATGCATGACAAGGTCAACATGTGTATGCTTCAGAAACTCATTTAGATTCTGGTAGCAGGTGCTAACTTTGTTTATTTGTTGTGGTGCAGATTAGTTTTTATTGTTGTTGGTAAAACAGCTGCCTCCTGCAGCGGAAACTATTTTAGAGGGATATGTGGGAGCCTCCAAGAGTGGGAGGGGCCAGTGAATTGATCAGGTTTTTTTTTTGTACTCCCTTATGAAAAATTTCAACATTCTGCTTCACAAGTGTCAGGAAACCAGTATGAATTATTTTATTTGAGCACATAAGAGAGTGATGTCCTCCTTTGTGTGACATTATTGGGGCCTCTTGTTTGTTTACCATGTTTGTGGTGTGTTAATTCATATGTTTTCCAAAAGCTCCGAGTTCATTATCTGTGTCATAAGTTCCACTTTAACACAAGACCAAGCACAGGTTATAATAAGCCCTGCATAGTTGTGCGGTGGTAGTGAAAGCAAGATGGTAGAAAGAAGCTCAAAGCGTCCAGCTGAACGAGACTCTCTGGATTTACTTCCAAAGAAGGTGAATTCTTTGACAGTAGGGAGATAAGACCAGGGAAAAGATGACTTTTCTGTGATAAAGCACTCTGCAGCCACAAAAGAACACGGTCATTCCATTAGACGTTAGAACAGGCGTGATGGGATGAGCTGTCACAATTGCTTTTGTTTTGGTCTGACGTGCACATTCAACTGTGATAACTGGTAGTGCTCAAATATTGCATATTGGACCTTTAACATTACTGAAATGTATACAGGTACAATACTTCCATTACAGAAAATAAATTTTTAATACATTTTATTGTTGGTTTTGGTAGTTAGCAATAAAAAACACATATAATATCACCAACTTAAGTACAGATTACCTCTACTCTCCAGCCAGACCGTCTTCTCTGTTTTCTCTGTATCACATCGATCGAAAGGCCAAGGATTGTCAAAAGGAACAAGCCTCTACATGTTGACTTTATCTTATCCTGACCATCTGGTTTAAGAGAGTATTAAACTGCTAATGTTGGTAGTTGTGACATGGTCCCAGAATACTGACACAGAAAGCAGCTGCTGAAAAACCCCACTTAAATAAAGGTAGCCTTGATCCCATAATACTTGGCAAATTCTAAATCCTTATTTTGTACTTAAAATCTGAGAAATCTGCTCATTTATTATATAATATTTTCATAGCAGCTCAGCACTGAACAGCTTTATTCAGCTGGAACTGACAAATGCATGTCAGGACATTGACTTTTAGAAATCATAATCCTAAATCATTTTTGCAAACTGGATTAAAGTTTTAGTTTTGGTCTTTAAGTTAAAATGTACTGTATACTATTGCATTTTGATATTTGACATTTAAGTCAAAGTTTTCCTTCTTTTAGGCAAAACAAAAAGAATGAAATGAAAAGATCTTGCCTTTTCATTATCAAGGTATTATAATATTACAATACAAGTTATGAAGCTACTTTTGACCTAGGTTCACATTAGATGTGCAATGACTGGCCAAAATAAAATTTAAATCAAAACACTAATCACTTACTGTATAATCACATTTAGTGACCTTACTGAATTGGTCATGCTGCGTTCTCCAGTTTCATATAATTTAATTACTTGATGTGTGGCTGCTTCACAGTCACAGCCCACAGGGTCAACTTGTCTCTGTCTCCTCTGCTCAGCAACTTTTAAAAACATTTTTCAAGGTCAGACAGGTAGGGAGCTATTCTGGACTTTAATGTGAGCAGAACTGCTTTGCATTCAGCTCATCTGCCACAGACATACAGTATGACTCATCATTTGAATTATGGGCACAAAAGACGCCCGTCACTTGGCACTTTGAAGCAGCAAAGGCAGGATGTAAAAGCTTCTGCAAAAGTGTCTATCCATAATGCTGCAAGAGGAAAAGGAGGACACTGCACTTTTGAAGGTCACTGCACTTCCAAATATGGGGGCTCTCCAGAGCTGAAATTAATTAAGGCACCTGTTTTAGAGGCATCAATGTGAGTCACTGCTGAAAAGACAAGAGATTCTCCATATTCTACAATCCAGTGTGAAAGTCAAGTTACAAACATGATCCAACAACAGACTGTCACACCTCATATCTGTGTTGCTGGTCACCCAGGTACTGCTGAACTACAAAGTAAATCACCACTGACTTACACATCAACTTTTTAGTAAAAGAAATACATGTAATTGTAGTCACAAAATCAGAATCAAAATGATCAGTATATTCTCCTCCTCTTTTAAATGTGTCTACAGATTCTTTCAACTTTGAAAAGTAAAATGTTTTAATTATTAATTTGTTATTCAGTCCAAACATTATCAAGAAAATCAGTCACAGCCTTTCCTAATATTATAATTACATTGAGACACTGCAAAATACAGAAAAAATAAAAGCCCAAAAATCTACTTAAAGGTCTCAATCAATAAAGGATTGACCAACTTCCAATACAAAGGTCACGATGGCAACAGATCCACTAGGGAAGACTAAAGCTCAATGTATGAATATGTGAACTCTACAGAGAGAACCTGGAAGTAGATGTTGAGATTTTGAAACTGGTAACTCATCATAAAGTAACAACTGCTACTAATGAGCTGACGTACATGACAATACCGCAATCTATTATGTATATACATCCAGGGGGAATTGTAGGAAAGAGATTATAAAATAATTTTATTTTAACACTAATGTAGAAACCGAGTTCTAACCTTTTTAAAAAAAACACATTTAATGTACAGGCCAAAAAATTGTCTTGTGTGGTTTATGTCACATTTCAAGAAGAACAATCAAATCCAACTGAATATAATTCACAGACTCTATATATAAAAATGAACATAGTCTTTCAGTTGCAAAACACACTGTTGGACAATAATAGCTGTCAATCACACCGGTGTCCACTCATTTGTGCCACACTCACTCGTTTATTTTCATCTAAATGGGAGCATAATTTACAAAATTGCATCCTCTTACGGCTGTGGCACATACAGTATGACAGTACCAAAGCAAGGAAACCGTTGACAGAGGAACAAACCATGGGACTCTGACACATGAGATGACCAAAAAATTATCACACACATTCATTCACAACATCATTGTTTCAATTAACAATGGCATATATTCCATAAAAATAAACACCTGTTTTTATACTTATACACCTGCAACTGGTGAATGCCTGTGGGTTCTATTTAAGGATTTGGCACAAGCAAATGAACGACTATATAAGGGTTACTTCAATTTTCATGATCACTGGGGGTTTTTTTTGTGCTCACATAGTAATTGTTTAACTTAATTTAAAAATATATATATAGCATAGCAGCTGCTGTGAAGAATGCAATTTTTCTAGAAAGACAGTAAAACTCAGATACGGCTTCATTTTTGTCGGTAAACGTTGACTGACATATTGCACAGGATTAGAAAAGAGGGCTGCTGTTTTAAGTCCTGCTGGTGTCTCTCTGCAGTTTGCATATTCTCTCAGTATATTTGCATGGTTTTCCTCTGGGTGCTCTGCTTTCCTCCTACAGCTGCGGTGAACAAGAGAATCTAAAATACTCATGACTGGGAGTTTGTCTCCACAGCACAGTGATGGACTGTCGTCAGTCTCGACTCTCCAGTGTGCTAACATACTGACAATGCTGATGAAAACATGCTCATTATTATCCAATACAGCAACTAATCTGTGACAAATAACTGCACGTATGTGACGTCCCATGTATGCAGCCTTAACAGGACCATAAACATCTCACATATTAGGCCTCCATGTGTTGAAATACTGATACTGAAAATGAAAATGTACTTATTTTTGGCAGCACCTGACTTCCACATGTTGGTATCAGTCTTTGTCCAAACCTGATATTATCCAGTTCAACCACTAACAATTTCCTTTGGCTACAACCATACTACTAGGTATTCATTTGAAATTGGTGTTTTCAAACAAATACAAACTCTGTCCAGACTAGCAGCTCAACTGTATCAGACATAATCTGCATCCACCTTAATACTGATGATGTTCATTATGTGACCACTCAGGTGTACTGGGCATACATGTTGCTGTGTAAAAGAAGTACTGACAAGAAACTTACGTGATGAATATGTGGAGCAAGTTTTTATGTTATTAAACCAATAATATAGTGAAAATGAAACTAAGTGTAAGTAATAATGGGGCTTTTCCTTGATAGCTGATCCTAGGTGCAGGTGAGTGATGATTGGTTAGGGCTATGGAAGAAAATCCACATAAACCAATCACAGAAAGAGTAGGATCAGTTCTTCTTCCACTTTGGTGGGAAAAATAAAATGTTAGAGATTTAGGTGTGTTACTCATGACGTAATGTACCCTGGAGCTGCCTACGTCAAATACCTGAGATATGGGCTACAGAGGTACTATAAATTCTTTCTAAAGTCTGCTGACATTAGAAGAAGGTGAGGTGGGATTATTATTTAAACTTCAAGGCAAAGTGTTTAAGAATAACTGGCATCTAATGGTGAGAGTGTCGATCGCAGCAAATGGAGGACTCCTTTGTTCACCAGAGAGGATGTTGACCTTCCTCATTTAATAAGCGTCATCTTCAAATTGCAGCGCAAGATGGTGGCCTTCATAAAGCAAGGCCCTTGCCTAAGCAAACATAAAATGCTTAGCCTAAAGCCATTAAAAACAACAGATTTTTATGTTTAAAATGATTATACACAATAAATGACATACACTGGACCTTTCAGACCTAACAAAGGCTGACTTACTTTAAATCAATCATCAGTCAAGTATTTTGTAGGATGTTACACAGCTTTCTCAGAACAACAAAAAGTCTTTAAACATGGTTAAAATTATAAACACCTCATTGCTCTCTGACTAATTGTTGCACATCTACAAGCAGTACAATGGAATGAATTTAATCTGATGTAAAATCTAGTATGTTAAAATTAGAGACTCTTACATTGATTATCGTTAAATAACACGGTTATCTGACAGCAAATGTTTAAAATAAAGTCATTTTTATACAGCACAAATCAGTTACACTAGTGAGAGGTTACATTAGGATACCGCAGGCTCAGTTGGCAGTGTTGATGGAGGGCAGTACTGAGGTTGCCATCAGTGATAATCTCACAGAGACTCTGATTAAGGGATTATTCCAGCAACTAATTTCAAAGGGATAGACCAGAACGAGAAGGCAAAGAAAAGAAACATGCATGTACAGTATAAACACCCAAACAAGTTGAAAATAAGCTCCAAATACATGTCCACACACTGATTTTGTTCAGTATCTGTGCATTACCAGATATGTGTTTTTCTAACACAGCATGCCTCAAAATTCACAGAAAACCCCTTTTTAAATGAAACTAGGCTGACAAAGCCCAAAACAGTTTCACTTCTCTGAGGTGCTCTAGAAAGCTATACTGTTACTTTGCAAAGGTCTCAGCGGATGTGTATCTCCAGGGAGATCAAATCTCCTGGCCTCACATTGCTCTGATTACAGACTGAAAAGCCAGTGGACAGACAGATGGTTGCTTGAAAAACTAGGACTTTCAAACATTCCGTGCAAATGCACTTTCTGTGCCGTTGACTTTATTTACTGAAAAGCTTAGCCTGTTTGCAGCAACACTTGGAGTTTCGTGTGGATCTGCAGCTGGGTGCATGTATTACTATATTAGATAGACCCATTCAATTGCTCTACAATGCAAAACATAATCTGCCAATAATGGCATTTCAATGCAGACATGGTCAAGACAACCAGCAGAATGGGGAGGAAAGGTGATTTAGGTGACCTTGAATGTAACATAAACCTCTGATTTACTGGGATTTTTATACATTACAATCCCTGGAGTTTACAGTATATGGTGGAAAAAAGCCTTGTAGATGTCGGTGGTCAGAAAGTAGCAACCAGGGTAGGCAGAAGACCATCTCTGAATGCACAACACATCAAAGGTAGAAGCAGATGGTTACAACAGCAAAAAAACATATTGGATCCCACTCTTGCCCCTTCTTTAGGTGTCCTGTGTACCTAATTAAGTGAGAGTATACATTCAATGTGATTGGAGCACTATCCATTTTCTATGAAACTAGTTTAGCTCAGAAGGAGGTCAATTCATTCTAAGACAGTACATGTGGGACTAAAGTGGATGGTCTCATTTGTCTGCTGTAAAGTGGCATTTTCTCACTGCAGATGAAATTCATTTGGATCTCTGATTCACAGCTTCAATCTGAATCACTGCTGTAGTAATAATTCCTCTACCACATAACAGTACCTTTGTACTGGAGCGTCTGCTGTAGCACTGACCTTTGATGTTCTAATATTGTCAGACGTGCTCAAGAGACTATTCCATGAAAACAGCTTCATCCTGCTCACTAGAGGCCAATGTAATCTTTTTTTTATGAAATGAAAAGCTTGCAGTACCTTATTATGAACCACAAGGTCATTTACCTTTGTTAGATGTCATTCTCCATCTGTCTGGTCCTTTATTTTCTGTTCCTACTATCGATTCTCAAACGTAATCAACATCTTTGATGATGTATGGATGGCAGAAGATCCATAGGCAAGACATTTAACCCCAGGTTGCCCATGGCAGCTCTGCCAGCAACATGGGAATGGGTTTGAAAGGCAGGAAAAGCACTGCACATAGATGCATGGTATGCATGGTCATCAAGACTAGAAAGGTGTGATATAAATAAGATCATTTACTAATTGTTTCTGTACAGATTTTTGTTCAAAATTCTCACACCAACACCTCAAATGCTCCGAATTATCTTGTTTAATTTTCACAAAAGAGTCAGATTAAGTGAACTCTTTCACTTTAGGGATGTGACCAGTAAATTGTGTCTCACTCTCCACTGAGTTTCTGACAACTGCACACAGCCAGGAATCCAGGCACATAAGCTACAAATAAAACAGTTAATTGTGTTTCCATTTTGTGCAGATTCAAACAGAGATGTTGATTAGTGGGATTGGTTGCACTTGTACATTTTGTTTCCTTTAGGCAGAGCAAGGTTAACCGTTTCCTGGTAATTAACTGTTTCCTGGTAATTAGCCAAGTGCGAAAGTGAGCTGATGAGCTGCTCACATTAGCCTCACAATTAACAAACAGACAGTGATATCATTCTTCTATCCTAACTCTAACCCACCAAGCAATTTTACCAAAATGTTGGCTTAAAGCTCCTGATATAGTACCTCAGAGCAGATGTGGACATCAGGGTGGACAGCGGGTGTTTCACAGTTTGTTACATACTCAGTTTGATGACTACATAAGTAGATGTTTTTCACCCGTGTAATTGGAGCCCATGTCAGCACCACACAATCCTTAACTGTTGTGCTGTAGTGTGTGAATTTCTATGCAAACCCTTGTATTAGTGGTTTTCACATTTCTGGGACCAGAAACAGAACCTGAGCTACACCAGGTCCAAATTATATAGACTTTTACTGCAAGGCTCAGATCTGTGTGTCAGTACCTGTAAATACTAAAATAATCTACATGTACTCAAATTAGCTATGACCATGTGGTGCGCGATAAACCATGTTTATTATTATAGGTAACAATACTCTGTAAATGTTTAATGATAATCATATATTTACACAGACACTAAATTCTTTAGAGAATTACTATCATTTGGGCATCTCTGGGTTACAGTACAGTATATTTTCTGATTTAAGAGGAAGACTTTTTTTGTATGCACATTATTCTAAACAAAATATTCGGTTAATTTTGTTCTCTATTTGATAATCTGTATTTGATCACCTATCAGCATCTGAATCCTTGTAGAGACTGTTTTATAGTTGACATTTTTTGCATTTTTTATATTTGACATTTATTGCGCAAAATGTTCTTATTTTCATTTACAGGAAAATAGATGATAAAGTATGGCCCATATTGGACGCCTATGGGATTTAATAGCTGGTTGCAGGTGATATCTGCGAATTTCCAATTAATTAATCTGTCTTTATTCTGCACGGATTACACAAGTTTACTACACATGAAACGGTCACTAGAGATACACCAGTTATGTGTGAAACAACCCCTGGAGAGTGGGGGTAGGGGTGGGAGTGGGAGTGTGTGGGCACAAGTGGACATTAATGCTGTGATTCACTTCAGTATTTCCTCTCTTTGGTGCAGCATCCTAATTTGCTGGATGGCCTGAGGGAAGTCCTCATTAATGAAACCCTTGAGGAGTTAAGATTGTTCCAAACAAAGCAAGTTCGTCCTTGAACCAGAGGATGTGAGTCATAACAGAAAAGGTTTGCCCAGACAGAAGGGACATGCAAGTCACTGAATGTTGACAGTGATGAATAAAACGGTGGAACAGGGTGGGGACTGTGAGTGCAGACTCTACTCTGTACTACAAAGCCGTACAATGGCCTATACAAGTGACACAAAAATCACTTCAGAGTGAAATTAAATATTTATGTCAAGCTGTTTTTAAAATTATCCAGTGACCGACTGGTGACAGTGAGGTCGCCATCTCCAGAAATTATGAGAAAGATTATATTATAAGAAGAAGACAACTGGAGCACGATATTCACACCTACGGTCAATTTAGAGTGTCCAATTAACCTATTTATGGAATATGGAGGAAGCCGGCGTCCCCAGTACAGCTCCACACAGAAAGGCCCTCAGTTGAACTGTGATCCGAACCTATCACTTTCTTGCTATGAGGCAACAATGCTTTTTATAATTACTTTGTGGAAGGACAGACATGGATGAAGAATTATATAATGAAGATGAAACATTATCTTTCGGTGCAGAGCTGGTTGAAGGGTCCAGCAATTTTTCTAAGTTCCCCTTTTTCAGGAAATAATACTAGTGCAGGATATTAATGTGATATCAGGATCTGGTGAAGAAAAGGATAATTATGTGGATGTTTGGCCTTGCTGAGTTTAGCCATCTACTGAGTGTCGGTCTAAATACATACATTAATCCACAGAGTACTTTGTGGCATTGCAGTATTTGTTATTTCAATATTTATTAATTATTTTCTTAATTTTTTCCTTCATGAATCTTAAAACTAAGAGGATTATGGACGCCGGGTTCCAGTTTCCTTTGTGAAGTCAATTCGGAAGCAAGAATACACTGAATAACCACTAGTTTGAATGGAAAATTATCCTACTTTTCAATTGATTTATAACATTTGTATACATTACTAAGTTTAGGTCTTTTGTGTTCCCATTAAGAGGAAAACAGGCAATAAACTATGGGACATGTGAGTGGACACCAACATGGATCAACATGATGCAGAACAAACAGCAATTCTGGAGACTTCAAAACAGTTCTGCTAACCATCTCCTAAGACCAGTTTTGTCCTTTTATTAGTACAAAAAATGAATTTTTTGGAAGAAAAAAAACTTAAAGCATCAAATACCAAAAACTTTCAGAGCAGCTCAGACATTTCTTGTCTATGCACTTCACTGATGGGATGAAAATCATTTGTACAAAAAAATTATACCCTTATCTGGTATTTGATTATGCTGTCATCAACACAGCAGTTATACAAGTGTTCCTGGTATCTCTCACTCTCTACATCTCTTTTCTGCACCTATCCATCTCCTTTCTCTAACCCAGTTTTTGCCTTTTCACTGTCGTTGAATGCCGGCTTGTTGTGTGAACTGTAGGGTCTCTTTCCACAATAATGTAAGGCCTCAGTGTATAGTAAGTGTCTTGAGGTAATGTAGGTTGTGGTTTGGCACTATACCGTCAAAAGTGAATTATACTGATGCTAAAATCTCACATTGTTTGTTGTTCGGTGTAGTGGAGATGTGGTGAATGTGAAGGTCACATCATTTCATCGGGCTCCCATCCTCATTCATTATGTGCCTTCCTCACTCGAAAAGACTTGGTCTTCTGCCTTCTCTCTGTTTAGACTCATGTGGAAGTGAACACATTTATACAGCAAAAGCAGAGATGTCTAGTTAAATTACAGTCAACAAGGTTTCCCTGTGACAGATGAAGGTAGCCCGTGGAAGTTGTTGATTGTCAAAGCACTAGTCACAAATTTGGTAAATCACACAGGGGAAAAAGATGAATATCTACAGTGAACGCAAACCTCCTGAGTGGAGAAGCTAATTAAACCCAGCAGGATTTCACTGCATTATGATTTAATGATCAAAACCTCCTCCATTTGAAATCAGAAGACAGCAGCATCTCTACATCATTTTATAGCTCAAACGCATGTATTTTGAGTATTTTGAGTCATGCAGGACTTCACAGTAAACCCTCAGAGGATATAGACACACTCCAAATCACATGGTCTTCAGGGGGAGTAGACCGCATCCTGTTCTTTTAAGATGTGACTCCCAGCTGCCTGAAGGAAAATGGATTACAATCTAACTGGCATCATTTTAACACACACATATGCATGCACATACACACACGTGCATGGTCTGTCCACACACCCCAACTCATTCTCGCACCAAGTGCTTCACCCACCCCCTATTAACACACACATTCACACACAGAGGGGATCTCTCTTCTAGCTGAAGTCTATTATTAGCTGTTCAACCCAGAGACAAACTAATGACACGTTGGGATGAATCACCCGCGCTGCTGCCTCCGACTATCATTACACAGCTACAGTAGACAGCCATGTAGGATGCTGGCCATGACACAAACATACACTCATACCAACAGTCTGCTTCAATGTCCACATCCTTGAGCCAACTAGACGTACATGTTTGTAGGATTTCGCAGAAAAATTTATAAAATCTAAATCAACCAAAGGTCATTAATCTGACATGCATACAGTCAGGTCCATAAATATTGAGACATCGACACAATCCCAATCTTTTGGCTCTAAACACCACCACAATGGATTTGAAATAAAATGAACAAGTTGTGTTTTAACTGCAGACTTTCAGCTTTAATTTGAGGGTATTTACATCCAAATCAGGTGAACAGTGTAGGAATTACATCAGTTTGTATATGTGCCTCCCACTTTTTAAGGGCCCAAAAGTATTGGTTGCTCAGCTGTTCCATGACCAGGTGTGTGTTATTCCCTCATTATCCCATTTACAAGTAGCAGATAAAAGGTCTAGAGTTCATTTCAAGTGTGCTATTTGCATTTGCAGTCTGTTGCTGTCAACTCTTAATATGGGATCCAAAGAGCTGTCACTATCAGCGAAGCAAGCCATCATTAGGCTGAAAAATCAAAACAAACCCATCAGAGTGATAGCAAAAACATTAGGTGTGTGGCCCAATCAACTGTTTGGAACATTCTTAAAAAGAAAGAGCACACCGGTGAGCTCAGCAACACCAAAAGTCCCAGAAGACCACGGAAAACAACTGTGGTGGATGACCGAAGAATTCTTTCCCTGGTGAACAAAACACCCTTCACAACAGTTGGCCAGATCAAGAACACTCTCCAGGAGGTAGGTGTATGTGTGTCAAAGTCAACAATCAAGAGAAGATTTCACCAGAGTGAATACAGAGGGTTCACCACAAGATGTAAACCATTGGTGAGTCTCAGAAACAGGAAGGCCAGATTAGAGTTTGCCAAACAACATCTAAAAAAGCCTTCACAGTTCTGGAACAACATCCTATGGACAGATGAGATCAACTTGTACCAGAGTGATGGGATACCAAAGCATACCAGCTCATCGGTGAAGCATGGTGGTGGTAGTGTCATGGCGTGGGCATATATGGCTGCCAATGGAACTGGTTCCCTTGTATGTATTGATGATGTAACTGCTGACAAAAGCAGTAGGATGAATTCTGAAGTGTTTCGGGCAATATTATCTGCACATATTCAGCCAAATGCTTCAGAATTCATTGGACGACACTTTACAGTGCAGATGAACAATGACCCGAAGCATACTGCAAAAGCAACCAAAGAGTTTTTTAAGGCAAAGAAGTGGAATGTTATGCAATGGCCAAGTCAATCACCTGACCTGAATCCGATTGAGCATGCATTTCACTTGCTGAAGACAAAACTGAAGAACAAGCAGGAACTGAAGACTATTGCAGTAGAGGCCTGGCAGAGCATCACCAGGGATGAAACCCAGCGTCTGGTGATGACTGCAAAGGATTTCCACCAAGTATTAAAAAGTGAAAGTTTGATTTATGATTGTTAATTTGTCCCATTATTCCTTATAAAGTGGGAGGCACATATACAAACTGTTGTAATTCCTACACTGTTCAGCTGATTTGGATGTAAATACCCCCAAATTAAAGCGGAAAGTCTGCAGTTAAAGCACATCTTGTTCATTTTATTTCAAATCCATTGTGGTGGTGTATAGAGCCAAAAAGATTAGAATTGTGTTGATGTCCCAATATTTATGGACCTGACTGTAGCTTATTGTTTTGTTTTGTTTTTCAGACTTTCCAAACTAATTCTTGGGACTTAAAGTCCACAATACTTTTGATGGAAACATGGCTCATGGCAAATTATATCAGCAACTGTAAATAATATTAATAATGGATTTAAATATCCACTGTGGAGGAATTTGTGATGTCTAATAGTGAGAGTGCAGAGTGCATCAGGGAACTACAGTGGCCTTCATAGACCAGAAAGGATGCTGTTTTTATTCTTGTTCATAGTAGGATTTTGCTTCTAAACACCAAACACAAACTCACCTGATTTGTCAGTTCAAACTACTGTAGAAACATACAATAGGTGCCTTTGTAAAGCAAGACCCTTGCCTAAAGTACATATAAAAAGGCTAATTATTATTATTACAAAAACCAAAATGATTATACCCATATACAAACATACTTAGAAGTATATTCAATTTCTATACACTTACCTAAATGACAGGTTTATGAACAGTTCTTTAAAGCAAAGAACACATGTCAATATTTTACTTGTAGTAATGAGGTCATGCAGACTCTGCTTCTCTACTTTCAGTTCATTGTTTTGGTTTGTCTTACTTCACTATGTTGGTTCTGTCTCAGATAAAAGGGATGCACCTCATGTCACAGCAGCCTTATGAATTATTTTTTTTATATAATTCCTGGTTGCATGTTACCTGAGATAAAAATAATCCCAGTGAGTCCCACGCAGTGACGTTTACAAAACTTACATTCAGGAAAAACACTGCTCACATCAGCAGATGCTCTAAGGACACAGTGTAATTTTAGCAGCTGAATATTCCCCAGGATCAAAGACAGAACTAAAAGAGAGTGAACATTGTACCTAATAAAAGAACAACATGATGACTTAGTCTGACTTAGTGGCTTCACGGTTAAGCAACAACCCTGGCCTCATTAATCTCAGTGTTTTATTTTTTCCGGCTGTTTCTCTTTACTCTCATTGCTCTCAGCCTCAGGTAAAATCACAGTAGGAGTCTCCTCAAGGAAAAAATAGACTTGATAAAGGTTGGCTGTATATCATTCCAAGTGTCTTTTTCTTTGACGATGTTAAATACACATATTTGTTTCACTCTTTTGATTAGTTGATCAAAAATGCTTTTTGATAAATGAATAATTTCTGTGCAGAAAAGTGCAGAACATGACCTGTTTCTTTTCTCATTTTATAGTTTTGTATACAAGAGCCATTTCAAAAAGTACCAAAATTAACAAAAAATTTCATTGGATGAAATCATGAGGACAGAATTGTGTGCACTGAATAAATAACTAAGACAATAACCACCAGATTAACTGTTTATTGCAGCATGATCTAAACATTAAAAACACTTTGATGATACCCAGGCTCAGGATTTGACCATTTTATAACCATAATGTTTCTCTCATTGATGAGGGGGGGATTTTACCACCATGTAAAGCCTCAAGTCAAATTTGCACATTAAAACCATATTTCTCAACTTCACTGAGAATATGTTAGCAGTGAACTAACAGAGTGAGAGTAAGCCAAAAACAACCTGGTGCACTGCACACATTACTCATAGCTCAGTAGCCTGGTAGAGCTGGCACCCTGTAGGGCAAAGGGCCCATTTGCAGTGACCCGGGTTTGATTCCACCCACGGTCCTTTGTTGCATGTCTTCCCCCTTTCACGCTTCACTGTCCTGTCCAATAAAGGCAAAACTATCTTTAAAAAATGGAACATATCAGGAGTGAAACATGACTGGCCTGCTGCTGCTGTATTCAGACTAACTGCAGAACACCATTATTACTCAGTGCAACGACTCCTGAGTTGTTACCATGACAACAGATGTATACAGAGTCAAGAAGTGCCAAAAAAAACACATAGAATTGACCTTGTCAGCTGACAATTGCTCTGTCTACAGTGATGCACAGAGACCACAGCTTTAAGTGGCGAGAGGCAGTGGTAATGAAGGAATGATTGTCACATCAGATCATGTATCGGCTGTCAGTAAGAGTTGATACCTGATCTGTGTGACACTGCAGGTTTGATTCCAGTAGCAAAACAAACAAGTTTTTAAATGAAATGTGTGAGATCTGTTGCTAAAGTGATGATGTGTTTGGTCAGTGCATTTGTCTGGTTAATGTCGCAATGCCAGGTTGACAGGAAATGTTCAAACACTTCCTTTAAATTAAAAGAAAGAGTGTGTCACATAGGAACAATAATTACAAGCCTTTCCTCAGATGATGCCAATATCATCAAGACATCATAGCTGGGTGAGTAGCCCTACTGACCTGCCTATCTTGTCTTGATGGGCAATATGGTCAAAAATATTTGCAGGGTTAAGTTTGTGATCCGTCAGTATCAAGAATTTTCCTGATTAAATGTCAGTACATTAATCTATTTTGTTCCGGCGTGAAAGCTGATAAAACCAATTAATAGTGGTTTTAAAATTATTTACAAATGGGAGGCAAAGCATTTACCAGAATTTGTGTGATTTGTCTCAAAGTGTGTTTGCACAGTGTAATTATGTAGAGAAATACTGTACATTCAACCCTAAAAATATTGATGCTGAAGAAAGCTATATTGTGATATAGAATATATATTGTAATTCAATTACTGCCCAACCCAAGTTCATTGTCTCACATGTTCGCACACATATGTGCATACGCAGGCAAACACACAGTACAGCTTTGCTGAAAAAAGAGAACATTAGTCATTCATCAGGATCTTAGTGAACCACTGACAGCTCCTGTCGCATCACATCAATATTTACTGCACCAAAAACTCTGTCAGGTGTGTACAAGCAATAAATCAACAGATCTATACATATGTCCTTCTTAACCTTGTGAGCAGCTTGAAGAGCCAGCTCCTGGTAGGCGAGGTCTTCTAAGATAAACTGATACATGGAGAAGAGCCAACAAGTGATTCATCTACTGCTACAAGACAAATAAGACACAACAGAGAGACGGGGGTGTGCTATTAATGGTCCTCCGTTGGATGTTGGTTCCAGACTGGATGAAGTCCATTTAAATGACTGTGGTAGATTTTAGCAATCCCTGATCAGGACCTGGACATTTGTGCAGACACACAGACGAGTGTGCTAATGTGCACTTGGCATGCTCTCAGATGCACAACCTGTTTCAGCATGAACATCAGAAAACAAGTAGTTGTCAGGAAGCCCAGAAAGTTGGACCCAGACTGGCTGTTTCCACAAACTTAGCGACTCATGTCCTGACTTTATTTTCACCTTCACCAAGGAGGTTATGGTTTTGGACATGTTTGTCTATCTGTTTGATTGCTTGAAGGTACCAGTAGATCAAGTCAAGTAAATTTTATTTATATAGCCCATCACAGACTCAATTAGCCTCGAATGGCTTCACAGTTCGTGCAGCAAGTGACACCCTCACCTCATCCTTAGACCCTCACATCGAGTGAGGGAAAAACACCACAAAAACCCATGGACAGGGAAAAAAATGGGAGAAACCTCAGACAGAGCCACAGAGGAAGGATCCCTCTCCCAGGACGGGAGTTTTTGATGGTCATGAAAAACAAACCCACCCTATTTAAACAAATGTTTGATGATAAAACTTGAAAATGCCCTGACTTAAATGATTGCTTTGTCTGTGTGACTTGATAGAAGCTCTGCTCCACTCAGAGTCGCCCTGTTCTCTGACCAGACAGCACAACAGCCTGCCGTACATGATCCATCCTGCCACAAACACATGCTCTCCATCACAGCTGGAGTGCTTCCTGACGACCTCAGACACACCGTGCATGTCTTTTTCAGACATACATACAAGCAGCACTCCCTTGTCACTGAGTGCCCCAGATGAGTCTTCCACCCTCTTCTTCGCAGCACAGTTTCTGCACCTATTTTGGATTCAAAACCAGGGCAGGCAGCAAAACTCAGGGCAGAGCTCTTTCAGCTTCAGACGACTTATCTTCCAAGTTTTTAGACTTAAGATACCAAGAACTCAGTGAGTGTCAAATGAAAGGTGCAGTCTGTAAGAATTAGTGAGATCTAATGATGAGACTGCAGATTGTAACAACCTTTGCTCACATCTTTCTTTCCCAAGGAACTATGATGGCCTTCACATACAGAAATGATGTAATTTGCGTAGTAAACTTCTGCTTCAAAACATAACACATCGTCTGACTGGTTCAAATATTCAGGTGGGCTGCTGTAGAAACCTCCATAACACAAGGCCTTTGCATGAAATTTAGATCTATCATTTATAAATAGGTTTTCCTCAAATGTGGGTCTATTTACTCATCTCTTTTTTTTTTTGTCTTAAGTCTTTCTTTTATGTTTGCAATGTGATTGTTTCATTTATGCTGAAATGCTGAATTTTGCCTTGGCAAATACTGTATAAAAGGCTTATTATAAGGCTACGAAAAGCAATTATTAAACTTATATAAAACACGCGTATTTGTATAATATGCCATTTCTACCAACGAAGCCTCCCAAATGTTACACACTGCACCTTTATTGCGATGCATCTTTCAGTAGAACCAGAGCAATGTGTCAGATGTGTATGCGCTTCCTTGGTGAAAATGTCATCTCCTTCCTAAACTGCCAGATGAAAACCAGCCTTGTTGCAACATGTCGTGAGCAGGTTTGCGTTTGCAATGAACTACAAATATTGCTGGGGGGAATGTAACGATCGTTCTGGATTGAGGCTATAATAACGTAACCGGAGTTATTTTTAGCCCGCACGACAGTGCGCTCAGCAGTGATGGTGATGGCTTCCACCCCCTCCTACACCATCGTGACGTCGCGCTGTTACGCAAAAGCAGGGGTTCACCTTTCATTTGAGTGCACCCCCCCCAGCTCTGTCACCGCTGGCGTCAATGTGAGACAAACTGGAGACACTTCACAGGTTTGTAACCACAGTGTGCTGCAAAGCAACACGGATTACAGTGGAGGCTGAAGCGACGCACAGTCCGTCTGTGCCCGCGTTTAACTTTTGCTTTAGCTCTAATTTTAAAAAAGGTTGCAGCTAAGACATTTGTCTAAACCTGGTGCTGGACACACCCAGGCAGCGGGTGTCCTCACTGAGAGTGGCGGCCGTAGGGCATCGAGCCCCGGCCGGGGTCGCACCTGTCCTGCACACCTCCAGCTCTCCTCATTATATGACGCTCAGTCAAAGAACACCTCCGTCTGACGTTCGAAACACATTAAGAACAAGAGAGAGAAAGTGGACACTTAACTATTTATAGAGGTGTTGGAGACACAGGTCGAGACATTCCCCCTCCACCTCGTCCTCAGACACCAGGTCCGACAAAGGGCGCATGGGCACCGGGTCGCTCTCCTGCAGAGGCATCCTCATCTCTCGAAGGAAGAGCTCCAGAAACCGGCGGAAGGTTTTCTCCTCTGCTGCAGAGCTGGCCATCATTTCTCATTCCTGGACACACACACACAGAGAGAGACAGTTCCGCCCGTCAGTAGCTGCTGTAACTTACCAGGTTGACAGGAGAAGGGAAGAGTTAAAGTGTCAGTGCGTGGATGTGTAATACCGGACGAGCCGCGCCGTGGACTACCGGTTTGCTTGGAAGCAGAGGACTTGACTGGATGCGTAGACCGTGGCGTCTGCGCTGACACTACTAGAGGAGCTGTCACGGGCTGGACCGGGTCCCCATTCAGAGCCGAGCGGGAGCGCGCACCGCGTTATCGGGGATTTCGAACGATCAGAGGGCGCTGACGTCAGAGGAGCGCGGAGACATTATACCGAGCTCATGAACGCGTACGCAGGCAAATGTCGTCACGTTACGTAAACAGAAGGCGGTTTTATTCATAGACATGCGTATATATTATGTATACCATTTCTTTATGTGCAAGAGTTTGAGTGGATTTTTTTTAGTTACAATTGTAGCTGTTTTTTAACTAAACCCATCTCGATATACATTTGAGGAATGGGATAAAACTCATAAGTTTTCTCAATTAAAGTTATTTTTCCAGTTGAAGAGGTTTGAATTAATTTGAAAGAGACCTGCCTTTTATATAGAATTTTTTCATTGTATGTGTTTTTTTTATTAACTTATTTAACTTAACTTATTTACTTATTTAAAAATGTAGTATGCTGTATCTGCTATTTTCCTTTTCTGTACAGCCACCTGGTTTGTTTGTACTTGATGTTTGAATAAAGTTATTTAAAAGCGTTTACTATTTTTGGTGTAATTGCATAATTAAAATAATAACAATTGTTTTTTTACTGGACAGTTATCATATTTATTATTGTGCTTATGTTGTCTTTGAACTGCCGCCCCGGTTGTTTTTAAATGCACTTGGATAAAGCTGATATGATATGACTTGATTCTTGGCAGCAGGTTTAAAAAACAAATACTTTAGTTTAATTGGAGTGCATTTAGCTGATAATACCGACGTACTATATTAGGATTTGTAATATTTTGTGTTAACATCATGTAACGTATCGAATTTAAGTTTAATAAAATGCTACTTTCTCCGACTAAATAAATATAAAGCCACATACTGCATATAAAAAGAGGAGAAACATTGTGATCAAAAGGGGAACCGTGTGCTGCGCCTACTCGGACATTTTTGTATGACGGAACCAGAATTTGGTGCGTCTGTGTTTTTATTCCCTATGAAAGAGACAAACATGGCCGTCTCCATGAGTGTCGGGGCTCTGCTCCAGTCTGATCTCGTTGAGGACGCTTTGTATCGGGACGACGGCCTGTGCGTCGTCGGTATTTTCGGTAAAAGTAACACACCGCCATCGTTACTGAAGGAGTCTTTGGTCAACACTCTGGCAGACAAGCACATCTTTCCTTTGTACGGCCGTCCGCACGAGGACGGCGGCGGCGGCGGCACCGCGGACAGCCACATCCAGGCTTTCTACAACCAGGAGAACCGGGTGCTGTACCTGCTGCTTTCCTCCGTTTGCGATTTCCGCCAGCTGCTGCGGGCCTGCCAGACCCTCAGCGCCGGCGCCGGGCACTCCGACTCCCACGACTTCTGGAAAGGCCTGGAGAGGCAGCACTGCCTCCACCTGCTCTACATGTTTTCCGTCTGCCATGTCCTTCTGCTCGTCCACCCTAACCAGACCTTCGACGTGACCTATGACCGGCTCTTCAGAGCTCTGGACGCCCTGCGACAGAAGGTGCTGCCTCTGATCCGAGCTGCCATCAAAGATTGCCCAGTGTCCAAAGAATGGAAGGTTAACTGTCGACCCTGTCCTCCGCGCCTGCTCTTCGTCTTCCAGATGAACGGGACTCTGAAGGTCTGTCTTTTCCCCATTAATTTGTTTTTATTCTATTACAAGCAGCTAAATCATTTCATAATTGATAAATCTGTTCATTATTTTCTCGAGTAATCGTTTGGTCTATAAATGTCAGAAAATGTTGATCATTGTTTCTTAAACATTGAAATGTTGATGTTCTCAATAGTCTTGTTTTGTCCACCAACCAAAACTTATTCAGTTTTGATGATTTATTTGTGACATGGAGCAAAGAAACCAAAAAATATTCACATTTAAAAAGCTGAAAATATGAGAAAATTGTTTCAAGTTTTTAAAAAATATTTATACTCAAACCAATATCAAAATAGCTGACAATTTAGTGATTATTTAATAATCAATTAATTGAGTAATTGTTTTAGCCTTACAAGCAGCATTTACAACGGTATAGAAAACTTGAAGGTGATGCTTTACCGCCCCAGGGAACAAAGATTCATAGTATAAAATAAGGCTCTGACTAAAAAAAATTGTCTTGATTAGTTGTCCACAAAATATCAGAAAATGTCTTTCAAACCAAGACCCAGAATTACTTATTTTGTCCTCTACTACGGTAATCAAAGATATTAAGAGGGACAAAAAATGCATGCTCACATTTAAGAAGCTGAAGTCACATTTTCATACCCTAGAGATTCTGGCCACCCCTGGTGCTCCAATACAAAGCCTTACTGTGATACTTATTTGACTTGTTAATTTAATTATTAAATTGATTATGTTTAACTAATTATTATTAAGATTAATAAATAAATTAAATGTAGGTTACTGAATGGGCACAAACCCATGGCCCACTGACTTTCTGGTCGCAAAGTCAGCCATAGAAGGATACTAAGTGAAATTATAATATGAGAAATGATAATAAGAGAGCCATACACAAAACTTAGTCAATTTGTGTTACAGATCAATCATTCTAATCAAATTAAAATAATAAAAAACAAACAAAATGTGTAAGCTTCTAAATGGTATGTAAGTTATGGACTCCATAGCTGACCTGGCTCCTGATATAAATAGTGACTGCCCATTCTGGGGTAATGAAGAACAATAATTCATGCAAGTATAGTGCTCTTTTAACTGTAATTATAATGTTATTTAAAATTTTTTGGTAAATGAAAATATTTTCACCTGTTTCTCTATCATACTGTGATGTATTCAGTGCTATTTGGTATTAAATATCTTAATACTTTAATTGGCCCATGCAGTAGAAAGTCTATTATCAGGCTTTATTCATAAGCTAAATACCCAGCAAATGTGGTTCAGGTAATAATGCACATTAGTAATACTGGATAGATTTTTGGCTTTATAGATTGGAGGTTCAAGTTCAACTTGAAAAAGTTCAAGTAAGTTATATGATTAGTAACAAAATCTGTTTTGTTTGTTATTCGAAAGATTTCTGCAAATGGCTCAGAGTCTGGAGGAAACCCGGACAAACCTAAAAAGCACTCTCCCAGGAGGAGGCTGCAGCATGCCTTGGAGGACCAAATTTATCGCATTTTCCGTAAAAGCAGAGTGCTGACCAACCAAAGCAGCAACTGCTTGTTTACTGTACCTGCCAACCAAGCGTTTGTGTATGTGATACCAACAGCAGACGAGGACCCAGTAGAGGCCTTGCTTGGTCAGCTGCGCTCCAATTGCATCATGTGTGAGCAAGACTCCACCTCACTGGTGTCAGGGCCAAGGCGTTACCAACAGATGAGGCGTTCGGCTCGGCAGTCCAGTTGCAACGAAGACTCGGGCATCCTGTCTATGGGGAGTCAGCTGGTGGACTGCAGCTTAAAGGAATTCCTCTGGCAGCATGTAGAGCTGGTGCTCACCAAGAAAGGCTTTGATGACAGTGTGGGTCGCAACCCACAGCCTTCACACTTTGAGCTGCCAACCTACTCTAAATGGGCCCAGGTCGCCTCCAGGCTCCACCAAGTCCTTATTCGTAACACAGAAGAAGAAGTAGCTGAACTCGCCTCAAAAGTGCAAAGCCAGCTGAAGGTTTTGGAGGGTTTCCTCGACGCAGACACAAAGTTTTCTGAGAACAGGTGTCAGAAAGCTCTGCCACTGGCCCACAGCGCTTACCAGTCCAACCTTCCTCACAACTACACCACGACAGTGCACAAAAACCAGCTGGCACAGGCTCTGCGGGTGTACAGTCAGCATGCTCGCGGTGTGGCTTTCCAACGCTACGCACTGCAGCTTCATGAGGACTGTTACAAGTTCTGGAGCAACGGCCACCAGCTGTGTGAGGAGCGAAGCCTGACTGATCAGCACTGTGTTCACAAGTTCCACCTACTCCCTCAGCCAGGTGGACTTTGCTCTCCTCTGTTTCAAAATAGTAGAGCTATTAAGGACAGAGCATGATGATGATGAGCAGATATATAGCTGAATTATATATAATATATAAAACCAATCATTATAAAGAAATAACTCTTTGGTTTGCTTAGCCAGTCTCTTATACAACTTTTGGCAACAGCCTTGCTCTATATAAGCCATCATCTTTTACTACTGTGTTTCTATGGCAGCCACAACACATCAACCAGAGCGTGAATTACTCAGTTACAAGCAAAACCTTACCACGCAAATAAATAATGACATCCATTCTGGTATTTGAAGGCCACCATAGTTTCCTGATGTGCTTGGGAAAGGGAGGGGTGAGCGGATGAGTCCTCCATTACTAGTATGGATTTTCATCTGTAGATATCACTAATTCTTACACATTGGACTAGTGGGAGGAAAACCAGCAACTTTAGTGGGTGACATGTTTCCACATGTGTGATTCAAGAGTCTTTATTGTAATGTAAGTAACACTGCAACATTAGTAGTCATGAAATTCTTTGTGATCAGTGTCTTCTCAACTTTGCAAAAGGAAAATAGCAATAGAAAACCTGTGTATTTATATACATTTCAAAGGAGGAGCATTAAAGTAATAATAAAACCATGAAACCCACTTTACAGGAGAGAAGCCAGACATGGATCGGAATCCACCCATCCTAAACCACAACAGTAGGGGACGCTCCACCAGCTCCTGTAACTGTGGCAGGAAGCAGGCTCCTCGTGACGATCCATTTGATGTCCAGTCTGCCAATTATGACTTCTACCAGGTTAGAGTTCACACTCTGCTCTCCTGCTGAGGACTTCAGATGAGCAGCTTCCCTCTATTATCTGTTAATTGAGTGTTTATTTTCTCTTGACGTAGTGTTTTTATTGGTGGCTGTTTTTCATTACATCACAGTTGATTCCCTTACTGCAAAAAATCCTTTGACTTCATCATTAAGGGAGTTGTTCTAATTGATTAGCAGTTCCCACATTTGATTTGTAAAAATTCATCTTATTTTACTCTTAAAAAAGACTATATACATTAAATTAGTTATTGAAACTAAATGTGTTCATTCTTCCTTGAAAACATTCCTTTTGTTTGTTTTTGGTTAGAAAAAAAATCCTTCAACACACAGATTTCTCACTCTCCTCATCGGTCTGGACAGTTTAGTCTTTTGAAACCACAATATGAAAGAATACAGTCACCAGATTGCAAAGACAGTAATTTAAATGTTCTACTGTTGGAAACGGGTCATAATGTTAAGTTCATATCCTTGGATTGTAGATTTTTTTTGTGCTGTTAACATTGAAAATGCTTCTGAAAAACTCTCTCTGTGGATAGTACAAGCTGGATGAACAGCTGATACTGAGACCAGCAGTGCTTTTGATTTAAGTATGTACACATCAGCATTGATGGATTTGATCAGGGTGTCATATTTTTCTTCAAATTGCTACCCACCTTTTTGTAAATGCTTCATAAAAATATACCAGAACATGTTGGCAGTTCTTCCACACATTTGTTACATTTATTCCATAATAATGAGGTTCTTCCTTCACAGATGCTGGAGGACAAATGTTGTGGAAAGTTGGAGAGGATTGAGTTTCCAGTTTTCCAGCCCAGCACTCCTGACCCAGCCCCTGCATGCAACCAGGCTCAGCGACTCCCATCCGAGGCTTCCGGGGACACAGAGAGGCTGAAGGAGCCGAGCACAGCACAGAGCCACACACCCGGAGACACAAGCCTAAGCCTGGCTCTCAGTCTAGGCCAGTCCACAGACAGTCTGGGTACTTATGGTGATGGAGATGGAACCGAAAACCAAGTTCAGCAGAAGAGACCAAGCCTTGTAGATCGCCAACCTTCTACTGTGGAGTACCTCCCTGGTATGATGCACTCTGGCTGCTCTAAGGGTCTTTTACCCAAGTTTTCCAGCTGGTCACTGGTTAAACTGGGCCCAGCAAAGTCATACAACTGCCACACTGGTCTGGAACAGCCAGGCTTCATCCCAGGCTCCTCCTTCCTCTTGCCATGGGACTTGGTCATCCGCTCTCGGTCAGAGGAGGATACAGGACTGGCCGAGTCATTGGATGGTGGCTCCTCCTCATGGCCAGCTCCCAACAAAACCCTGGTGGGAAAGCGAGGGAGTACTGGAGGTCTGGGAAGGAGCCGCAGAAGGGATGACATGGCTCGTGCATTTGTAGGGTTTGAGTATGAAGACAGCAGGGGAAGGCGTTTCATTAGCTCTGGCCCTGATAAAATTGTGAAGGTGCTGGGTCCAGGGGGCGCCAAGGATCCTGCCACTAGGGTGCTAAATTCTGACATGCCACTGTACATCCCTTCACCCTCTCAGGGCCGAAGCCTAAAGCCTCACTATGCCCAGCTAGCACGACTTTTTATTGTGGTGCCTGATGCTCCGCTGGAGGTGACGCTCAACCCACAGGTAAAGAGCTGAATGGATGATGTTTTTATTTTGTATACCTGCCAAATCACTTCTGTGTGCAGTGTAGAAACATCACTGAGCAATAAGACTAGTCTAAATATTGCTATACCGAGAAACACAGTCATGTGGAGCTGATAGACTTAATCAACATTGTGAGAACTCATTTGACAATGGTTTGAGTGTAACAGACATTTGTTTATTATCAAAGTTACAGATTTAATCTTTTCTTGATACAATTGTCATATTCATTGTCAAAATGTGTTTTCAGATACAACCTGGTCCTCCTCCCTGTCCAGTTTTCCATCCAGAGCAAACAGACATAGTGTTGCCACCTGATAGTTTTTGGGTGCTGCGCTTCCCTTACTCGTACGCAACAGATCATGGCCCGTGTTACCCCCCCAAAGAAGGCCAACCCCTCAACAACTACAAGGTTTTGCGAGGGATCCTGAAGGCCACCACTGCTAACCCTCCACCACAGTGAACTTAAGCACTTTCCTGGACCCAATGTTTTTCATCTTTAACTGTTTATTTGAGCTGACAGAATGTTTTTGTTTGTTTGTTTTCCTGCTCATGGCACAGGTGAGATCTTTTGACTGGTGTCTTCATTAGGTAATTAAAAATATTCTCATCAATTAAGCTGTACATGTTAATGGCCTCCATTAGCAGATATTGTCATATTTTTTTCCAAAGATACTGTGACCTTTCAAGTTTCAAGCAGCAAAGTAAGAAGCCATTAAAGCAGAAGCTGAGGTGGAGGAGGCAATAACTGAATTGGCAGAACAAATATATTCCACTTCATGTGCAGTATTTGGATAATATCACACATCTTATAGACCATAGCATTGATCTCTGCTTCTATATGACGTTATGTACATATCTAAAACACTGGATTCTCGAGCATGTTGATATTTTTTGTAAATGAAAATAATAAATCAATAAGCTGTATCAGACGTTATTTGAAAAAAAATCTTAGATATTGAAAAGGCTTGCTCAAATCTACATCTGAATTTATGCAAACCTAAAGAGAGTTTTGCTCAGTAGGTGGAGTTGTGCTCCATCATGGTTAAACCAGCTCATCATTCCATAAAGGAGACAAGTGACCATTTTAAGGTGAAGACTATATCTTCCCAACATAGAGATTGGTTATATAGGACTGTTTTTCATCTTTTAGACAAAATCTCAGATACACCACCACAAAGTTGCTATAATTACACTTGCCCCATAGCAAAACAACCATTGAATAAAAAAAATCATATGCTATACATTTGTAAAAACCAAAAATGTTATAATAATTCTATGCTTGTGTCAGGAAAAGTTTTGCATAAAATCTGTGCCCACTGGACTTCAAGTTATAAATGAGTTTATGTAATATTCTTCTCTGTATTGGAACAAGACATTCAATGACAAAAGAACAGTGTTATGAACAAATTCTGTTTCACCAAACAATGGCACCTTATTAGATTAAGTAGGAAGTTCTACCATCTTATTGAAATAGTCCTCATCTTCATTTTAATAACATGAGAATGAAGTTACATTTTCTGTTTGTCTCAATATTATTTGTGTTTTTCTGTCACTGTAAACAGTTTCTAAAAAACAAGGAAACAGGGATCAACACTTCAATCTTTTACACACACAGTTAGCCGTCAGGAATGTTGATAATAAAATATTAAGTTAATAATAAAGCTAAGGAGGGTGTTTCAAGGTCATAAAGTCGATCAGACACTGGTCAAACCATTGATTCTGTATGGTATTATAATAGACTTCTTTCAGCTCTTCCATTCATACTGTTTTAGTTTGTCTAGCTACACACACATTAACTCACACTTGAGTGTAAGACACTTCAGCTCCTTTTAAATATGCAAGCTGACATTTCAGTGCATTGCACTTGAGCGCCTTCAAATGTTTAAATTGCATATTACTTACATTCTATTTAATCTAATACAAAATCACTGTTCATTACCTCAGTTTTTTACCACCAATTTGACCTCGAAGTATTTCACATTAGCTGTTCCTGGACATTTAAAAAACTCCATATGTATACACATTCACAAGAACATTTTGTTTAGTTTTTTAGTTTTCTTAAACCACCATTTATTTGTAGTGACACCAAAAATACCCTCTGAAGGATTGTTGGCACTTACAGCAGTAAATCTGGGTGTTTGTGTCAAGCAACAACAGCCATGAAAAGAGCAGAACCAACTCCAAGTGTTGAGGTTTGCTCTTCCCACCTGTGTGCAGGTGGAGGAGGCGGGGGAAATAAAAAGCCTGCCTACAAGTAGATCACAGTTTACAGCTCTGTTTTGTCTCTCATCTTAGTTCTACCCTTAAAACCACTGTGCCAAAGTTCAGTGCTCACAATCAGGGACAATAGGAGAAAGAAGACACTGAACTAGATTTTCTCTGGCAGCTTCATCTTACGGCCTCTGTTTGTGTGTGACCTGGAGACGACTCAACGCAAACACTCCAAACTCTTCAAGCAGCAGAGCAGGATGTAAGTATAATACATGGCAGATTTAACAAGTAATCAGCAATTATTTAAGGTTATGGCCCCGGGCTCCTGCAATGGCTCACTACAAGGTTAACTTTCAACTTTGTCATTGTATTAACTGTGAGAGGTAACTGAGGGTCAGTGTTTTTGCATACACTAAATTTTGTACTAAATTATTCTTCTCATTAGGTTTTAGTTAAGCAAGTCACAAAAAGAACATGGCAATAGTGTGGTTATAACCTTGTTACAGGGAAATAATATTAAGGTAATACCCGGTTGCAATAACAATCGGAAAATGTCTGGGGACATAACAGATTTTCAGCATTATAATATGGAAATTATCAATTCTGATTTGACTTTACATACATTTTTATGTAAAGTCATTACACTAATGATCTATAGTAATTCTCATCACCTGGGTATTATTTCAAAATGACTTGGTATTACTATAACATTGTCTTTTTGTTACCATACTATTAACATTGTTATTGCCAAGCTGAAAATTGCATTAGACATAAGATAATATTGTTTTTCCAAAATGTTTTACTGGTTTTTCCTCTAACACCTGTTGTCATTAATGATTATCTTGTCAGATCATATTAATCTGAAGCGTCACTTGAGCACATAACGGCTACATTAATGGATTCTTGACTAAGCCCATTCATTTTTAATTGGTCCCATGGATATCATAAAAAATAAAATCCTTCATTTCAGAATGGACCAGAATTTCTTTTTTTATGTCTTAGCATCCCCCAATTTCTACCCTTTCAAGAAAACCATGTCTTTCATTTATCATAATCATAACTTGGCAAACTATTATTTTTATCTACATTAATTGGTGTAGTAATTAATGTAGATAAAAACATCTAATAAAAATAGATGTTGAGTGAGGAATTTTAATTTTGAATAAATAAATTAATATATTGCACATGATTTGAAGTAAATTGAATGTTACAGGAAACTGTTGCGGTACTTTATGACTTGTGATCAGAGAATGAGTCATCCGTCATGTAACTACAGTGGTATCAACTATAGCCAATGGTGATTGTTAATGTCATGTGTTCAGGTCACATGATATCCGTCTGTGACATTGTACAAATGCAAATGAGGTGAAAGGAGTTTAAACCCAGCACTGGAAAAAATTTCATAACCAGTTTAATACTTATCTTTCCAGGGAAAGAGTCAGCTTTACAGCAAAGGAACATGGGATTAATAATCTCCTCTGGGACTATTTTATTGTAGTTTTACAAGAAGCAGGTCACAGAGGCCTGTATTTTATCCAGAGTAACCATAATAACAATGCTACTGGAAAGACGGGTTAAGCTCCACAGATTAAATTTCATCCATGTCTTTTGTATTACAGCATACTGTTTACACAGAAACTGAAGGCTATGTTTACAAATCAAGTCTAAAATGATGATAATATTTTAACTGTATTTCTGTAGATTTTTTCAGACCTTTAAAACCCTGAACGTGATGTTTGTGAAAATCCAAGCAACACATTCCCTGCAAATGTGTCTCAGTTTGTATCTCTAGCTTCTTAAATGTCTTAAGTTTCTCTATGGTCTTGTGCAATGAAATAAATACCAATAATCCAGAGTAATAATAATCCAGAGTTACAGAAGTTTCTAGTTTGACAAGTAAATGGACAGTTAAAGCTGATCTTATCATTTGCAAATAGTGTGAAGATTCTGCCCCAAATGAAAAAAAGATTCTGCCCAAAACATCTGCAAGGTTGATCACCGAGGGAGAAATATTTTACTGTACTTTGGATGGCTCTACAAATGTTAGTGGGGTGTTTGATGTGAAAATATTTCAGTAGAAAATGAGATGATAATCATGACTTCTTGTCTTTTCTCAGTTCATCCATAGACAATACAAAACTAAAGCTACAGAAGACACGACCAGTGTGAGTTACCAACTGCAACATGAGCAGCAAGACACAGGTTCAGCGAAGAATTGTGTCCAAAGATGGACACAATAATGTGCGGATTAACAATGTGGAGGGCATGGTGAAGCTGTACCTGCACGACATTTGGACCACTGTGGTGGACATGAAATGGCGTTACAAACTCACTCTTTTTGCTTCCACATTTGTCATGACCTGGTTCATCTTTGGCATCATCTTTTACTTCATTGGCATGGGCAACGGAGACTTTAAGGCTGATTTAAATTCTACCCACACACCTTGTGTAATGAACGTACAGACACTGACTGGAGCCTTCCTCTTCTCTCTGGAGTCACAGACAACCATTGGCTATGGTTTCCGTTACATCTCAGAGGAATGTCCCCTGGCTATCTTCACTCTGGTGGCTCAGCTCGTCATCACTGGCCTCGCTGAGATCTTTGTCACCGGTGCCTTTCTTGCCAAATTGGCTCGGCCCAAGAAGCGAGCAGAGACCATCAAGTTCAGCCAGTTGGCAGTGATCTGCCAGCGTCAAGGCAAGCTGTGTCTGATGGTGAGAGTGGCAAATATGAGGAAGAGCCTCCTGATCCAGTGCCAACTAACAGGGAAGCTCCTCCACTCACATGTGACACAGGAGGGCGAGAAGACTCAGGTCCACCAGACCTCTGTTGATTTCCACATGGACTCCAGTGGAGAGTGTCCTTTCCTCATCCTGCCCCTCACTTTCTACCACGTCCTGGATGAGCAGAGCCCGCTGGCAGGACTTACCGCGGAAAACCTGCATACTCGAGAGTTTGAGTTGCTGGTCACCCTCAATGCCACAATGGAGTCAACGGCGGCCACATGTCAGAGCCGCACATCCTACGTTCCTCGGGAAATCCTCTGGGGCTACGAGTTCAAGCCGGTGCTGTTCAGCACCACTGGTGGCCGCTACGTGGCAGATTTCAACTTCTTTGACAAAGTACAAATGAGCAACGACGCAGCTTTTCTCAGAAACAACCCAGACAAGCTGAAACTTGAGGAAGACTATAAAAGAGAATAGATGATTGACATGACTGATGAAGATAAATGTGTTACAATATACAGCTGAATGGTCCAATTTCTTTTAACAATTTTCCTGCACATTTATTTATGACGGAGATGGACCATGATTACGGAAATGGTCCATCTCTGCTCAGGAACATAGCCTGGAACTCAGTGTAGTCTTCTACTTGCAAAATCAACTTTCATTGTGAAGCCAGTGGCGTTGTGGTAGTTTTTAAAACCTAAAGTTCACAGATGTCACCTATAACCAGGCACCTATTGGAGCATGCTAACTGTCAGTCACACTACTGTCCACCCATATGTGCCATGCTTTATTGTCTATTTTCCTCTAAATGAGAACATCATTTACACAATGTAAACCATGTGCTATTGAACAAGACCCGAGTCTAGTGCTTTAAATCATTAACCCCATCAGGAAAATCTTTATTAAGTAATTCAAGTGGGAAGTACTGTGGGCTCATTTTCCTGAACACTTCCATTCATATAAGTTGTTTTTGAAACCAGTGAATTCACCCCCTTGTGGTTAACTGCAACCTCCATCCTACCTTGTAGGCTATAATTTTCAAACCAGAAAACCACATCCATTTCTGTATACAGTCCATGCACAGGACACACAATAATGAAGTGCACATCAAGCTGCGTGTGGTATTATGACAGTCTCTGTTCCCAAAACATCAGACTACTCCTTTAAAAATATGTTAAGAACTGAATATGCATTTATTGCAGGTCCAGTATCAACAGTTAATGGAATTAATCTTTTTAAACTAAGCGGAACTCTCCACTTGGACAATATCACAATTAATTTATTATAAAAAAAATAAGGATTATAATTGTATAATATTGCTTTAAATATGGTGAGACACAGGGACTGTGTTATTTAGATGCCATTGGAAATAATTAATTTAGTTTTTTGTATAAGATTGTTTCCTTTGTTCATTAAAGATCAAAGTGTTGGATTGGTTTTTGTTCAAACAGAATTTTATATTGACCCCACAGGTAGTAACCATCCTGGAACACTGAATGTTGGAAAGTAAGTGTAGTATACTACATTCACAATAATGTTATTCAAGTTTTGTGGTACTCCGTTTTGTGCTGCTTTCTATTTTACTAAATCCCGAGGCAAGTATTGTACCTGTGGATCCAATCCAATTAGGTGGACAGGTATATAAAAATCCAAGTTCAATAACAAATCAAGATTTGTTTCGAAGGAGTAAGAAGTGATGAGGTGATGGGAGAGCAGACGTGAGGATGAATGAATGGAGTCATTTGAAGGATGATACATTCAACCTGCAGCTTTACAAGTTCAGTTGTCTTTAACTTTTCGCTGCTGTTGTGGCAACACTGAAGTCTGCTTATGGTGTGTGCTGGTGATTGTGTCTGGTCATAACAATCTTTCAGCCCTAAGCACAACTGATCTTGAGAGGGGCTGAGACTTTGATTATTAAAGAAACACTATGTATAACACATAACTGTTTGATATAAAACTGTCAACACTTAAGCTTGAAGATGTCATCAATATACTACTAGTTGTACAACTACTGAAATTTTTGCAGAAGAGTCTGGAATGACCCGTACGTGTGAATGTGAGAGTGAATGGTTGTCTGTCTCTATGTGGCCCTGTGATGGACTGTCCAGGGTGTACCCTGCCTCTCGCCCTATGTCAGCTGGAGTTAGGCACCAGCGCCCCCAGCGACCCTCAGTGGAGGATAAAGCGGTAGAAAATGAGTGAGTGAGTGAGTCTGGAATGAATTGCTTATCCTTTCACTGAACATTACTTGCTGATTACACATAAAATGACATTTAATCACCTTGTTAACAACCTTGAATGTTGCAATTTCTTCAAAGGGAAGAAGTTCCTCTGGAAAAGCACATGTTTGGACCACCTGAAAAACATTTATAGGCTGAATCATCAGATTAGAAATTTAATATAGTAAAACTACCACCACTTAAGAGAATGGCATGAATGGCAAAAATGTGATATTGGCATAGTGCGTGCCAATATCATGCTCAAATACAATATATAAGAGCTGGTTACATGTATTACATGTATACATATTTGAGCAGCTAGATTGTTCAGCGATGAACAGTACTGAAGTCAGTACTGTTCCTGGTTTGTGTGCTGTCATCCAGTTGGGTTCTTTTTTTGCCCGATGAATCCTGGAATTGTCATCTTGGAATATGTCTGTGCCATCAGGGAAAAAAAAATCAATTGATGGAATAATATCTTAAAATGTAGGTGTAATGAAGTTAATTTTAAAAGTCCAGTGTTCAGTGAAAAGATAGTGGGATCAATTTTTGAAAGAAGAGTTTTTTAAGAACTTTGACCAAGATGAGAAACTTAAGAACACCAACAAATTTGAAGCACACTTGTCAGATTTATATTATGCAAGTAAAATAATAATGGTTGTGGTTTCATATTGGCAGCCAAATTTTTAATCATTTTGTCACCTTGCAGAGTGGAAGCTTATCGGAAGCATTAGCTCAGTTGGTTGGACGATGACTTGTGTTTCTGAGGTTCTAAGTCCTAATCTGACAGTGAGGTGAAGTTCATGCAATTTTACAACTTCAGACCTAAAACAGAACTTAAAAATACCAAGAAAATGTTGTTATGCTGCTCAGTAACAATAGCTTATGCTCCTTTTGTGAGTTCAAATCTCATTATGATCATTTATTACTTCAACATTCAATGGAAACAGTCAAAAGCTCAAAGGAAAACTGAAAGGCCATTAGAGCAAGTAGCTCAGTGGAGGCAAACACGCATGTCAAATTATCAGGTCATAAGTTCAATTCTTACAAAGAAAAAACATTTTAAAGTTCAACATCCAACATCAAGATTGAAAGGAGATGAAAAGTCATGAACACATCAGGAGTTTGTGGCTTGGAGGCTTTGTTCACAACCATATGGATGTTCAGTCCAGAAGGTGACAGGTTCAGTTCCTCCTTATAAAGTTTTTGAGTTCAAGATTCAATAGAAACAGTCAAAAGCTCAAAAGAAACTTTAAGAGCTGTTGTAGCAGGTGGCTCAGTGGATAAGAACACTGTTGTGAAGTTCTGAGGTTATGGGTTCGATTCTTATAAAGAACAAGACTTTTTAAAGTTCAACATCCAAAGTGAAGATTGAAAGGAGAACGAAAAATCTCAAGAACACCATGAGCTGATGGTGTGGTGGATTTGCTCATGACTGAGAATGAGGTCCTTCTGTCCAGAAGGTGATAGGTTCAATTCCATACCTGCGTTTCTGGTCGGAGCCAAAGTGTAGTGCATTTTGGATATTGTATTTCCTAACATTATTAGATGTATTTTCACATATATATAAACAGAAACCACTGTTATGTAGCTGTAGGACAGTGGCCCAGTGGTTAATACTGCTGACTTTGGCATGGAGAGCTCAGGTTCAATCCCTGACTAGGTGTAATCACCAAATTGGGAAGGTTGTATGGTGTAGGGTTGCTATGGCAAGGGGGAGCCAGGACGCAAGGTCAGAGGGGGAAGTTTTAGTTTATCCCCACAGTTTAACTAAATTCGGTAAATCAAGTCTCTAAAATCTAAAACACACTGATTGGTGTAAAAGCTGACCGATAACAGGAGATGAGGCACAGTAGAGCAGAAATCTCCCACTTGTTCCTAGAAACAATGCAGCAGCACAATCTCTCTCAAAGTAACTGAGGATGTAGAGTAGACTAGTGATTAGCTAATAAGTGACAGTAATTAGCTAAAATAATAATACTGTTACTTTTTTGTGTAAATCATGAACTAAAATCATCTTCTAGTAAAAAAAAGTTTTGATTTTCATTTACACAAAATCATGAACTAAAATTTTAGTTGTGATTTTTACACACAAAAAAGTAAATATATTATTTTAGCTAATTACTGTCACTTATTAGCTAATCACTAGTCTACTCTACATCCTCAGTTACTTTGAGAGAGATTGTGCTGCTGCATTGTTTCTAGGAACAAGTGGGAGAATTTCTGCTCTACTGTGCCTCATCTCCTGTTATCGGTCAGCTTTTACACCAATTTTTAGATTTTAGAGACTTGATTTACCGAATTTAGTTAAACTGTGGGGATAAACTAAAACTTCCCCCTCTGACCTTGCGTCCTGGCTCCCCCTTGCCATAGCAACCCTACACCATACAACCTTCCCAATTTGGTGATTACACCTAGTCAGGGATTGAACCTGAGCTCTCCATGCCAAAGTCAGCAGTATTAACCACTGGGCCACTGTCCTACAGCTACATAACAGTGGTTTCTGTTTATATATATGTGAAAATACATCTAATAATGTTAGGAAATACAATATCCTAAATGCACTACACTTTGGCTCCGACCACAAACGCAGGTATGGAATTGAACCTGTCACCTTCTGGACAGAAGGACCTCATTCTCAGTCATGAGCAAATCCACCACACCATCAGCTCATGGTGCTCTTGAGATTTTTTGTCTCCTTTCAATCTTCACTGTGGATGTTGAACTTTTAAAAAAAAGTGTTTTGTTCTTCATATGAACTGAACCTATGACACCAGAACTTCACAGCAGGGTCTTATCCACTGAGCCACTTGCTGCTGCAGTCCTTCAGAGTTTTAAAGTGTTGAGCTGTTAAGCTGCTCTGACTGCATGTGTTTTCTGGTGACTCAATATATGTATAGTATTTAATTATTTTACTTACATAATATGAATCTGACTTCTTAAATTTCTCAGTCTTTCAAAAATTGATCCCACTATCTTTTCACTGAATACTGGACTTATAAAATCTTTTTATATCCTTTTCCTCTTTTATAAACACTTGATTTGAAAAGAGCAAACACAACTGTTGAATAATAAATAGCTTACCCATCCACTAACCATGAATGACATAAATCTTTGAATCATTTATGTTCTCTGAAGAATGGCCATATATACTGTATACATAAGAAAATACATACAATCCATTTTCTCATTATAATGAGAACTATCGATAATGAATCAATTACTGTCTCAAGAATTTTGCCATTTCAATATGACTTTTTTCCATATAATGACTTCATTATTTTCAAATAGTAAATATTTTTAAATAAGTCATTTTAAGTTACTCTCTTAATTTAGTTTGTTTGTAGTTAATGTTAGTTTGTCGTTACTTTCAGATACTTAGTCTTCATTTTAAGAAAATAAGTATTTTTAAGAGGTAACGTTGTATGTATGTATGTATCTCGGCCCCTTATGTTTGTTCTCGGGCCCTAACAAGCCGGAAGTGCTTTCAAGAACTACAACGCAGCTTTTATTCTGAAGAACTGGAACCGGACGCCTTGGTGATGTTGCTTCCGGTGGAAAGCAAACCAGGATCTGTAAAACGAAATATCGCCTCTTTTTGTTTGCTGTGTTATTAATAAATAGCCCGAACCTGCAATTTAGATGTCTGTCTGAGGACTGACTGTCAAACATGAGCGTCACTTTGGATATAAGACTGAAGAGAGCGAATAAAGTTTATCATGAAGGGGTAAGTATGTTAATCACTGCCAGCTAAGAGAGCTAAGCTGTCTTGATGTTTAGACGAAGAAGAAGACGATTTCCTTCCGTAAGACAGTTGTCTCAACACATGATTAACAGCTAATGTGGTCACGTGAGTGGTAACGCCTGTCTCTGTTTTCAGTGTCTGTCAAAAAACTCAAATTCATTGTTAAATTTAAACCATTAATGCTGGAAGTTTATTAACAGAAATAAAATGAGTATATATTGATTCTTTATAGTAGGGGTGAAAATCGCCAGACATCTCGATACGATGTTGCTACATAGTTACGCAACAGCTTTAGTGAGAGTGAGGAATTGACAGCATCTAGTAGACTTAAATGTCAATTAATTCTTTAAATGCTAATCCACAAAAAGGTTTCATGTTTATTTTTAACTTCAGGTAAAAGATGATGCTTGGTGTCTCAAACGCGATATATCGGCACGCCTAAAAATCGTAATATTTCCCTGTATCGATTTTTTTCCCCCTTCTCATACTTTATAGTCTTGGTAACAGTTGTGCAGTTTGAAATCATGCAACTACATAAGAAAATACATACAATCATTTTCTCATTATAATGAGAATTATCGATAATGAATCAATTACTGTCTCGAGAATTTCGCCATTTCAAAATCACTTAGTGTCTCCATAAATGACTTAGCTGTGTAAATCATTACTTTCAATTAGTCAGTAAAGATTTTTAGATAAGTCATTTTAAGTTACTCAATATTTGTTTGTAGTTAATGTTAGTTTGTCATTACTTTCAGATACTTAGTCTTCATTTTAAGAAAATAATAAACCTTTATTTAGGCATAGTATAACAGATGTTTTAAGTTAGTGAATCATTATTTTTGACCTAATGTCATTATATAGTCCAACTTACGTGAAAGTTCAAAGTCCAATTTTCAAACTAAACCATTATTTTGAGAAAGTTTGTTGTTATAATGACTTTCATTAGTTTTCTCGTTTTCTCTCTTTTCTTTTACAAATGTGCCTCCATTAAAATTAATGTTTAAATATATATATAGTGGAATGCTGTCAACAGTGTTGTTTGTGTTTGCCTGTGTGCAGGAAGTGGTGGCTGGTGTCATCGTGCTGGTTTGCAAGGAGTCAATGCAGCACCATGGCATCACTCTGAGCATGGAGGGACTGGTAAACCTGCAGCTGAGCTCCAAGAGTGTTGGCGTCTTTGAGGCTTTTTACAACTCGGTCAAGGTGAACTATGAGTTCAACCATGAGTAGAAGCTGGTGTCAGTAAACTCTGAATTGATTTGGTGGTTCTAATAGTGCAAACCTCTGAGATCATCACAAACAAATTTGCCATAAATATAGATAAGAAGTAAAGGTAGCATTACTGTTTGATACACAATAGTGAAGCAAAGAAAAAAAATCATCATCAAACTCTTCATCATCTTCATCATTTCCCTTGGGATATAAACAGGTATTTATTTATAACCCTAACCCTGCTGGCATAATTCCCTGACCAAAGGAAGAGATAGATGCCACTGGTATCAAGACAAGGAAGCTCCTCACCCTAAGTCCAGCACACTAAGGTTGTACGCTAAGTGGAAGGAAGGAGGAAGGCCAAGGACTAATGAGTGCCAAAGCCACTATCCAGGATGAAACCACTAACATCCAAGAATACATGAAGAAGATGGCCCCCAATGATGACCTGCTGAGTGAATGCCTCAGGCAGCTGAAACCAGGCAGAGAGGAGGAGCCAGAGGGGCAACCATGGAGGGAAATGCCTCTACATGGCATGTTCCATCGTCAAATTAAAGAAGTGGTTAATATCGGTGAAACATACCAATGGCTGGAGAAAGCCGAGGCTGCACAGGAGCTGGTCCTAAGCACTAGATCATTAGAGGCTGGGGTCTACCACACCAGGCAGGACCCAAGATGTAGACTGTGTAAAGATGCCCCTGAGACAGTTCAGCACATCACACGGCCATCATGCATTCATTGACACTTAAGATTCACTTGCTCACTCTTGCTCTCGTCTCATAGTATTGCGCACACATAGATACTTGCCGTGTCTCTAATATTGGTAGGAACAATCTGGTTTTCTCCAAATATTGGTGGGGGACATGTCCCCACCTATGCCCTTGTCTGTATGATCTAAAAGTAAACCATTTCAACTCTACAAATTTTATAGCCAAGGCTTTGTGTTCCATTTAACATTAAAATCACAATGTCTAATAAAGTGTAATGGAAGACCTGTTGCTAAAACTAATCTGACCTTCCTGCCCAGCCCATCCAGCTGATCAGCAATAACATTGAAGTGGCCAAAGCAGGAAAGATCCCAGGTGGCAAGACTGAGATTCCCTTTGAGTTTCCTCTGCACGCTAAAGGCAACAAAGTGCTGTACGAAACCTACCATGGTGTCTTTGTCAACATTCAGGTGAGTGAGGGACCCAGACTTAAATTGATATTAGAAATTGTTATTTACTCGATCTGCAACTCTTTACATCATAAATAGTTAAGGAACATATTTACCATATGATTTCCTTTGTTTGACAACTTTTCACACTGCCAATACACCTAAACTTTAACCCAGTTTCTGTATATAAGGACAGAGTAGTGTAAGAACGAGCAACAAACTGGGAGATGCTGAACAATTCTTGCCAGTTCACAATCATCAGATTAATAAAGAGTCCTTCAGCTTTGGAATTCAGTATTAAAAAAAAATAGTTAAACTGCACTGGAAGAGTTTTCAGTGTGATCGTTCAGTCCAACATTAGTTAAACAGATAAACACATGAGAATCTGATTGAACCAAACCACAGACACTCGTATGATCCCTCTTTCACCTACATATATTCAGATATAGATGATGCATAGGTAAAGATTTGACTCGTAATATCATTTTTTAACTTAATATTTAAAAAATATTTTGTATATATTAGGTGCGGTAGTTTTTTCAAATTCAGTTTTTATGTGTAAACAGGTGTGTTTGTCTTTTTCTTTCAGTACACCCTGCGCTGTGACATGAAGCGCTCCCTGTTGGCAAAAGACCTGAGCAGGAACTGTGAGTTCATTGTACATTGTCAGGTGAGCAAACAGATACTGTGTTAATATAAAATAAAACGGATTGAACCTTTAAGTATCTTTTTTTCCCTCCAGTTTTGTTTTTCACATTGTATTTTTTGTGAATTTAGGCCCTGAAATCTGTTAACAAGGTTCAAACCAAATTATTTAATGTATCTAATGCATTTAAAGCCCATCGGTTAGATTATGAACCTTTATTTTTAATTTTTTTTGTCAGATTAGAGGATAAAGCGGTAGATGATGAGTGAGAGATGTTAGTTATATTTACCTTCCAGTTCTTAACGTCTCTCTGGATATTTGTGTGTTCATTCTGTCTGGTGTCACTGACATTTCTTTAGATTGTCTTGAGTAGGTCCTATCTGTGCTCTTTGGTTCTTATACACTGCACCTGGAAAACATCTTTTGAGATTATGCTGTATATTAAGATCAGTTTTGATTCAATATTGGAATTATCTAAAATAATCATAGCTTAATCAGCCATGTTGAATTGTGTGAAATCTGTTTCTCTTAATCTTTAGCCACAGAAAGCCAAAGTTGCCCCTACTCCAGTCAACTTCACTGTCACTCCAGACACCTTAGAGAACATCAGAGAGGTGAGAAGACCATGTTGCTTTTTTTTTTTTTTTTAACTACACTTAGTTTGTATAATTTAAAAAAAAAACTGCAGTGAAAGAATGACCTTCCTTTCTGTTTAGAGGACTTTACTACCAAAGTTTCTAATAAGAGGCCATTTAGACGCCACCAACTGTGTGATCAGCCAGCCACTGACTGGAGAGGTGTCAGTGGAGAACTCTGACGTTCCCATCAAAAGTATTGAACTGCAACTTGTGCGAGTAGAAACCTGTGGTGAGTACATGTCTCCAGATGACTGAAGGACTCTTTATTCTGCTGTAGCTTTTTTAAAAGGAATGTCTTCTGTGTTCAGGTTGTGCTGAAGGCTATGCCAGAGATGCCACTGAGATCCAGAACATACAGATTGCAGAAGGTGATGTCTGTCATGGCCTCTCTATCCCTATCTACATGGTGTTTCCCAGACTGTTCACCTGCCCCACACTGGAGACCACCAACTTTAAAGTCGGTCAGTAAGACCTCCCCAACTGCTTTTAATACTTACACCACTCACAATAAGTTAGGGATATTGTGAGAGACTCATGGATGTCATGCCCTTTTCAATGTTACATCAACTTCAACATTCTGTGGGTATAAAAAGCTGGTATTGTCAGTAAGTCATTCCAAGTTCATCATTCAAAAAGCCATGAACACACGACGTCACTTAACGGACGAGCAGCGGGTCGGTGGCAGGCAGTCAGATTTTGCTCGTGAACTTCGTGTGTCTCAAAGTGTCATCAGCAGACTTGCATCAAGACACAGAACTACTGGCAAAATTCAGACCAAATAGGAAAAGCACTCATGTAAATAACAATATCCCTATCTTATTGTGAGTAGTGTATGTATTTCTTTATTATTATTAAGTCTATACACAATATTGGGTCATTATTTCCTCTACTGATCAATGTGCCTGTTATTTCCTGGATTACTACAGATTTGTCTATGAATGTTAGAAAACACAGAATATCCTGATATTATATTCCTTAAGCTTGTCTAATAATTCCAGTTTTATTAAAAGCAACAGATACACAAATTTGAGGAGTAATAAAAATGCATTTTAATGCTATAGTTTGAAGTTTTAAAGGAATACTTTGTCTTTTGACAAATGTTTGGAAAATGGTGAAATTCAAAATTTTACAATACATGTAAAATTTTTTGTTTCTGTCCTTTAGAGTTTGAAGTCAACATTGTCATTGTGCTACATGATGATCATCTGATCACAGAGAACTTCCCCCTGAAGCTCTGCAGAGTCTGAAACTGGAGCTCAAACCTTCACTTGGGTCACTTTATTGAGGAGCTGATGGCAATGTTTCATCTGTCATGCAAGCACAAATAACCAGGACAGTGCTCTCTGAAACCACAACAGTGTTGTCATATCATGTTCTCTGCACATCTGAAATGGAACTGCTCCCCCACAGCTGTTAAAACAAAAACAAAACATTTCAATTAAATTTGTCACACTATTAAGTCTGCTTCTTTTTAGGTTGTTTCACATGGAATCAAAGCAGCAGTTGGCTTCATAGTTCCTAAACATTGTGACTTATGAACTAGTTCAAACACAAGTTTTATGTCTTCTACTTGTTTCCATGCACATCATTCTATAGCATAGAAAAGAAAGTAAAGGAAATGTATAATTTTAGATTTTAATTAAACAATAGGTAAAATAAAATAATAAACATAAAAGCAGACACTTAGGTCATGACAGACGTGGCGATTAGGACGTAGGACATCATGGGGCTTGACGTCTCCTGCCAGACAGTACAGGAAAATCATCAGGCAGCAAAGTGTGATCTCTGCATGTGGGACAGGTGCTCTGCTCCTTCAGCCATGACCTGATACACTGGACAGACAGAACAAGTGCTGCATATTAAAACCAACAGTGGTCATCATCACACAGCAAAATCAAGAACTTGGTGAAACAACTTCATTTGTTTTGTATGGAAGCATATTGCATTCACTTAAGTCCAATCCAAGTGATTACAGTTATAAAGTAGTTCTATGGGAAGAAATGCAGTCAACATATGAATGAGACATAAGTCATTATTTACTCTGTACAGTGTTTGTTAAATTCTGATACATCCTGTACAGACAATCAGACAGGTAACTGACTCCTCAGTCGAACAAGCAAGAAGACCAGTAGTGTTTGTCCTGCTCACATCATCATGGAAGCTGTGTCTGCACTCCAGCACGCAAATGTCCTCTGGACTCATGTCATCATGACAAATGATACAGGGATCCTCCACATTGATCTGCAGTAAAAAAACATAATTTTATTATTTTATTATTAAAATAAAGTACTTCATTAATTCCCTGTGGGACAGTTAGTTTATTTTTAGCCAGGTCCAGTATCAGATTGAAACCTTTGCTTGAGTTATATTAGACTAAGAGACAAAACCCTCAAAGATCAAACAAGGGAGGAGGGTGTCATCTTCTAGAGCCAAATCTCACCCACAATTTCACTGTGATAGCTCCATATAAAGGTGCATTCATTCAATGTCTACTGCTTTATCCTCCACGTGAGGTTCACAGGGAGTTGAAGCCAACCCCAGCTGACAGGGTGAAATGCGGGGTTCACCCTGGACAGCTCGCCACTCCATCGCAGGGCAAACATTAAGAGCTGAACAATCATTCACTCCTTTGGTCAAATTAGAATGTCCAATTAACCTCTGCATGTTTTTGGATTGTGAGAGGAAACTGGAGTTTCTGGAGAAAACCCATGAACACACAGGGTGAACATGTAAAGTCCACACACAAAATCTCTTGGTCTAACCAGATTTTGAACCAGCGACCTTCTTGGTGTGAGGCAACCGTGTTAGCCACTAGGTAGAACTTATTTTATTTTGTCTCCCACTTCAACACCAGGAGGTCTAACAAATATGAACTTTTCTGTTGTATGTGACACAGGCAAAAAGTATTTGTACAGTTTGAGAGTCTCGTTCAGATATAAGACTTTTGTAATCATGAATGTTAGCTGTCATGAATCAGAATTGCACATGTGGCTAGTTCTTTTAATGTAGCTTTATTCCTACTTTGGCTCATAAACAAAAACATCTGATGTTCTCATCGGCATCCAGTGCTGTAAATGCTGCTGTACTAGCACAATGAACTCAAACATTACACCTCAAACATTAGTCAAGCATACCTTACATTTACACTAAAGCAAACTGCTTATCTAAGACCTTTTAAAGTTTGAAATACTGTTATTAGTTTGGCCCAATTATTGTTAACTCACTTTGTTTAAAGCCCTAGTTGTTGCTAGTTTCCTTGTTTGCATTATAATGCATTGCCCAGTGCTAAATAAAATGTGTCAGAAATATGTTACTATTTTTGTACTCACTGCATTAGGATGTACAGTTCTATGGGTTCCAACGGGCTGCCAGACCGGAGGGGGAGTTACCAGACAGGGAGTAGCAGCTGGACTCCCACGTCCCCTAATGTTGGATCTCACAGAACTAAGCTTCTCCTTCAAGGGAGGAAAAAAAATGTCATTAAAAAAAAACAGTTTTGGGAAGGTTTGTTGTACATATGTTGGGGGAAAAGCAGCATTAAAGAGCAAAACCACACTGACCTGATGGTCCAGGATCAGCTGAGTCACTCCACCAACCACATCCTGCAACTCCATGCTGATGAGGCTTCCACCACTGGATGAACGCAACTCCTGAATAAACCTCATCATGTCCTGCCTGAACACACACAAACGTGTGTGTTTTTTTTGAGAGAAAAAAAAACCCAATGTTTATTTCCTAATTCATCTATTGAAAAAAAATAAAGAAATCACTTTGCTCTTCTTTAGAATAGAACTCATGCCAAGTTTATACAAAAGTCACTCAAGGTTCACAGCAAAACAGACAGTGAAAATGAGTTTTCTTTCACCAGTTTCAAAATTTGTAATGGTCAAACATGTCCCAAACAGCGCTCTGTTAAAAATAAACAATCTTAATAATATTTAGATTGATTTTTTTTTAAGAACTACTGCAAAAATCTTCAGTGTTTTTTGTTGAAGAAAACAGAAGCACAGTTTCTAAATTATTAGGCAGCTTGATGAAAATTTTAGGACGTTTTACTGACTGACTTAATCAAACACTAGCTGAAAAAATGAAAACTGACTTGGGAAATATTTGATTCAGTTAACTTGTAAGACAAAAAAGGTGTGACTAACGTAATTAGAAGTCCAGTGTTACCTTGTATGGTCTGGAAAAATGGTGAGCAGGCGCTCAATGGCTTTTTCAAACACAGTGCTCTGTGTAGGCTCCTGTTTCCTTGTAGGAGGTCTGTTCTGTGTTCGAGTTGGAGCAGTATATGCTTCGGCTGCTGACGTAGTTGCCGCCTGTTGGACGGATGACGCCGAGGCTGAAGACTGAGGGGTAAGGTCTTTGGCTGCTCCAGCAACCTGCAATTTTCCACACAGAACAGGAAACAAAGTAAGGAATTAAATTAATAATGCTTTGCTCCATTAACTCTGTGACTCTGACGTGCTTCTAAGCTCAATTGCCACGATAGAAACACAGGAATGGTCTGATGAGGCTGTTCTGGTGAGAAATCTTACCATTTGTCCTGAAGGTTCAGACTGGCTGTTTAGGAGAACCTCACAGACTCTTCCCCTGTTCTTCACTTGATCAAGCCACTCCTGGAATTGTGCCTGTAGACCATACAGAAACTAAACTTTAGGACACAGCACAGTTTTTAAATAAGGGAGAAAAGAAAAATATTCTTGAATCTAGTAGAGCTTTCTTAAAACAATTTAAAAATATGTTGCCCTTATAAATATAAACTGTAGTCACGCAGATTAAGTTATGTTTTCATTAGCATCTGAACAGAAATGATCACAAGCATATTGGAAACATTTTACTGTATCACCAAAAGAATTGATAAATAAAATCTTGGTCTCAATCTGTTTTCAAACAGTGCCACTTGTCAGGTGGTTTAAATTAATGCTGAATGCTTGGTACAATATTTAAATGTATTTTTCTGCCAAATATTCCAATAGTGATTTGATTTGTGATGTCAAGGTTTAGTTTAATAGTTAAATATAATGGAGCATTACAACATGTGATACCATGAAAATGCAAACTATATTCTAATGCAAGGATGGGAACTTTAAGATTTTAAGTGCTTCTAAGAAGGAACCAAGTTTGGGAACTACTTCTGACAGTAAAGTAGAAATCCTGGGTCACATGAGTTGCATAAGGTACATTTTGAACTGCTGCCTTTGTGGTTTGGTAATTACACAGTTTCAAATTACAATTTTATTAGAGGAGATGACATCACTATCCATCTGTTTCATTAATTTGTCTGTCACTTCATGTTTCCCATTTGGTTGGTTTGTATAAGTGGGTCGTAGCAGCACCCATACTTGTGCAGAGATTTTCCAAAATTATTTTATGAATTTGGCAAAAGGTCATCTCTGGTCACTTAAGCTCCAAATTGAACAACAGTATTACAAACCACTCAATGCAGAAAATTCTGGTTTCTCAGAACGAATGAAAAAAACTTTGGTAAAGGATTCATTTACCTCCGCAGTGGCGATTTTCTTTTCAATTTCTTGAATGTTGGCTCTTAGGGTGCTTCTAGAAATTTCCAGGCCTTGGTCTGGGTGTCTGGAACATTCAAGGACATTACATATAACTGTGATACCCATCTGGTATGTGTTTGGTCCATCTTGGTAGCAGGACTGAGCCACAGCTGTGATTTCCCTTTTCGTACCTGTGCAGTACTTCATCCAGTTTCGTCAGAAAAGCCTTGCCGTTTGCCAGCTCTCGATAGAGGCCGTATGAACTTTGATCCCGGCTGCTCTCTACCACTGACACCTGGAGAAGACAACCAGCTTGACTCATAAGTGCATAACTACTGCATAAAGGAAACTGACCTTCATGGTTCAGTGAAGGCAGCAGCTGTGATTGGCACATGCAGGCACCTGGTCAAGCAGTTATTAAGGGGAGTGCTTGATTTGGAATTATGAGAAGCAAAAAATGAGATCACAAATAACTGCCAAGGCCTACTAAACATCCATGTTTATTTTTAGGAGAATAATCATCTTCTTCTAGTCATAAGTGCTTCTAGGTATTTTTAGCCACAGTCCAGCTGTATGCAGCCATAAAATGTCACTCCCTGTGTGCAGCACATCATCTGTTAAGCATCAAATTGTGTGACCTACCTGAGCTGCCTGAGATCTCCTGGTGGCTGAAGTAATCAAGTCTTTGCAGCGTTTGATCTCATCTTCCAGACTCATTCTCTCAGCTGCTGACTGATTGCTGAAGAAATGATAAGACAGAAGTGAACACAGAAAACATAGGTGGATTATATATGTTATCATCATTTCACTTTCTCTCTTTTAATACTTACCTAAGCTCTAGAAAGTCACTCAGCTTCGTGTCATAGTTGCCTTTGTTCTCCCTGATGTTTTGGGCCAGACTATGCATAAAAAAAGTCTGTCAGTCACACACACGTTTGCATAGCATTCTTTTTTAGGACACTCAGACATAATGCATTCCTTTGCCCCTTACCCTTACCATCACAACTAAATGTCCAACCATTTACCAAAATCCAAATCCTAACGCCCAAAAAAGCTCTTTAAATTTGTGAGGACCAGCCAAATATCCATGTAAAGGTTTAAATGAAAACTGGTCTTCACAGCCTACTAGATATCCAGTATATACACATGCAACATTTATATACATAACTCTTGTTATGAATGAATACATGAACGTTACTGAAATTCTGTTTCTTATTAAAAACTGTTAACCTAGACCAAATAAAAATTTTAAGATTAGCTAGATGTTACATCCACAGAAACATTTATGACTCAATTTAAGACTAGTCACTAAAGGGGTCACATTACATAACATAACCACATATTATTATAAAATGATCATGCTGCCAACTTAGGTGCTTAAATCATAAGATGCAAGTAAAATTAAAAATGCTTTGTCACTAGAGTCTCACCGCCCATGCTCCTCCACTAACTCATCTATCTCCTGTTTGAGGGACTTCAGTAATTCCTGGTTGGCTTTCTTCTCTTTCTGGTCTTTTTTCACCTCCTCCTCCAGTTTTTGCTGGAACAGTGCCAGCTCTTTATTGGTTACCTTGGCAAGAAAATACAACCATTGTACACGAGACACTTCAGCCATTGAGTTTTAACTCATCATAAATCAGCCATAAATCACTAGAATTAGTTACATCTGGTCATAGACCTACTTCTGTATTGGTGGTGATGTTTCGTATTTCCTCCTCAAGGGATGCTATTTCTTCCTTGTGCTTCTGAACGACTTCGTTACAACTTGTCATTTTCTTGATCTGCTGCTCCAATTGCATGTTACCCTTTTCCTTTTTATTGATGTCGCCCTGAGCCAATGAAAAAAGCCAAAAAAGGTAAAACACAAATAAACTTAAACATAACAGACATAACACATATTTCATCCCTTGTCAATTCCAAGGATATGCAATGTATTTCCAGTTAAATTCAACCTTTTAACAATTAGTGGTAATAAAATGGTGGTAGAAAGGGACCTGAACCCTGGTAAGAGGCAGAACATAGAAGAATTAAATGACATTATTAAATTAATTTATTACTGTATGTTTTTGATAGGAATCTGTACTTGTTTTTGGTCAGACAATTAGCTTTTTTAGCTGACATTAATGGCAGTATTGCTGGTTTGATGTTAACCAAAATTTTACAAAAACTGAAAAACATTCTTCAAATGATCCACTGTCCAAACATTCCATTTTCTACTCATGTGTGTACTTTTCCCGACAGCCCTCAGGAAAGAAAAGCACACAGGTTTTGGTCAAAGATAATCAAGACTTTCTAATGCATTCTATGGTATTTCAAAGATGTGCAGAGATGTTCCATATTGAATGATTAAATGTGTGGTTAAAAACTAGGGAATCTTTCAAGATTGTTCATATTAGGTTGTATAAAAACACACATTTCAGTATTGGTGTAACTCACCTGGTATCTCTCAAAACACTCATGAGGTTCTGTATTTACTGCTACACTGTTCACTGCCTCCATATATGTCTAAGAAAATGAATAAAAAAGGGAAATTCAAATTTCTAACACATTTTAGCATTTTATTATGTTTAAAAGCTGAGGAAATGTTTATATCTACCTGCACTGCTGCATGTTTCCTCAAAAGATTATTCTCAGGTGTCCATGAAGTGACTCCTTCTGATGATTCTATTCCAAATCTCCTGTCATCTGACTTACAGTCATGTAGCTCACACTCACCACCTCTGCATGAAAAGTAAGGGAACTGCTGTTGACTGTCATGACCATTACTACAGTGGGTGAAGGGGTCATTCCCTTTAGAAATTAGCGCAGAGGGTGCAACTTCACTGACTGAGCAGAAGCCAAAATTTAAAGGATTTGGGAGGGAGGGATACACTTCCATCCGTGCAGATGAAACAGTGTGAAGATAGTTTGGGAAAACGGGTTCATGAAAATCAGGAGTCTGACTGTGTGTATCAAGATCCACTATGACATCCAGGTCATCTAGATTGGCTGCAAGTCCAGCTTGCTGCAAGCTCACAGCATGCTTAGCCAGACCAACACGCTTGCCGTTCTTTATGAAGCGGAGGGACTCGAGCAGGAAGGACTCAAAACCCCCAGCATCCCTGATCTTTAGCTGAGCCTCGGGTGGGAAATATTCCAGTTCACCAACCAGCAGGGGATCTTCAGCAACCAGAGGACCATGCTCCTCCAAGATCTGAGCAAAATAGCTACAGTAATAGAAACACAATACAAATTAGAAGAAAACAGCATTAGCAAATGCTTTTCACGTAATGAGTATTGTATTAGTTTAAGCTTTTATTGGGGTCAGTTATTGGTGTTTGCTGAAATGTAAGGCCTTTTTTTTAAAAAAAAAAAAAGTCCATGTTAACAAATTCATCTCTTTACTTTGGTTTTGAAAGTCCGTTTGGTTTGGCTAGTCCCCACATAAGTGCTTGATTTGCTTTTTGCTTCCATGTTTTTATAAATGAGTCCAGGGGCTTCATTTATAAAACTGTGTGTAGGGACGCATGAAAAAATTGCAGTTCGTATGAAACACAGAAAATGCTTAGGCAAATAAATATTCAGATTTCTAAAACCTATGTTTCACTTTATAAATTACATTTAACTTTAAAGAATGCTGCACAGCTTTTGTGGGCTTCAGGTGACGTCCACACTTGACCATAAATAGTCAGGAAAAACTCCCCAGATTAATATTCATTGATCAGGAGTGACCAGAAATGGGAAATTATGGCAAACGCAGAGAGGAACAGGAACATCAGAAATCAACTGCAAAAAAAGATTTTAATACAATGTCTTCATCACAACACTAAAAAGACAATTAGAGTGACAGAATGTGGAAGATGATGTAAATGCACAAGGTCAAAGGTGCTGCTCTTTAATTAATTTATTTTACATTGTGGTAGTATTATTTTAACAGTTTCTGGTTATTCTTGCTTCTGCCAAAGGAGTTGTAGTTTCACACCTCTCCTCTTTATGTGCCTATGGGTGAGTTAGAGTTTGCATGACGTTTCTGCTTGTTTTTTATAAATCCCAAACGTTAACATAGAAAGTAGAAATTCTTCTCCACAATTTGAGGCCCCAGGTATGTTGTGTTTTTCTCATCAGTACAAATCAGTCCTCCTCTTACCAGCTGTGTCCTCAGTTTTTTTCCACTATTTTCCAGTGCAGCAAAATGCATCAGCAGGAAGGACTCATCACCTGACTTCTTAACATTTCTCTCTTATTTGTTAAAACTATTTATATCAAATATAAAAAGTTAAATGCAACAGTTCACAAGTCTCAAGTCTTTTTTCTGTTTTTCCTTTCAGATGTTTTTGTATGTAAATCAAATATGGGGAAGGAAACAGGCCAGTAAACCCACCTACTGAGTTTAGTGTATAATGTACTTGTCTCTACATGAAACTACAATTTGCACTTACTCATATAAACTCTCTTTTGTTGGGTCAGGATGGTTGTCCAAAATCTTTTTATAGCAACTTTGTTGACTGGTGCTGTTGTACTGCTCCTCAAAATCAGCCACTTGCTCTCTGAGGTGACTGGGTACACTGAATGGATCACCAGGGTGAAGGAATGATCTGCTGACAAAAAGTTCAATGTCACCATAATGTGGTAATAATTACAAATAGGCTAAAATAATGTCCAAAATCCATGTGGCAGATGCAACTTACAAAGAGTCATCTTCAAACAAGTCATGGTCCCAATCATCTCTAGGTGTTCCATTTCTTGCCTGAGGAAAACCATATAAGCCCTAAGAGAGAGAAGAGGAAACTCTTCAAAGAGATGATAAATGCACCCATATTCAATTCTAAACTAAAAGTTAGGGATTTAACTCTGACCGTTGTCACATTCAGTTTCTTTTTTCGGCCTCGATTTTTAGTCTTCATAGGAGAATTCTGAAATGAATATGAGAATTAATTTAATCACATCTCAATGTTTCTTTCAAGGTTAAAATGAACTAACAGAAAGCAACAAGGGTTTTAAATTTTGGGAAATGCACTTAAGTCATGGCTTTATATCTGCAGCAACAGAGAAAACCCTGGACTCTCCGTAACAAAATTTAATATACTAATCTCTGCACATGTCCACCTTTATTTCCGTGCACAAACTACACGCATGAACCTTATAATAATATCCATCATTGAGGATTGGTTAATTAAGTTAATAATGTGAGAGAATCTAAAACATACACAAGCATACGTCCCCCAGTTACTTAGATGGTACTCTGACGCAGGAAAAAAAAAAAAAATCTACTAAACACTTACATTTTGATTTTCATCCGACTTTTTTAAGACTGAACAATGGCCATCTAAAAAAAAAAAAAAAAAAAGAATAGGAAAATAAATTATGAGGTCAGTCAAACTCAAGCAGAATATAGGCATATGTTCAAATCAAACAAAGCACATACCCATCATATCAAAATACTCATCCAGTATAGTGTGACATGCACCATATTCATCCCTATGCTCCTCCAGAGTCCAGATAAAGAGTCTCATGTCATGTGGGGGGGCCTGTTTTAGATAGTCAGTCACAGTCAAGCCATTACTTGAAAAAATTTCTGGCATAGAACCAAGCTTCATTAAAATCCTCTCCTGCAATGGACCAAAACTGAGCAGAAGACCCAAGTCCAGCTGTTCCAAGTGTCCTGCGTAACGCTCAATGAAGGATCGGGCAGCACCGAGGCCTAAAGCATGCAAAGTACAGTTAGTCAGACTCCCCAGCTTTTAGTTAGTTTTAGTTTTTTTAGTTTTAATTTAGTTGTAAATTAAAAGTTAGTTATTTACTTTTAATTTACAACACTGTGATAAATGTTGACCTGCATCATTGATCTGACATGCCCACTTGCTGAGTTTGGGATTCACATCCAGGCTGCTGAGTAGTTCGATGAGAACACGAGCCCAAACACGATTCTGTCTCGCTAATAGGAGCTCAACAGCCTGTTCCAGTGTCTCCAGTGGCTCCTGCTGCCAGTTTAGCATCCTCTTGGCGAGCTGGTTTCCCTTCATCGAGTCCAGCTCCAGCCATGGTTTTAGACTGCTTGCCAGTGCTGACACTTGGAGGCCTTTCTCCTCTTTCAGCAAATCCATCTTCTGGCTGATCTGCAGCAGAACTCGATCCCTGTATAGTAACCAAGCTGACAACACCAAGCAAGCATGACTTGTTGAATGAATGCAAAATGTCCCCAGAAATATTTCAAACATTCTTGTGACAGAAACAGTACCTTTCTGTTGACTCTGAGTTGCTGTGTCTTCCGTCCGCTGCAAGATGTCATCGTTGATGGTCTGTTTCTCTTGAAATGACTGTTTATTCTGTTTCTTCCTGAGCTTACGCTCTGCCTTTACCTGCAACTTTTTCAGACTGGAAAACATGAAAGTTTCTAAAATGTATGAAACTGGCTCAGGCACTGTTTATTTTGGCAGAATTTTTTTCTGCTACCAATGCAATGAAAAACTAAATCCTGTCCAGAGCAGTATTGCAGTATTTTCATTTTACATAATGGCACACTACTCTGTTGTCTTGTTTTAAGAGGTATTTGTAACATCTTCATCATCAGTCTTCCTGCTGTGATGGACTGCTGAATTATCACAGCTATATTGAATAGGATCAGAAATTGTCCTGTACTGTAGCCTCACCTTGAACATTTCTGATTCACTTTCAGCTTCCGAGGAGTTTGTGGTTTGGGGATGGTAGCATCAAACTGAACAAAAGACATAAATGACATCATAACTAAAACTGTTTTTCATAATAACAGTGAGTCCAAAAAAGACTTATCTCACCTTACACTTCAACAGGCCAGTTGGGCCAATAATTCTAATACTACAGATCTGGCCGACACAGTCTGGAGTCAAACATGCTTCCTGCAAAAAATCCTGCAGCATATGCAAAATTAAGATTAAACACAGGATATAATAGCACAGAATAGCACATACACTTATTCAGAAAAATATAGAGGGTTTACCTTTTCATTTTTTTCAAAGAAGGTTGATGTCTTAAGGGTCTTCCAACAGGTGATATGATATTCAACAGTGCAATTCTGACAGCAACATATTTGAATGTAGCCCTATGTAAAGTAGGTCATTAGTTATTTCAGTTTTTCATTTCCAAACTTAAAAAACTGCCCTGCTTTATTTTACTGCTTTTCACCTTAAAATCAGGGTCAGTTATGTAGATTTCAGCTTTCAATATGCTATGGCCCTTCTCAAACCGACACACAGCATCAGGAATAGGAGGAAACTTGCACACCTCTATGGCATTTTCCAGAATTTCCTTAAAAGAGAAACGGCATGTAATTAAAAACAAAATTATAAACTGAAATGTAAGCCATTAAACCAGTAAGCTTGTTTGAACTAATTAAATGATTATGTCTAAGCAAAAGTGAAAAGTGGACTTGACAGTTCAGACATTTGGCCCACCAAGATTTAAGACAAAAAACATCATGAGGAGGATAAAGCGTTAGAAGAGAGTGAGTTTCAAATTAATTTTGATATCAACTTAAACACAACCGCGTGAAAGCTTAAATTAGTGGCTGCACAAGATTAGTATGAAATTAGTATAATTGGAGGAAGAAGTGCCAAAACTTAAGGCACTGCACACAAGTTTAAATTGGTGTTTTAATAAAATAAAAAATAAAAAGGACTAAACTGAAAACCTACCATGAAATATTCAGGTTGTGTTTCTTTGACAATCTCTTTTGTTAAGGGCCAGGTGAGTTTACCTGGAGTTATTTGATTCTTGACCATCTGTAAGGAATCTGAAAACTGCTCTAGAGCAACTGCAAACCTGAAAAGATGCACATGTTGTAGAATGTAAAACTATTAAACAGTGCGACTCAGTCACCCAATCTAACAGAAACGTTCAAGTACTGGAGGCTTCTGTACCTGTTCTCTTTGAGATACACTTTACCGATGGCATAGTAAACAAGACACTGAAATGTCCTCTCCTCAAATGAGTTGATCTTCTCCATAAGCTTTTTTGCTTCTGTGAGTTCCTGTGTTTCACAAAGTAACCACTCATATAATGAAAGTAGCACAAAAACCCTTTAAAATCATATACACAGTAATTGAAACCCGAAAGTAGCACAAAAACCCTTTAAAATCATATACACAGTAATTGAAACCCTCAAATTGTCCTGTCTATGGAATAATAGACTTAATAGGCATAAATTAACATTAATTAAAACATTAATTAAAACAGAAACATGACAATAGTAAAACATCTCAACTGCAAACTTATCCGTAAAAAATGTTCAGTATTCCTAGCATTAAAAGACCATGACAAACATTTTTTGGGCATTAATGAGTTAAACTTTTTATTACACTACAAATAGAATTTCTTTTGGTTGAGGTTAAAGCAGCTTTACAATACCAACATGATATCCATATTAGAACATTTAATAAAGGTTACAGCTGCATTAGGACTATAATTTATTGAAACTTAAGATAAATAGAGAAATTTTCCTGCTGACTGACTGACTGTCATTCCTGGCTACCACGTTAAACCATGGGTTACCTCTGGCTGGCCAATTTCTGTTAGAGCAGATGCTCGACCATACAGGAGCAACATCATGTCCATTGTGGAAAGCCCAAGTACCTGGCACAGCAAAAGAAAAATGCTTATATGCAGACAAAACAAACATACTGTAAACACGTATGTTCTTATCAAAAATTAAGACAGTGTTCATTAATGTAGACACAAAATTTGTGAACTAAGGGAACCTGGCTTAACTGCCAAATTACTCACAACCAGAACCCAGCCACAATGCCAAGGCATCTTTTTTTATATGAAGGGTGGTTGTAAAGACTGAGTAAAAGCAGGGATAGAGAGAATATTTTGCAACAAATTCCTAAATGTGATTACACACCCCAAGAAGTTAACCTCTGTGAGAACCAAAATTAACATCTGTGGGAACTAGAAATACTATTATGTCATATCCAAAACATTTATATTGTGCAAAACACAAAACTACAATCAAATATATCTGCATATATTAGATGTTTCTTAGAATTTTTTAAAAATAAAACTAGGATTTTTTTGAAATGTAACAACCCTGGCACTGGTTTATACATCAGTGGTATGATTACCTTCAATGTTTTGGTTTCTAGTATGGCCAGTGCCCGACTGAAGGCCTGCTCTGCGTTGCGGCTGCGGAGGTCAGTCAGAGCAGTGTGGGCATCCTGAACCAGAGATCTCAACTCTTTGCACACATCTGCTGTATTATCAGCCACCATCTGGTTCTGAAGAGGTTAAACATAATTGCAGGTCAACCATTATTCAATAATACTGTATAACTTAAAAGCCATAATCAATCATTTTTAAATGTATATTACCAAGCTGTGACTATATAAATTATTGTTTCTTTTGGCCCTGAATGAGGACACCAAGACCAACAGTCATTGACAAATAAACACCATTGATCAGTTTACACAGGAAAGAGGTTTTTCTTATATTTAGATGCACTTTACTGGCCATCGCCCTCAATCCAGGCAGAGAAGACACAATGGCAAGGGGGGCCGTAGGAATGGCACTCTTACGGTGCTCACAAAGTGTATCTATTTGTATTTTAAATGAGGTTCTCCTGTCCTTCCTGAAATTAGCTAAACTTTATCCTTTAACCTAACTTTAACCTTTAACTTTAACCTTTTGTCTAGCCACAGCATGACGACTAAAGATCAGTGGAACCAACCACAGAACTGGACCAGAGTGTATTTTTATTCTTCCACAATATGGAAGAGAAGCAAAGAATTTGGCTTTTTGATGAGATTATATGGTGCAGTCAGGACAACGGGAATAATCTGTCTGAATGAAATGACATGAGCACAGCCATACCTCCTTTCCAGACTGACAATTTCTGTTCATCAATTTCTTCTGTGCTGTGGTGCTGGACTCCATTTTAACACTCTTTGTAGAAACCTCACTGGAAGCATAGAATTTTTAATCAAATATACAGTCTAAAACACAACCAAATTTATGTTGTAATCTACAGAGAAGAGGAAACACAGGTTAAAATCAAAAGCAAACCAAATGTTGACTGCTGTCCTGTAAAACTCCCCTGCTAACCTACCCACAGGTAAGACTCAGAAGAAACAAAAACACACACCAAGTTCATGTCTGTGAATTGCTTTTTTCAAGTATTGTTTATGTACATTTAACTGGGACAAAAAGTGGTGGTTGCAGAAGTCCTAATTTTTTATACGATAGGTCATGTTATAACATTTGTTCAACTAACCTTTTTGAGGGTTTAGGGTCTTTTGTACTGCTCTTCATTTGTGTAGCCTGTTCATTTTTCCCTAGGGAGACAAAGTAGTTCATGATGAGATTTAAAGACACCCTGGTTTCAGGAACAAACATTTATGAAACACTAGTGAAAACACTACACATGTGAACATTGTTTTGGTTACTGGATAATAAAAAATTACATTGTGCTACTTCATTTACATTGTATTGGCTTTGTGCCTTGTGACCATGAAAGGGAATCTAGATTAAAACTGTTCACTTCTTCACTTTCTGTAGGTACAATGACTGCAAGCATTAATCAATCAGTCCTTTATTTCCTTTTACCTACCCAGTTTTTATCTGTCAATCACTTGAGTGGTGGAATGCTGTGATCTTGGTTAGAAATCTTAATGAAGAGCTCATAAGCTAATTTCACAAAATATATTTAAAATTTGTAACTCTGACTTGCAAACAAAACAAAAAAGCATCAGTAGGTGTTAAGATGAACCCACCTGGTTGCTTGTCCTTTTTTACCTCAGAGACCTGTTAACACAAAAGTTACCGATTTACATTACACTACATTAAAGATGCATTAGAGGTAAACCTTTTAAAATTCTGAAATGGAAAACAGTAATGCATGAGTGTCAATGTTTGAACTGAATGTTCCAATAAAGAAGAATGAAAGGACAAAAAAGATTAACTTAATCTGAATAACAAATAAGAAAAAAATAATTTTACAAATAATCAGTGACAATTTCTGCAAAAAAGGATTTGAATTAAATTTTCAAAAGGTAATTTCACAAAATAATTTGGTCATTTTTTGACTACTAAAAGATTTATTGTTTTTAATTTTCAAAAATAAATGATAGTAACCTTGCTCTTTTGACCTAAGCTTGTTTTCATGTCCATCTTTAAAGGTTGTGAATCTGCTGCATCTGCTCTGCATGTGTCAAGTCTGCAGGAAAGAAAAATTCATAAAAAAAAATAAGACTTTCCACAAGTTAGTTTTTTAATCATGTTTGCACACTATCTGATAGTCCACACATACCTTTTATTCTTATTCTTTGATTTTCCAACTAAAAACAAAGCACATAAACAGAAATTTAAATTAGAGGGACAGCAGGGAGAGAGGCCTTCACCAAATTATACTTTTTGTTTAGTCAGCAATGACTTTTGGACACATTAGACTAGGTCATTTACATTTTTTCAAATTATGTGTGTTTTATGTAACAGGCTGTTTATTTTAAAAAACAAACATAAATTTAGGTGCAGTCAGTGCATGGAAAAACACACTACCTTTGAGTTCTCTCATTTCAGTAACAAATTTGAAGTGCTGTTGCTCCAAGTCTTTGATTCCATCATGGTCGTCCTTACACAGACTTTGAGCTAAACTGTTGGCTTCAATGGCCTTTTTGATCTCGCCTAAAGAAAACAAAGCCTCACAGTAGCGGTAGTGACCCTGCAAAGACACCCACAAACAAATGCACATTAACTTCATATTCATAAATAATGTTTGTTTTTCAGTGATGGTAAGTAGTACATGTGGAGTCAACTGCAGTGAAAGACAGTCAGTTTACATTCAGACTACTGAACACACAAACTATGAACAAGCAACACAAAGAAGACTGGATTTATGCAGTCTATCAGGGATGTTTTAGCCAACTAATTGTACATGATATCCTAAGTATGCAATGAAAGGTTTAAGGTTTGTTGCATTATACTTTCTAGTATACTGGACAAGAAAGACAACATTCACCCAACATTAGAATTTATCTGCAATGCTGGAGCTACAGAGCATCAAAGTGAAAATATTTTGATCACCAACAAGCTGCCCATTTATGCCTTTAAAGGTTATTGTGCAACAAAATGTTATTTTACAGGAGTGACTAACAGTGTTACAAGTCCTCAGATCTGTACTCACGCTAAATGTACCACACCTCTTATACAGAAACATAACCGAGATGAGAGTCAGCATTAATATTGCTGCCTGACTCAGAACATCAATAATGTGCAATAGGTTTTCTATCAACCTTACTTGCATGTCCATAACACACCAGAGTGTACTGAGATAATAAAAAGAGATAAGTACCTTTGCCCACAGAGGCTTTATCAGTGTAGCACGTTTTCCATCACCAACTGCCTTTCTATAAAATCAAAAATGTCATGTTTGGGTTAAAACATTTCTTAAGCATTGCACTTTTAATAAATCAAGTCAATATTCATGTTTGTGCTGATGTGCGACTCTCCAAATGCCTGTATTTAACCAACAATAACCTCAATTAAGGGAGTGCTTCAAGACGCACTGGGGCAAAAAAAAACTTAAATTATTATACAATACAGTTTTTGACTAAGTTTGACTAGGTAACGGATCAAAGTAGATAGTTAACATGGTTATGTGCAACTGTGAAAGTCAGACAAGTTCCACATGAAAACATTTATTTTCATTTATTTCACTTATATTGTTGTTATGACTCATACTTCCAATGACAATATGAATCTTAGTTACTTCTATTTTAAGAAAAACCAAAAATGTTTTAATTCCATGTAAAAAAAAAAAATACAGTATGTCCAGACTCAGTATCTGCAGTGATGACCTGAAGAAATTTTATGCATTTGGTTGTGTTCACAGTATGAATTCTTGGGTAATGCTAAAAATGTGTGCCATGAGGTCACAGTGACCTTAACTTTGTTCAGCAAGAACTCATTAGTTTATCTGCGAGTCCACGTGGACATTGTTACAAATAGACTTTTCCTAAAATTCTTTGTTATTAAGAAATCTTGGTTTGCTTGAGTTAACTTTGAAGATATAAGTCACTAACATTAAAAAATTTCAAAGTCAGTTAAAACAATGTAGGTTTGTGCTTTATATGCTTTATATGCTTTTATGTAATATTCTTCTTAATAAACACAGCTAATTATCATCTCAAAGTATTTGTAGGTCAAACAACATCCACATACACTATTTACAAAGAAAAGAGGCTCCACATACTTACAGATACTTCTTACATCGGATATAACATAGGGCTCTGTTTCCATATATTATGTGGTTATCAGGGCTGGAGAGAGAAAATAAAAATTAAAAACTGCACCATAATACCAAAATGCAGCCTGCAGCAAGGCCTTAGATAAAAAACTGAAATGCCTTAGCTTTACAATTCAAGATTCATATCAGGGCCATTTGAAGTGTTATATTGTATTATGTATAAATGAACAGTAAATAAAATAGTTACTTAAACTGGTAAAAAAGAAAACATTTCAGACCATGCAGTTTTAGGTTTAATGTCAATGAAACGAAAAACGAAAAAATACTCACTAATATTTGATGGCTTTGGAATAAAACTTCACAGCATCGTCATACTGACTTTTCTGAAAGTTCTCATTTCCTTTCTTCTTCATTTCTTCGCTTTTCTGATTGAGGAACATAAATCAAATATTTGCTAATACTGACACAACTACAGGATTTACAGCAAGCAGTTTCACTTCAAAAGGAAACTATAAATTAGGGCTGCACAATATTGAGAAATTGTGATAAGTTGCTAAATATTGCGATGACGATATCAGTCACGATATATTGAGAGGTCTGACATACACGCATCACACTGCATCACTCGCTTTCAAATCAATAAACTTCATTATATTTGATGACATAAAGTGTTAACAGGAGCTGCGTCTTCTACCAAATGGATTTGTGACCAGCACAAATTCCCCAGCACACAGCGCAGGAGATCGGTGTTGACAAAGTCAAACCCGTATTTCTGTTAAAACTCCAGCTGCAGCAACGATGACAGGTCTACTGTACATGAGGGAGACTTAACTGTAGCTCTCCTCTCTCTCTGTAGACGATCGCTGTCTCATAACTACCTGTGTACAAACATACAGTGCTGACAGTGCTGCAGCAGAGTGTTTGTGTTCACATGAGCTACAGAACTGGGCAGAAAGAAACGAGGAGAGAAATGACGGAGAAATGCGTTAAAACACACACTTAGATAAAACAAATGTTGTTCGAAATGAATAGTGGAGGAAACACTGAAAGTTAAGAAGTGACACACACACAGCACAATGTTCCCTTTAGGAAAGCGTCGTTGGGACTGAATGTACAGTAAACATTTATTGCAGTTTAAGACGTCATTTGCAATATGCATATTGCCCATGTTGATACTGCGATAACGACAGATTTACGATATATTGTGCAGGCTCAGTATGAATCCAAAATGTACATGTTTGTATTCATGTATGGATTTGTTTTTTCAACTCTTTATGATTTAGTGATTTATAATGGCTATAAATAGCTATTGAGAAAAATTGTGCAAAGCATAATTCTACAGAGCTCTTGTCATTACATGACTCAGTTTGTTTACTCCGCCAAGTTGGCAAGAAAACCTTCTGCAAAAAGGATGACACGAATATTCATAGCACACTTTGAATCTTGAAAGATGCAATGTATCGCAACATTTCCTAGATTTATTACTGACCCCTGGAGCTTTTCATGAGTATGGAAACAATCAGAACGGACATTATTCCTGACCTGCACTATCTCGACATCTTATACTCTCTGATAAATGTTAAGAGTCCCTGATAGCCAACAAGAGCAAGGAAGAGTACAATATTTAAGTGTCACTAAGCATAACATATCATTACATTACCATACACAACAGGCAGTTTACAGTGAGTAATTGATGCACTAACTTGTAGGTAAACTAGCCTCTGTCACAAAGAAGCATGTAAAATTATTAAGTTACCATTGGATTCTGTATCTAATATGAACTGATCACAACACGAGCAGATTCTGTTGCTTGTGGTTAAGTGTGTCTTCTTTGCTCACTTCGAGCCTGTCTGACAGCAGTGAAACACCTTTGCCATCTTTCGGAATCTTTGGAAATCCATTAAAAGGCTCTTCCTTAGCTTGTCCCAGACTGCTTTTGCATCAACAAAGGCTATCTACAATCTTCACTTCTTATAATACAGCTTTAATAACTAATTTGAACAGCACAGTTTCCTGCTAAAATTATCTGTAGATAATCCATATATTCAAAACAAACAAAATAAAAGGTACCATTAAGGCAGCCCACATGCAGTAATCTCTACTAACAATGCATTATAACAAAAAAAATGTACCGTTACAAACAGTAGATTACTTTGTTGAGTCTTACCTCCACATAATCTTTAGGTGGTTTTGCCAGTAGTGACTTGACCGTTCTGTCAAAGTTGTTGCTAATGTCCTGAATAAATTTAGCAACTGAACAAAAGTAGAAGACAAAAAGGTTGCAAAACTTTAAATACAGATCTGAAATCAAACTTCTACAACATTTGCAAGCTTCACAAAATGCTGCGCATTTCCGTAGCATGAAATTTAGCTCAATGATTGAACCCCACATGGCCAAGCATTTGAGTTTTCCCTTTAGATGAGCGACTAGAAAGATCTTATGACTTGATAAAAAGAGTAAGTAGTGTAAATGTGTGTAAATTGTGAGGTTTTCCAGCTGAAAAAAAATGCCGCATGTGAACTGAAGCACAGTTTTTTCTTACACTCAGTGAAGACGAGGTGCAGGGCTGCAAAGCAGACCTGTTTGTGGCCGAGCTCCAGGGCACGTTGCAAAATAGCAGGCTCTCCTGTTCGCTCCAACCAGTGCAACGCATCATCCAAAACTTCTGGGGAATGCTGATGGTTCAAAGTGGAACATAATGTCAAACAGAAAAGATAAATTGCCTTTATTTACTATTGCACAAGCAATGTCAATACACACACGTAATTGTATAAATTAGGTTTTATTGCAAAATAATTGTAAGCATATACACTCAGCTGGCATCAAGATCGATCTTGTGCTAATGCTTAAATTTAAAATATTAAAGTTAGGTTTTATTCCAGTGTTTTCAGACTTACCAAGTTAAACATATTGCTTATCCAGAAAATGTGCTTTGTTTGGTCCCTTTTCATCTGAAACAGAGAATTAACATTTCAGAGCGTAAGATCACAAGTGAATTATAAAATATGATAATTAACATTTTAATCTACTATCTTTATCTTAAGTCCTGATGGTGAGTGATTACTTCCAGTTTTTGCCACATTTATCCATCTGCCTGTCTAAGGATTATGGTGAAAAATTCTGGGGATGTAGGTTATGGTCCAATAAAGAAATGTATATTTGGTTGTAATAAGAATTCAGGGTAAAAAAGGTAACAATTGCTAAGGGATTTATTTACAACATTCTGTTGAAAGGCCGACTATCACAAATTTTTTACTCAATGCAAACAAAACCACTGTAAGGTCAACTTACACTTCCCTTTTCCAGAGCTCTGAGGATTGCTTCTATTATTTCTATCCTGTGGATATTCTTCAAACTAAGGTCTTCACTTCTCCTAGAAAGAAACAGCAAGTATTTAACTGTCTAAATTCAACACTTTAAGATTTAAAGAGGTATTAAAAGGGAAAAAAAAGATCCAAGTCACACTATACTTACAAACCATCGACTAGACCTATTTGTACAGCCCAGTGTGCAGTATGGTTCAACTCTTCAGGTTGCAGCAGAATGGGAAGCCAGAAGGTACAAACTTTCATCCGCTGTCCAGCCCCTCTTTTTGTATCATCAGGGATATGGCCCCATCGATCAAAAACCTCCTCTACAAAGACATGCAGAAAATTAATTAAAACAACTCAGCGGAAAGCAGCAAAGAGAGTTTGCAATCTAAGAAAAAAAATACACAATTGGAACAAATATATTGTTTGAAATATGTAAAAAACAACAACAAAAAGTTACTTCGGTGTAAGATGTGCTGAGCAAAAACACACATCAGGTGTGCTATTATATGTTAAGGTATGTAAAAGCTAATATTTCATTTACCTTAACATCACTAATCAAAGTATGGAATATTTTACATAATTTCTGTTAAGAGTCCATAATCTCCTTTACATTATGCCAGAAGGCTATATGACAAAAAGCTCTAATTTGATCTTTTAAAAAGGAAATTACTGATCATCCAAAAAAAGATTACCCTTATTAAAGTCAGCCATAAAAAACTTTATCTGGACAGCAGTGTAGAAAAGACAGAGAATTAGACATAAATGTTTCTTACCAGATGGACGGAGGGCAATAACTGTATCATTTCTCTGAATGTCCGAAAGAGAAGAAAAAAGTCACCGATGTACACAAAACAAAATGCTGCTTAAATATTTTTGAATATCAATGAATAACTCACCAGATTACTGCAGTGTCCATAGTCTACCCAGTCAAGACCAGAGTCTGAGTCTGAATCTGACATTTTGTCAAACTCTGAAAGAGGAAATTAAGCAGACCTGTTTCACTTGTATGTTTTTGCAACCAAACTTCACCTTTAATTGCCCTTTCAAAGATTCATGCAAATTTATATCTGACCAAATTCTTAAGTAATAAGCTGAGTGCAGATCCTACATGAACAGACAGAGATGGGGGAAGAAATAAAACAACCTGCATTGTATATGGGTAATCAGCCATCGTTCTCTCTAAATAGCAATGGTCATTGAGAAAACAGATGACAACAAGATGACAGCATCATCTTTGCTTCAGATTCATGTGGTGGGCACATTTTCACTTCTTTCTTTGTTTATGAAAAACAAAGAAATTGGCAGAAAAGTAACAGTGGGTTGTTACAGTGTGAAGCAGTTTGTAACGATATGAGGAAAATCAATGATTTGCAATGATTGCAACAGAAAAGCAGTTTTCACATTACAAAAAGAGTAATATTGCATGGTGTCATTGAAATAAATCTGGTTGTCTTTGCAAAGCAGGTTTTTGGGCAGATCAGTTCTGTTAATCTTGTGAGACAGAGGAGTATACCAAAACTAGGGCTGCAACCATTACTCGATTATTAATATATTCCTAAATTAATCGTCAGCTATTTTGATAATCAAGTGGGGTTTTTTTTCAATAATAAAACAAGCTTTTGGAATGAAATGTGAATATTTCCGGTTTATTTGCTCCATATGACAAAAAAATCATTAAAGCTGAATAATTTGAACATTGAACATCATTTCCAGATTTGGAAAACACTAATCAACATTTTCCGACATTTGTTTGGACTAAATGATTACTCGATTAATCAAGAAAATAACTGAAAAGGTAATCGATCATGAAAAAAATAAGTTGCAGCCCTAATTGAATATTGAACACCGAGTAGCCTTGGCAGAGGTTTGTGCTCTCCAAGTGGTTTCTCTACTTTTCAAACTGTTTAAGTTAGTTTAGAAAAGTTATGTTTAATTATCCCATTGCTTTCCCTAAATTAAGGAGACGTGGGTAGGTTTTAATCTCCCCATTAGAAAAAGGCAACAGGCCTACAATATTCCATAATGTAAATAAGCGAAAGCTCAGCTAAAAAATATGTATAAGACAATGTGCCTATAGTGAAGCACCCGAGTATCTCTCGTTATGAAAACAAATGTGGGTAATTAATGAAATCAAAGCGTGTTTCGCTTCATAGCAGAGACAATAGTCATTGTTCGACAAAATGGAGAGAAAGAATACACTTCTTCGTGGACAATTTTAATCAAAGAGACGACAACGCCACGAATGACGGTGTTTTTCGTAAAGAAACTTCCCCACTTTTTCTAAACACGGTCGTCGAATCAGAGCTCGTCAGAAATGATAGCCTGGTGACACCCGCCCCCGCTCTAGCACGTTAGCATCATAGCGAACATCCAAAACAAACACCTGCAGGTCTACAGCTGTATTAACTGAAGGCCTGGTGATTTCATGGATTAATTGCAGTAGAGCGCGGCGATGCTAGTTGACGCAAAGCTTTGCTGCTACTTCATCTGTTTGTTTTTTGTTTTTTGTTTTGGTGTTAGCGCTACACATCTGAACGCGGCCGGAGCCGCGATAAAACGTCAGCTCCTCGATACTAACCCTGTTTGAAACGCGATTTAAACGAAGAAGTGATATTAGACGCTCACGTTTCTGTCAAAGGTGAAGAACAGCAGCCTGCGTTGAGCGTTCACCACTCCTCGTCGCTCTTCCTGCTCATAGCAGTGTACGGAAGTTGAGACGGAGGCGCGCACGTATGACCACGTGTCTCTGTCGCCGTACGTTAGGGCGGGCTTCTGCTGCTTCTTTAGATTTAAGACTTGCAATTGTGAAGGTGAATACCACCACCTACTGCAGTGGAGTATGTAGGTATGAGTGTATATGCTTACATATAGACATGGGTTTTAAAAAAATCCAACCACAAATTTATTTGTAAGGTTTAAGCCACAGTTGCCCTGAATTTACAGCCTTAGCAATTGTTAAAATCATTTTTGTTTCTCTAATGGTTATAAACACATTATTTCTTGATTGATTGATTGATTCATTTCTGACTTCACTGAGAGCTGGGTACAAAAAAGGTGAACTCAGTTTATTTGCCAGAAGTTTAAACAAGTTTTTTTTTTTTTTTTTGAAAGATTCAAACAATATTTAAGTGGTTTAATTAGTTTGAACCTGCCCCCCGCAACCCTTAGTAGATAAAGCGGTAGAAAATGAGCGAGAGTGGAATATTTGACATTTGTCTGAAGCATTTTCCCCAGACAGAAACAATGTTTTGTTAAATCTCATGTGGTCAAATCTAACCATTCTGCATCGTCTCTAGTTGCATCTTAGTGTATACTGTAAAAGTCCCTATCCTATCCATCTTTCCACTTCTTTATGATCATCCATCCAACAAGCCACAATCAGATATTTAATTACCAAAAAATGACTGACCAGGAAAATTAAATGGGTTTAGCATTACAAGCCAGTTTAACTTGTTTATTATACTGAATTTAATAACATGTACACTACAAACGCAGTGAATGACAGCATTCTAATTAAAATTAACCAAAGTGGTGAGAATAGTCAGCAAATCTTCAGTAAGAAATAAAGTGGAACATACAGTATACTGCACACAAGTGGTGCTGCCAAAAATAACAGTCTACTCTTTTGTATATTTATTATTAAAAGGGAGCAATGCCACTGGAAATGCACAGTTAAGAAATAACTGGCCTTAAACTAATGCTGCATGTGTAATACAATAATCTTGTAATCAGTTCCACCTCCATAATGTGCCTGCAGACTAAGCTTTTTAGTCTAAATTGTCTTTAACTCAAAGGTGTCCCTCTGCCTGAGCAGATTTTGGAAAACTTTTTCAGGGAACTGGAAAATGTTTCTGTTGCGCTCCAGGTCCTGAGCATCTATAATACGAGTCACCAGAGCTTGTTGTATGGCTGGAGACTGACATGGATGATGCTGCACACTGTGACTCACATTCCTCCACGGCTCAATGACTAACAGGCCTTGCATTCCAGCTTCTTCCTCCCTGTTAGAAAAAGTCAAATTGGTCAGTGTCTCTCTGGTTCCTGTAATTACACTGGTGCCATTCCTTTCTTCTAAAACACTGACTCTAAACTCTTCTATGCTTCCATGGGTTTTACATTTTCTGCTAATGTCAGTCGCTGCATAGAGTGCAGTTGTCTCATTAAACCTATTAGTCTGGCTAATATTAAAAAAGTGTTGACTTGAACAGGTAATATCGGTTATGCTGGATGTGTTTGTTAGTCTCGAATGAGTGGCTGCCCTGCTGTGGAGTCTTTGTGGACTTGGAGCTGCAGTCTCCTGGATGTTCCTGCGTAGATAGGCTGTGAAGCCCTGAACCAGTCGTCTTAAACCCGTCTTGTAAGACAGACGTAGAGACTTCGCCGATCCTACAGGGACAGAGTGCAACCGGACCTGTTGGATTAAAATAAAGGCGAGTTCAGATTTTTGCAAAATCCAATGGAATTGTGCTCATGACTGATAGAAACTTTGATTTACAGAGTAAAACATGCCAATTTTTTTGGTTGTATAAAAATAGAAACAGGGTAAAAGGCTTGAGGAAAAGTAGTACCATACAGTATCATCATAATTACAGTACATGAGAATTGCATTTTGTTCACTTGGAGTAATTGTGTCTCCTCCTTATGAATCCAAATGGAATATTTAATCTTGGACATCAAAGATTATTTCTCTCTCATCATTTACATCATGTTTGCTATTGTTTTCTTGCATGTCTGTTTCTTAGTTTAACTGAAACACATGAAGGAAACAGCAGACTTAATCAAACATCTGTGGCCTGCTTGATATTTTCATTTGAATCTATAACTGGGGACTGCTTGTTACACACCTAAATCCCAGACTGAGCTGCTGGTGTTTGAGGTGCATTGTGGGTGATTAAGCACAAAAGGAAGAGGAGGCATAAACTGTGATCACTGGTTCTTTTGCCTTCATGCAGATGGACAGGAAAAACAAAACTACTACATTAATTTCATTCATTACTCTTTATCCTTTGAGGGCTGCAGGAAAAGCTGGAGACAGTCCCAACTGACATCAGACAAAAGGCGAGTTAGACCCTGGACAGGACACCAGCCCATCACACGGCCTTCCAATGAACCTAACTTTATTCTGCATGTGTTTGGGTCTTTGGACCGTGGGCAGAAACTGATGTAGCCACGCACACATACTGGGGGAACATGGTAACTCCACACAGAAAGGCCAGGGATTCAACCTGTTGACCTTCTTGCTGTTAGGAAGTGATTCTAACCACCTCATCACCATGTGTAACTTGTTCCCTTGATTTGTTCAGAGTACATATACCAAGCAGACCTGGTGTATTCTCATGTGCAGGTGAAATGCAGCTCCAGTCAACCACTGCTGCATGGACACTGTACTCATTCTTTTCTTCGTGGTCATTCTTTCATAATGGTCAATTAGTTCAAGTTTCAGCCAATTGTCATAGAGCTCAGTAGTCTCAGCCATCTTCTCCTCATCATTGGCAATGCCCGGGGTCAGTTGAAGGTAGCTATGGATTATCCGTCCAATTCTCGAAGAGCTGCTGATGCCAAAAATTGCCTTTGCTTCAAACCCGTGAATTGAAGAATTCCCCGTCCTTGACCATTGTGCTCGGACCTGGGTGAGATTACAGAAAATAAATTTAAAAAAAAAATCAATTAGTTTGCCTTTTGCAAATTCTACATGTTTGGTAAAGTAGTGGAAAATTAAAATGACATTGATTTTGCAGTGATATAATACATAATTGGATAAATTAACACTTTGAGTCAATTATAAAGTTAAAAAATCTTCAATTTTACTTAATTTAGTGTCCTTGTATTTTTGAAGCCTTCTATCAAATATATTTCTAAATCAAAAGTAATCTTAACACTGACTATGAAAAAAAAAACAAGCTAAGAACACAGTTGTATAAAATCCTAAATTTGGACCTGATGACACACAGGGTGAAAAATCAAGGTATTATTAAAATATACATAAACAATGAATGACTTAATTGTATGAATCATGGTAATCTAACAAATAAAAATGGGTAAGTGGGTAATCTCAAATTAGTGCCAGAAGAAAGATCATAAAATGGCCAAAGTCAGCTAATTTCACAAAACTGCAAGAACTGCTGTGGTTTCTAAACACAACAGACACCAGTATTCAATAGTTCAACAAAACAAAAACATTTGACCTACTTGTTGGGCAACCTGGTCAAAAAGTAGAGACAGAGCCAGAGCAACAATCCCGACTCCTCCATAGGTGACCCTGGTGCTGCCCCCCAGCTCTTGAGTCAGATTCAGGTTGAACTGACTCTGCTGCTCTCTGCTCAAAGGTATTATTAAAATATACATAAACAATGAATGACTTAATTGTATGAATCATGGTAATCCAACAAATAAAAATGGGTAAGTGGGTAATCTCAAATTAGTGCCAGAAGAAAGATCATGAAATGGCCAAAGTCAGCTAATTTCACAAAACTGCAAGAACTGCTGTGGTTTCTAAACACAACAGACACCAGTATTCAATAGTTCAACAAAACAAAAACATTTGACCTACTTGTTGGGCAACCTGGTCAAAAAGTAGAGACAGAGCCAGAGCAACAATCCCGACTCCTCCATAGGTGACCCTGGTGCTGCCCCCCAGCTCTTGAGTCAGATTCAGGTTGAACTGACTCTGCTGCTCTCTGCTCATGCTCCGCTGTAAGAAGGCATACTGATGCTGCAGAGCTCCAGCGGAGTCCAGTGATAAGAAGGTGGTAAGAACTGGATCCAAGGAGATGTCAGGTATGATGTTGGCATCTCGAGCCACAGAAAACAGCTCATGGACGGTGGTTTGAGAGGGAAGACACAAATTGCGACCCATCAGAATCATGGCTATATCACTCTGTGTGGCCTGTGTGTGTGTGTGTGAGAAACAACTATGCTTGTTATCTATGTTCATGACCCTTTGCTTCATTGGACTGGTCATGCTGATAACATTCTGAATATGGCAAATGAAACCACTCATTCATTTAAATAAGAATAAAACAAAGATTAATACCAACAGTATTTTCCTGTTGGGACCAAGCCAGTGGAAAACAGTTGCACTTTTTTGATACCATCACAAATTGCTACAGTGGGGCATCCCTACAGCAATTCATGTATGTGTTCCAATTCTCTTGAAAAACATTTGAAATGTGGCTCAGTCGCACAAAACACTGGATAATTAAAAATTATTTAATTTGAGCAATTGTGCTTTTAGTTTTGTCAGCTAAAAAAAAAAAAAGCAAAACAATACATACTGCCCCATCAAGTTTATAATTACTGTCAGTTTCAGTTAAAGTCTATCAATGAAACTGATAAATGATGAATGAAACTGCCATTTAGATTCACATTCAACCACTGAACATTAACCTTAATGTCAATAAACAAGTGGCCTGCTCACTGTGAAGGACATGTTTACACTGCTGGCCTGGCAGCAAATGCCTTATTCAGTAAATCTGGTCTGGACTAATGAAGAGATATGATGCCAACAACGTACGATGCCCTTTCAAGTCTATGTGGCTGTGTAATAGTCCATGAGCAATGATGTGAACAAGTGACAACACCTGCCCACAACTGCTTCCTGATTAAATTACAACTTACAATTAATTAGAAATGATAAGCTGTATACCTCCAGTGTCACAGTAATCGTCATAGAATATGAATATAGGAGAAGAGTAAGTTATTGTTTTTACAAAGGAGACCTGGTCCAGACAGGGTCACTTAGCAACATGTTTTATCCAATTTATCCAACATGCTATGGATCATGTTGGATCCATAACATCAGAATACAAAATGGTTAGACTAAACAGATAAGCACAATGCAACAATAATGAAAAAAATATATCTATCAATTAATTAAAGCAGCTACACATGGAGGACCATTAATGTCATTGTAAGAATGGCTGAATGAACTAAACACAATTAAACGAAGAATGAATCCACTAATTAATACAGAAATAGATAAACACAAAAATAAGTGATATAAATTACAAATGCATTTCTACAATGTATATTTTTATTAATTTCTACAATGTATATTTGTTAATTTATTCATTCATTTATTACAAATGCCATTTATATAACTACAGCTCACGGAAACTACTTCCTTCATTCTACGTTTAAAATAATTTAAAGAAATTTGCATTTTACAGGACACGCGAGACAGAAAGAAAACAAACAGTATTACATAAGATGTTGAATCTACAGTCGTGTTGCTCCGTCAATGCTCGGCTGTCTCCGTCAATGCTCGGCTGTCTCCGTCGGTCACATGACCCTCGCGTTGCGGGTACAGACAACTCATTGACGACATGGACGTATCCTTTAAAATTAGTCCTTGACCTGAATCAAGTAGTAACATCGCAGAGTTACATCTTTCACCCGAGTTACTGGGCAGAGCAAAACACCTTGTTTTGGGGGTTATTCTTGTCTACTTTGAGATCGCATCCTGTATTAGTCTAATGTGATGAGACGCTGCCCGGAATGGAAGACGTCAATGTCTTGACCTTTACACTTTGGTCGTCACTCTTTCCACTTCCTGCTTCCGGTTTCGGATCGGTCAAAACAAACAGGTGAGTGCATAAACAGTGAACAACATCAGTGATCAGACTGTGGTCGTCGTCGTCTAAGTGAATAACCTCCGTTACTGCCGAGTAACCCGTGGACTGTTCTATGCTGTAGCTACGTGACCTACACAGGCGGTCAGAGAAAAGGGGAAGCAGTCTGTGCTGTGCAGAGAAGCAGGGCGGATCGAAGGAGAAGAATTTCCCTTGACCCGGTGACCCATGTACGGATCAAATTATGTGTGCACCAGTCAACGGGCACCTTCCACAATTAGGTTTTATGTCCCCTTGGTTTTCGGTCGCTCTTTTACATTTCTCCGTCGATTTCATCAATTTATCAAACTGTTTGTTTTAATTGTTTAACTATTCATTACATTACTTCTGCCCTTTTTGTTAAAAATGAATGAAACCCTCATCTGGCTTTGATATTTCTGTGTGGGTTCCTCTTCAGATGTTTGAAGTTAGAATAGACACCCTTTATTTCCAGCAAATACAGTAATTCACTGACCATATGCAAAGGCAGCTATTTTTGGACAATGTTGGGTTTGTATATTTGACAGTGCATATATGCTCAGTTTGTTCAGTGGTGCATATAAATACACTGACAAAGCAGATGACATGTTTGTTGCAGTTTATCCAGCATTATGAGTCAACGAACTGAGCGACGGGGGATACATGTGGACCAATCAGACCTGCTGTGCAAAAAGGGATGTGGTTACTATGGCAATGCAGCATGGCAGGGTCTGTGCTCCAAGTGCTGGAGGGAGGAGTACCAACGGGTACGGCAGAAACAGATCCAGGATGACTGGGCTTTGGCAGAAAAGTAAGCCCTTTACCAGCCCATGCCTTCATTCTAAAATGTCCAGCAGTCGTTGCCTTACATGGCTTAACTGAAATGTCTGCAAAGAAACCACTGGTGAGAATAATAATCTCAAGGACCGAATCTTGATTCAGTTCGAGTTTTACCTACCATTTGCAATTTAGGATTGTATAATTTAACCCCCATCTCTGGAATTCACTTCCACCAGAAATCCGTAACTCTGACTCTTCCCCTCTTTAAATCCAGACTCAAAACTCACCTATTCAAAATAGCTCACTCTGTAGTTTCGTTGTTCCATTTTCTGCTTACTGTGTCGTCCCTGTTTTATTGTACCTTTTTGTTTCTGTAAAGTGCCCTTGAGTGTTTTAAAAAGGCACATTATTTAAAGCTTTTCCTTTTGAACATACAAAGTATACCTTCTGCTCTAAATACATCAAAACAGTGGTATTTAGGCTGTTAGCTCTTTTTAAATCAAGATGTGTTACATCCCTCAAAAAGGAAGTAACCAGACAACGAAAACGACAGTCACTAAGTTTGAACAAAAATAAGTTTTATTTTCCACTAACTTAAAGTAACGCTGCTCAACAGCTCACACAAGTGGAGGAGTTGGAGCTACAAAATAGCTTTTTTTAAAAACAGATCACAAAAGGTGGCACAACCAATAATCTAATGTGTCCAACAGAAAACAAGCAAATGGGTGCAAAATGTACAGGTTCCACAAACTTACCTGGCACTCAACTCACACCACTTATATTCCAAATAAATAAAGGGCACTATGGCAGCAACACAGAGCAGACCTCAGCCACATGAGGCATCAAACAAGCAGAGCAGTAAGCAGGGAGTAAGTGAAGCTGGCTCTTTATAAAGCCATGCTCCTCACACTGATTGGCCAGCTCCATGGAGAGAACACCAATGAGAAGCAGAAGCCAGATCCCACAGGTGCAAGTCAATTACCTCATCATTAGGCACCTGAGAACTGGGAGGGGGGTGTGTGCTCAGCTTTGGCACTGTCCTGGAATAAAAAGCACAATTTAAAAATAGTTGATTTATAGTTCATTTATAGTTGTTTTAACATATACGTATACAGTATCATAGTATAATAATAAGTATGTAATTAGAATTTTGTCACTCTGTATACTAATCTGAAAAGACACAATAACACAAATGGTCAGTTTTAATTTGAGAAATTAATTACTAGCATGGTTTTTAATCTTTAATTTTTACCTTGGCCCTAGGTTGCAACGAGAGGAGGATGCAGCATATGCAAGTAGTCATGGAGTGCAGCCCCAGCCCCATGGCCAGTCCTCAGCACCACACCAGGGACATGCCTCTCTAGGTCCCTTCTCCAAGTTTGAGGAGAAGAAAACGAATGAGAAGACACGAAAAGTGACCACCGTTAAGAAGTTCTTTAGCCCTTCATCACGTACACCTCCCAAGAAAGGTATGGGCATAACCCCAAAAACAACATAGTACGGTGTCCCGGTGCTTTCTTCACTGCTTCATGCTGTGTTCATTTAGAGAGGCAGAGAATATCGGAAAGATTTGAGTCATATTTATGTCATATTGTCACACAGCTAATTTGAAGCTATAGTCTAACTCTTCAGTTTTTTTTAATTTATCAAACGACAAAGTTTGATACTGGAACCTGATGTGGTCATGGCAGCCAGGTCAATGTCAGGTTTAGAAGTGATGAGGACTGCAGTGCATGTGCAGTAACGCCCCATACAGACTTGGAGAGTAACACAGCCAAAACTTTGTCTTTCTTTTATAAATGTGGTTCATTCTCATCAGAAACCCAAGAGAGCAAAACACCCAGTCCGTCCATTAGCCGCCACAGCAGCTTTGAAACTGACCAAGTGTCCAAGGACTTTGTGGACTTCTTGAAAAACCTCCAGAGGCCTGGTCGAGAGATCCATAAGCAGTGTCGCGCTTTCATAGTGAACATGTCGAGCAAGAAGGTCTGTTGTACTCAAACATCAGTTAATGACTTAAAGTTTCACCTGGTGATATTAAATGTAGAATGTAACAACTTGCTCTGCACATGAGCTTTGTTTACAGACAAAACAAATGTGAATTCGGAGAATTTGTTTGTGTTGTGTTCAACACCTGTACTTTGTCATTAGTCTATTTTGAATAATGATAAGTTGCATGGCTTACCAACAGTTGACATTAAGAAAACACATATGCATATCCTATTGCCCTCCTAATCCCAATCTTCCGAGTTCAATCATTGATTGGGAAACAGAGCCCAGATCAATAAAATGTTCAGCGTCATATGAACCTCCAGCCTCTTGTCTTGACAGGATCTCAGTGCTGAAGAACTCTCAGAGTGCGTTCAGGATTTCTACCAGAACATGGCTGACCGCTTGATGAGTCATTTTAAAGGTTGGTTGAAATAACCTGTGGAAATAATCAAAAAAATCAGCAATTATGTTTAGAAAATGCTTATATAATTCAACATTTTGATGTTTGTGAGTCCAAACAACCTGGAACAACCTTGTCATTCAAACTATTGTATTATAATAACATTATGTATATTAATAATGGCCATATGAAAAAAACAGGAACACTGTATTTTATTACTATTGTTTTGTCTTGTCATACATATGACTATAGTGAAAGTGATTGTACTGAACAAGCTGTGGGCTATGTGCTGTGTATAACATGCACTAGATGGCAGCACAATCAGGTGTTAAAATATGGCCCTGCAGCTCCTGTAACTCACTCTGTGTTGTTCAACAGGTTCATCAGAGTCTGTGGAGCAGGTGATGGACCAGGTGGAAAAGTACATCATGACCCGCCTTTATAAGAGTGTGTTCTGTCCAGAAACCACAGATGATGAGAGGAAGGATTTGGCCACACAGAACCGGATAAGGTGGGTCTCCCAGTGATTTAACACAACGTTAGTAATGTTAATGTTAATGAGTGAGAGAAAAGGGTAAGAGATTTCCAGTGAACACAAATTTAGTTTGAATATGGTCACAGCTTTCCTTTTAATGAAAGGATCACTGCACAATGCTTCTCATTAATTTACTGCAGTCTGTGAAACTTCTGTCACAGTGTGTTTGTGCACTTTCTCCCACATTTAGCATCATTCAGCATGTTTTACAGCTGAGTGTACAGGAGCAGCTGCTGACTGCATATGTTTGTCTTCCCGGGGGATAGGCGCTAACAAATAATATGCGTTTGCATCATATCCCATTAAAAAGCTTCATGCTTATTCCAGTGAGCATAATAAGTATTGTTTTGTTTTGTTGTTGTAGGGCTTTGCACTGGGTGACAATCCAGATGCTCTGTGTGTCTATGGATGAAGAAATCCCTCAAGTATCGGAGAACGTAGTCAAAGCAATAACAGGTCAGAGAATAAGCCTGAAAATATTGTAAGTCTGTGGCTAATTTGAGTGCTATTTTTTTGGCTATAACATTCTTCACATATTTGCAACATGCTGCAAAATATGTGGTGAAAGTCACAGACTGACAAAACTGCATTTTATTGCATATATACGGCTCAATACCATGAGAGGAAAGAGGAGATATTTTGCAATCAACAAATTGAGTATTTTCACTACTGATTTAACCAATGACTGCTCAAGAATTGTAGACTTTACATTTTTTTAAAAAAAATATACATATAATAAAGTTCTGATTTATTTATCAACACATATCTCTTGAAAATTGCAGATTTACCTGTTCAAAATAATATTAGATGTTACAGAAATGGCAGACATTTGTCAGAAACAGTACATTATGCAATCATTTCCCTTGATTTATGTCAGGAATTGGTTTCAGTACTTGAAATGCTGGATTCCAGATTTTAGAAGTGCAGTAAAACACAGAATGGAACCATATTGTCATAATAAAAAGTCAGCATTTAAATTTCCCCAGTCAATATCTTAAAATAGTTTTGCTTGATCAAATTTCCCAAACTAAAAATGCTTATTTTACTATCAAGCAGGATGAAGACAATGAGTAAATCTTCATGTGGATCTGGTTACATTTTTATGCTTGTGCTTAATTATTTTTTTACTAATTGTGTTGAAGTAAAAATTTTTTTTTTCTTTTGTAATTTGGGCCCTTTTAATTGATTTGTTTTTAAATACTTAGAGATACCTCTACCTGTCCTCCCTCTGACTTATCACTATACATGTGAACATCTCTCTGACTTGCAGCTATCATTGAGATGGATTCTAAGAGGGTGCCGCGGGACAAACTTGCGTGCATCACACGCTGCAGTAAACACATCTTCAGTGCGATCAGGATCACTAAGAACGAGCCGGCCTCTGCCGACGACTTTCTGCCTGCACTCATTTACATTGTGCTCAAGGCTAATCCTCCACGGCTTCAGTCCAACATCCAGTACATCACGCGGTTCTGTAACCCCAGCAGACTGATGACTGGAGAGGATGGATACTACTTCACTAACCTGGTCTGTTTTTTCAAAGTGTATTTACCTTCAGTTCTTGAATCATATGTTGGTTATTGTCAAAACATTTTTTCACCTACCAGAATCACTTTACAGTGGCGAAATCACTTTTTTCCAGTTCAATGCTTTAATGTGACAGATTTCGGTGCGTCATTTCAAAAAATGTGACATGACAACATGTGTGTCAGTGCACAAATCACAATTAAGCAACTTTTGAGTTGACATTAGGGTTTCAATGACATCTGTCATTAAATAACATCAACAATCAACAGTTTTCAGATGAGATGTGATTGTTGTCTTAATATAAGTCATAGCTGGATTAAATAATTTATCGCTTCAGGATGCATACTATTTTTGACACCAACTAATAAATGAGCTGGACAGACCTGGGGAAGCTGGTTAATTTTGGTATTTTCTGCTTTCTTTCAGTGCTGTGCATCTGCCTTCATTGAAAAGCTGGATGCTCAGTCTCTCAACCTCTCCCCGGAGGAATTTGAACGCTACATGTCAGGCCAAGCTTCACCGCGACTCAACAGCTCAGAGGGTGACTGGCCCCTCACTGGCCCCGCGCCTGACCAGACTGCCACCAACCCAGTCCTGGTTCAGCTCAATCAAAACCTGGAGCTGCTGTCCGGCCTCATCGGCAAGCAGGAGAGGGTGATGGAGGCTGCTCAGAACCTGCAGGCCGACCTCCTCTCCTGGCCTAAGAGTGTGGAGCGAGAGGTTCACGACATCCTGGAGAAATACCCTCTTGAAATCCTGCCCTGCACAGTTTCTGCCATTGATGCCAACAACATGGACAATGATAACCTTCCACCACCACTCACACCCCAGGTGTTTGTTGGGTAGAGGAGTCAACAGAGGGAGGAATATTTACACATACAGCAAAGATACTCATTTGAGTTTGATGACTACATCCCATACATACAATCTCTCTTGTTGAGTTTTCGCTCCACCGTATAGGCCCTGACCATGCCAAAAATCACTCCCTATTTAACAAAAGAATCCCCATTTTAATATACAGTATTATCTGTAAGATATACTGTATGGTACATTTACTCCCTATTATTCCCCTCATTCTGATTGTGTAAATATCTCCACTGTGCAATGCCCTTATAGAATCCACAATGCAGAGGAATAACTTGTTTTAGTCGTCGTTTTTTTTTTTTTGTAGAAGGGAAAATAACTGCAGCTCTGACTGAGTGCGTAGTTCAGTGAGCGAAATGAAAGAGTGAAAATGTAGCTGAATTCAGCCGCAGATAAACTCACACCAGCTCTGAAGGTCTGACATTTCATAGTATCAATCAGATCATTTCAATACGATCACAGCGATCAGTGGTGGATTTGCTCACAGGGCGAGAATCTGCACAAACAACACGTCAATTTCAACCATAGTAACTATGGAACCTGCTGTTTCATGCAGTTGACCAGTGGCATCCTGACGGTGTAATCTTCCGATCATTATGACTGATCGGTAATATATAAAAATGATCTACATGTATCAGCTACTGAGCGAATGAGGTGACACTTGAGCAAGCTTTCAAGCACAGGTTCCGCACAAGTGAAGAGAAGGTGCTGGAGCTGTTTTCACTGACTGGCACTAACTATTACTCACCAGCTGCAGCATTTCATGAATTTAGAATAGAATTTGTTATTTTTTTTGCACACACACACACCAATTAGTGATAGTAAATTTGACCTCTGCATTTAACCCATCCTTTTTACACACCAGTAAAGAACACACACAAGCCGGGTGCAGGAGCAGTGGTAGCACGTTCCTGCACTCAGGGAGCAATGGGGATTGGATGCCCTGCTCATGGGCACCCCAGCCTTTGAGCTGTTCCAGGATTTGAACCAGCAACAAGCCCAAATCTTTTCCTCTCGGCCTTGGGCAGCTAACTGTTATTACTGACCAGCCTTTTTTTAGAGTGTCAGGTGTTAATGTATGATTTGTCTTTATTTTCCCCCAAAAATGCGACTTATTATTATATTTCATGAAGTGATAGAAAAACAGAATGTATGATTTGGATTTCAACATAAAACTGTTCATGGCAGTATTTTTCCCATACATGCTGATAATAACTTTACTCAGCAAAACTTGAATCTTTTGTTGGACTTACTTGGAATTTTATTTAATTTTATTTTTTATTTCATTAACAGTGGTTTTGTTTGCTTTTATGCCTTTGAGACCCATTTCATGACTGATTTCCACAGTTGGACTGGGGTGATTTTGCATTTATGGCTACCGAATCCTCAGCTGCAGCCAGTTCTCACTATTTTCACTTTTAAAAACAAAAGTTCAACGTGGCAAGTATACACATCTATATAAGCATACATTTAAGGCCAGTTTGACCCATCAGTTGCTTCTATCAACAAAAATGATATGTGCTTTTACTATTTTGTGTGTGTTTTTCACATTTGGTGAACTGAACCACTCTGGATTATCATTTCAACAAATTAACTTGAATTTTAATGTTTAGTTTTTATAAACACACTACTTTTAACATTAATTGTGTTTTAGAATTGTGTCTATTTTTTTGTTTGTTTGTTTTTTGTTTTTTGTTTTTGCATTTTCAGCCTCTGTCATGGTTCAGTGTTAAGTTGTTATACTATAAATAATGTATTTAAATACTAAGTTAGTTTGTGATGTACTGTAATAACATGCTGTTGAAACACTCTACTGTCAAAATAAATAATACCACTTTGATTTTGGCAAAACCTATAAAATTATAGCTACCATATTTTACTCAACTGCAAATATGTGGTTTAACAAATCCATCATGTTGTTCAGCCAAAGTTATCCTGTTGTCACAAACCTGTTTTGTTGGATTAGGATTTTTGTTTTATAAATCTAAACAGTAAATTATTTAAGATAATATACTGTTTTATTTTATCATTAATTAAAAACAAAAAACACTAAAATAAGTGTCAAAAATAGTTTTTGTGATTTTTTTTTCATACTGACAACAAAACTAACATCAAACCTATGATGAGTATTTTCCTTGATATGCCTGATTCCACTCTGAAATAAATTTACACTGTGGTCCAAAACCATCACTAGTTTGAATCTTAAAATTCTGGAGCTGACTGTCTGTTTATTGACCTGAAAATAGTGACTGCTGTTTAAGTGATTTTTGCTCAAAACTGCAATGCCCAGCTGTTATAGAAAAAAAAAAAGAAAGATATTTTTTACCTTGAGAAAACTGAAACTATATTCCGGTCGTCCACAGAAACCAGGTGAGCTAATCCTGGACATTGTCTTTTCAGACAGAGAGTAGTAAACATGGATAAATAAATTATGGGTTTTATTCTTTTCATTAGTTTTGTTTCCCAAATGTGAAATACATGTTCTATAAGTTGTGTGTCACTTACCACAATGAAATTGTTTTCTGGTTATATTTGATTAAGATGTGGGCTAAATTGAAGTAGAACAAATCTAATCTATTATGCAATATAAATTGTGTGATTTCACCTTTGGTGGATAAAGTTTACTGTTGGAAAATTATGTATTTATCAGTTATGCATTTTTCATTTCAGCGAAGTAAAGAAGGCTGTGAAATGAATCATTGAATTCAGTCTCTGGTCTTATTAGTCTTATGGTGTCTTCCTATAATATCATAATTTTTAACTTCTTCAGATGGACCGAAATGTTCAACCGTGGTCTATTTCATTCCAGCATCTATTTCCCATATGAAAATGTAGGTGATAATAGACTTCTTTTATGAGTATACAGTCGTAATGATGTGTGCTATGTCACAAACCCCTGATGGTACATAACAATAACTAATGTAGCTGCTGTACATTATGAGGATATACTGACTGATGGACAGAACCGTACTTTTGACCTGCACACTTATTGGTAAATAAAAATATTAATTTGCTGACCTGGTAGGTGTAAGACTTGAGTAAAAGTACAAGTACAAAATGTAAAAAAAAAAAAAAAAAAGTACAGGCAACATGTACCTACAATCATTTTTTGGTAATTTTGTCTTTATAGAACTTCTTTTGTTTCCTTTTTTCCTTGTTCTCATGTATATTTTGAGGTCTTAGATATTAAAACACAAAATATGAACATTCGTACCAGAGCCCACTGCCTGACAGTTCATTATTACAAAAATCATGGTAATCATTTTATAAGGTTACATGCGAACCAAGAAAAAGAACATCAACATAATATGCAATTGATTGTTTATTAATGTTTGATACTGATTGGTGACATGTGAGGGATTTCCGGAGACTCGTACAGTGACTAACTTTCTCCACTTGAAGCCTCTAATGTGCAAAAGTGACAAAATGCAGTTTTAAAGGGCCATTGTCTGAAGTCGTGGCTTCTCGAGGAAAAGCATCATAGTTGTGTCGTACTGCCTTTAACAAACATCGATTATTTTGGGAAGAATTGGTCATTTGTCTAAACTAGACTTTGCATCCATTGCGATGTCTGTTTTCTCATAACAGTAACATCATACAGTATATACATAATACAAGCTAAATTAACTGAAGCTACTGTTTACACATGCTTATATGTTTCTGAAAAAAGAAATAATCAAACTTTGTACATACAGTAAGGCAAAGAATATATACAGAACTAACCTAAAGGAATTAGTATCAAATATTTGTCAAATATTCACACAAAACAAAACAGAGATTTCAAAACATTTTATCGTATATATACAAAAATACTTATGCAAATGTCCCTAGGAATATTTGAATAGAAAAAAAGTGTAGGAATCTCATCGGGAGGAAGGACATCACATTATATTTGAAACATGCACTTGCCGCAAAAGGTTTGCAGTTCAGCGGGTGGGCCACATGTCTTCGTGTTTTCTTACTGTTTTTTGGGGGAAAAAAATGAATCGCTGAGAAAAAGTGGGTCACGGTGCAGAATACTTGGTCTACTGTGCTCATTGGTCCTCGTCTGGTAAGTAACACTGTCACTTATACTCTGCCAGCTTGTGTGGTCAGCGCAGTCCAATGATCTCACATGCACCTGAAGCCTGCTTTATTCCCCTCCTCCGCCAGACTTGCTACACTTTGGACTCACTCTCTATGTTGGCAATGTCTCCATTCCTCTCAGTCTGCTGGTTCTTCTCCTGGTTCTCTGGGCTGGTCTTGGTCTCCTGACCTTCCTGTTCTGACTCTGGCAGTCCCTGCTGACTCAACTTACTGGCCAGTGACCAGGTTAGGGGCAAGCGGGAGCGGTTCGTCATATCAGCAAGTTCTTTGGCACTGCAGGTGGGTGTGTCCGTTTCGTAGATATCATGAAAGCTGTTGTAGTCCACCTCATAGAAGCCATCCTCCAGTGTCAGGACCGGTGTGAAGCGGTAGCCCCACTTGATCTCACTGCTGACGTATGAACTCCTTGCCTGGCATGTCATTCCTGCAAACAAAATGGCAACGTTGATATTATTATTATTATTATTATTATTATTATTATGCCATTTTTGGTCACTACCTCCTGCATTTTTCAGATGATTTCAAGGAACATTCAGCTCATTCAGGAGCAAGTTAATGAGAAAAAGAAACTAGAAAAGTAACAATAAATCACTTTGATACTGATAAGAACTTAAAGTGTGACACGTGTAGTTGTAGTTAAGAGAAGCGTGTTTTTTTACAAATATAATTACTCAGCAGGTTTACAGACATACATTTGCAGCTGACGTCAGAGAAAGTAAAGTCTTTGGCAAACGTACAGTAAGTCTGGGTGAATCTAAAATGTGTAACACGTTTCTGCGTTCTGGCGAGAAGTACAAAAGTGATTTATACTAGTTAGCAAATGTTAGTAAGAACACTGTTAATCAGCGATTTCATGTCAGCACGGTTTGGTACAATTTGTCAGTGTAGCTGTGATTTAGATATTAATTTTCACTGTACTTTAAAAAGACAAGAAAAAAAGCAAGAACAGCTCACGCTTGTTGGAAGCCGGTTGTCCTGTTATGGTAATGCAGTATGAAGTAGGTATGTACTGTACAACAGAACAGTATTTCTGATTTACCTCCAAGTACGACCAGAGGAAGCTCTACATTATAGCACAGTTTGAGAACCATGGCTGTAGAGTATCATATAGCATGGAATGACAAATTCTCGAGTTGCGCAAGTATAAGTGTCTCAAATTAACACTTAATTACACCACTTGAGTAAATGTCCCTAATTACATTTTCACCACTGCCCTCCAGAGCCCTTTTCTTGTGTTCTGATCTGCATCAGTGTGATCTTTGGCCCAGCTCTCCTCTGTGAGCCTCCATCAGAGGCTTCCAAACACACGCAGGCATGACACTATGCGACTGGTGCGTTTTATTATGTCTGACACAGGGAGACAGAGGATCGCACACCATTTTCTATGAGATATCGCGTATCTCAACTCCATCCGATCAGACACATCACTTTACATTTTGTTGAAAGCAGGCAGATGGGTGTAGGTGGGGGGCGTTGGCTGTTCTACACTGCATACATCAGAAGTATTACACAGTTATTAGAGGTAATGAGACACAAATTTCATGGAAATGTCTTCCATGTTTATCAAGAGTTGAGATGTTGTCATGGTGATGGAGAACCAGGATCAATAATGTTATTATAATTCATCCCAAGAAAAAAAGAAAATGACTGAGAGACTGAGAGCAAATGTGACTATGACCCCTTAGTGTTGTTGACATAGCACGGTGGTAAAATCCAAGCTTAATCGCTTGATCACACTTAGGAAATTAAAATAGGATTTATTAAGATGTTGAGCCAGTAATTATCAGATTCAAAGTGTCTTAGTGTTGCACTGGAATTTATATTCCTGACAAAAATGAACATTGACTGGAGCCTAAGTTGATAAAAACCCACATGATTTAATCAGGAGGGGACTGTTGATTAAACATATTCCCATATTAAAACCCCGGTTTAAACAGGTTTTGGGAATGTGGTACATATGTGTATGTGTGTGTGTGTGTGTATTCAACATTGTCTTTGTCCTGTTTATTAAATTAAATAACATTTAAAAAAAACCTCTGTATTGTATTAACTGAAATAGGCCTCTGCTCACTATTTCTGTGCTCACTATTTCAGATTTCAGATTTGGGAACATTATTAAATAATATTAGCTGTACATTATATCATAAACTATTGTAAATACAACATTTAATGAGAAAGTCTTTGAAGTACTGTAGGTACTCACCTGTGGCCTCCACCATCCCCTCTAAAATCACAACAATTTCCAACTCCTCCTTGGCCAGGTGAGCTTGTGAGATTTCCCAGAAGGGGCTGTTCTGATTTATCTCATGGCAGATGATGAGCGGTGACACGAGGAAGAGTCTGTCGTCTCCTGTGTTGTAGCCCACATTTATGTCTGTCTGGTTCAAAGGGATGAACTCCCCCTCCTTGGTCTGCTTGGACTTGATGAGCTTGGCCCTGATGGAAGCCTCCACGATGTGCGAGTTTCGGAGGTCTCCAACCCTGAACATCAGGCACAGTCGTCCGTCTCTCATTGAGATGACCGCATTGGTGGAAAACACTAGTGTCTCAGCTCGCTTCTTCGGCTGTGAGATCTTGACAAACATGCAACCCACCATGAAAGCATTCACGATAGATCCCAGCACTGACTGAACTAAAAGCAGAACTATTCCCTCGGGGCATTTGTCCGTGATGACTCTATATCCATAACCAATGGTGGTCTCCGTCTCAATGGAGAACAGAAAAGCTGATACAAACCCATTGAGGTTATTGACACACGGGGTCCACTGATTGTCAGCTATATGGTCCAGATCACCTCGGAGATAAGCAATAAGCCACCACATGAAGCCAAAGAAGAGCCACGTCACTGTGTACACCAAAACAAAGATGAAGAGGTTGAACCTCCATTTCAGGTCTACCAGTGTTGTGAAAATGTCCGTCAGATACCGGTATGTCTCTCGAACGTTCCCGTGATGGACGTTACACTTTCCATCTTTCTGGACATACCGCTGAATCTTCTTCGCTCTGTCCATTTCTGCCAGATGTTTGGGCAGGTCCTCACGGGCCTGCTTTGGCAACTTGGACTGTCTGATGATGGCCGGGCTCTCCACATCCTGCTCCATGGGGTTTCTAGGGAATTTCAAGCCTGTAAGAGAGGAACCATGGCAGTGGTTATGGTTATTGTTGTAAAGAGCTTTGTCTACAATTAAAGACCTGAAATAAATCAATAAAATTCACCGTGTAACACAGTCAACATCTGGTAATACTGTCTGTAGCTATACTGCCAGATTGGTGAACATCGGAAACACAACCCTAATATACTCTATTTCAAACCCTATTAACACGACATGTCAACCTGCAGTTGTCCTCGAGTAGCTGCAAAGTGGTGTTAAAGCTCCGGTGTGTCACCTTTGTCATCCCACTGATTAACTCTGCGTACTAATCACATGACATATTCTGAGGTGATCCTGTAACATTTCCACCCCTTTGCTTCCCAGTTGCTAGAAGTATTTATCCAGTCAAACTGCTGAATTTTCAGCAGAAGGATCTAATACCGAGACATTTTCTTGGGGCGTTTTCGGCAATAATCCAACTGATTTAAGCAACATTGCTTTACTGGTGCTACGCAGCTGAAAAAATCATTTTGCCAAAACACAACTATCATAAGAACTGCACACTCTGTAGCAATGTGTCCTCATTGTGTCAGCTAATTTGGCAATGACTCAAATGTAACAGACACGAATTTATATATAAGAGTTAAAATAATCATAACAACATTTAAAAGTTCATCGATTCATTCATTGTTCAAAGTTGATAAAAATCATTAATCCATGTCATGGACTAAATATTCAACTTCACACATTAAACTTGTAAAGGTTTCTGCCGTACTATGTACAGAGCGCTGCTGTGATTTGGCGCTATACAAATAAAATGAATTGAACTGAATAGTTGCAGATGATCGAGACGTGAAGAGAATGTCAACAAATAAGACAATTCCAGGACTTTTTCTTTACATCTCACAGCCTCTAGTCCATCTCTGAAGTGGCATTTTTCAGATTTACTAATGATGGAGGCTACTTAAAAATAAACAAATTGGATGCTTTTGCAAATTGAACAGCTTGACGTGCTTGAATGGCAGCTACGCATACAAAGTAAACATGCAGATAATATGAGAAACAATAGACCTCCTACTCTGCCATTGTTCCTAGTATCACTACCACACAACTTGGGTCCAACACGCAGATACCCTATTACAGTAGTATTTCATAGTTTCCGTATGAATCCGTGAAGTCACATGTGGGTAGAGGGGGAATTGTGTTACCACCCACATTGCCATAAGCATGCTACACTGTGTCACAGTGACCCCTGCAGTATTGTGTGGGTGAGTAACACTAAATTAAGGTTCCAATGCATTCTGGGTGCTCGGCAGCTCCTCGGGACCCACAGAGAAGTCACAGTGTGAGGTGGCCATGTCTGAAGCACAAGATAATTACACAACTGAGAGTCAAAATAGAGACATTACTATTACTTATCTCTGCATGGGTTACAGTTTTGTGAGTTTTTAGAATTTATTTTACAATTTTAATAATAGGTTTTAAGGCTCTGACATACATAATGAACATAATCAGAGATCTTCATGTAGGGGTCTTTTATTTGTTTCTACCAGTTAGTAAGGGTGACCTGAAACTACCTCCCTGTATATCTAAAAACAACACTCAAGAATTTAAAAGGACCTTCCTTTAATTTAATACTTTTACTAAATTATTTAACTGGTTTTACTATTTATGTGCTGGTCTGCTGCTTTTGTTGCTCTGCATTTTAATGTTTTATCTTTGAACTGTTGTTATTTTGGTTTTATTCTGGGAAAAAAACATTGTAGCATAGTTTTGTGGTCCACTTAAAGAAAATACACCGGTCACAGGTCAACACAAACTTTCCCAGTAGTTTCCTATGATGCTCTGTGTGGCATCAGCTGGGATGAAACTGGGAATGCTGCGGTTACATTGTCATACATGGGGTCTGTCAGATTGTCAAATAGCCCTGGAGAGCACATTCCCCTAACACCGTTCCCAAGGTGTAATTGCATCTGACAGTTTCAAATGATCTGACATTCACACTCATTACCCAGCTGTGTGGAGGTGACAAAATGAGATGGGTTTGAACTCCTCTTTCTAGCTCTTTTTTTTCCCTTATTTTTTTTGTGAGGGATGCTCGGACCAACTATGAATGCATTCGATTACAGATGTGAAGTCCTAACATCACTCAGATTACACCCAAAACTATATTATTCAGCCACCATCAAGCAGAAGTTGGACGTTTCACAGTGTTTTGTAAGATTCCCACTGAAACTAAAGCTCCTGTACCAGTGCTTTAATCCTTTGTCCATCTGTTTGCATTTGAATTTCCTCAAAATGTGGCCAAATGCTTTTCTCTATGTGACTTGATGTAAAAGAGGTTTGAAGAAGGAACTACAATACAAGGATATTTCATAGTTTCACAATGTTTTCAGTCACAAACCAGGTCATTTGATGTACCTGATGTTAAGGTTTACAAATCTGAGGGCATGGACTATAAACTGTGCACACAGATGAACCCACAATAGTTTGTATTTACACACTGATGTTTTCCCCCTCACTGGTTCTGGGGGAAAATATTCCCAGAAATTGAGTATGAAACTGTATGTTGTCCACTCTGCCCTATTAGTCCTCACTGTAAAGTGCTGTACATCACATCCACGGTGCAGACTGCAGCCTTGTCTGGTACAGTACACTGAATTATTTAGTTCAATCATTTTAACATTTTATATTCCATGACCTTCCATGGTTTTGTTATAATTTATGAACTGTGAATATTCTATTAACCTGCTGCTGCATAATATATAAACAACATATAGAATTTCAGAATGTCAAAAGTTTTACAGTTCCAAACTGAGGATTTACTTCTTTGAAAGAAAAGAAATTATAGACAATGGATTTAAATCTATTCCTCTTGATTTCAGAACTTTAGTTTGGTTGAACAAAACACCATTTATGAAGGCGTCATTATTTTCTGAAAATAAACCAAATGAAATATTCATACCTCACAAGAACATTTACTTTACTTTAAAAGGTGTCATGTGTAACTTTTAAATGTAAACAAATGTGTGTTACATTCAAACGGTTATCATGCTGATTAGTCACAGCTGATTTAGCTCCACACCGCTCTAGCTGTGTTTCGGAGTCAATGTAACATGCATAAGTGCTCTAACTTTGCAAGTGTGGCTCTAACTTTTAAATATAAATGATGTCTGTTAAACTCAAACCATTGTCAAATGAATTAACAAAAAAACCTAGTAAAGTGGTTGTTCTGAGGTTGGGATAGATTTTCTTCTTCTCGTGCACAAAGCCTAAGCCACCATCAGTGTTTTACCACTGGAACAAATGGCTGTGTTGAAGCTGCTCTGCTCTCCATTCACAGGGGAATATTATGAGCTTCAGCAGCGATGGTTTCTATGGCAACACACAGCTCAATCTACCGAGGGCTCACAATATAGCAGGAATGCACTGGAAGGGGATTGGATGACATTTGTCTGTTTCATGTTGTTTCAGAAGGCCCGAGGATGAACAGTTTACTGTGGGTTGTGCATAAAGCTGTCATTCATTTTACAGCTGGGATTATTTTATTGGCTCGAACACATGAATATCTGTGAATAGAGAAACACAATCATGTTTGTTATACCAGTGCTGACACTAAAGCAACAGTGAAAACAACTGTGGTTAACAGTTTAGTGATGGTAGTTGACGTTGCCACACTCACATGCAAGGGAAAAGGCTGTCAAATCACTAAACGCTTCTTGTATCAAAAGGGGCAATTATTAGCTGTCAAACAGTCACCACTTTATTAGATACACCTGTTCAACTAATTATTGACTCAAATATCTAATCAGCCAATCACATAGCAGGAATTCAGCGTATTTGGCATGTAGACATCATTAAAACGACTCAAGTCCAAAGAATAATAAAGGTGATTCAAATGATTTCAAAAGTGGTATGGTTCATGGTGCCATACGAGAGATTTTTCAGAAATTACTGAGCTACTGGGATTTTCACACACAACGGTCTCTAGGATTGACAGAGAAACTGACCAAGAGAAAATATTGTGTAAGTGGCAGTTCTCTAACCAGAAATACCTTGGTTTGAGATGATGGTAAGGCAGGAGTAACTCCTAAAAGTCAATTTCCAAATGTGAACAACCCAAATGCTAAAACAAATAAAAGAAAGTGCACAGACTTTCAGATTTTCCAATACACTTCTTATTCTTAGGTGCTGAAGATTCAACCAGAAGAGATGAATGTCATCCAAGCCATTGAAAAAGCCCATTTCAATTAATGTGGGAAATTGATGGTACTTCAACTTCTGGATCAAGGTGTGCTTAAAATAGCCCCTCCGTGATTTAGAGGCCACTAATGAATCTTAGTGATGGAACTAAATTGAATCACTGAAGGTTGTAGAAGAGCATCAATGATGAACAATGTTGAACTGCATGCTTGTTCATGAGGTAATTAGTTTTGGAGGAACTGCAGTCTGTCAGTGTGGGAATAATGTGTGAACACATGGGTGAAAACACTCATTTTTGTTCTGTTTCTATTTCTGTGTTTCATTATCAGCTGTGTCGGGAAGACTGTTAACCTGGCAGCTCTCCAGATGTGGTCAAAATTGAGCTGAGGCTGCACGAGGGCATGTGCTATTTTTAGGCAAACCAACAGCTGAGCATCACATAGAAGTTATTTTTCAGGACTTCCTTCCTGTATTTATTATAAAACATTATTTTTAAGTGTCGGGTGAGACATTATTCAAAATAACTATAGTAAGTGGCAGCCAGGACTAATTCCCTAAGGTGTTTTGGTGCTTCCTCTGTTGAGTCAGGTATCAGTGCATCATTTCTATGCTAGACTCAAAAATAGTCAGGAATAATCTTGACAAATAATAAATGTCACCATCAACAACATAACAAATGTAGCTTTATAAGTGTGACATGCACTAAAAAAACTTTATCCATCCATTATTAACTGCTATATCTTCCACATGAGGGTCATAGGTCACTGGAGTCGATCCCAACTGACAGAGGGCAAAATGCATGGTCATACCCTGGAGGTTGCCGGTTCATTGCAGGGCCAACACACAGAGACAAACAACCTTTCACTCTCGCATTCACACCTAGAGACAAGTGAGTGACCAGTTAACCTCTGCATGTATTTGGATTGTGGGACGAAACTGGAGAACCCGCAGAAAGCCCACGCACACACAGGGAAAATATGCAAGCTCCTCTCAGAAAGGCCCTTGTTCCACCTTGGGTCAACAGCATGAACCGCTACGCTGCTGTGTAGCATCTCAGTTTGAGATTCAACACACACCTCTTTTGTTTTAGTCTGGGACTATTTGTACAGAACAGAATGGCAGTGCCAAAATGTAGGTCCACTAAGAGGGTGCTGTACTTTGCAAGGGTGCTGAAGGTTGCAAGTAACAGCAGCCCCAAAACAGGAGTTTAAGAGATACACTTGAAGACGGCGTGGAGACCCTGACACGGACAGGAGCACAGTGACCAGTCAGCACAGCAGCAAACTAAGGTGACTGCATGCATGCATTTTAATTTGTGACTTTACAACATCCAAGTCATTTGCACAAACATGTTTCATTACATGCAAATTATGGTCAATGTGATCTTTCACGTTAGAGATAACGTTTTGTTGAGCAATTTTTCTGATTCTGATCTCAAATTTTTGCCTCCGGTCAGAATGCATGTTGTTAACAGTGTAACAGTAGAAATATAAAAATATGAATGCACACAGTTGGGACTCGCGGATGTCTGACAGACATTCCAAATTATGCCCCGAAGCAGTGAAGTGGTAAAGCTGAGGGTCCTGAACCAGCAAACGCCCCTGAATTAACATTTAACTTTTATTATTTAGTCTTTTCTTTCTCTTTGGACTAAGAAATTCACCACCGGCATATCATTGCAGCACATCTGTGCTCACTGTTACTCGATGCTGACTCCACCAGTTTCTTTTCATAACCAGTGTCTTAGACTGGGGCTTGTTGTAAACTTAAACATTTCACAGTACATCAGATGGTTTCCAAAACCAGGTGACATTTAGCTGCCAAATGAACACCGGTAGAGATCTTGTGTGTACTGAATCATGATCCGGGAAACAACTAGTAAACTTTTGAGATTTCACTACAAACAGTTAGTTTCAAATTAAACTTGTTCAAGTTACTATTTTCTACATATTCATTTTATTACCTCAAAATCACAGGCTACAGATGAATGTGTTTGATATTCCATTATGTGGTTCTGTGAATAAATAAAATAAATTCATAAGTAATGCATGTCGGTAAGCCATTACATTTAGCACATGAAACCCAATTATCATGTCCACATTAACCACCAGATATTTAGATTCGAAAAACAAACAGCTGTTAACTATCAATATGAGCGATTAATGCTTTCTGATGCTGATTGATTAGATAAGCTGTTGAAATCATCTTATGATCTTCAAAGCTCTATTTTTAAAGATTTGTTAAAGCACACACACTACCAACTTCCTTCTTCCTTTACCTGGAAGTGAGAGGCTTTATTGACCGATTATTGTTTCCTGGAATTGTTTATATCTGTCTGGCTTCATTTGTTAGTTGCTTTTGCAGAATTAAAAAATGTTTCTTATTTCAACACCTGTCTAAAAAGTGATCCCATCCTACCTGATTAAAAAAAAAAATCGGAATCAATAAATTATTGCTATGACTTAGGCATGAAGAGTAGATGTACACTGGCATAAAACAGATAAAGGCACCATTTACATGCTGGAAAAATCGGTTGAATATTTAGATCAGTAACTGGTGCTGTAAAGAACAATGTTTGTGCTGCTTAGTGGAAAATCTTGCTCTGCCAAAGTAGTTTTATAGACTGTGAGAGATCTATCTAACCCTGGAGGGAATATGATACTGGAACAGTTGTTCCAAAAATTCTAGCAGCTTCAATTATTCTATTAAAAGTAAAGGAAAATAATAATGCATTGACAATATATTAATCAGTTATTTAAATATTTAACTTCATACCTTATCCTAAAGTGGTACAAGATAGACCATGGAATCAAAGAGATAAAACTTTGAGGGCGCATGCAGTACAAAAGTCACTGGACAAAAATATTATTAGTAAAACAAATTATTCTTTTTGAGAATATATAAATGGTGTATATAGTCTTTTAGAACTGCATGTGATAAATAGAACTGCATCATTAAAAGAAGCTGGCTGTCGTCTCCTGCAGTGTGGTGTTCATCATACATTTGTACTGTATTTTAGTTTATATACAGCATCATAGTTCTCTTCATTCATATCTTACAACATGGGCATTACTGTGATATCAGTATTACTTATATAGGTAATGATTTATAAGACTAGAAAAAAGAGGTTATATGATTAAACAATGTAATGTGATATAAAATAAAGTTTTTATTATCACTATTAAAGTATTCTAATTATTATATTTTAGCACTTGGTATTTTCACCTTAGTCCATCTCTGTGCCTCACACTGTTGTTAGTCTATGGTCATTTCTAATTGTTCAGAAATCAAAACCATGATAAAAAAACGATTTCCATCTTCACAGCAGGCTAGGCTAATAAAAGGTATTCTGCTGAGATCAGGTGCATCTGCAGGAAGCAGAGAGCCAAACTAAGAGGCAGGGAGATTTCCCGTTGTCATGGAGATGAAGGTGATCCAGATAATGGCAATAATAGCTGCCTGATGTTGGTTAATTTTCAGCTTTAAAGCACTACGGCTACAGTGTCTGTGTTGTTGTGGTCCCGCTGTAGGTGATGTGAGGCCTGCAGGCTCTTACAGCCTGCAACATTTTCCTCCGCAACACCTTCCAGCTCCTTCCATCCACCAGGCTGCCTTTCCTGCATCATGTCAGTGGAGGAAACCGGCCATCTGGATCAACTACACTCAAAAAACAAAACAAACAAAAAAAAAAAAACCCCAAAAAAACCAAGATAGTGGACACACTAATTATTCACAGTTAATCTCTAAATTCGCCTTTAAGTGTTATGTAACTGTAGCCCCCACCGTCTCCTTCCATATGTAACAAATGATGCCGTTTAATGGACTATGATCGCTTCAAGGATCAGCTGAGGCACAAGTGCGCGCGCGCGCACGCACGCACACACATTACATACATACATACATATATATATACATTACCTTGTGCAGCTGATCGATGTTCACTCACCGGCTCATTTTAAGTCTCTTTGTTCCCATGAGAAAACATAAAAAAAGGAACAGTCTCTCTGTGCTGAGGTTCGTGATTATCAAGCCGCTAATTCCCCTCTGTCTCCATCCTCTCCACAGAAAAGACGGCGGCCGTCAGCCTCCACCCCTCCGCTGGTCGAGAGACATAGACCAACACAGCGGAGAGAGAGAGGGAGCGAGAGAGAGAGAGCGAAGGAGGCGGAGAAATGACTAATAACCAATAACCAATGCTGGATTACCAACCAGGAAAAATGGGCAAGTACACCCGGGGGCCTTCATGTTTAAATGTATTAATGCAGGGGTGTCAAACATGCGGCCCGTGGGCCAGAACCGGCCGCCAGAGGGTCCAATCCGGCCCACATAATGGATTTGTGAAAGTTTCACATAGTGATTAGAATCTAATCACTATGTGAACTATTGTATTTTTTCTGTTCCAGATACATGTGACAAATTGTGCCTTTGTAGATCCACATGTGTAAATAGTAAACAGGTATAACACTTATTTTTCCCCCCAGAAATTTCAGGTTGTTCATAATGTGTTTTGTAAAAAAAAAAAAAGGTACTCCATTAAATGCAAAACAAAGGGAAACATTTTGATTTGTTGTTGTTTATAGGTTATTATGCTATTATTTTACCGGTCTGGCCCACTTGAGATCAAATTGCACGGTATGTGGCCCCTGAACTAAAATGAGTTTGACACCCATGTATTAATGTAAAGGTGTCGTCAGAATGAAGAAACTGAAGAGAATGAAAAGCAGAATTACTCGTTTTAACCATAGAATAGCTTCTGAGGTGCTAAGAGACTCACAATAGAGTAAAAATAAAGTGGAGTGTATTCTACCTACAGGAGCACATAAATGCAGCACAGCGTTAAAAATATGCGATTAATTAGGAAATGACTATAATCTCAAAACTGAATAAACAGAACTAATATACTTGAATGCATGAATGGATACCAAACAAACAGAGATCCTGCATCCATTTTAACTATTAATAGTGGATTGGTTAAGTACCACCTGAGGAGATATTGAGCTCTTGAAGTACCACCATTATCACCAATGTTTAAATACAGTGGTGTAAATGAGATGATCTGCTCTCTCATCATCCTCCTCTTCCTCGCATATACTTCAGACACTGTTCTACTGCAATTAGATTAAGATGGAGTGACTGATAAGGTGAGTAATTATTATTTGATTTATTATTATTACTATTATTATGATATTTGTTTCATTTTCTATGCACTCCAGTCAAAATTCCTCAGCTCCACTCTGTTCACATACTTATATACAGTAGAACAATATTTCTGACTTTCCTCCAAGTACCACTAGAGGAAGCTCGCGTACCACTGGTGGTACACGTACCACAGTTTGAGAACCATGGGATTAATGAATGGGTGACTTTCCTGCGCATGATAACAGACACAAATAAGAACATTGCAATGCAGATCAGACACAAATAATAATAAAAAAATAAAATAATAATCATAATAACAAGGATACCCCCCATTTATGTCGGGGTGTGGAGCGGCGATACTGACCATTGCATGGCCCCAGAGAGAGGTCACCAGTAATTTGTTATGTAATAGTAAAGCAAATGTAGACCTCACCCTGAAATCTTCATGTAAATGAAACAATATTTGTTACTAAAGACATACTTCCTGTTGCCAGTAGGTGGCACAGTGCTCTGCAAGTTATCATGCGTGGACCACTGGCCCTAAAAAGAAGAAGAAGAAAAACTACCATTGTTTCTGTGGAAAACCACATACAGGCCAGTGTCTGTCTGGGCAGACGCCTGCTGCATGGCTAGTGGAACACAGAATGTGGGGGGGGAAAAAAAGTGTGTTTAACTCACCCAATTTCTCACCCAAAGAGGAAGAGGAAAAAGAGAAAAGATGGGGCTGTTTCACCAATCAGTGCTCTAATAAAAAAAATCATGTTAGTATGTGCATCTACTAAAGGTATGAGAATCAATGGTCGAGGATGATCCATAAGTAGCAAATGTCTATTTCATATCAATATTTGTTTGATTTAAACGTCATACAAAGACAATAAAACGCATACAAAGCAACCACCTACTCTCGATAACACACTCATGTTTAACAAATATAAAGAGAATGCCTTTATTTTAGGTTTTCAGTATAATAACAAAATGTGGGTCAAGTTAAACCTTTTACCTGACGATGGTGCCGTGGGAGCAGGTTTCAGTCCCTGCTGGAAAAAAAACAAAGAATGAATATGTTTGTTAGTTGCCAACAAACTTTTAATTAATTTAACAATTTAACTCACCTGAGCTGTGGGGTTCATTTTAATTTCTGCCAAGTGTCACACTGCAGCAGTAACTGAGCTTGTAGCTTTCCACCCAAAATAAAAGGGAAGCATAGATGATTTTGTTTATTCTTGCTGAAAGTAATATATTTTGATTTCTTAATATTTAAGATGGGTCCTCGTGTTGATCTTCAGGCTGTTTGCAATCTATTCTGTGCTTTCTGGCCATTCAGAGTATCTGTTGAGCACAAACACAATTACAGCTAAAAACAGACAAACACACAGTACTTTGATAAATATACGGAGGACACGTTGAGCATTTGACAGGGTTTTTTTAATTTAAACATAAATTATAAAAATCACACATTGCTTTTTCACTACAAACCAAACTTAGAAGCGGACGACAGGTCAATAGCTTCCTAGAAGCTAACAGAAGGAGATAAATAACAATTTTAAAACACATTTAAATCTTTATCAGTTGTGCTCCAAAGCATGTTCATTGTAAGTGAAGACAAATTTGACTGACATCAATGCTGTTACTCACCTTACAATTGATAAATTACAGAGCTATTTGAGGTAAAAAAACAAAAACATCTTCAAGTCTTCTTCACAATCAAACATCTTCACAATCACAAGGTGCTCAGAATGTTATCAAGTACAGTAGGTAATACTTATTTAACTTATTCTGGATGCTCTATATCATGGGGTTAAGCTAATTAAGACATTGATCAACTACGTAAGTTGTCTCTCTCTCTCTCTCTCTCTCTAAAACACCTGCAAATTGACATTACTGTGCAACAAATTCAGCATCCTTCAATCCTCTACAACTGAGTGTGGTGACACTATATGTCCACACACACGAGACATGTAAAGACCGAAAAAGTAAGACAAAAGCACACCCACCCAACCTCTCTTACGTCTTTATAAAACCCACTCAGCTGGAGGTTGCATAATTAAAATATACTCTCTTTATCCAAAAGGAATTGCCTCGCACTTAATCTGTATCATGACACAAACCTTAAATAATTCATATGAAAAACATTTCAGTCATTTTCAGGGTTCAATGTGGGCAACTGGACCTGCTCCTGTAAAGCTGCATAAAACCTCATCTTTACTCACGCAAGCCCGACTGTCAACAACCACATCCTGAACTTCAGTTTACTTTCTTACAACATAATATTCAGTATTTACAACAAGGTTCACTGAATGTCAGTACTGGAAATAAGACGAATCAGTCCTGATCCTGATCGTCACATATGAATCCAGACCAGGGCACAGCTACAGTTGGACTGTTGAAATCAAACTCAAATAAATTAATGTCATAATACTAATAATAAATAAGCACATTTGCTAAGTAATGTCCCCCACTTCTGCTGCAGATGTTTTGCCCATTCAGATATACACCTGGGTTTAAGTTAGCTGCATAGTGTTCAGGTTTGTCCTGGCAAATGTTGCAGTCCAACACACAGTCACCCATTACCCACAGAAGTTGGAATAAATTGAAGGCAAAAATAAGCACCAGTGTTTTGCAGCTACACAAACTGAGAAGACTTTTCTGTCACGTGGTTGTACCGAACCGAATTCTGTTTTATCTGTTCCAGCATAAAAGAACTAAATATGCCCAAGCTTTAAAGCAGACATCTGGTTCACTAAAGGAAAGACAGAACAATTGTCAGATCTTTGGTGCTATTGGTTTTTCCAGTCAGATGGTTTGTCTCTCTCTTAACATCCACAGGAGACGATGGCCTTAATTACAATAAAAGCAAATCTGTTCTATGAGACCCACATTCGGCTGTCAACACCAACAGTTTTAATTAGTGCAACTGGCTCGTCTTTCACACACACAGTAGCAGTGACTTGCGGCGTATTCTTTTGTGTTGTGTAACTAGTGCCTGCGAGCTGGACTCCTAACGTTGGTCTGATCGCAGAAGAACTAAGTCTGAACAAATACAGTGAAGACACTGATGGAGAAAATAAAAATGTGCTTGATCATGTATTATGAAACTGTCATAAAATGTGAAGATTATTAGACTTTTATGATTGTAACAGAACAAGCAGGGCTTTTGGCCTCACTGACTACCATCTTAATCTTTTTTAGATCAGCATAAACAGGATTTTCAGGGTGTTACCATGAGCATTAATCTAATAGTGGTGACACCACAACATTGCAAAGTTGTATTCAGAGTAAGTTGCAAATTTATTGGGTAAGCCCAATTAAATTGGTTCAAAGAGAGTCATTTTTGGTTTTCAACTGTATGACCGTTTCAGAGGCATGAGATTTCACACACATTGCATTATGCGGACACGTGTTTTGATTACTATGTAAGTTTACATAGAGGGTTGGCTACAATGGTGGTTCTCAAATGGAGGTCCTGGGGCCCCAAGGAGTCTGTTGCACACTGCCTCAAGGTCTGTGAAAAGCATCCAGATTAATCCATTACAAATATAATGATATATAAATATTATAAACTATAAACACAAAAAAGCTTTAGATTACAACAAATTGCAACCTAATTTTCATTCATTCCTATTGAATACTTTATCATCAAATTATTATCTTACAGGGAGAAAAAAATGTGGGCTAGATAACAGTAAATGCCTTTCTCTATAAAGGAATATAATGGAGTTGAACACCAACACAAACTACATGTTATAGAATGACCACACATTTGGATCAACCAAAAATGAACAATATATCCTTCATGAAAGAAAAAACTATTGTAGAAAGGATGATATTAGACTGCACTAGCTTTAGTAGGATGTTCCTAATAAAGTGATTTTGTATAATAGAACATAATTTAAAGGGTCCCCTTTTACATTGTTAGCAAAAAATATTGGCAGCTTCAATACAAAAACCAATATCAGCTGAATTTTTAAAAAAAAGAACAAGGAAACATCCATCCTTTTGCTTTGTGTTCAAACCAGCCATGACTGTCTTCCTCCAGTTTCACCACCATGTGATCTTAAACTCATAAATGGGCCTCTTGCAGTAGTAATGATTGATAAGGTGCTTGTCACAGACTCCGATGCACTGCTGCTCGGCGGTGATGCCGCGCTCAGCCAAGTCACTGACGATGCAGTGCAGGAGGTCATAAACATCGGCCACGGCCTCCCAAGGTCCGAAGGAAACATCCACTTCGCAGTGATGCTCAAAGAGCTTAGCCTCGCTGTCCGAGCGTTCAAAGCGCAGAGAGTTAAAAAGAGGACGCTCATAAGGCGTGATAGGCATCTCCTCTTTGTAGACACAGATCTTCAACTTGGCAAAACGTGCTTTTTTCTGCATAGCCCTCAGTTTGGCAATCTCTACGATGCGCTCCAGATTGTCTGCAACAAAAATAAAAAACACTTTTATGAATGCCAGGTTAAAAAAAAAAAAGACATATTTTGCATTTAGTCCTACCAACATTTAAACAGTGTTTGCTTCCATTATTGCTTCTGATCATATCCTGACCCACAATCCAAATACACTGGACGCACTGCATGATGTGCAGTTAACACTGTCCATCCATACTGTGAACTTTACCAGAGTCAGAAGACAGTGAACCCTGCGGTCAGCACTAATCCTGGAAAAGAAATGCCTTTGCAATCAGCAGGTCAACAACGTATGTGAGGAATAATAACACAGAGCTCATCAAACTGAAGTACACAGGAGTCACAGTATTTCTCTTACTGTGTAAAGTTAGTGTGCAGGTGCTTGAAAAACAACAGAATTTAATTTGAGCTAGAACAGCTCATTTTAAGCAGCAGCAGCAACTGTGGAAAAGTACTGAATACTGAGGCTAACTGCTGCATCCATGCCTATACAGTAATAATTCAGGATGGTAATGATTAACAGTTTGTGGAGTTTAGAATTTATTAACTAATTTACCATCAGTTTGCTTTTGTTGGTGTGGCATGTCCTGTTGAAGACAAACCCAGTGAACTCTGGAATTTCAGGTTCTGACCACACCTTTGCCAGAACACAGCACTGGAACTTGGTTAGAAAACAGTGTAGCTACGGCCCTTTTTAAATGCATCAAACAGCCATGAAACTGTGGGAGAAACAAAAAAAATCTTCCTCTTCCCAAGATGTAAATCTTATTGACTGCAGAAAGCAAACATACCATGTCACTATGTCCCAGGAAAATTAAGTAAAATCAATCCATGTTTTTATTATTTTGAGCATAGCACAAAGCACTGTTTCGCAATGATGTGTTTAACTGTGGACCCCCCCAAAATCTGACTGGCTACCCCAGGTGCCCCCCCCCCCCCAGATAATCGACATGGTATACACACTGTATTGATTTTGTACATTTAATAAACTACAAATTACACACAAAATGGCATCTTCTGTGTGCTTAATACGTAGCTACTTAAACGTGATTGCAAATGATTGTTTATAGGTTTATAAGTTTATTTATTTAAGAAGGATCAATGTACATTAATTAACATGACCATAAAGAACATGTAAATGCACCAGAAATAATCACTGACTAGTTTTCTTTCATCTGTAATCCCTGGTTACTGTTGAAATAAAGAAAGCTATATATAAACAAAAAGACAGAAAGATGTACAATTCATGACATGGCCAAGAACATAAGACTAGAACAACAGGTGCAACACCATGTAAGAATAAATAATAATAAATAATAATAAATAATAATAATAATAATAATAATAATAATAATAATACATGATACAGAAGGTGGACAAGCATCTGGAACATTCAGGAGACAAATCTGTGGACCCCCTGAAATAGATTTGGCCCCCCCCTGGCCCCCCCAAGGATAGAAATCTAGCTCCGACACTGTTTGTAATGCTCAAAACTTCAAAAAAAAAAAATCAAGTTAAAACTGAGGGTTATCTCCAAATTTACACATAGTATAAAATCTTCAGTAAGGGTTTGAGCTGTCACTTGAGAAAGCATCATGTCAAAAACAAATGAGATCAGTTTAGACTTGAGAAAAAGGATTGTTGAGGCTCACAAAGCAGGAGAAGGGTTTACAAAGTTTTCACAGCTTTTCCAAATGTCAAGAACTGGAGTGAGAAGCATCATCAAGAAATTAAAATAGAGCCACACAATACAGAACAAGCCTGGCAGAGGTAGAAGGAAAAAAGATTTCAAAGATTAAGATGTGTCTAAAGACCCCAGAACAACTGCCAGGACACTAGTGAATGGCTTAACCAAGTCAGGAATGGTAGTCTCAATCAAATCACTTACTAGAGCTCTGCACAGAAATGGACTGTGGGGTTGCAGACCAAGAAGAACTCCGCTTTTGTAGAAGAGACACCTTTAAGCCAGAATGAAGTATGCTAAGGACAACCTGGACAAAGATTATACATACTGGAAGCAAGGAAGTTTACCTTTGTAATAAGGCAGCAGATCGAGGAAAGCTTGTCTAACTTTCTCTCCTGTGAGCGGCTGAATGTCCTCCAGGCTGTCCAGCAGTGGACCAATGGAGTAGTACTGAGCCTCCCGATGCACCGCTCTCACTCGGTTCCTGTGGGGAAGCTCGCCTTCACGGAGGAAGTTAAGGATGTCCCTTTGGATGGAAAACAGCGAGAGTAAAACAAGTCCACAAAAAGCCAAAGCTAAAGAATTCTACTTTGAACAGCTCACTTTTGAATTTTTTAAAGCAACAACTACAGTGAGGGGACTGTGTATTGGTCAGTAAACAAATTTAACACACAACTTAATTATCATTGCATTAGCTTAATACTTTGGATAACACTGTAACCTATATTAGTTCTATGGCTTCTGATACTTTAGCTGTCCTTTAAATTGTAGTAATTAGAATTTAACTGTTTATATTGTTAAGTGTCTTTTTTTTTAGTATACCAAATAAAGAAAAGCCAGACTTCCCTGCCTATTCATTCTCAGGACATATACCCATTCAAGTTTTTCAACCATTTCCATTTTTTCATTTCACCCATTAGAAAAAAGACATAGTCTTCCTCTTGAATCCAACCAGGAAATAAGAATATTGAACAGCCTCCAGGTCTTGGAGAGTAAAAGTGCAGCAGCTTCCACTGTGACTCAGCATTTCTTTGTTCCTGACAACATTTTGGCCTTGTGTTGTATTTTATAGTCCAGATGACACTGTATGTCACCTTGTAGAAAGTATCACTAAAGTAACAGTAAAATCCTTCTGGGTATATCAACATCTACATTACAGTCGATTTTGATTCTGTTTCTTTGTAGCAAATACTTAAAGGCATGAGAATGCAGAGGATAAAATGAATGCAGAAAACCAGGAAAACAGGTCCTGGAAGAAAAGCTGCTGCAGTGTGCATGAAAGAAGATGTATTTTCCAGCAAGACAATAACCCCCCAAAAACAGTGTGTGTGTGTGTGTGTGTGTGTGTGCGTGTGTGTGTGTGTGTGTGTGTGTGCCCAGCTGCAGCCGACCAGAATCCTCTAAGGGTTTTTTATTGCTTTTCATAGTCATACATCTTCCCTCTGTCTTTTTGTTAACTCGTTGTGTTTAAATCTTTAATGCACACCTTCTCACACCGACATGCACTGGGGCATTCACACATGACTGACCTTACTCCATCTTATGTCTTGCATGAGTCCAACATTTTGATTCTGTTACTACATTCATATTTAAAGCACTTTGCTTTCCATTTTAGCAACAAAGCTCCGGGGATGATGATGCTGGTCCACTTTATGCAGCAGGGCTCCAACAATTAGTCGGCATAACTGATGATTATTAAAATTCACCGACACGCTGTCAACCTGTTTCATTAAAACATAATTTCTAATAAACCATGTTTAATAAGTGCAATGCACTACAGGAAGTGCTGGGGGCAGTATTTCATCCATTGTACACACCCACTCCTTTCTGAACCAACAAGGAAGAGTGAATGGAAAAGGCGGGGTCTTTATCATAATGATCGCTCCACTGCATGTTATCCTGCTTATTACACGGCTTAGAAATAAAGTATTGATTTAAAAGTTAATTCATTGATTACAATTCAGCTTTTTTATTTATTTACACTGGGGTTTTATTAGGATTTATCGCACTGCTTTGAGGAGGTAGAATAACAATTCACTGCAAGTTAACATTAATAACTTACAGACCATGAACGTTGCTAATCAGGTATTTAACTGAGCCATATAATAGGTCATTTCTGCCAACACGTCAAGTGCAGTAAATTACAGAAGTAGTTTGTTTGTGTTAATAATGTTACCAGTGTCCAAATTAATTGTGACTAATCAAAAAAATTATCTCCCGATTAATGGACAACCAAAATAACCATTAGTTGTATGGTGCCTGATTGTAAAACCTTAATCCGCAGCACAATTCAAACCTCTTCTCTCTGGGTGACACAGTTTTACCAAAATAGATTTTCTTTTACTGTTGCAATTAAGGACTCCCAATTCTGACTCTTAATGTGAAATACTTGCATCACATTTTGTAGCACATTAAGATCTCATTGCAGTGTTTCTTACCCAAAATACATTCCATCTCGATCAATGAAGTAGCGTCCGTCAGCATCACGTGGGATATAGTGGCGTCCGCTGAACATGGCAGCCAACATGGTGTCTTCATATCGCCGTAGTGTGGACAGACGTGTGGTGAAGTACATGCCCCCGACATTCAGAGAGATGACCTCTGGGAACTTCACATGTAGATGAAAGCATAGCATCCGCAAAGGATTAAAATAAAAAATAAAAAGTTACATGCTTAAGCATGTCACATATAACATACAATCAAACCAGCCCAACCAGCCTAATAAAATATGAAAGAGATACACGTTAACAGTTTTATTCACTGAACGTGTTAAACAATAATATTTGATCTATGAACTATTTCCCAAACAGGACTATCCTGACCAGGTAACAGCAATATCTTTGAGACGCTTTCATTACCTTTAAGTTACTGCATCACCGTCAATCTATAAGAACTAGTTGGCTTATCTTACTGAATTGTGACAGTTTTAGATTTATAACTACAATAATACAAGCATCACTCCAGTGTCGCGCAACCCACTACTCTAATTTACCTGCATTAACTTAAAGAAGCTAAATGATTATGTTCAACCACTCTACATGTATGTATGACATGTTAAGTGCTTTTTTAAGTGGAGATTTCTTATACGGTGTGTATTTGTTGTTGTTCACTGGACTGCACAAAGTAGAACTGCAGATTTAAAGCTGTTATAGTTATTGTAATAGTCTGTGATCAGACGTGACTTTACAACCCGACCACAGAGGACTGTAAAGAGATTAATTCTGCTGCAACCTTCAACAGGCTGCATAGCCTCTGGAGGACACATCAATCACTTAGTCAGGTAACATAAACTAATGACTGGGCCCAGTAACATCAATCAAATTTAACAACTCACACATCAGAATACCCTGATAATAATATTTTAAGTTCTGTCAGTCTGTGCATTGGGCTATGTTTTGTACTATATTGTTTTCCATCGGTTGGTTGTGCATTGTATCCCAGTGTATAATCCATTTTTGTTTGTGTACTTAATCCATGGACAAACCTGTAGAAAAAGCAATAAAAGGCTAGACTTTGCACTTTCTTGAAGTTTGGCATTTTGCCTGCACCAGCATCCCAAAATAACAAACCAGCAAGAGTGTGCATTTCACATTTCAAAGTGGAGGCTTACTGCGAATAATAATATTTGTCGTTTTTACATGATCTACAGTTTTAAAAGGTTAAAAGAATGTGAATTTAAATCTGTTTCCATGGGAACCTCATCAGCTGACACACAACTTGATATGTTATTTGACAAAACATCCATTCTGGCATGCGAAGGCCACATTAGTACACGAATGCACTTGGGAAAGGGACACGTCCTCCACCTGCTCCAATCTGCAGTCTCACCATTAGATGTCACTATTTTTTACACGCTAGACCTTTAAAGCTGAAGAGTGAAACTTTTAAACGTGAATAACTGTCCGTTAGATTTAAGCCGCTGCCAATTGAGTTCAAGCAACTTGATAAAGATTGTCACCTCCACGTAAATCTTTTGTATTTTTGTTTTAAATTTCTCACTGCCCCGTGACTTTGCCTGTCTGCACACAGGAAGGGATTCATTTTATGTAATGACAGGAATGCAAGAAGAAATCAGCAATGAAATACTAGCAAAGCGAGACACCTTCAAACACCAAAAAGCATGGACAAAAAAAAAGTTTCAGATGTGGATTCTACTGCTGAAAAGAAGCATTTATAAATGCTTCTTGCAACAGGGTTGCAGAGGGTGGTTAGAGTAGCTAAGCATCAGTCAGTGTTTTGGTAATACTGAAATACTTTGGTGGGTGGGGAGTGTAGGAGTTACGCACTGGAGCTTTAGGACTGTGTCAAACAAAACAAGACATGAGAAGAAAACAATTGCATCATCACCATCATCATCATCTTTCATAGTTATTTTTACTGTTCTGGAAACTTCTTTGTTCGTGCTTTTATTTTGTGATGGTGATGGGTGGCTTAGTTCAGTTATGTGAGCGTGGCTCACGGTCTGTTTGCCTGGAACTGAACGAGTTTAATGTGATTAACTGTGTGCAGGGTAAAGCGGCCTACCTCCTGCTCCTCCTGGGTGCCGAGGGCGGAGTGGAGCGGCTTGCTGCGGCTGAGCTTCGGCGAGGCGGAGGCTGGCTTTCGGAACTCGTCCTCCGCAGAGTCCGAGCCGGACATGGCATCGCTCGGTTTCTCGCTGTTCACCGTCCCCGAGAATACCACCATCACTCTGGGTAGGGGCAGCGACCGTCTCTCCTGAATGAAGCGCCTTACCCGTGTAGTGGCGGCGGGCAGCAGCGGGCTGAAGGAAGGAGGCTGGCGCTCCCTGCTGCTGCTGCTGCTGCCGCTGCCGTTGCTGCTGCTGCCGCGGCCATCAGAACCCTCACTGGAGCCGATGGAGCCATTCTGCTGCATGCGCGCGACAGGACAGCTCTCAGATCAGGAGATGATGGCACGAGCCACAGCTGGCGACTGACGACGACGACGACAACAACAACAACAACAAACAGCTGCTACTGCTGCGACTACCGCGCGCCAGCACAGGGTGGCGCGCGAGTTACCGCGGGGACACGCCCAGCCTTTAAAGCCCCGCAGCGGAAGCGAGGAAAGCCCGTCTTTAAAAAATAAAACTCTTAAAAGAACCACAGGTTGTAAATGTGGTTATCCAAAGTGTTGTTATCCTCTCGCACTGGGCCCGTGCTGCCGTCGCTCGTACGTGATGTGACGTGTCCGTACACCGTCATGACGTCACGTCAACAAGTGAGTGAGTGAAGTCAGGAACTAGCAGGGGCGGTGCAAAAGATCAGGACATGGTCTGGGGGCTCAGACTGATGGGGCGGCGGGGGGGGCATCCATCCATCCATCCATCCATCCATCCATCCATCCATCCATCCATTATCATCCACCCAGCTGACATGGTGACATGGGTGAAAGGTGGAGTAGATCCTGGACAGTCGTTTTGTGGGGAAAAAACAAATCTTTATACTGAAATAATTTTTCATCATTGCATAATAATGATGACAATATGGCTACTGCTTCGAATGATGATAATAGCCTCACAACTGGATCTGGACCCTGCAGCCCAGGGGTCACCTGCAAGATGAGGACAAAGACAGCCTTTCCTTTCTTTCAGGAAAGAAAGGAAAGGCACAAACCAGGGAAACCAGGGAACATAGTGAAACAACTCTTTGCATTTTCATTACTGCTTTATCCTCCATATGAGCGTCACAGACATCAGGTAGTAACGTGGGGGTTCAGTGTCTTGCCCAAGGACACATCAGCATGTAGATCAGCTGGGGCAGGAATTAAACCCCAAACTTTTAAGTCAAAAGACGACTCGCTCTACCACTGAGCTACCGTCACTCCACAAAATAGAATAAAGAAACAGGCGAAGACTGAACGGTGAGTCCAGGTGACAGTAACGAAGAAGGGGCATGTAAGTGGGACAATGACAGGAAGTCAACATACTTGTCACAGTAGGAAAATGTAAACTTCAAAATAAGTCAGGAATTAGTAAGTGTAACAGATGTTAAAATTTGATTGATCAAAATCTACATAACAAGCCGGTCTCAGATCGCTGGCCGACAGTCACAATGGCACGCATTTGTTCGGTTTTCTGTGTTGACCTTTTATTTGTACTTAACTAAGGAGTCAAATGGAAACTTCACTTTGTAAAGAAATGTGACAGCTCTGGGGAAACATCAGACCTCACTTACAGGCTTATAGCTGAGCACAGCCTGTGGAAAATGAAACCACAAATCAACATTTCCAGAAGTTAAAGCAGCTGAACAGTTTTATGTTTGTGAGTCCACTTCAGACCAGTGAACGTGTGCTTTAAGGAGGACCGGTCTGCCTTGACTGTGACGGATGTGGCGAGGTGTTGAAAGAGGAAACAAAGCGTCTGCTGCTGCTAGTGAAGAATGACGAGAGCTGGACCATGGAAGGTAACACACTGACAGACACCAAAATGTTATGGCTCACGTGAAAATCATCTAGTTTAGAAAACAGATAAATAATATCTTCAATGTGGATTTTTGTCTTTGACCTTGGTTGTAATCATGGCATTCTGGTAAAAGTAGATCCCATATTTTATGAGCACCTTTTTATTAAGTAGAACTTAGGAACCTCAGAACATATTTTGCCAAATGGTTTAAAGACACTCTCTGATACATAAGTGTATTAAATTGTTATCTAGTTTTACATTTACTTCACTGCATCTTACAGGGATGTGACATTAATGTGTTTTTACTCCCTGCAGTCATGTGTTCGTGCAGTCTTGTGGCTTATAATAATATATGCTGCATAGTTTCCTTTTCTACATTAGAACATAAACATGCAAATTAATGCTTTACCCTTTGACATCCAATGGCATAACCCTATGAAAGTCTGGCGACTCTTGTATTTTTACATATACCACACTTCCCATGTAATTGTTTTTTTCAGTGTAGTGCCGCTTTGTACCATCTTCCACTGTCAAAAATGCCGAAACATCCAAATGTGTTCATTTGAGTATTAAATTAGTTAATTTGCATGGAAAATCTAATAATTGTATATTTTTAAGCATGTTTTTTTTTTTACCTCTTATCAGAAAAAGCTGCCATAAATTATGCTCAGTAATATTCTGCACACAAATATCAAATTACTTTGGAAAGAAAAGAAAAGTTTGCTTTTCTTGCTTTTCTGATAAGAAAGAAATTAACTGCTTGGATCCGCTCTTTAAACACTGCAGTACGTGTTAAACGAACACATAATGTACACATACTGTACAGACAGTGTACAACTTACTATAATATAACAAAATGTAATATAGTATAATTAATTTAAAAAAAAAAAAAGACAATCTAAAAACCAATAGGGAAAGATTAACGGAGTTTTAAAAAATGTGTGAAAGGATGTGTGAAATTCACTGGTTTGCAAAAGAACAATGACTAAAAATATAACAATATGAATTCAAAATCAAAGATAAATGCATATAAGATATCAGCATTTTACTCAGTGATACATTCAGTATGTTAGAGTTAAGTTTAGGTTTACCAGTGTGTCAGGAAGGGCATCACATTTTCTTTTTCAAAGAAGCGGCTTGTTTACCAAACCAAAGAATCAGACAACGATAGTGACGGGTGAGGAAACTTTATATATAAAATGAAGTATAACATTTTATTATATTATTTAGTCTTTATACACTGTATTAAAATCAGTCAAAAATCCAAATGTGGCTCTGGTCAAAATCAGCATCTGCAGCTTAAGATGGCTTTTAGAACTGCTTTAGATTTTACATCATCTATTGTTTCTCTGAGAACTGAGCCGCTTCGTGCGAGGCAACACCCTCAGGTCGGTGTGAGTCCTGTGCACAACCTTGAAACATGTTTTTATGTGACTTCGGCCAACCACATCCTGTGATTCATTCTGTCTCGTTAACAGCAAAATAAAATGACAGCTACTTCAGCCATCACACAGAAAATGTCTTCATTACTCAGTGACTGATACCTAACATTTTTGCTGACTGACGTTTATTGACGAGTGTGAATCCACCTGGAGAGATGCTTTGGTTCACATAGGGGTCGTTCATTCTTTGTCTTTTGTGTTTCTCAGGCCCGTTTTGGAACTCTGGTCTGTTGAATACAGTGCTGGCTGCAGTGACTGTGGCGTCACTGAGTCTACTGTCTCTTCTCTGTCTCAGCTGTAAAAGGAAGTCCAGTGAGTGCAAATCAAAGATAAAACCCACAGAGTCTTATGTTGGTAATTTTCTCTCATCACAACGACAGGGGGGGGGAAACAAAAAAAAAATCAGATAACTGTTCCTTATTTTATGATCTCCTAAAATACTGATATATACAAAATACTGACTTAAAACCCTATAGTTTGGAGCCTAAAAGAAAAACTGTTGCTAAACATATTGATCATGAAAATAAATTTACTATGCTGGCATTTTACATGGTCAGGAAACACATCATATCAAATGGGGGGAAAATAGTTTAAGCTAAAACAGTTGAGGTGTTAAAGCTTGACACAGACCCTCTACAAAACAAGATGGAATATTGGAGACAGTAGATGTTTGTGCTTTTTGCGATGAAACCAAATGAATTACCTTATAGCACAATAAATGACAAAAACATGTCATTGCATTCATTTAAAGAACATTATACAGTCTTCTACAGTCAGTCGACGCATGCCCAAGGTTTAAGCCTCATCGTTGAACATTTAAATCGCATTTCCTCTGCACTTGTCACATTTCGCACCTCAGTTAAGTCTAAAAATACAACTACAAAAAGTAGACAGAAACTCACTCTGAACATTGTCGGTGCTGCAGCTGAGTCCAAACCTCTGGTACTGTGTCATGCGGCAGTTTAACTGGTTTGTTTTCCCTGCAGAAACCATTCACGAGGAGCATCAGACACATGACTTGCCGACATTGTGAGTAGGCAGATCATTTTCTTTGTGACATTGCTGAGACCTGTGATAAAAAGACACAAATCTCAAATGTACCGTGCTAAGTTTTTCGTTTCAACTTCTGGATACCACTGATGGCCTTGAACAGTAAATTTGCACGTGGCAAATGTTTCATTTTTGCCATAGGTTTTGATATTAAAATTCTGTCTTGACAGCCAACGCGGTGGAAGTATTTTTGCTGTGGTACGGTCAAAACCAGGTGAAGTAAATAAGCCTCATCCTCCGTTGGCAGCAAATAATCTGGTTAATCTAAAATGTGACACCTTTGTCCACAGTCTCCAGAGCCAATCAGATAATGTCACCCATGGTGTAAGTATATGTCACACCAGCTGACTAAATCTCTGTGTAAACACAGTTCACATTCTTATATATATATTTATATATACAGTATGTGTGTGTATATATGTATATATATACATATATACACATTGTGATATAAAAGCTCAGAGGGATTGATTTTATTCTCAACACAAAACTGCTAATCCATATTTTTTTCAGTGGAATTCAAGAGGAGTATTCACCAGGTGAGCTTATCTTGTGTTGACAAGGTTTCAGGTTTTTTAAAGCAAAACATGTTGGGACCTTTGTTCTAAATAATCTACAGTGAGTTGATCTTCCTAATGACCTTTGTACTTATATTACCATGTTTTGCAAAAAAAAAAAAACAGACGATGAACAACCAGACTATGAAAACATCAAACAAGGTAGGTACAATGCTAATATGCACAAAAATACAACGTGTTACATTCATGTCCAAACCGTTTATATCTTTGTATAACTGCATTATTGTTTTGTCCTTGATGTAAATTGTTTGCCTGCATCACAGCTCCTCAAACACAGTGTCTGGATCATACGTATGTGTAAGTGTTAATTCTCTTTAACCCACTTTCTTGAGGAAAATGCATAAATAGAGAAAATACAACATGCTTAATGGGGGGGGGGGGAAATCAAGGTTGTATTTTTCCACATAGTTAAATTCTGCATTAAGTGAGTGAAGCAAGACTCCAGTATATTTGGATTGCTTGAGTGGGATGCGTTATTACGGCTGGGCTCCATGTCATATTTGAAAGGTTTCGCTTCACAACGAGTACATAATTATCCATCAACATAAATAACAATTTACTTTATTACAAATAACAAATTAATATTGAGTGTAAATACTGAAATTCTAGGCCTGTATGCGGACTAGCCTGGAAATTTACTCGTAAAATGTCACAATGTGTGTGTGTGTGCGCTACACTAGGTTGGATAAAATTAAAATAACACATAATTTAAACATCATGGATTTGTTTTATTCCTAACAAGTATTTCTTCTTACAGCCATTTAAAACTTAATTACAAAACTATATTTAATGACCTTTCCTGGCCCTTACTTTGGGAATCGCTGCTCTTAATGTCATTTAATTTATCTACTCACCTTAATAAGAATGTGTGTGCACTGTCTTACAGAGCTCCACTTCCTAATGCTGTATATGCAAACGAAGAAACCAAACAAACTACAACTGGTGAGCTGTATCTTTGGTTATATGTGATGCTATCGTCTTTAAACTTTTCAAATTTAAAATATTGTCGTCACCACCTCCTTAAACTTGGACAACAAGTTAACATCCACTGCCTGCATTTGTGGTTTGTTTAGATGCCTCTCAAACACTGGCTGTTTACGAAAACTTCATCAAATCACTGCCAATAAAAGACGGTGTGTATCCAAACATCCACAGCGACTCTCGTGGATCACGTTGTGCATGTGAGCAACAGAGATGGCTCTAAATTTAAACTGCCGTTTCACTTCACAGATGAAGACGACTACGTGAACTCCAAATTCCAAACTTGGCAGAAAGAAGATTGTGAGTGTGGTATCAACAGAATTAGGCCGTTTCTTTTTCCTCCCGTGCAGTGTTAAATTAATCATGGACAGAGAGATACTTTTTTTTTTCCAGTATCACACAGAAACAACCATTCTCCACTAAACTAAAGTATTAAAATAAAAAACAACAGTGTCAAAATAACACTAAGATAATACTAAAAACAGAATAAGACCAATAGTATTGTATTAGTATTACACAGTCCAGCCTGAGCTGACATGGTCCTGCAGATTCAACATTTGGTAAGAAATGAAATGACACATGAACGTGACATTAATCAGCAGTTATTTTGGTAATTAAATGACTCAGCTTTCTTTAAACTAAAGATGTCAAAGGTGTTCATTAAAGATTAGCCTTTTGGTTGTTTTGTATTGTAACTCAAGCAGCTTTACCTTTTAGACAAACTGATCACATGACCCACTGAAAAAAAAGAAGAAGCTATTAACCATAAACCCGTCAAAGATAACAAAAACCTCAGATTACGTGAACGTATTACCAGTCTTGTAATTTGTACTTTTTGAAAATTGTTTTTTAAGTTATGCAAAAAGTGACAAAAGTAAAGATGACAGTTTTTCCCTTTAGCTCTCGTGTTAATGCACATAACAAACATTCACCGGTCACTGGACACGAACGCAGACCAACACAGCAAACACAGACTTCATCCTGGCAACTGCATACAGATGCCATAGTAATGACCCAGCCACCCTAGCAACCACCAGTCAGACTTTGACTTCTCTTTATTTTCCTTTAACTTTGAGCAAACAGTAGAACATCCAGCCATTTTCCCACTCTATGTTCTTCTTCCTGGCCAGTGTTACTTTAAATGAATTTTATCAAGCATTTAGCTGAGCAAAACTAATCACACAACAGGGCTAACTATAATTTTACTGTTTATTTGTTTTGTTTTAACAGATGAGCCTGATTACGTGAACGACAGTGGGTTCTGAACCAGATGAGGAAAACTGTGAGAATAACACAAACAGACAGCATGTTAGAAAGTAAAAGCTGTAACAGCAGAATAAATTTTTATCAATACCAATTGTTTTTTTTGTCTGCATGTGTATGAAAACTAAGACTGCCACCTACTGGTAAAAATTAAGTTCACCATAGTATATAACTGACGATATATCTCAGTTCTTGACCTGTTGACTTTATACAAATGATTGTAGTCTGAAAACAACAAAAAAAAAATGTCAGTTTTGAATCAGTACTTTCCTTAATGTAATTACTTTTAAAAAAATTGGTTTAATCCTCAAAAACCAGTATTGCATTCATTTTAGTCTAAAACTGAACAAACATGTCAAAGGGTGACTGGTATCAGGCATTTTTAACCTGTAAAAAACAAACCTAAGTTTTTTTCCCAAATAGAATTAATACTGAATTATCACTGAATTTAAAAAATAATAATGCAAGAATGAAATAAACCTTAAATAAGAAAAAGTATGTTTTTTTTTCCCCCAATTGGAAGTAAAACGTAAAATGTGATTCCATTTTAGAGACATGACACTGTGTTTAGTGTATTATGGTGAAGATACTGAACATTTGCTTTGTCAATGTAGCAATTTGTAGACGGTCCCTTTGTGTTGGTGTCACAGTCAGCTGTTCATACAGGGTGGCTTTTTGAAAGATGAAAACAAGAGTGAAGCCAATTGTCCGCCTTAATTTGGCAAGAAAAATCCACCACTTGTGTCACAATAACATAATAACGACACGGGTTATTAATGCATGGCCATGAGGGATTTTTCTGTAGAAAATAGAAGCTTTTTCTGAGCAATTAATACTTTGTTTTTCAACTTTTGTAAACCTGAACAAGGATTTGGTGAGTGAAACATTTTTTATTTTTATTTAACACAGTAGTTCTTGGTTACATGCTGAAAATATGTATATGAAAAATATTTGTGTTACTACATGGTAAAATCTAACACTCAGCTGAGGATATCAGAGAAGCTGAGCAAAGAAAGAGCCAACATAGAGTCATATGAAGCCAATATTTCAGTCTGGAACAGGATACTTCAACCAAAGATTTGGAACAAGGAAACAGTCAAAGACGTTTTACACAGACGCTTTTATTGACCCGAGCAGATCAGCTGAGACTGAAACCATATCTCGGTCCGATGCAGCTCAGAAAACAAACAGCCAGAGAAGACAGGACCAGAGCCAACAGGCAGAAAACAGAACATCTATGGACGCCCACATACACACACTAACCAGCTCCCTCTCTCTCTCGCTGGCTCTCTAAATATATATACCAAATCTATATATGCAGTGACATTCCAGGGGAGCTGTGGAAAAGTGACGCAGCAGTACACACATTTTCTCTGTAACACACACTCTAGCCAGTGTTTAAGTTTCTTAGGCGGCGTTGATGCTTTGGAAAGTGGTTGTTTCAGTTGTGTTTTTGGTATTTTATGAACATGTCGCCCGAGCCCCCGAACCTCAACAAACCCATTTGTTCTGATTTAGTCATAAACACATCTCACTTACGAAAGAACAGACACCAACGTCAAGTTGAGTTGAGTTGGTCTCTGCTCGTTACAAACAGCCGTGATGTGGTTTCAGCGAAGGACGAGATTCACCCACATTTTACTTGACTTTGAAAAACAAAATACAAGATGAAATGGCTGATGAAGCAGGTGTGGGGTTGTTTTTTTAGGTTTCAGGAGTAAATGGAGTCTGGCTGAGTCGTTAGCCACCACTCATACACTCACTCTTTCTAACACACACCTACAAACCAGTGAGCTGATGGGAAGTTTAGGCACTGCTGAGGGCGTCCACGCCAGGCAGGACTTTACCTGAGGACACAAAGGCAGCGAGTCAACATCATCGTCATTGTCATCGCCATCATCATCGAGCTTTAATGCAATACAATATTTCTTCTTTGTTGTCCTGTGAGTGGAGGGACATTGTGGAATCTTGGAAAATTTGAGGTGAATTTGAGGTAATATTTTATAATAGCAAAATAATATAAACTCCACCAGGACAGCAGAGATTATGTGAATTCAAAGCTGTTTCTGCAATCTGACTGTATATTTCCCACGATCACTGGTATTTTTGGAGGTATCATGCTTTTACTAGAAATCGAGAATATTGTTTATTGCCAGCAATTGATATTTTTATGGGGAAACATAGTGAAATGAATAGCATCCAACAATAAATCAGCATTTTGGTAAGAGGGTGCACTAGAAAAGTACGAAGCCACAGAGCTCCTGTGACCTGGTTTACAAAAACCCACAATCTTGTTGATTTTTTTGTCACTCACCCTCTAGCAGCTCCAGGCTGGCTCCGCCTCCTGTGCTCACATGGCTGACCTTGTCTTCTGTGTTCCACTTGGCACAGCAAGTGGCAGTGTCGCCCCCACCTGGACACAAACATACACATCATTCCCACAAGGTTTATTTCAGAAATAAATCATTGATAGGTTTGCTTCGATCTACTTTTAGAACTGATGAAGTTTTTTCGTGATGGAAACATTGATATTGATAGAATATTGCTTGATAAAAAACAAGACTACAAACAAATAACTATAAAAGCTTCCATGTGTTCTTGTCTTTCTTACCAATGATTGTGATGCACCCTGATTGGGTTACTTCGACCACTTTGTCCATCAAGTTCTTTGTCCCTTTGGCAAAGTTTTCCCACTCGAACACACCAACTGGGCCATTCCACACAATCTGCTTGGCTCTGCCCACTGCCTCAGCATAATGCTTGGAACTTTCTGGTCCACAGTCCAAACCCTGCAGAGTAAAGAAGAGATCAATTGTGAAAAATAAAACTTCATTTCGTTGTGTTTGACGCCAAATTTGTCAAGGATAAAGATAAATGTTTTCTCACCATCCAGCCTGCAGGAATTCCAGCAGCGACAGTGGCGGTGCCAGTGGTAGCTTTCTCATCAAACTTGTCTGCAGTGACAAAGTCGACGGGCAGTGTGATCCTAACGCCATTCTTCTCAGCTTTAGCCATCAGTTCTTTGACGATGCCAGCTCCCTCCTCATCGTACAAGGAGGTACCGATCTGGTAATGGAAAATAAAAGGGGGTAATTTAATAGCATCTTAACTACACAGCACAACAGAAGACACTATAGTCAGATGAACCTAGAATGAAATTAAATTTAATCATATTATAAGTCCAAGAGGGAGGCTACATTTATCAATTAACCTATTTGGAATAAAACTTTTCTAGGCTGTAAGTATGAAAGTCTAATGGTCACGTTTTTCCACTGAGAGGTAAAACCTTTGATTAGAGAAATCTGTGTGTACTGAACACATACTGTAAGCGTCACAGCAGAGAGTGAGAATCACGCTCATAACCAAAGTTTGACCTCTGATAAAAACAATGAACAGACCAGCTTTTGTGTAACAGATTGCCCATACGCTATCTAGCCACACAGAAGTTGGTCTTTTCAAATGTTTGAAGAAATGGCGCAAATGACCTGGGACTGACCTCGGACACAATCGCTGGTGGGAAACTAACAGAACAAAGCAGTTTCACAAGTGTGTTTGAAAGCTGACAACTTTTCACAGCAAATGCAGCAGCTTGATGGAAATGTGTGTGGTTAGCGATAAAGACAGTGAAGTTGTGAATCACCTTGAAGAGTCAAACAAGGTTCATTCCTAGGGGAACTTTTTTGTTAGATTAACCATGCGAAATGTGAAAAAGGTAAAGCAGTGATGACCCTACAAAAATCAGTACAATCTTGCTGTTCGCAGTAGTGAGTCACCTCCATGTTGTTGAGGACTTTGAGGAAGGTGAAGGCCATGCCGCCACCGATGATCATCTCGTTGACTTTATCCAACATGTTGTTGATCAGCTGGATCTTATCTTTCACCTTTGCTCTGATACACAGACAGAAAGAGAGATGCAAAACATCAGTACAGATAAGACACACATAGATGACGGGGACCACGTGAGAAGGCAGGCAGGAGTTACCTAGAGTTAGACAGATACAAAAAGTAACATTAGACTGATTTATAATTTTAATGTGACGATATTTAATAATGCAAGGTTGCATGGACAGCAAAGGTAGTCCTGCAGTAAAATGGTCAAATCACATGCAAATGTCATTTACCTTGACTGAGTGATCAGCTAATTACTGTGCAGTTCACTTGTTGTCACAACAATAGATGAAAAAAAAATTGTGATACCTTCAAAAGTTGTGAAATCTAGTGTTATAAACCAAGACATCAATCTATCAAACTGGACATCCTGAATTCTTAATGATCATTTTTATTTTATATATTTCATACTTATGTTTTTAACTAACCAGCTAACTAACTAACTAATCTCTAATTACTTATTCCTACATAATTTACAATATGGTGTTGTTCACTGAACTCCCACTAGTTATTTTTCTTAAGTTTTTAATTACAATTTTTGCTCTATTAGGGCCGATATGCCACTTTAGAGTTAAGATCCATCTGCTTCATGGGCTTCTGTTTCTTCTGTTACTCTGTTTATTAAGTGGAAGCCTGTGATTGGCTCCACTGCTCAACACTATGTGTGAGAGATACTACCACAGTGAAGTTGGCCTATAATAGACTCTGACACATCATATCCCACATGGGACCAATAGCGACAGGCTTGGTTAAACAGATTTTTTACTACAGTGGCTTCACATACAGTTTCCTCTTTGTTCAATGTGTTGCCACAGCTTGGACTGTAAGAAAACAGTGACCAACAAACCATCTGTAAACTGCCAGTGAACTTTGTACTAGTAATATCAGGTGAAAATGAATGAGGTTTGCTCATATGTATTAAGGTACATCAGTTAGTGACAGCCAGCTTCATGGCAAACATATTCTTGTATTTATTATATCTTAATTTAAGATAAAGAAATTGTCCTTCACCAACACGTGTATTTGTAATGAAGATAAAATATGAAACATGAAGCTTATCTGCTAAAATGAATTAACTGTTGGATAGATTTAAACATCAACCAAACATTTACAAAAATATAATAATGAGGAAGCCTAATTATATGCATTGCTTGACCTTTCATCTCTGCCTGTGGACACTCTGCACACAGGGTACTGTGCAGAGACAGAGGTTACATAATAAGCTTACAGTCTCTATTCCTGGATAGTATTAGAACAAAAGGCTGCAGTGTGATGACACCTAGGGGCAGGAGAGGGAGGTAACCCTAATAAAAAAATGGTATTAAGTTTTAACTTTCAGAGATTTGGAGCAAAACCACTCTGTTTGTACTTGAATCAAATTATGAACAGATTGAATGCCTGAGCAACCGTTAGCTGAATTCACTTTTTTCAATTGAACTTCCTGGATTGTAGTTTATATCTCACTAGCATTTTTGCAATATGCCACCAGCCACACAGCCCCCAGTACCCAGTACAGGGGTGTAAGAGTTAGACTAATGGAATGATTAAAAGCTAACTGTCCTCACCCTCCAAGGATGGCCAGGAAGGGCCTCTGAGGTTTCTCCAGAGCCATAGCAAAGTAGTCCAGCTCCTTCTTCATCAGGAAACCCGCAGCCTTCTGAGGCAAATTCACTCCCACCATGGAGCTTGGAGAGAGGAAAAGGAGCAGTGAATAGAGGCAACAAGCTGGGGGGAGGATGAAGGAGGGCGATGTCAAGATTTTTGTTGTATTAATGTCATCCCCACGACATCTGCAGGGTTCACCCAATTAAATTTACAATATCTTTAACTGTTTTACTGTCCTCTAGTAAGCAACCTTAGGATTGTGCATATTTCGAGTATCACTGCTAATGACCTCCGTGACTCAATGACCTCCGCTGCTCACCTGTGGGCTCTGTGAGCCGTGCCAAAGGCATCGTTGACATAAATATCACCCAGTTTGGACAGAGACGCCCTGAAGGAGTCAATCTCAGCCTGCGAGGCTTTGGTCTGAGGGAAGAGAAAGACAAGATGGGAGATGAGAGTTAGAGGTGATGAAGTAACCACCAGTAGGGATAAGTGTTGCTTAAAGTTTGCTCAATACTTGGTTTTTGATATAAATTTTTTACATAAAAATTTACAAAAATATTTAAATAAAATAAATTAAAAAAAACAGCCACACGAGGACATTTACATTTTCCACAAAAGTAAACAGTAAAATAGTTTTTTTCATTTTCTGTCAGTGTGAATGGGTTGTCATTTCATGTCACCTTCACATCAGAGTTGGCAGAGGCTGATGTGAAGAGAAAAAAAAAGAGTTAACCCTGTGGATAAGCACTTTTAACAAGCTGACTTAACGCAACGCAACTTCATGTTGATGAGATACTGTTGAAAATGCATCTGAAATGTTATATAAGTAGGGGGTGTGGCCTAAGTGGTGGGTGTGGCGCGAGTGGCCATAGGCTGCAGCTGGATATTACTGGAGTCAAGATGTGAATGAGACTGGGGTGAACAACTTGTATTGTTACTTATGAAGGCGCTGTTACTGTAACTTAACTAAACAACAATGATAGTTACCGCTACAAGATCAACTTCAGCTTTTACTATATAACATTACCTGCTAACATTTTAGCACGGCTGCTCTCCTCAGTAGATTCTTCACAAGGTTGAAGGAGGCTCTGCCAACCGGCCATTGATACAGTCTAACATGGAGCAACTTTTTGTTGACAAATTTATTCCATGCACGTATTCCAGACACCTGACCATTACACTAACAGGGTCTGCAAAGACATATTCAAAAATATATAAAGTATTTTAATATGGATTGGTCCCCCTTCTTTAGCTATAACAGGTTCCACACTTCTTGGAAGACTTTCCTCAAGATTCTGAAGTGTTTCTATGGGAATTTGTGCCCATTCATTTTGTAGAGCATTCATTAGGTCAGGCAATGATGTTGGATGAGAAGGCCTGGCTCGTAATCTCTGCTCCAGTTTATCCAAAAGTTGCTTGAGCCAGCAGCTCAGTATCATGGACTGTATATAAAAATAGATGCAGTCTTCCAGTTAGAAAACTGAAGCATAGAAAGTAGGATGATAGTGGCAGTTAGCCACCAGGGGGCGACTCCTCTGGTTGCAAAGCAAACTCCATTTGAATGAGAAAATTAGCCTACTTCTCACTTGATTTGTAATGAGGGAACACATTTTCATGAGGAGTTAATGTCTCAATCACTAGTTTCAGTTCTTTTTTTTTTTTTTTATTTAATTTTGTAAATAAGGTTCCTATTTAGAGAAAAATAGATAAAGCAAGGCACATGTACAGTAAGTGGACGATAGTGTGATTGACAGCTGGTAGCATCCAATAGGTAAGTGGTTAAAGGTGACATCTGTGAATTTACAGTTACAAAAATGGGAGTCTGTGTTGGAACGAGAGGATGACACACATTTTTATATACAGTCTGTGCTCAGTATTCAGTGACTGCTGTATTGTGGTTCAGATTTCTGTTGCACTTTAGCAGGCAAAGGTCATGACTGTGAAAATGAAGGGCAGAAAAAGGTTGAGAGAGCTCTACAGTGTCAGGTCACTGCTTGGGGCATTTCCCGTTTAAGTCCACTTGACAAATCATACTCTATTGCAAATCTAAAAAACAACATTAGAGTATAAACATATGGAGCTGGATCACTACTGTGATTTGTCTGCTTCATTCACAAAAAGTCTGATAACTAGAAACATTATTTAATTTTTGGGCTGGGTGAAAAATAGTTTTATAATGAAATCAGTGTGATACAGTGCTGCAGTACAGTAGAAACCAGACCACGCAGGCCGCATACCAACTCAGGACAGGAAAAGCAACACATTCAGCCTGACAACCCTCTGACCTTCAGGATAAATGTCAGCAGGCCATGGCTGCTGATCCACAGATGAACAGGATCGGGATTTATACAAAGTCAAGAAACGTTTTTATCTGGAGAATCTGCTAATCATGAATAAGAATCTTAAAAGGTCCCTTCCTCTTCGCCTCAAGGTGTCATAAAAGCAAAGACAGTGCTGTGCACTGGCTTCTGACAGACTGTGGAAGACTCAACCTTCAAATTCAAGAAAGGACTAACAACACAGGACGGGTTGAACCTTTAATATATTGCAGTGCTCCTGACCATGACATCATAACATAGTGACTCAGCTCTCTCACAGAGACACTGCAGCTGGAATGACTCTGCATTTTACCCTAGGTGATCCAGCTGTGAGAGCGTTTTTCTCTGCTCCTGCTGTTTGTTTGACCCAAACAGAACCTCAGACCGAGTACTGAATCCTCCCTGGATGACATTAACTCCAATGAGCTTTTCGTTTGGGCAATATGTAATATTAAATTATTTTCATCTTCATAAAGAGAGATTTTTGATAGACAATAATGCTGAAATGTGAAATAACACAGACCGGCAGCTTTGTTGCAACTTATTTCTTCAGTGTTCCACTAGTTTTGTTCCTAAATGTGCAAAGAGGGAGTTTTTTTCATGCAACTCTATGCAAAAAAAAATAATTAAAAAAGAAAAGTTGTTGCTTACTAGTGACATATTCCAGGATCTGTTTACTTCCCCTGAATATTTGGTCATTATTATATAGACAAAATAATATTATAAAGACAAAACAATTAACAAGACTGTTCTGAGTGTCAAGCATGCCATGAACGGGCAAACTGCTGGAGGCTCACCTTGTTTCCAGAGGCATCCTTGCCTTTTCCTTCTTCAGCAACATGGAAACGGAGATTCTCCAGCAAGATAACAGACCCCGCAGCTGGGTCAGCGCAGGCTGCCTCCACATCTGCCCCCACACAGTCCTTCAGGAAGGTGACATCCCTGCGGAGCCACAGAGCACCAGTGTAACTTTTTGTTTTTTATATTTTTTAAGTTCTTAACAGACCAATCCTTTCTTATTTTGAGTACTAACAATAATTAAAATTAAAATAATAATAAATACACATTTTTTCATTATTTGCTCTAAATTCATTACCTTTGCTAAGTTATGTTTTTCTAAGTCTCTGTGCCATTTGTCTCTAGCAGAATAACACAAGAACTACAGAAATGATTTTCTTGAAACTGTTGACATATAAGGAACAATTAATTTATTATTTATTTCAGTCCATACACTCACTTCCCCAGCAGGGTCTTGAGCTCAGCAGCGACAGGCTCCAGGGAGTATTTCTCAGGCACAAAGTTTCCATCAGGACGACCCAGGTGGCTCATCAGCACAACCGATTTGGCCCCATGGTCCAGGCAGTGTTTGATGCTGGGAAGGGCCGCCTTGATCCTGGTAAACAACAAGCAATATCTTTTAGCCAAGTCATCTTTCAAACTTACTTTTATCACTTTATTTGAGGACACCATATGCTCTGTTCTCAATGTACTGTAAATCTACTACATTCAAGAGAGATGTCGATTTCATATGTTTACCTGTAAAAGGCTTTCCTATGAAACTCAGGAACTTTGTTGATTTACACCAAAAGAACAGAAAGAGTGCTGTAGAAATGAAAGGCACTTTACCTCTGGTTGTTTGTGATATGTTTGTCCTTCATGGGAACGTTGAAGTCAACCCTGAAACAGAGCACAGAGCATTAACAGAAAGAAAAAGGACGGAAAAGGGGCTTGTAATCTGTTGCTTTTCAACTCTGAATAAAATATGATGCACTGACACCAGTGCAGTGAAAAACCTTTTCGGCTGATAAAGTTCCTTCTGTTTTTGCTTTGACTTATGCTGCCTCTAAGACTGGTGGACATTAGTGACTAATTCCACCTGAAGAATCTCTACTTACCAGTGCTCTCTGACTGACTAAATTTGTGATGGCAACAGTTTTTTTGTCATATTTTTTTTTTGAAAGTGGATACAAAGCTGTCAAGCAGGAACTGATTTGGGTAGTACTCGTTAAAATTCTAACCCCAGAAGAAGGAGTGGTCAAGTTAAGTCTCGACTCATTTTCCATAGGGTTGGTAAAACAGGTATTTCTTAATATAAAGCCAGACATCAACAATGAACAGCCCTAATCTTCAGCTACCAGACAGTCAATACATGTTCAGAGTTCCATTAGAGGGAAGCCTCACTGTATATCCGCTTTCAGGAGCAGTGTTACTTATCCACCGTTGCTCTGCCCACAGAGCTGGCTGTACATTCACACTTCAAGGAGAATATGCTGTATTGTAAAGGTTTCGGCATTACTATGTACAGTGCCTTGAGATAATGGATGTTGTGATTTGGCGCTGTACAAATAAAACTGAACTGAATTGAACATGCTGCTGCGTCGCTCACACTCTAGTCAGTTACATAACCACTGCCTACTCCCTCTCTGTCTGAGGGCCGATACACTTAGACTCATGAGACTCAGCCTGCACACACACTGAATACCTAACACACAGTCTGAACTCACAACTAGGTAGGGATGAGCTGATATGATACTCAGTATCGGTCCAGTAGTGGTAAAAAAAAAAAAAAAAATCACTGGACTGGATATCAGACAGATAAAAATGTAAAACCTGATACAATCCAAAAAAATCTTATTAATTGAATGCTCGACTATGCCCACACTGTAAAATGTAAATAAAAATCAGCAATAGCATTTTGGCTGAGTCATGTTGTGCACTGCTTATTTCTGCTTTAGGAGAGAAGAATATTTGTTACACAGTTGGACAATGGTGTCTTTGAAATAGCTTAAAATGGCACAAACGTGTTGTTAACACCTTCATGGTTTGAAAGGTCTAAAATAACTATATCAGACTGATATCGGTATCGGCAGATACCTGAGTTTTAGATATCAGTATTGGTATCGGACACAAGTAATTCTGACAAGCATCTCGACGTTTTTGAACTCCACAAGAGATTTCTGTCTGGCACTGCCAAGTCTCTACAGCAACAAACTGCCATCCCTCTTTTCAATGAGGGAAGGCAGCTCCCACAAAGCCTCCCCTGCACTATGACTAGAGCTGAAGTTTATAAAACTCATACAGCCTGCAAGCTATGACAGGCCCTGGGTGCAGGGCAGCACACTGTTACTTTACAATGAGTCTAATTCAAATTCTTCATATTATAACACTGAGCAGGGGGCTGCTGCTGCTGCTTCTTCCACTGAACCTTGTCCTATGCTGCCTGTTGTTGCACCACCACCAGGCAGAATGAATCAAAATGGCTCCTCTGACATTTCCACACAGATGTCAGTTTCAAATGCAATTCTGTTGCCAAAGGCCTTAACAATTTGTAGAAAACAAAGAATGTAGATGGCAGAACAATACCTTAAAATAAAAATAACAGTGCTGCCTTTATTGTAAGTTTAATTGAGTCATTTAGTTATTAAAACCAGGCAGTACAACAACATCTGTAGAGAATCAGAGGATCACAACCTCTATGAACTTTTCTGGTTTTGGCCACAATTTTATAATTAGGGATTTCCTACTTTTCTCAAAATATCAATGCTGAGTAATTGAGTTGGAAATTTTAATTGCTGCTCAGATCATGCGATGCCATCATAAAGTGCCCCGATACAGAAATGCAGGGTGATATTTGCTTAGAAAAGGCTAGGTTCAAATTTCCATGCCGGAATCCTAATGAGTAAATTTGACTCAGGATTCACAAGTAAATTCTACTAGCAAAAAAGAATGGTTCCCTTTTTTTTACCAGTAAATTTTAATCTTAAATCCTTAGCATTTTTTATACCTAATTTATCTTTGCATTCCATTGACAATTCTCATCTAAAAGCATTTCTTTTTATGTTTCATATGGATTTTCTTCCATTATATTTTGGAGTTAAGCAAGTAATACTAAGATTTAAAGTAGTTTTAATAACAGTGCTCTAGAATACACTTGTTCATTTGGAGCAACTGTCATTACTGAATGCCACTGACTGATCATATCTTTGACACTTTAAAACATCATCTTTTTTGGAAGAAAACATCTTTAGATTGTCATTTCAGTTTGTGACAAATGTATTAGGTGTTACTGCACCATAAAGATAGGCTTGTTGCACTGATGTTGGTTAAACATAATGAGCACACTTACTGTAACGATGGAAACTTAATACGGTGATAGTAGATTATGCAGTGATTTCCAAATTTGGGCCAGTGCAAGGGAAGGTAAGACAGTGTGGCTGACCGTGGGGAATACTGTATAACTGAACGGAAGTGATTACTTTTTCAAGAAATATTTAATTTTATTCATTATTCCCTCTTCAACCCTTGTGAACAAATGATATGGAATCGTTTCGGGTGACATGCCCACTGGTCAAACGTCGACGGTTTGACTGCACCGACGTTATAGTCGCATCCATGCAGCATCACCTCGCAGGCACGTAACATGGATGGAAAACGTGACAACCAACTGCTTCACTTCCTGTCCTCTGCTGGCTGCGCTGAAGTGACTCTCACAAATAGCGTTGGCATCACTGTTGAATCTTCACATCATAAGTCAGGCAAAACTGAAACAGCTCACTGCGTCAGGCATGATAGCTATGGGCTGCAGAATGTCAGTTAGCTAACGTCAAATACTCTCCCTATCGAATCGATTAGCCGCACTTGATTGCAACACAAGCTAGCAGATTATAGCACAAAAACCGCTCACCTCATGATGACGCGCTTCCCCTTCACGTCCACCTTGTCCAGGGTAAGTTTGTTGGACAGAGACATGGTGCTTGTTGGGCTGGTTCGTTCCTGCACCTTGTTAACTGGGTTCCTTCGCCTGCCTGCGACTGGCTGTTCGTGAGACACCGAGTGACAGCGATGACCTTAGCGCGGCGCGGAGGGACACTGGCGGGGCGGGGCCGAACGCTCCGCCCCGTACGCGATTGGTTACAGCGAGAGGACAATCCTGCATCTGGTTGGATACGGTTGTTGCCTGTTCTTTAATGAAAGCAGCAGTTCCGCTTTTTCTAGTCAATGGCCTGTGATTTTTTTCCTGTCTGTGTAATTAACCCACGAATGACGTTTTCCAGTCAGAACATGACCATGGGAACATCATATTTATGTGGTTTGCCGGCATAAAATAAAACGAAACAAGAAAATGGAGTTATGAATGCCGAGTCCCCTCACCATGTGTCTTTCTTTTCTGTCCATGTGTCTTTCTTTTCTGTATTTCTCTCTGTGCCTCTATCTAAATACTGCATATGTGTGTGTTGTATTAATATTAGTAGCACTGGGAGGGAGCTGTGAAGACAAACGTTTGATTCAAGCTTACACTGTGAGGACATTTTGCCACAACTTTTAAGGGCTTTTCAGGGTTCTAGAGTTTTGGAAAGAGCACTGGGAAAAGATAATTTCTGTTAGTGCCCTCACTAAGAATGCTGTACATTCATGTATAGATTTGTCCTTCGATCCCTATATTCTTACCAGAAGTGTAAGAACATCTACAAAAAATGTCTTATTCCCTTTGCAATATCACTGAACAAGATCAAATCGCCATTACACTGCACGATTTAATCTGTTGCTTTTCATTTTAACGTTTAAAAAAAATGAAATGTCTTGAAGTCTTAAGTTTGAACATGTCTTGAGAGTGTTGAATGTGTAGTATTTATTGTTGCAGCTGTGCCAAAGAGGAATTTCTGTCTGATTTAGACAGACAGAAAGTTTATCTATCGGTCAGCATTTCCATCTAAATGTATGAGCATGCGCCTCTCTGTCTGCCAAAGTGTAGTGAAAAAAACAAACAAAAAAAACTATATAGAGATGTATGTATGCCTGATTAAATGTCGACAACCACAAAACATTATGGCATAATATAACCAATGTGGGCAAAAGTCACACCATTGACAATTCAGTATAATCACACTTAATTTATTTGGACAAAGAAACATGTTGGAATAAGTATTCAGTGTCTGAACACAGATTATTATTCATCTGTACAACAAGGTTTATCTGGTGAGACACAAGTCTGTCATGGTTCTTTATTCCTCAGGCTCTCTCCATTCTTTAGGCATGATCCTTCCTACTGGTGACAGATTCCATGTGATGCCAGTCTGTGTCAGCACCTGCATAAAAATGTAGGAGACATAATCCCAAATCTTTTTTCCTTTAAAAACCTTCATCTGATTGCTGAGGGAAGACAGGCTCCCTCGTAAACTTGTTCGTAGAAGTTTATAATATATAAATCCAAGCACTTCATTTAAAATACATATCTAACAAATACCTTCCTTATTTAAAATACCTTTATCCTTATACATTAGTACATTATTGTAGCACTTATCAAACAATCTTTTCATACTGTGAGCAAATACAGTACATGTACAGTGTATTATACCACTAAACTTACTCCCTCTAGTGGTTAACTTAACTGCTGACTATCAAGGATATATTAAAAGGTCAGGTGTGCAGATAATAAAAATAAAAATACATGCAACATTTATATCAAAACTCAGCTCACTTAACATCATTATTAAAAAGGTATTAGGGGGCTGCTTATTGTCAAAAGTTGAATGTGCAGCAGAATTTATTATTTTAATGTTGTTCTGATTACCTTGAACAATTTATTAAACTATTTTACTTAGCATACTTTACACAAGTGCCACACTATTTTGAGGATAGTATTTGGCATTGGAAAATCTGTTGCAAAAGGCAAAATCTACACAGCTATCAACACTCACACTTTCTCAAGTTTCTATTATTTTGTACCATCCAGTTGGGTTTTTTTATTTTCAAGGTAAACAAGAAAATGCTTCAGACGAATTTCCATTTACATGTAACATTTAGGTTGAACATTGCAATAAGTTTATTTATTTTTTTAATTAGTGTGCTCTTGTTTCTCTTTATACCACAGCTAGCTGCTTAGGATGTACCTTTATATGTACTTTCAAACAAGTACAATGTAAACTCATCTGACAGCACTACTTACATATGACCACACAGACACGCAGAAGACAGCTCCACCAATCAGCAGGCCATTGCCATACTTGGAGTGGAAGTCTTGACGTACAGAGGATCCATACCTCACCTGTCTCATTGCCTGACCTGGGTGACAGCAATGGAAAAAAGACTATGTACACCAATGCATACACGATGCTGAAAATAATGAAAATAGATACAAAGCTGACAGAACACAGTGGAAGAACAATGACAGTATAATACCTAAAAACAACCTAAATTAAACTTGTAACATAAACAAAAATAAATTCTTTTAGATTTTTTCCCTAACAAAACAACTGGTAATTTGTAGATAAATGGGCTGTAAAATAATCATTAGACAACAATTGTTATGTCATATTCCAGCGTATTCAGTACATCCTCTTACTACAGTTTTTGAAACACATGTTAAAATCTTTGACTAATAACTGCAGTAATACATCGTGGAAAACAACCCCAGAGATATTACACACAATTGTTGAAAGCAAAAACAATTCATCATCAATAAATTAGTCAACTGATTAAAATGTGTGCGAGTGTGATCATCCCTCAACTATGTAAATCATCGAGACAATGACGCCACAAATTCACTGGTACTAACTCCTAGTATTGATGACAACAGACCATCTTCGCCTGCAAGACATACTGATGGATACATGACATCATATTACTCCCAGAGCAACCTGCTGTACAAACAGCAACGGCATTTTCGGGATTGCATTAAATATGACACATGAACCCGCCAGAATTATAGTGATTTTAACTGAGTTTATCCGAGTTTGATAACATACATTATTGTTATATAACTGAATGTCTGAGAAACCTTCAAGGAAAGACTAACGAATACTCAACAAGTAGTTTCACTAAGAGAAGACAAATAACCCATTTAATTACACACCAGAGCGAGATTGAAGGAGTATAACGATTTCAACAAGGAAATGCTAATGTTAGCTGGCAACGGAGTCTGTTAGCATGCCGCGGTCACCAACCAAATAAAGGCCGCCCAAACATATAGTAGACGTTATTTAAATCTACTGTCTGGCATAGACAAATAGACAAGACTCGCACGTGTGCTATAGACCAGTTTACTTACCGGTAACGTTGACTGCAGCCTTAGTAAACCTGAACATCTTGCTTCGCCTTGTGTCTTCCGTTACCCTTGAAGAACGGAGGTCCAATATGGCCGCCGCACGTACACACACAGCGGATATGCCGATATGAGCATGCGCAGAAGAAAACTTCCCGTGCGTGCACAATGTAAAGCAAAGTACGGCCAAAGTATTACTTACAGTTGTATTACGATTAATTTGATACAAATACAAAGACATCAAAATAGTAGACAGTCTGGGCGTTTGACTATGAGATAAAAGGATCATAGCTGTTTTAATCGAATACGTGTCAGGATGGCCGAGTGGTCTAAGGCGCCAGACTCAAGGATAAACTCCTTCCACTTGAAAGGGAATTCTGGTCTCCGAATGGAGGCGTGGGTTCGAATCCCACTTCTGACACAGCTTACTTTTCCCGCAAAACCAGAGTCACTGAAATAACTCATCAGTACTTTTACAAATACTAACTCAGTGGTTAACAAACTCAATTGTTTCAAGTGGTTACTCCAATCAAATATTAATGAAATATGAGTAAAAGTTTATGACTGTATTTAATTCTCACATTTAAATCTTTTTTTTCCAATCAAATAAAAATCTTAATGCACATTCACTTTTGAAGAAATCAGAGCTTTCAGGTGTCATTGCCATTAATTTATTCTGCCTTTACCTGTGCAGTGCTTACCCTTTTCGGGCAGGATTTTACTTTTAAAGGTGCAGTGTGTGAAATTCAGCAACATTACTTGTTCTGACAAGTGATATTGTATTTAAATATACAATATTAGTGCTACCTTTAGATTTTAATGTAAGATATCTTTGTAAAAAAAATACATTCAAAACTTATTTTAGTCAAAATGCCAAATCAAAAATATTTTGTATACTTTTGTTTTTAAACAAAATGCAACATTTTGAATCTTTTGACAGTCTTTTTTAAACATGTACATCATTTTTTATGTCAGGCACAACATAACTTTATAAAAATGACGAAAAGATAATGAAAGAACTGGACACTTCCTTCTTTGATGTTTTTCTTTATTAAATCACAATACCAGGATTATATCAGTATACCACTATTGTTATATTTAGTTAAAGTATTTGAGTTTATAATGAAAAGGTCCCCTCATTTAATCCATTTGAATGTAAAGAGGTAAATCTTTCCTGGTTTTACAGTGATCAGTTATTGTTGTTTCCAGATATAAGAATGCACATTTGTCCTTCAGCAATTTCCTTGCAAATAAAGTATCTGCAGGAATAATTTTTTTTTTCTTTCAAAGCCTGAAAACATATGATTAGCAATCACTGCTTATGTCTTGGTTACTGACAGCCAGTGAAGGTAAATGAGGGCGACTGTCTTAGAATTCAGACATTTTAGTGTATTTGTTTTCTGACAAATTCATCTCACATTATATTCTTCAATCTACAGTTTAACAAGAGTTTACTTTTTACTTCCCAAACAATAAACTGGCAAATATGTTTACTTAATTATAACTGAAATTATTATCTCACATATGAAAACTGATTTCAGTTTCCACACAAACAGAACTGCATACAACAACCTGGATTGTCAAAGTAAAAATTACAAATCAGCACTAAGATTCAGATAATTTAAACCCTGGTAAAATGTGCAGGACATTTCACATCAGCAGATAGAAACAGATACTGGAATTTTACAGTCAAGTGAATATGCCGCATGTAGGTGGTACTTATATAATGATCTCTATGACATTTCAAAATATTAACTGCAGTTCATCAGCATGTGGATTTCAGACACGTGTCAATCAAAATGTTGTATACCAGGGCAAGCAATGTCAACTGCTGTCCTAGAACTTTCCAAACACACCTGGATTTTATGCAAATTATATTCGTTTAAAAAAGCATTTTTAGGAAAGGTGTAGCCTCTGGTCATACTGAATGAAAGGAGTCTGAATTTATTTTTGGATAATTTGTGTTTATATGTGATTACTACTGCCCCAGTAGGTTTTCTACAAATGAAGTAATTACAAGCTAAGAAACATCTCAGTCAAAGTAGAAAATAACACAACATCAAATAGAAGAAAATTATAAACCTGAAGATGAAAAACACTTTTCTTAAGTCTCCCATTGGGCCCAAATGTTTTATTTTTCTTCATTTTGATTGAAACTAAGTCATGAGATAATGTTAAAGCAAGCTGTTGTGTACAGTGGATTATATCAGTGTTGCAGATTATGAAACTAATTTCGAGGACTGCTTTTCAGGTGAACAAAAATTGCATATTTTTTCTTTAGACTATTAACCAGCTACAACCTGCAGACAATGTAACATCAGCAGCTTCTGTAAATGTTAGAAATGGTCTCAAGAGTTCTTAGAATACATAATTATGTGTATAGTAACTTATCTGAACTCTGATAGCACTGCACCTTCTCTACATTATAGAATGCAATCAAACCTTTAGATAACATGGATAACAACGGACTAGGGCTGCAATCAACAATTATTTTCATACAAGTGGTTAATATATCAATTATTTTCTCAATCGAGTACTCGTTTGGACTGTAAAATGTCAGACAATGTTGATCAGTGTTTACCAACCCTGGAAATGATGTTGTCGAATTACTTGTTTTTTTCCACAAAACAAAATTATTCAGTCTCAATGATTTCTTTGTTATATGGAGCAAAGAAACCAGAAAATATAGACATTTACTGTAAGTGGCCGAAAAACCAGAAAGCTTATTTTAATTATTGAAAAAGCACTCAATCTGATTAATCTATTATCAGAATAGCTGACAATTGATTTAGTAATCGATTAATCAAATAATTGTTGCAGCCCTAAAATGGACATGAAGAACATCAGAATTTGTAGTGATCCCAAAAAACTTGAATATACCGTGTATATATCTCTGAGTGGCCCCAACAGGAAGCAATCAGGATCAAAGTACACACATTAAGGCATCTTTAATTCTTCCATCTTGGTTGGACTTTTTTTTGAATTCTTTAGTCCACCTTTTTGTCTTTTCCTTCTTCATCGTCTGTGTACTCTGTGGGCTCCTCTCCTGGTTTCAGAAGCTTACCGACGTAGTCATACTTAACTGTAATGGTGAAAAATAAGAAATTAAACAAATCAGTTTTGGCTGGGAACATTGAATTCTGGCACAGCAATTCAAGGGGCAATATGTCCAGTGGAAACTATCAATGTCTTTTTCTAGTTCTCACTTCTCTGGAATTTACTCAACTAAAATTTGTTTTTACCAAATCACATGTAGTTAAACATTTAAATACCCCCCCCCCCAAAAAAAAAAAAAAAAAAAAACAAGATTATTCACAATGTTCTAAGAAAAGCTAATTTGTTACAACTTTAAGTGACCACTTTCACCATAGACAAATCACTACTTACAATGATTTGGAATTCAATTTGAAGTCCAAGTAATATTGTAATGATAATCATTATAATAAGGGTATTTGTAGGCAAATACAGTTATAGCTCTACATACGGGTGAACTGAGCTTCCCACTCAGAGAGGCTCTCCTGCTGCATGCCATTCAGGTCTGACAGGTCATCGTGTTCATCCTTCAGGGCGTCTTTCTCCAGGCAGAATGTAGCCAGACCTCTGGATGCATCTCTGCCTGCAAACACTCCATAGGGTCCCTCTGTAAGACAGATGAGACACGGCTTACATCGGTTTGGACTGCAAAAAAAAAAACAAAACAAAAAAAAAACACCACAGTGCAAAGCTTCCTCTGAGAGTTTTTAAAAGACAGTATGCTACTTCTGATCAAAACAGATGGACTGAGATCTGCAGACAGGGCTGCTAGGAAGGTTAGATGGAATGACACACACAGGTGGTTTCACTGTTTTCACGGTTACAGTGAAAAATATGAATGATCCTTCGTTTTCCTGGTGACAAGACTGACCACATTTAGATGACATGTATTAGAAAAAGAATAATAAAATATTTTAATCATGCAGCAGGCAATTAGGACGACATCATGGGATGTGATTTCTTTTTTAGTTTTAAATTATTCAATTGAAGGTTCTTGTGCCTCAGCATTTAAAATATTTATTTATATCATAAAATATTTTGTATTTATATCATATGTAAAACTTATGTAATGCTATTAACATTCAATACTTTCTCACAATAACCACCCTAAAAGTAAATAAACAAACAGCTCACAGCTTTTTTACATACAGTAAACCTGCAGTTTGTAGTCAAATATAGTAAACCTGCTAAACACCCAAAAGCAAAACAGCACAATTTCAGTGGGAATATAGTCAGTGCGCTGAAAACACAAAAGTCAGATATCATGCTGGTCAGAGGTTATACACAACAAAGGTTACGGTCAGAGATAAGATTAAAACTGAGAGGTGTAACTTTGAGTCTCTTTTCAGCGAATAGAAATGTGAAGCATGATGTGGAAGATCTTTATTTCACAGAACTGATGAAAGGGGAATAATTCGGACACATCCATTATACTTTAATCTCACTACTGCAAACAATGACACGTGCAACAATAAACAAATGCAAAAGAGTGCAACTTTTCACACCCCTTTGTATTTCAGAATGAATCTGTTAATCTGGTGTTTTCAGCCCCATACAAGTCTAACACTTGGTAAACAATAAATAAATATCTGCACACACACACACACACCAATTGGGGTTATATTTAAGTTTGTGAAGTCATGGGTGATAATTTATTATTCTTTTACTGTAGAGTCGACTGGGGACAAGACAACACGTTTCATCACAATAACAGCAAACCCAGTTTGCACAATTTTATTTCTATTTATCTATTCTGTTTCCTTTCTCATTGGTCATTAGGTTTGTTTTTTTTTTAAACAAAAAAAGACGTCTTCTGTTTGTCTCTTGCAAATGTGTACAATTGCTCTATGTGCCTTAAATTGCCCCTCGAGGACAAACAAATTTCTTGGAATTTGAGTTTAAAAAATGTGAAAATGTGACTTTGCAAAGTCAGGGTCAAGATAAAATACTGAATTTAGAAAAGATACTGCCTTGCTTACAAACATACAGGGGGCATTTATCTTAAGATTCTTATCATTGTAAGGCTTAGTTCTGAAATTTGTTTCACTTTTAATGTGATCTGTTTTAAATACTTTTCATGCCCAGAGAGCAAAAAAAATGTGCGATGCAATGGGAGTCTTGAAAACGTTGAAATAGCAGGCCTGCAGAGGTCAGTCTGTTCTGACCTTTGGAAAGCTAATGGCTCAGTGTTTACCAGTAAACTAGTGTTTTTAGTGTTCAACTGTAGGCTAAACTGCAAATAATACATCCCACCCCTCCAAATCTGCTCTCTCATCAAAGCTCAACCCTTAAAACACACACACAGAACACACACTGCCTGAAGCGTAGTGGAGAGCAGACTCCTGGGAGATCAACATCATTCAGAAAGAAAAAAAACAAATTGCCGTGTTAGTCCAAATAAACATGGACCTTTAAAATACATGCAGTAATGCGAGTGTGACTGAAGTTGTACTAAGTCATGTTTCTCAAAGTTGGACTAACACACTCAGATAATGTCAGTGCATCTACATGCATGTTAAAAGTCCAATTTTAGTTGGACAAGACAATAATTCGGTTTTCTTAATGTCATGTAAACCTGTTAGTCGGACTAACGTAACAGGATAAGGCATTTCATAGTCTGATTACTCCTGCATGTACTGCATATGCTTAGTCAGACTGGAGTCAGACTTGGCATTGTGCACATGCACCAAACTTTCCTCGCTGGTCTTTGACCCAGGAAAGTGCCTAAAACTAAAAAACTGAAATGGGACATATTGCCACCTAGTGTAGAGGAGGCCGACACACTTCATGCAATATATCAATTCCCTGGTCATAATTGTATAATGGGAGAGTAGTCCACTTATACAGTGTTGTCAAGTTAAGTCAAGCTGCAGTTACAGCCATGTGCATAGACATGTACAGACTGATAATCACTACATCACGTCAGTATCACCGCTATAAACAGTTCATATCATGAAAACTGGGGATAGGCAGTGAATGAGGAACAAAAGCTTCAAAATATTCACTAAAAAATAAAGTATATGTATCCTATGAAATATTTGTGTGGCCATCTCAACAACATTAAGACTCATCTCAGATAGGATTTTTATCTATCCCAATAGAGTTATATATTTTACAATTGTCACAAAACTATGGTGAAATGTAACTATTTTACAAGTATGGTTACATTTTCATATCGACCCACGCCATCTGTAACTTTTGTAAAAACCGGGCCATCTTCGTTAGTTCTTGTTTGCTACGTGTAACTCAGCTTCTTGCATAGACGATCTCTGTTTTCAAAGCTACAGCAGCGAGTCTGTTGTGAAACACGAGCTCAGATGCCAAACTGAAGGGGGCGTGGCGTTAGCTAACAGCTACAAAACTTAAACAAAATATCTTGGAATCATGGAATCATGGTAAATTATTTACCGGCGATTTTGCTTCCAGATTGTGAAACGACGCATAAACACGGTGGCGTTGCGTTGATAACCGGACGGAAATGACGAAACAGCTGCTAACGTCTCACCTGGCCCGTAAAACTTCTTCCCCCGAGTCACGTCGAACACTTTGCCGTTCACAGCCATGAGGATCCTGGGATTCTCCACTCCATCATAGGGCTTCAACTCTGCCAGCGTGAAATCTCTCTTTTTCAGTTTGGGGAGCGGTTTCTCCACCTCGCCGAAGTCCGGTGGTTTGTCCCCGCGGAAGATCTTGTACAGGAGGAACAGGCAGAGGCTGAGCAGGGTCAGATTAAGCGGGGAGGTGAAGATCTCCTGAAAAATGCCAACAGGAGTTACATCGCTTCCCTCTGCTTCAGCCATGTTAGCTCCTCTCTGGCTCTGTGCAGTGTGTGAGTGCGGGGTGGGGACGCGTGGATCTCACGCACCCCTGAGCCAATCGCTGCTGCAGCCTGAGGGACAACGGCTAACTCTCTGGACCAATCAGACTCCCCCAACTGCATGAGAAGCAAAATGGCATTAATTAATATTGTGTGATTTATGATATTAAACCCCACAATCAAATCTATATTAGTGAGACAAAGTAGCATTTTAAACCCTTCAAAAGTATATTCAGTGTGTTGGAATAACCCTTTAAAACTACATCTTGTAAAAAGCTATACTTAATTGGATGGAAAACCCATTTTGAACTACAGTAAGTAAGACAAAGTAGTATTTGAGTAGAATAAACCTCTTTGTCATTATAACTGGGTTTCCAGAAGTGCAGTCTTGGTATAGCAGGAACATAATAAATCAGAAACGATAAATCAGCCATTAGTTTGTGTGATTAGACCTACTGGCACACATGTAAGATGGATTTATTACACTTTACACCCAAAGCACACCCTAAAGCTGGGTTTCCACCAAGTGGAATCGTTCGGTTTGGTTTAGTAGGGCACATCTTTTTTTGTGTGTTTCCATTGGGAATAGTACTAATATAACCAGCCCCAACCATTCCATTTTTCAGCACCCTTCCCTTGGGGTACCAGAGTGAAATGGTACAGTTAGGTCCACCCATGCCTTCTGCCAAACACTCACTCACTCATTTTCTACCGCTTTATCCACTGAGGGTCGCGGAGGGCGCTGGTGCCCATCTCCAGCTAACATAGGGCAAGAGGCAGGGTACACCCTGGACAGGTCGCCAGTCTATCACAGGGCCACATAGAGACAGACAACCATTCACTCTCACATTCATACCTACTGGCAATTTAGAGCGTAGTTAGGCTAGTCCCCAAATCTGCATGTTTTTTGGACTGTGGGAGGAAGCCAGAGTACCCGGTGAGAACCCACGCACCACGGGGAGAACATGCAAACTCCTCGCAGAAGGCCCCTTGTTCCAACCGGGTTGTGAACCCGGGACCTCTTGCTGCAAAGGCAGGAGTGCTAACCTTCTGCCAAACAATATCATCAAAAATGTTCCAAAAGGCCTTTCCTCTTTTGGCAATCCTTTTCCCAAAAAATGCATTGCGTATGTTTATTGTTGCATTTGGTATGTAAAATGTTGATACCAATCAATAAAATGGCCTTTCATTAAATGGATTACACCAGCAGGAATGACCCTCATCACATTATTGAACTCTTTGCTTGTGATTGGAAATTATTTTAAATGGAGTCACTCGTAACTAAGTAACAAACCATTGGCATCAAAAAGATCACATATGAAAAAGTTTTGTTTAAAAATAGATTTTCATTTAAAAAAATTCATTAATGGAATCATTTAATAATGAATTCGTAGAAGAACATTACTGGGATTGCTGCTTGCACAGAACATGTTGTTTAGATCAATAAGGTTCTTTTCCGGAACCTGAAAGTATTTCCTTTTTAAGGTTGTGCTTTTTATATTTCTAAATTACTCATCCTACCTTCGGACTATAAATCTGGGTTTCGTAACTTCCGGTACATGTGTCATGCAATTCGTACACTTCCGTCTTTCAGAAACCGCCTCTCTCTTCCATCTGGTTCCCACCCAAACAAACAAAGCTCAGTTGGATACGCTCTCCTCTCATAAAACTGCTCTGCACTGCGGCAACCAGCAGGTCCCCGTCCGTCACCTGGACCCGTTTTCAGAGAATGAAGCTTCTCTAAGACCACGGACGATGTTGGCTGTTTGTGTCTGAATATTTTACCGAACTTACGACTTGCTTGTGTTTTCACAGTAACATTGCACAACAGTGTGGTGAGGTAAGGTTAGCTAGCTGCCACTGTCTGTGCCCGGACAGCAGCCGGCTGAGCGGATCTGGGCAGAGATGAGCGGTTTAAGACAGGCGTGGTAGCCGCGGATCACGACCTGACCCCCCGATAGATTACCTGATATTTGAAGACTACAAACTAACAGCAAGGTGAGTTTTCTCTGTTTTAGAAATCTTGTTGAAATGAGCTAGATTAGCCTTCATACCCAGATTTCCAGTCATGCTTTGCTCCTGTTTTGACCATGTCATGATGACACTAGCAAAGTTTTAAACCTATTTTGGACAGAAATCAGCTTTAGTGTAAATAACCTCCTCAGTAACTTCCAATATGGTTTCTACTCTACCAGATCAACCATGCCTGCATTACTCACGTTACCTAAAGTAATGCAAACCGCATTCAACAATGATTATATCACTGGAGCCATTTTAATTAATCTTCACAAAGCCTTTGATAGTGAATCATCAGTTTCTTTCAATGTGGTGATTCTTGTTTAGACCTTGTTTTGGTCTAATGGGTCCCAAGTGTTAAAATCTGGTCATTTTACATCTTCCCCATTTTTATTAGTCTTTTAGTATGCAAGTATTACGAGGCAAAATTTTGGGTCCTTTACTCTCCACAGTTGTTGATTTTCACATCTCTTATTCTTATTCCAATAAATTCTTCAGCACGGAAGTTTAAAGCCTCCCATCGGATATCAGAGTCCCACTTCTAAAAAGTATTGCTTAATATTGTTACATGTAGACCATGTAACAATATGACAGTTCTAATTGTGATGTCATAAATTCAAATTTCTCCTTTGATCTTCAATACTTGCCTGACTGTCGGAAATCTAATAATCTGAATGTAAACAAAACAGAACTTGTGCATTTCCATACACTGAAGACATCTTTTGCAAATCATATTCAACAAACAGCTAAACAAGATTAGACCATATATCACCCAGACTTACTCACATGCCATCATTTAGGTTTGTTAACTATTTCCTATACCCTTTCCCTCTTAAACAACTTAAATTCAATATGAATATTTTTTGTGTCTAGGTAACGGAAAATTACCATTATAACTTAATGATTTTACAGTCCCTAAATTGTCTTGCATGCTCTTTGTTTCATTCAACAGTCCGATAGTGAAGTAAATTAGCCTCTCCCACCACCACTGCTTGCTGTGGTCTCCAAACTCTGTTACTATGAGTGCAATTCGTGTGGATGCCAAAGTGGTGATGCTGGGAAAGGAGAGTGTGGGGAAGACCAGTTTGGTGGAGAGATACGTTCACAATCGCTTTTTGGTTGGTCCATATCAAAACGTGAGTGTCAGCTGCTCCTCTTTAATTTCCATGTCTGATTCCCTCCTTTCATGCTCTCTGTAGCCCCAGGAACATTGTGGAATTAATCTGAGACCATTACTCTGGATGCTGAATTTTGTCTTTAAATTTAAACATACGGTACATAAGAAAAACTACTTACACTGCAGGTTCTGTGTATGTACAATATACAATATCATTATATTCCTACTTCATCACATGTCTTCATTATTGCACATTTAGAATGTGGTCTGTGAAAGTACAAATTCACCCACAGTCTACAGACACTTAGTCTTTCCATCAAATCTTTACATCTGAAGCATTTCCTCTCTTGTTTTTTCCTCCCTACAGACTATTGGTGCTGCTTTTGTTGCCAAACCAATCCAGGTTGGAGAGAAAGTAGTTACCCTTGGAATATGGGTAAGTTATGATGCTACATCATATGATGTGTTGAACCTGAATCATGTCACATCGGCTCCTCTTTTAGAGCAGCACATAGTAAATTGTGCCTAGCAGATCTAGAGAGTAGTAATTACAGTAACACTCAAGCCAAGCATTTAAATCATATTTAGGGTTTATGTCAAATTTGTTTCTTTTTTCAATGTCTGATTGATTTCCTCCCTCATCTTAATTCAAACATTTAGATGGTCTTTCTTACTCTTCTTTCACACAGGACACAGCTGGATCAGAGCGCTATGAAGCTATGAGCAGAATCTATTACAGAGGAGCACGAGCGGCCATAGTCTGCTATGGTAAATCATCTTTGACCCTCCTCAGATTAGAGATTTCATGAACTCATGGTGATCAACAGTGGAACGTCAGGACGCTTTTCTAAATGACCAAGGCCACATGTTGTTTAGCTGGCATTCACCTTCATAAAATGTACTCATGGTATCTATGGAAACAGTTTCCTGATGGATTCTAGGTTCTTTTGTGTTAGAAAACTATGATATGGAAGACACTGTGAATGTCAACACAGTTTGTGTGTTATTTCTAAATATTACATGATAACAGTTCTACATCTTTGTCACATTTTCTGGATGGTTTTCATGACGCGTTTGGTCAAAGTTAGGGAATTTTGTCTTTTTAAAATAGCTGATGGCATTTCCTATAAGATTACTCACACTTCTGTCACATTTTATGTCCTCTTTTAGGTCAGCTACCTGTCTTACATTAAAACAAATAATGAGATGATACAGATATAATTTAGAAAAAGGATAATAAAGGAAAATTCGTTTAAATGGTGTTTTTTAATCCTTTTTTTTGGCATACTTGCACAACTTGACACATTTTCCTGTTACACAAGCTTCCTTTACGTATGTTTTTAAACTAGAGTATGTCTACAGATGTGAGCAGAAATGTTAGACTGGAGACTACACTTCATTAATACGGCACTCCTCCACTGTATGCAGGGTTGTCATGCTATGCTAAGGAGAAAGTAGAATGTTACATGTCAACACATATGTTCCTAAGCTGCTGGTGATGACTTATCATTTTAATTTTTGACATGCAGATCTGATCGACAGCAGCAGCTTTCAGCGAGCTCGGTTCTGGGTGAAAGAGCTGCAAAACTGTGAAGAGGTAAGAGAGATTTTGAGATTTGCTGATACTCCTTTTGACATTAATATTTACAGGACCACATCCTGATGTCATAATAATGTAGCTCAAATTCCTGAAGCACCAACGAAACATATAGTAGCATTAAAAGTGTAAAACTATATTTATTTGTTATGTTGGTTACAGTCACTGTTGTGAATTGGTTATGTTAGTTGGCAAAATTGATACCAAAACATTTTCTGTAAGTTTTTTTTATGTCCATAATTAATTTCCTGCAGACATTGTCTGTTTTGAGAGTTGAATTTGTGAACCATTACCATGTTCATTTCAGCCAGTAAAATAGCTGTTTTTGTGTTCCAGCACTGTAAGATCTATCTGTGCGGCACTAAGAGTGATCTGATCGAGGGAGATCGAAGCTTGCGCCAAATTGACTACCATGATGCTCAGGACTTTGCTGAAGGTAACGGAGTAACTAAGTTAGACACTGCAATAAACTAACCTTATTTACTGCTCATTTTACTGGCAGTCTTTTATACATGCTGTGTTTGAATGGGTGCTTGAAATCCTTGATAAATGCTTACTTTTTAGTGCTTGGTTTTTGGATAAAATGCTTATAAAAGTAACATTTTTTTCCACATCAAATAATTGACTGAATTGTTTTTTAGATGTTTTTTAGATGTAGGAATAAAATAAGTCTAAAAAAAAAACTACTGTACTTGGATCTCACTTGCATGTCTGACCATGACTTTTATCGTATATGATTTTGGTTGTTTCTCAGTCTTCATACTTTCTTTCTATTGTGATAAAAGAACAAAATAATAATTCGGCTTATGTATATTTGTATACTTTACCACAACTATAAGGTGCTGGAGCAGGTTGGGAATAGTCCTTGAAAATGCTTGGAAAGTGCTTGAATTTTGGAAAATGCGTATTAAACATGACATGACTGTAACTGCAGACAATACAGTTTACATGCTATGTGCTCATCTCCCTTATATAGGTGGTTGACTTGAAGGCCTGAGCATATCTATCATTGATGACTTCTAACTGTAATATTTCTGTGATTATACAGAGATCGGTGCACAGCATTTTGAGACTTCTAGTAAAACAGGAAAAAATGTTGGTGAGTCACAACTTGAGTCATTTATAGACCACATTTAACACTAGTGACTGGCAGCTGTCACAGCTATTGGGTCTGCAACTTTAGGAAATGGGTTCCCTGCAAATTGTAAAATTAAAACTCAGCATAGCAGATTTTTGAAACTTAATGTGGGTACATCCAGATTATTTTCATTACCCCCCCAAGCCGGCTAAATAAAGCTGTTGTGTATTATTTGTGTGTAGTATAGATTTACTGTGGAACTGGTTTTAGGTATATGAATGTATTGGTTATACAAACTGACTTTGTTCCTCTGCTTTTCAGATGAGTTATTCCATAAAGTTGCTGAAGATTACAACAACACAGCCTTCCAGTACATGACAGGTGAGTGTTTTCTGCCGATATGCTGATGAATTTTTCTTTTTTTTTTTTTTTGGAAATTCACTGGTGTTTGTTAAGCAGCTATTAAAAAGAAAAGTAAAAACTTGAGGTAGAACTCTTAATTCAGAGCTAGATTAAGAGTTCTACCTCAAGATCAGAGGTATGGCAATATTCTGCAACCTTGTTCTGTTCAACCTGCTAACACAGTCTGCTCCTGCACCTATAAAATATACAGATGGACATTTGCTGCAAATAAAAAGTAAAAACAATAAGCAGAGTATCAGAAAATGACTGGGTGGGCAGGTCTTTTCATCTAACCTCAGCCTGTCTCCTAACGCCGATGACAAAAATTCTGAATATGGGAAGTCAAACCAAATCTCTCCCTCCCTTTTATGCAGAAGAAACTGGAGTCGACCTGGGCCAGAAGAAAGACTCTTATTTTTACAGCTGTTGTCACAACAACTGATGCTAAAGCAACCTGAATGAAAACAAGTGGTCACCTTCCTTCAGCTGGAATCAAACCTGGGTGGGTGCTGGATATGTCTAAATGTGGTATCAAAATCAAAGGAGGAGGAATCAAACAGTTCTCGTAATACCTTGTTACATGTGTTTATTTCTTTTGTGCCAAAAAGAACAAAAGGTTATGAAGGAGGATTCACTACGGCTGCAGCTGCTACCGGCTCAAGAGAGATTTTAAAAACACTCACTTTTCACCCAGATATGTCCTGTGTTTAACCCCCACCTCACTGAAGCTCTGAGCTGTGACCTGCAGCAGTGAGGAAGTTAGGATGTTAACTGAAAAGAAGGATCCTATTGAACCCATATTGGCAGATTAGCTTGACTGATGCCGTTTATTGCTGATGTGAATTCAGTGAGTGCACTCCAGGGTGGTGAATGGTTTGTTTACAGCATTTAATTTTTGTTTACTTAAAACTGTAATTAAGCTTCTTGTGGAAACTCATCTGTCAAGCCTGCACATTTTCTTTGGCGCCTACATGAATGGATGAAAGATTAAACAAATAGACTGATGATCTCAGCCATACTTTGTTGAACTGAATGAGTATAACATTTGCAAGTCTGCAAATGTATGAGTGGATACTAGTTAACTTTATAAAATCTTTTATATGCACATTGCAAATCACAGGAACATGCATGCGTCCAAAATTAAGTCTCTTGAGCTGTAGCTCTCTTTGGTGTTCACTACTGCCACTGCTTTTGCAACATTACGGTCATAGATGCACTTAGAGAGCTGACAGGATGTGACCAGCGAGCCTTGCATTTTAGTTTCTCTATGGACAGATATGATACTGCAACTACAAATAAATCCCCGTGGCCCCAAAATCACGTAAAAGAGACATCTGTCAAAACTGTTGACAGATTCTTATAACTGCAAAGAAGCACAAACAAGTTGAAACATCATGAATGTTTCATATTTATCGTCTATGCCAATATGACAAACACTAACACTCAAGCAGAGGACAGTACATGAAACCCAAGAGCTTCATTTTTGACCATTGCTCTTTGTGTTATTTTCTTTGAAATGACCAGGCTCTACCTTGGAGCCCAGTGCACAGTTCTTATATAATACATCCAGGCTGACATCATGCTCAGCATCTGTTATCATTGGCATCATAAGCTAATCTCATCTAATGACATTTTGAAGGAAGTTTTTTATATTTCAATTCTAACTTGTGGATTTTGTTATTCAAAATAGATTGCCAGTGGAAATGTTACCATCAGTAAAGTTTCCCTCAGCTGCGATGAGAAACTGTTGATATAATCAGCACAAAAAAAACCTTCGAGTGAATGTTATACAAATCATCAGTTCTCAGAATAATATTAATACAGAATACAGTTACATTCAGATATAATATTAATTTATTGCCTATTTAAGTTGCTGCCAGTTGTAGAGGAAAACATGGACTCCACCTCAGTTTCTCTCATGGTGCTGCTTTGATGTGTTGTGTTGCTATTTCGAGCACAATATTTTTTATTGAAGAATGATAGTGCTGTTACAAATATGCTCTGTAAAATGAAAAGTTATTGAAACTGTTCAAGGCTCTTTTTATTAATTTGTCGTGGGGAAAATGGAAATTGATGTAACATTATAACATGTAAGGGTATTATGAATGTCATCATTAAATGCATTGTTAAAAAGCATTCAAACCTGCCAAAGCAATGCTTCCGTAAATGACAAAAGTTTAAAAAAAAAAAAAGTCCCCTTTGACTCAAATTTATAACTTTTAATATTAGGTTGATCACATGTATAATTTAAAACTAATTACATTAGACAACACGGAAAACACAGGAACTCAAGTACAAGGAAAGATGTATATCTGCAGTATAAAGTGTATACTGTAACTTGATTTCTCAGGAAGCTCATACAGAGTAGACCACCGTCTTTGAAAGGACTGCAATGCATCATGTCTCCAAAACAAATGGGGGGGACAAGAACATAACATGTTATTATTCACAATATAATAATATAATAACAATATAATAATAATATATAATAACAATATGACAATATTCACCTCTTGATTGACAGCAGTCATGGTGTTTCCTTACCTGTTGACTTTGACTCGGGTGTAGCTAGAACTGGAGTCCGAGAGTGATCGGACAACCTGCCACTGTCCACCATCACGATGTAAGACAACATAGTACAACCAAGTTAAAGTGACTTCAACAAAAAATCTGAGCTCAGAGAATTGCTTGTTTCTTTGAAACTTACTGTTGGCCTAACGGGAAAGAATGAGGCAGCACAAAGTGCTTATTTTGTAACATCTTATATATTTATATAGCAGTTAACAGGTCAATGGTTGAGATCTAACAGGTCATAATTACACTGGAATGAAACATTGCTTGTTGGGCAGCTGTAAAAAGGCTTTAGGAAGAAAACTTGGCTCTCACATGCCAAACCATTCCTTAAAAATAGCTCCAAAGAAATACACTCTAAGGCATTGGCAGATAACACACAAGACAATATTATATTAGAGCTTGTAGAGTTAAACACATGGTAAGAACACATACAGAAGTGCAAGCATCATGGCAGCAGTCCATCATTAGAAGAATCCAGAAGTCTAGATTTTAAATCTAGACTTCTGGATTTCAAGACTTTTCTTTCCCCTTCGATCGATCAAGAATGAGAAGAGGGGTAGCGCTGACATCACTTCTCCCCCTCATTTGTGCGTCAGAAGAGTAAATAAAACAGTAAACACCCTGCAGAGAACTATGCCCTTCCAGATCATCAGCAAACACAGGCCAAGCCTTTTTGTTTGGGGCCACCTATTGTTCCTCTGCTAGCTTCTAATAACCCTCCAGTCTATTTATCTTACAGGTTTACTGTCTCATTATGGAATAAATACTGCCTTTTCTGTCCCACTCTGACATGAAGACTAGTCTCAATCAAACAGTGATTTCTTGTCATTGAAAGAACGTCTTTTTTTGGCATGAAATGGTGTGGAGGATATTTTCCCCTCATACTGGCAACTCGAAGCATCAGTCCAAAATTACCACTATGATGTGCAACTACTACATTTCCATTGTTGGTTTGATTTTGAAGCACCATTTCATGGTCAAGGTGACCTGCTGACCTGGATGAAAGTTGATTCAGGTGGTTGTGGCAGATGATGTCACCAGCGGCATGCGTCCAATAAAACCCTAAACACAAACCCATCACTGAACCAAGTTCACTGACCACACAGACATATTTCAGTCCAGTATAGGATAAAGTGATATCTGAACTTTTTTTTTTTAAATACAATCACCATCAAACAACAAATGGATCAGTGACTTACCAGTGGGTTGCAACTCTGTTAATGACCATGTTCCAGGAGCTGCAGAGTTGAGCCCCACCCTCAAAGGAAGCTACTATGAAGTAATTTCCTGCAATAAACACACACTCACCAGCTACAGTACTTGTCTCCAACTACATGAAGCTTTTGCAGGTCACCTTGCTGACATACAGTACAGTAAATGAAATTGGGCTGGGTATCGCTACTGATTTCATTTCCCATTCAATTTGATATCAATTCATTTGGAGAGATTTCAGTGTCTATATCCATTTTGCTTGGTTATGAAAAAGATATTCATAGATGTTACAATTTTTACAAAATTTGGATTCTTCTATGACCACAAATTGCAACTCTACAGTACAGCGAAAGTTGACGATTCAAACTTGAAACTGTTCATGTTCAAAATATCCAGCCTAGAAGTGCATTAAAGTTTGAAATAATAACCAAGTTTTTCGGCAGATGATGCTATGAGCACACCTTGGCCTGCATCATGATGTTTTGTTATTTTTTTAGTAACAATGGAGGACACAAAATACTAAAAACTAAAATGTCCTGAGCTGAAATCAAGACACCAAAACATATGAGTGTTTCTGGTTCTACACCAAAAAATGACAAAGTAATGAACAAATCTGTGGACTTTGCCAGGACTTGCAGTCAATGTGAGACTATCGTGGTCAAGTATCACTAAAGTCTTGCAAGATTTTTGCAGAGAATACAGGAATGGGCATATGAATGAATCGTCAATTTAAGGATTTCATGAACCAATGTCAGAGGATTCAAATAAAGACAGATATGAATTGGACAATCTTGTTTTTTGAACCCAGCCCTAACATGAACCCTGAACTACCTCGCAGGAATACCAAACCAGCAGGTGAAATTGGTGAAAGTGTAGGAAAACAAGTGAAATATGTTAACAAAACATACTGTTCTGGGCTATGTTGTTTGTCAGAGCTCCCATATAAAGGTGCAGCCAGTTTGTGCAAAGTCACTATGCCAGCAAGTGAGAAACAAGGTCAGGAACACAGAGTGCTAATAGAGTGATTATTAGGACATTTAGTTTCACCCTTGTAATTCCTCCATTCATCCACTGCAACAGTGACACACTGGGCTACTCTTGTAGTGTTTTATTTGATTGCCATCAGTTTCCCCACTGTTATGCCTTTTCCTGAAAACATTTCCTGTGCCACCATAAATAATATATTTCAACGGTTTGTTAATCCTCCTCCTCTTGGTCGTCCTCTTCCTCTTCTACCTCATCCTCCTCCTCCTCGTCCTCGTCTTCCTCCTCATCATCTTTGATCTCCAGATATTCCAACCCGACCTCTTCCATCTCTGCCTCTCCATCCTCTTCATGAGGATCTGATTTCTGCCTCCCCACTTCACCCTCATCTTCTAACTCCTCTTCCACCTCTGCTAACAGCTCCTCCTCATCCTCTTCCTCCTCCTCCTCCTCCTCCTCCTCCTCCTCCTCCTCCTCCTCCTCTAAGATGTCTCTCTCCTCCTCATACGAAGAGATGGGCGAGTAGTGTGGGAGGTCGAACATCTGTGGGCTGCTGGGAGCATCAGAGTTGCTGGGGGGAGGCGAGGGGGCGGGAGGAGCAACAGGAATGGTAATGGGCACTGGGATGGAAAAAGCAGGAAATGACTCGGAAGGGCCAGCAGCAGCAGCAGCAGCACTGACCTCCTGCACCCTTCTGGTGGTCGGGTTCAGACTGGTGGTTGTGTTAGGAGCAGCAGAGGGGATGACAGCCATTCCCAGACCTGAGGTCAAGGCTCTGGGCTCAGGTTTGTACTCCCGGATCTCCCCCGGTTCGAGCGGTTCAGGCCCACAGGGGTCATGCTCACTGCAGCACAGCTTCCCATCAAGCTTGGAGATGAAGAGCAAGCCCTCGCGGTGCTGGTTGCAGTAAGAACTCGGACACATCTCACAGAATGACGCTGCCTCTTTACCGCATATGTCACACTGGTGCCACGGACATTCCCATCGACCTTCCAAGACAGAAATATAGAGGAAAGTAATACACTATTAAAATAATGATAAATTTAAAAAAAAGAGCGCACACAGAAAAGAGTGCAGTCATAACATTTACAATATAAACAAAGAAGATAGAGATTAGAAGTGACTAAGAAAAATGAATTGATTTAGTTTGCATGTTTAGAAATTAATAAAAGGACAGATTAAAGGTTTAGTGAATCACATTTACAGTAAGAGACTTAATGGAAAGAAAATGAATACTACCCATTACTATTTTTGTATAAACATATAATCACTTAAAAAGAAACATACTTTGATTTTTATAGTCTTAAATAAACCTTGTTAGGTAAGAGTCTTGCTTTATGGAAGCCTGCATCTTGTGCCGCAATATTTCTACAGCAGCCTGAATGGACAAACCATTGTCCATCCTGTTTTGCATTTCGAGGAAATGGATAGAGGACAACTGCGCAAACCAAAAAGAATGGTTTAAGTCTTACAGAAAGAAACTTCAAACCAGCTAACAGAATTTAAAGTATTTGTCATAATAATAAATTCTGTTGGTATAGCACCTTCCATGCAAACATGCAGCTCAAACTACAAACATATTAGGTTAAAAATGCTTCACATCTTTCAATAAATAATATATTAATTATTTCGCATTTTACACTGCACTACACTTATTTTTGAAATAACATCCACTGACCTGCAGGCCGCTTTGTGAGGTTGAGGCAGTCGGCGTGGTAAACTTTAGGACATCCAGGTCTCTTGCAGGAAACCATCTGTCCTCCGTCTCCGCAGCTGAAACACTCATCCTCTCTTTCTTTGGTTACGACAGCCTTGCTCTTCCTCTTACCATGTCCTCTCCTCTTCAGCTTCCGACCTTTGTCCTCAGATGGAGGGTTGTTCTGGTTGCAAAGGAGAATTAAGCTGATTTGTTATCAGTATGACATGAACACTAGTGGTTTTTGTGGTTTCCTTCATAATTTTCCCCATAATCAGATCTTTTATTTTTGTCAACTCCCTCACCTTAGGCCTGACACCCAGGAAGCCACTGCAGTTTGGTGCTCCACATTTACACACAGTCTTCCCATTTCCCAAACACTCGAGATTGTAGTTGAAGGTGAGCTCTGTGCCTAAAGAGAGAGACAGTGGTTTCAGTTAATGTTACTTGTAACAGGCTGGTTGAATAAAATAATTTGGCTATTTTATAATGAGGTACTGTATTATTTATTTACCGATATTAGAAAAAAGTAAACAGATACAATATACAATCCATGTAAAGAACCCCAGGGGCTTGGAAGGCAGCATTCTAATCAATACCAATCTTCTCAATAACTGTGTGCATATACACATTGATTGATTTAAAAGTGAAAACCATTCCTTAGACAATTTTTTAACATTGACTTAACCACAATGAGCAACAACAAACAAACACACAAAAAAAGTAAGATGTGCAATTAAACAGGTACTGCACTCTAAATTAAAATATACTGGAGATCATTTATACTTTTGTGACTTAAAACATTTACATACATTTTTTAAATCTATTCAAAAACAATCCAGATGTGTGCATATGATCCCATTAGGCCATTCAACAGATGTTTTTTTTCTATTACTTTACATTGATTTAACATTAACAAAGGGGTAAAAGTTTCTTTGGTCGATTTGACAAACTACTTGAGCAAAGTAGTCGATTTGAATTTCAACACTAAATGGAGTCGCTTATATACCTGCAGGAACGTCAACGAGAGCGAACAGTCCCACCCGGGTGTCTCCGCTCACCGTCCACTTCTGGGTCTCACAGTTTGGCTGACAGCAGTGGTTCATGAAGCGAGCCTCGTTCCCCTTTGGCCCCGCATCAATAATCCGGTCCTAAAACAGATGCACACCAACTCCTGTGTGAAACAAGGCTTCATTGTTATAACAGCTGAGACACTCTGGCTCAGAGCTTTACCTTGTCCAGCGTTAGCATGTAGAAGTTACAGATGTCATTCTCTTGTGCGTGTCTGATCCTCGACCTGCACTCCTCCTCATCAATCACCTCCCCCACATACTCACTCACAAACTGACCCTGCGAGAAAAACACAGCTCACATTCAATATCGGCTTTGGTTTGTGAGGAACAGCCACTGATATCAGCAGTGACTTAACTTCCACTAATAACGGTATCACAATATCACCTTCTTGATGTCATGGACACAGCGGAGCCCCCAGCCTCGAGACAGTGTCCTGAAGATCTCCACCTGACTGTACTGACGCTTGCTGAAGGCCTGGTTGAGACAGCGTTCTCCCGCCGGGCAAACCTGCAAGTTGAGATGGAAAAAAATATCAATTGGTCTATGAAGACAGAGGTATGTTATCCCAGCTGCATTTTCAAAAAAATGTCTAAATCCAGTGGACCAAATGAAAAGGTGTTAGTTGAAATGAAAAAGTTAACCCCATTTATTTAACGGTGTTCCCCGAGGACCCGGGTTAAGAAACACTAGTTTAATGGAAGTAGAGGAGAGTGAATACTGGGTTTACAGATCTCAACTGGTGAGAGGGAAAGACAATTATTTTTGTTTACTTTTGGTAAAAGTGAAAATAAGCATCATAAATTTATTGGTGTCAATGTTTCAGCTTCCCCATGTGGTCAATTCCTTTATGTCATGTCAAGGAGATTCACTTTATTCCTTTGTGAAACATGAAGAGAGCTGTTGGCTGTACTGTAATCACCTTCTTGACACCTTTAGTCCTGAGATAATTCCACACTTGTAACAGGATCTTTAAAATTGATATGCGTATTGAAATGCACCAGTATGTTTGTTTAGGTTTTACCTCTGGGCTCTAGTCCTTTCTCTCCCCATTTATTCCCAACAATTGATTAAAATTTAGTTTAGTCTTCATTTTTGAAAATACGGTCCCCTGTCATTTGATATGTGAGCATGATGCATGTATGACAATAAAGTAACTACAACTGTGTTAGTGTGACATGTGAGTTTGTACCTGTGGGTGACATTCGTACAGCAGCATGCGGTTGATGCACTCCGAGTCTGGGCCACATGGGCTCTCGTCGGCCGCTTTACAGTTACAGCGCGGGATCTCTGATAAGTCGGCTGTTAAAATCTGAACCTTTCCTATTGGTCGATTCACCTGAATGAGAAAGAGACAAACGTGAACTTTCCTCTACACAGCTGAATAAAGATTAAAAACTTTATTAAAACGGGTCAAAACGATGATTAAATAGTAAAAAATGTCAATTTGAGGCCAGGACCTCAGAATGAAAGTGTAAAGACGTGGAATGCATGATTATAAGTTAAAATGAGAGGGTGATGAAAAATATTACTTTATACTGGGCTTAAATGACTACCCTTTACATATGTAGAGTCAGGTGACAAATACAACTATTTGTTTCACTCAGCGCATCATAGACATGTCATAAGTAAATAATTCAGCATTTTAAAATATACCAAAAATACAAGTCTGTGGCAAATTTAATTCCATATGCATTAACACAGACAAAATGAAAAACAATGAAAAACTGTGCAAAGACCATAAGGTGGCTTAAGGGTTGATGAATATGATGCTTCACAAATAACTTTATATAAAACTGATCTTAACATCTACTCAAATTAATCAATAAAGAAGTCCAGTTTTGTCACTAACTAAGACTTTTGCTTTTCAAAGAAAGCCCTATGGAGCTATACAAAAAGGTCGATCAGAGGTCTTGTCCCTGACCTTAATATGCTTGTATGGAGGAGGTTTCCTGTCGTTCTTCCTGTCCTCTTGAAGCTGCCTGAGCTCCTTCTCAGCCTGCAGCTCTCGGAATCGCACAGCTGCCTCCTCTAAAGCTGTGGAGGGAGATCAACAGCCAGAGATGTCTAGTCATCATGTCAAGTACAAACTAGAGATGCAACAAAACAGCAGCAAGAAGCACCACATCAAGACAAAACAATTGAAAATGACAAAAAGAACAAATGACAACGTTATCTTTCAAGATACATTATATTAAAGAAGCCATTTTGTTGAACACACAACCTTTCTTGTATGTGGCATCAACACCTTTCCCCATTTTTTCTTTGCTATTGGCGTCTACATCCATGTAAGGGAAAACTCTGGCCTGGTATGTCCATAGGTAGTCGTTGGAGCCAAAGAAGTGGACAGGAAACTCCCCAACATCATGCTTCATCCGCTGGATGTTCTCTGGAATCGTTTTGGGATGGCTGACCTCTGCTGGCCACCACCTGTTTGGTTAACCAGCAGAGAAATCGATAATAAGGACAAATCTAATTACAATCAACCTCCTGGTGATGTTACCCGAAAAGGGCACTGGATTATAAAATAATACATTTAATAAAAAAAACAGAGTGTATATAAACAGTATCTTCAACTCGCCACAAACCTGTATCGTCCAACTTTCACCCAGAGGATGTCCTTATAGCGAGGCTTCTTCCCAGCTTTGCAGTCATTGCAGTACCAGCTGCCTTTAGGCATTTCAATGTTGAGACACTCTCGATGGAAGGCAGCAGGACAGGACTCGCAGCACAGCAGACTGCCCCCTACAGCACAGGAAGAGGAAGAACATTCTTACGTTTCAATTTGGTTTATCTGTGAAAAGAAATTGATGACAAATTGAATTTGAGGGCTTCTGTGCTGGACCTGGTGTATCTAACATTTATGACTACAAGGACCGGTCTGAAAGCCATACCCTCTGTACAAACGAAGCACCAGCTGACGTTGACATGTTCATGGTTCTTGACGCCGCGTCTGGGAGTGAAGTGGTTGGGACAGATGATGCTGTTGTTGGAGAGGACAACACAGCCTGCTGCCATGCAGAGGTCTGTAGCATGATAAGCCACTGGGCAGCGTACACACCGCACCAGACGACCTGCGCACAAAAGCAGACTGCTCAACACAAAAACACGCCGCGCCAGACGTCCGCTCACACAAAAGCAGACCGCTCAACACAAGAACACACCGCGCCAGATGTCCGCTCACACAAAAGCAGACCGCTCAACACAAGAACACACCGCGCCAGACGTCCGCTCACACAAAAGCAGACCGCTCAACACAAGAACACACCGCGCCAGACGTCCGCTCACACAAAAGCAGACTGCTCAACACAAGAACACACCGCACCAGACGACCGCTCACACAAAAGCAGACCGCTCAACACAAAAACACACCACGCCAGACGTCCGCTCACACAAAAGCAGACCGCTCAAGATGGTACAGAAGTTAAGGTGGGGGGGCGCACACCTGAAGATCCTCTGTTTACCTTTAGCGATGGACAAGCTGTTGGGATTGGCGATGAAGCAGGTGAGACAAACGTGGATTGAGCAGCGGAAGCCTCGGTTCACAGGTGCAGTCGCGGCGTAGTTGGCGATACACTCACCGTGGTAAAACTTCCCACACACGGGGATCATACAGCGCCGCACATCCTCACTGCGCTTTTTACACACAAAGCAGGTGTGGATGCCTGGGTCACAAATAATAATATGTTAGGTAATGTAGATATATTACCAAACAGCACATACATTCAGACATAGTAAAATACATAAATAAAATAAATGTATATGTGCAGTTAAAGAAAATAAATAAGGCAACTACCCATGCCTGGTTGATGTTGAGGGCTTTTAGGGGCAGAGGGGAGGAGCTTATACCAAGGATGGAGGACACGAGTTTGGTCAGATTATCTTTTGCACCTTTACTGAAATGTCAGGTTTCCAACCTTGCAGAGATCCTGTAGCACAGGAGGCTTTCTGCCAGATGATGATATAAAGTAAGTGGAGCTGTACTTCCTGTGCTCCACCAAAGATTCTGAGCCTTATCAAGGATCACTGGGGAATGATCTCTCAAAAACTTATGGCCAAACACAATCTTTCTTCTTTGTTCACATCGTGGTCTCACGGAAAATAGGGCTTAATACTGTTGCATATGCTTAATGTGTTAACCCATTATTTACACCTTTTATACATTATGCATTTAAGGAAGCATAAACTGTAAAGCCTAAACACAGACTTACCTGATGTGCACTCAGGACAGATGAACTTCCCTTTTGGTGCCTCGGCCAGAGAGATGCAGGGCAGGTGGAAGGCTCCACAGCACTGACCCTCACAGAGAAGAAGCTCCCCTGTCTTTTCACATACCTGGCATATATTTAAAAAATGCAGCAAGCTTTACAAGACATTGCAGAATAAGATGTTTTAAAATAGCTGAAAAAAGTGGCCAGTGAGTGTTTGGGATTAATTTCCCCTTGTCTGAAGGGTAAAGCATAATATACATCACTGGATTTCACAAAGCTACACCTGTGAATTCACTGGATCTCACCTGACATACGTTCTCCTTCATGGAGGCAGGGCCTCCTCGGTCTCCTATAATCTTCCTTGAGGATAAACGTGTGTCATCACACAGGGAGAAGTCTTCTTTCATGGAGGAGAAGCTGTGATCCAAGCTGGATGAGTCACCCTGACGAGATACAGGATTACTTTAATTTGTCTAACATCTCAACATCACTCCATGCAAACTGACAATTAAAGGTCTGATATATGACTATTGAGTTCCACTAGCTGTCACAGAGGAAATGCAAAACAAGGATATGTAACATAATGTACTATGAGTCCCAGAGGGTGGTATGAGAGTCATTTCTTTTAGAACTCGGCATCACATAAGAATATGACATTTAATACCAGGATTGAATGTAACCTACAACAATCTTGATAAACATCTGCTGTGAAACAGACACATGGCTGAAAATATACAAATGTAAATAGAAGGTAAACAGGACTAAGCTCCATAAATAACCCAAATGAATCATGTCCATTTAGTATTTTTTTCCGGGGAAATGTCTGCCATAATTCTACATTTTTCTTATCGTCGCTACAAGCAACAGAAGCACAAATCAGTGACAAAGATCAAGGCTTCTGACCTCTGATTCTGCTGTGTCCTTTTTCACCTCCTCGGCTTTACTGTCCTCAGGCTGTGGCGGATCCATGTCGGCTGACACTGGCTCCACATGGCTGGGTTCGGGTGGAAGAGGTGCAGGAGTGACGGGTACAGGAGTTACAGGAGTCAGTGTGGTCTGAATGGAGGGCATGGGCGAACCAGTGGAATCCTCCTGGGTCACGGGTGTGAGGCTGGATGCTGTCAGCTGCTTACTCTTGAACTTTAAAGATGGTACTCCTGAATCTGGGGGTGATATGGACATGTTTTCATCAGTTATCGTGGATAAGACACAAAAAGAAGTTTGAGGGACTGAACAATTAGTGAATCAAAAGCAATATTTCACAAGAAAATACATTAAAAATTGACACAGTAAAAAATATGCAAGGTATATACTGTAAACTGCACTATAATGTAATATATACTTTTACTGACCTGACTGAAGGGCAGAGTTTGGAGTGTTCTTTAGTGTTTTGACCTGCGACAAGAGAAACGTTATAAACACTGCTACACGTAATTCAGTATAGGCTAGTGGTTGCACCTCTTGAGTGGAGAGGAGAGCAGAGTTTCCATCGTCAGCCATGCTCCAGACTTCAACCATTTAGTTGAATTTTGAGGCCAGCGTGACTAAATTTTATAATTACGATCACTATCTTTTTTCAACCATCATCGTAACACAAATGTTCAATAGAGGGGGTGTGGAGCAGCAGAGCTGTGACCTGAGGAGCCATTCTGTGTCTACATTATGAGTTTGGAAGCACTGGCTATGTGTAATCTGTGAGTTCCGCCTAGGTCACAGTATAGTGCAACACAATCTTGACATTAAAGACAGGATTACTGTATAGCTACCGTGTCAGGCATTACTGGATTGTACAGATATAAATCAACCACAGAATATAAATCAGGTAAAATACAGGTGAATAAATGTAAATGATGTGTCCAAGACATACCTTCTTCTTGGGGGCTGTTGAAGCCTCGGCCTCCAGACAGTATTCCAGGATCTTCTGAGTGGGCTTCCTCTTCCGCTTCCTCTCTAGCAGTGGAGCGTTAGCTGTTGATGGAATCTCACAGTCAGACTCATCCCGTTTCAAAACCACCTTTTACCTTGCACTGTAAACACACGGCCTTAATAAATCATTTTATATCGTGCAAACATCCTAAAGCTGCTGAAACTGTCTGTTTTTCTTTGTCTTGTGTGGTTTCAAAAATTTAATTGTTTACAGTAGATGTAGTAGTTAGGTATTAAAAATTTAAAAGTGATCCTGTTCACATAACTTTGGCCACGTAGTGTACCAGTATTTGTCAAGATGACTTTCCTTTGTCCTTTTGATTTAAAATTAAAGTAATAAAATAACAAAACAAAAGGTCTCACCGTAATCTTTGATGAGGCCTTCTGAGAGCGTAGGTTCAGTTTCAGGTGGAGGGGTTAGTGTGTCGATGGACAGCACTGAAGAATCTTGGGGACATGTGTCTTCAGTGCTGGGGATTTGTAGTTCTGAGGGCAATGCTGAACCAGTTTCCTCAGGAGGTGGTGTCTGTATCTCAGGAAGTAAGTTCAAGGATTTGTGGTCATGTGCGTTCTTGTCCGATCCCGGGTGTTCAGACACGGATGTAAGAGGTTGAATGCTCTGAGAAAGAAAAATGGCATGGTTTCATTGACACACACCGATACATTTCAACATGTAGTTATCATGGATGTCTATTGGTAATTATTCCTATATAACAAAATGCAATTATTAAGACATGACGTAAATTTTTTACCTTTTCTATTGACTGAAGAGGCTTTTTTGTTTTCTTCCTTGTGGAGAAAATCTGATCATACTCCCCTGTCCATTCAAGCAGCCTTTTGCTTGGTTTTCGTATTCGTTTATGTTCTAAAATAGATATAAAAGGAAAGACGAGAGTTTTTCTGTTGGTTTTAACGTGCAGAGAGTGATAACATTCTGGCCAAAACAATACAGTTCTTTATCGTTTTTTTAAAAATATTGAAATACAACCTCACACCTAGTTATTAGCCTCATGGTCTTTGCTATTTCTTGAAAGCCAAGAATCTATTGAGGTGACTGCTTAATGTTTCATCTAGTAAGAATATGGTGTTAGGTTGCAAAGCACACTAATGGAAACAGGTAAGCACTGTTGTATATGTAGATTGTATATAGCAGACGGAATAGACAAGTTATGTGCTAGGTATTTACTGCAGTCAATATCTCAAGTTTGGTATTTTCTGCTAGTCTTTGTGTATGCTTGGATAGGTGTGCTAGATTATGGGAACTCATCTAGACCTACCTGATGGAGCCTTTTCATGTGCCCTGGTGATGTGTGCGAAGCATGCGTTAGTCTCTGTGCAGTCTCCAACAAGGCCTTTCTGCTTTTCCACACATAGCATCGTGTCAGAGCCCTGCTCCTCTGAAGGCACCATATTCTGCAGGTTCTCATTTACTCTGCTCCACCTCTCCTCCACTTCCTCCCCGTGAGGTACTTCTTCATCACCTTCAGCCCGGTTCTCCAATCTGGTGACCTGCGTGGCCAACATGGATTGGACATTTGATGAGCAATCCACTACCGATGAAGAGTCCACAGTTGATGAGGACTCCAGGCCAGGGAAACCAGGTCCAGGCCTGGCAGGACAACAAGGCACTTTGTGGTTGGCTCTCTTTTTTAGTTCAGTGCAGCTGCTCCTTCTGTTATACGGCCTCTTCAGTGTCTGACTTTTGCTGTCTTTCCTGTGTGTGATTATGATTTTGTCTGGACTTGATTTTGAATTGTTATTAATGTCTTGTCCTGCGGACTTAGCCTCAAGAGGCATCGCTGAAGGCTCCTCCTTAACATGTGCACTTGGTGGCCCAATGTCCAGTTCAAAGGGGGCCCCTTCTCGCTCTCTAGTGTCATGCAAGTCTTTCAACATCATGAGAAAAGTGCTAAACTTGTAGTTTGGATTTGGTGTGAAAGAGATGGGTTTGCCATTGTCCTCATTTGTCACAGACTGGAAGGATACCTCCTCTACATTTTTAAAAGCATTCATAAAAGAGAATGGTGAGGGAGGTGAGGATGACGACCATTTGGCAGAGGGCTGATCTTCCTTTTTCGCCTTTACCAAAGAAGTGAGGGGTATGAAGTCCATTGGTGGTGTTGAGGATATCGAATGGTCTTCATCTTCGCTTTTGACATCAGTCTCAACATCAGCCGAACCAGAGGACATCAAACTGGGGCTGCTACAGCTAGAAAGTGTGTCCTGATCATACTCTCTCTTTTTATTATTCTTTTTAAAGGGTTTTACTTTTGTGCTTCGGTTCTGTTTGGTTTTTAGACTCCGAATGGAGTTTCGTAAATAGCCCATTGAGTCCTCCGCTTTTCTCAATGGATCTAAGGATTCGTTCTGCGGGGCCTCCTTCTGAGCTCTCCTCTTCTTCTTCTGCTCTGCCTCCTGCATGGCCTTCAGGGCTCTGGTCATCAGGCGACTGCTGGCTGGGAGGTGAGCAGGCTGCACATGAACTTTATGTACTTCATCTGGAACCTGCTTTGATTGTTTGTGAACGACAGTCTTGGATTTGTCAGGAGACAAGCCTTCGGAAATACTTGCAATCCTACATTCTGAATTACCTTGTTTTTGTTTGTTGTTTGTTTCTTCTTGGTGTTTTACAGCAGTTGGTGTCCGACATGTTGCACTACTGCCATCTTCTTCTATTTCCTTTACCTTTTGTTCTCCTGCTTCCAATTCTTTCCCTTGCTTTTGAGAAGCAAGAGTTGTAATGTAAGATGTACTAGTGTCAGAAGTTATTCTTCTGTCTAACTGGTCAGAAGACATGCTTGTTGCATTAGAGGGAGGGGTTTTCTTGCTTTCTGGCTGTCCTGACTGATTAGATGACAGAAATGTTGCATTTCTTAGGCTTGCATTTAAAAATGTTTTCCTTTCCACCTTTGGAGTTTCTAACTGATTAGCAGTCACACATGCCACATTGGAAACTGTGACACTTTTCCCTCCTGATGATTCTGATGAGAGACGAAATGTACCATTCTCCCCATTTGTTTTTAACTTTACTACTGAAACCTTTATCTTTTCTGAACTGAGAATCTTCTCTAAGGGGACACTTGCTTTGACATCCACTCTGTTTGACTGACGTTTCAAGGGTTTATTTGTTACATTATTGTCTGGTGCCTTTTCAGCATTTGTGTTTGCAGTTTGGCCAGTGGGTTTAAGGGTCATTCTGGCATTGAAGAACTTACTATCCTCTATGTTTCTGCGTATCAGTTTGACATAGGGAAGCCTACACTTAGAGACCAGACTTGCTTGCTTCTCTAGAACTGCTTTCGGGTCAGTAGTGACAGCAATGGACACTGGTGTTTTGCTACTGTCTTTTTTTTCCGGTTGATTAGAAACCCTTTCAACTAAATTGACTTTTTTATTGGTTATCATGTCAGGATTTTCAGTTTGACCGACACTTGCCTTCACACTTTCTGAAAAACCAGTTTGGTCACTGGAGCCAATTTTCATGCTGGGCTCCTGGGCATTTTTAACATCTAAACTACCAAACTGGTCAGACAGTTTGCCAATAAGGGTGCTAGTTGTACTACTGAGTGTCTGTATACACTTTGAGTGTCCATACTTGTTAGATAACACGCCACTCTCAGCCGAGTTTGGAGACCTATGCTTCTCTGAAAGGTCTGACTGGTCAGAAAGGCCACTAGTTGTACCAACAGGCCCATTGGAAACAGGGGTGTTTTTACTTTTTAAGTTTCCAAACTGCCCAGGTGGAAGATTTGCTTCAGCACTTACCAGTGGCTTATGTTTGTCTGGCATCCCTGACTGGTCACCGACAGCACCACTTGAAGAGACACTAGTAACCACCATCTTTTTACTGACAACCGGTAGATTTTTTTTCTTACAAGACGCCTTACTGAAGAGAGAGCGGTCTGGCATTGGACTGGTTGTTTTAGGTCGCCTGTCTTTGCCTGATTTACTGAACCAAAGACCACTCTGAAGTTCTGGCTGCTTCTTCACCTCTTTGACAACTGTGACAGATGACTGAGTTGGAACTAGTTTATGCTTACGCTCAAGTGCCTTAGGACACAAAATCTTAGGGACCGAGTCAAGGTCAGAATACGGACACTCTTCATTGTACGCATCTGATCCGTCTGAGCTATTTCTAAATATCTTTCTAGACCTTTTACTGTTCATGTCTCTTATTGATTTACTTTGTTTCTTCTTGCCAGAAGAGTTCGGTAAAGTGCCTGGCTTTGCTGGAGATGTTACTGGGGATGAACTGGATTCATTGATGACTTGTGATGTTTCAGGGGGAGTCAGGATAGGTGAGGGGGATGTAGAAAACGTTGGAATGGCCTTGCTCTCTCTCTCCACGGAGGAACTGTACTGGAAGGCATAGTCTGTGGATGAAGATACAGAGGAAGCCATTTTCGGTCTCTCTGGGAGTTCAGATTCCGCTTCTGCGACACTTAATTTCCAGGAGTCCTGGAAACGCTTTGCAATCTGCAGAAATTTTAAGAAAAATACAGCTCAGTCTTTGCTAATGTATCAGTTTACAAAATAATCTCTTCCTTATCACATGGTACTATTCTCTGAACAAGTATAATTTAAAAGAGAATTAACATTGTATGCCAGCCATGAATAAAATAGTAATTACAGTGTATTTATTGTTCTTCTCCCTTTGCTTCCCTCTCCGTCGCAGTAGCTGTTCAAATTCAAACCCTCCATGGAAAGTGTGAGTTGATTTGTCCTCCACCCAGACTAGCTCCACAGGCTCACCAAAGGTCCTTACATAGTAGAGCCGACAAGGCCGGTCACTGGGCTCTAGGACAACGACAAAACCTCAGCCTCAGTATCATGATATGAAAAGTGAAAGCAGTACATCCTGGATATTAGTGAATTAAAAGAGTGCAACAACAAAGCACATGGGGCTAAATATGACACAAATACAAATCCCTAAATTAATTTAAAGATTAATTACTGTTCCTTATGTAGACACATTTCTAATGTAGAGAAATGTGTCTACATTTGTTCTTGAATGTGCACATCCACTTGTGTCGAAAAACTAAACCAGGCAAAAAACAACAGATGTACAACAGATCCACTGTTTTAAAGTATTGAGTGGCTTTTGTGGTTTGTACATTTTAAATTCTAAATGACTATCTCACTTGATATTTAAAAAAAAACAACAAAAAAAACATTTCTAGCATATTGCTTCTCTTGGATCGATATCTTGACCCAATTATAATGTGACATTATAGGGAATGAAGAGTTGACAACATTAACCATGCATATCTGAATGCAATTACTAAATATGCTATATACTTAATTATTTAATTTTATTTTGATTTATATCAATTCATAATTCAAATTAGAATTATATTTTCAAATTAATTTGCTCACTTATCCCAACAGATCCCTGCTATTTCCAGCATATGTCAGTTAATCCATATACAATACATACATTTAGTAACAGTGTGTCAACAGAGCTCTAGTTGGCCCACCTTTCACTCTGTGATAGATTCCCTGTACGGGGTCAACGATCACCTCACAGGGCCACCATGGTCTTCGGTTGAACTTTGCCCAAATAATCTCACCCTCTAAAAATTTCAGAGGCGGCAAATACTCTTTCTTCAGGCTGTTCTGCTGACAACAACATGGCAATAAAGAACAAAAGCACAATTAGAATTTGAAAGTTAGGATTTGTATGTTCGCCAAATGTGCTTTGTCAGTATTTTGATAGATCTAGTTACATATTTCACATGATTATATGACAACTGTTTCTTGATCTGCAGTTGCTCTATCATCTGCCTGAAGTTGATGTCTATTTTAAAACTGTATTTCGTAGTTTTTAAACATAAACAAATGTGAGCCACTGTCAAAGGAGTTCACAGAATGTGCATTAAGCCTACGAGCCCTACACAACTCGCTGTGTTTGTCAGTATAGCAGTGTTTGGATCTCATAACACCCGGCAACATTCCAGCGCTGTGCACAGGAAGTGACCTGCTTTATGTCCAGACAGAGGGAGGCAACAGCAACACTGCACTGGCAAAGCGATATGTCAGCCAACAGGTTGGATTGTGACTGAAAACACAAAGAAGCACCCACATCAAAAGTTTCACAAGTGAATTCTATTGCTCCAAAACCTGGTTATTTAGCAGTTTGATGAGATATATTTTTTCGAACCCACCCACACCTGCACTGCCAGTGTATATACACGAACACTGGCTTAGTCAGGTGTGATAGTATTATTCGACAGGGACAGCATGCAAATGTCACTTAATTTGTGTTCATGAAAATAGAAACAAGAGGAAGACGAATAACCTCAGCAAACACAACAAAAATCACCTCCAGTTACACGCTGCAGCCTTACGTCTGTGTACAAGCTTTAGACATCAGGTAGTAAATATCATCAGCCTTCTCAAGGATATCGATGAAAGAAAATGAGCTAAAGTCCACTTTTTTTTTCTTTCTATCAGAGCATTTCAGTACTGAGCTTCACATTTACTGACAGAAAGTATAGTATAGTTTCACCGAGCTACAGCAGAGGACAAGTATCTGTGAACAGTAATTGGGCATAGCTGTGCAACATTAAGCAAATAGCCAACCAGTCAGAGGACAAATTCAGACACGGATGAAAAGCTTCCTGTTTAATGGAAGATCTTCAGAAAAATTCATGAAAGGAGATTTCAATCTATTGTGATCCCCTATTTATTATCAATGCTACTTATCTTTTAGAGGGTCGGAGGAGATCTGACCTTAGGGGACAGACTGGGAAAACTGTGGACCGATTGCCAGTGCAACCCAAGGCCAGCATATGAAGGAAAACCACGATTCATGCTTTCATATGCACCTAGTGGTCATTTATTGTTACCTAACCTGCATGACTTTGGTCTGCCTGAAGAAGATGGAGGTTCTTGAATATAACAAACAAAATATTCAGTGCTACATGGAAGATGTGATGTGTTCATTTTGTGTTTATGTTCCCTTTATTACACACTAGATCTTCTAAGTTTAAGTATGAGCATTCATGCCTAAAAGACAAACAGTAGTGCTTGTTTGTTTAAACTAGTCCACTAATAGGCCTAACTGTGTTCCATTCACAGAGCATCAACGGTTTCAGTTTCTGGCAACCAATGGTCTCTAAAAGCTTTTTAAATCTAAATCTGTCCCATCATGTCTTAAAGGTTTCACACCTCAGTGTTAAACTATCCAAACCTGATATAGCACCAGTGCCTACTATATTACCCCCCAGGTGAAACTGCTTAGAGCAGCATGTCATGCAGACTCTCATGTACCAGACTGGCATGGTACATGAGAAGGCCAGAGGGCCAACGCTGGCATTTTAAAAGGAATTGTTCTACAATCTGTACAACATTCTGCTTGTTAAAAAAAAATGCTATATACTGTATCTTGTCTGTTCAATCAGCATCCAAACAGACATGTATTAAAATTAGGCATTAGGATTGTGTAAATAAAAATAAACACACTGCACATGGCAGAATAGTGTACAAAGAAATCGTGACAGATTTTCTGAAGTAGAAGGAGTTTAAAACTCTGTTTTATAGAATACAAACAAAGCCATCATCGGTGCAATTAACAACCACAGCTCTTTTCCGCTTTCACCAGTCAAAATATCTTAAATACCAAACTTTCCTGCACATCATTCCTTTTTTTTTTTTTTTTAAATCACATTTGAATTATTATTCGGTGTGTTAAGCATACTTCTGATGCACACTGGCATTGTATTTAAAATATGACGGCTACTATTCACTGTGCATCATGACCACATCACATCACTTTATCTGAAATGACAATGTTCTGTGACAGCTTGTTAAAAGCTTAAACTTAAATTAGCACTAAATAGTATTCTACATTCTATTCTGTTAGTACAATGATGACACAAGGCATTCTCCTCTTTTCACTGCACGTTTTTACTCTGTATCTCTGGGCATGTGACATAAAAAAAATCTTTAAATCCTGTTGTACGTATTGTGTGGAGATCTAATGATCAGTGATCAAACATACTTTTGTTATTTATTTGAATAGTGACAACCCCCGGCCACATGGACCTGGTTGGAACAAGGGCCCTTCTGCATGGAGTTTGCATGTTGTCCCCGTGTATGAGTGGGTTTTTACCAGGTACTTCCTCCCACAGTCCAAAAACATGCAGATTTGGGGACACTCTAAATTGCGCTCTAAATGTGAGAGTGAATGATTGTCTCTGTGATGCCCTGTGATGGACTGGCGACCTGTCCAGGGTGTACCCTGCCTCTCGCCCTATGTCAGCTGGAGTTAGGCACCAGTGCCCCCTCCGACCCTCATGTGGAGAAAGAAAGCGGTAGAAAATGAGTGAGTGACAACCCCACCCTCCCAAAAAAAAACTCTGGAGTGAAGCAGTATTTTCCTTTAGATATTTTGGAAAAACAAGATAATCAATGACAGAGCTAAGGTTTTGGATCCTTGACCTTTTCTACTGTATATTTCCAATAAACAACATTCTCTATTGACATGTCAGAAGCAGTGTGATGATCCACAGGATTTGTGCGAGAAAAAGGTTAAATGATCTGTTACCATAACAAATGAACCTGTTCAAGTAACTGTCAGTCCTCCTTGGACAAGTGACATTTATGTGTGTCCGTCTAACAAAAAGGGAACCTGTGTGCTGGTCCAACAGTGATGTTAATATTACAAATAAGGTTGTTTGTGCAGAGTTTATTCAGTGTAATAAGGGTAAAACTTGCCATTGAATGCCTTGAGGGACTATCCACAAACAGGAACAGGTCAGTGTCGCTGTCCCACTCATCCTCTGAACCATCCCAGTACCTCCTGCGATGGCCAGAGGACTGGGACCGTGTGACAACCTTGGTTGATGACACTGTAACATCCCTTGAGTTCCCATTCAAATCTCCAGGAGATGATTGAGGACCATTTTCTGTCCTCTCATGTTTGCCTTGTAAGCTTTCCCCAGGTGACTTTGTCTCTTGTATTTGATCAGCATCATCATCCTCAAATAAAGAGGATTCAAAATGGAGGAAGCCATTAGCAAATGGACTGTTGCTATCAAGAGAGAAAGCAGGGCTGGGTGGGCCTGAGAAATTACCCTCTGTCTTTTTGTCCATGGTGACAGGATCGCTTTGACTGGTTGCTGGCACTTCTTTACTTCCATTTGGGACCTCAGGTTGTTTTGGTTGAGCAGAAACGTTACCAAAGCTATCCTCATTGCGTGTGTTCTGGGTTACAGAATGATGCCTGCTAGAGCAATCGTCCCAGGAGTCCCTCTGCATCTCCTCGCCCCTATTCCTCTTGTGTGTCCCCCATTTCCAGCTCCTCCCTGGCTCCCTTACTGGCAGGACAAGGTCAGGGTTGCTCACCATGGTGGTGAGGTGCTGGAGCCTCCTCAAAGGACTGTAGGAGGAAGAGGAGGAGGGGTGTTCCCTTTGTGTAAATCCATACACAGAGGCATGCTTCAGGGAGGAGGCAGCAGCAGACATGGTTACGCCGATTCTGCGGTCATGCTGTCTGGAGGAGCAAGAGCGGGTGAAGAGGTCATGGCCAGAGGTCAAAGGGCAGCTGGACTGATGTGTCTCCCTTCCAGGGCCTCCATGAGGCCCACTCATGCTGCTGGCATGGTTCCTCCCTAAGACATAAAAGACAGTTATCAGTGTGGAGCTTCCATCCCATATCCATATATGACTTGACTTGCATCAATCCTCATAATAATATGGATGTAAATAGACAGTCTGTCTGTCATTCAATAATAAGTCATACTGTTGATAAATCTATTCCAAAATAATCTAAGGCAGCTGATAATGAGTTGGTTTTCAGCACAAAAAATACAACCCAACACCATAAACTACCACTAGTACCTCCAGTAACAACAACAATAATAATGATTTTAAAAGCTTGTGAAGAGGTGATTTTTTTTTATTATTATTATTTTTGACAGCTTGAATTCTTTTTAATAGGCAAGCACAAAAAGGTCACAATTCATAATTTAGCGAATCACAATCCAATGACCATCAGGAGTGACCCTAAGCCAAACCGCAGCCTCGTGAATCAGAATTTTTGTACAAATATCACGATATGACGAAAATGACATCAACCCAGATAAGGTCAGCAGCCTGTAAACTCACAATCACATTCATGCAACACACGAAATGCGCTGATTATATATGATACATAACTATACAAGCCAGTCAAATTATAATGCATAATGTCAATTAAAACGTTTGTGTTCTACGTCAAACCGCCGGCCTTAACAATCCACGACCTGGAAATAAAATGGACCCAGTCGCGCGTGCGTGCGTGTGTTTACCTCGCGCGCGCGCGTGTGTGTAGATGTGTGTCTGTGCATCCATGTCTGTACGAAACATGAACACAAGCTACATAACATGCATGCGAAGACGACGACACACAACAAGGTCACATACACAAATTACACACTGTCACACACATACGCACACACGCGCGCGAGCACTTCTACAGGCTTCCCTTCCGACTGATGCAGGCTACATTTATGTGCATCAAACAACAAAATCACGCAAGAAAACGCCAAATGACGCGGGATCTGTCGCGAGAATCTTACCATTCCGGTGTCGCCCACCGTGAACCTGACCCTCACCGAGCTCATTTTGGCGTTTTAATGTGCCAATTTCCAATTTTGTGAAAGCGGATGAGCAGAGTCCCGGCGGCAACACCACTAGGCCTGGATCCTGTGAAACGTACTCAACTCCCCCCACCTCCCTTTGCCTCCTCCCTCCTCCTCCTCCTCCCCTCTACATGCGCTAAAGCTGCTGGTCCAGCGGCCCCCGGATTAGAAATTCAAGCGTGTTGTGCTCCTCTCAGCGACACTCCCCCTTATTTTGCTTAGAAATAGCTACAACTTTACAATCCACAGTGTGTGGATTTGTGCTGTTTCCTGTCTGTCCCTTGAAAGTCAGTCTTTTCTCTCCCTCTCACGCTGCATGTGCGCACTGCCAGTCGTCACCACTGCCTCCTTCCCCCTCCCCAGCCGGTCCACAGTATGGATGACTGAGGGGGCCGTGGATCTTCACTTCAAGGGTTAAAAAAAAAAAAAATGTTTTAAAAAAAAAAATAGATGACACGCCTTAAACGCATCACACGACACTTAAAAAACGCCCCTCCCCTCTCTTTAATTACCAGCACCAATAATGAACCCTAACCCGGGCTGCTGCCCACCATCACCACTGACATGACACATGCCAAACTTGTGCCAACAAACTGGCATCCTCTTCTTCATCAGCAACGCGCGCCTGCACGTGACACGAGCACATAATTGCATGGAAAAAATAAAAGTGATGTCAAAAAAAACCTCAAAGAAGAAGAAAAAAAGTCCACCACCAGCACGGCCGTAAACAGTGAAATGGTGCTGCTGGTACCCGGAAAAAACAGAAGACTTTCTTCCCTCCCTGAGACGACTTGCTGTGTTAGTCTGTGGCTGCACACCCGGTCCCTTCAAAATGGAGTCCTCCAGCCTTTAGAGGAGAGAGAGAGAGGGAGAGGGAGAGAGAGAGAGAGAAGGGGGGGAAAAAACAACAGGCCACAAAGTGTTAATATATGCTCGACATAAAGTTCACGCGTGTAACCACGGAGCCGCAGAGAGCACACGTGTGCTGAGCTGTGGACTGTGGGATCACCTCTGCCACGAGTGGAACATGTTCTTGACATGCTCCTGTCTCTCAAAGTCACTGTGTTCACGAGCGACACTGAGCCACAGCCATCATCTGTGTGTGTGTGACAGCAGGAACCACACATGACATCTGATGAGCGTGGATTGGGGTGATTTATGTAAAGAGGAGAACAAGAACACGAACCCAGTCGTTCTTTTCTTCAGAGAGAAGAGGGTGAAGAGCTTAAGAACACATACAGCTCTCCTCGGCCACTGAGCCGAGCCGAGCCGAGCTGAGCCGTGCGCTCTCTCTCTCTTTCTCTTTAGTCTGCTTGGTTTGGTCTCATGACTGAGGAGGACATTAATGTCCTCATTGAAGAATGTGGAGACGACGCGTGCGTGTGTGCGTGTTTCAGGTGTAAAAGCCCAACACACACACACACATTGAGCAGCATATGTCGGTGCGTGGAAAACCGTCACACTGCTCTCCTCTGTTGAACACTGACGAAATGTGATCATGACGAGGAATGAAAGCAGCACACAACGCTTTTACATTCTGGGCCAGTGTTGAGTCCACAGAAAAGGACGAGTCTGTGTTGAACTCTCGTGTTGTGTTTTGTTTTTTGTTTGTTTTTTTGACGTGTTCTCCAGCCACACACGGTGAAACGCAGCTCCTCACCTTCCCCAGTGTTTGTTTCACGCAGCCGACGCGGAAACACGGTTCATTTGAGTTGTGTTTGTGCGTCGAAGCCGAGATTTCTACAGGAAGTGTGTGATGAAGGAGACGAGGGGCAGACAACGGGAAAGACACATATAAAGACAGAGAAGTGGAGGAAGACCGGGGAAAGGACAGGGCCTACTGCGGGTTTGCGGAGCGCAGAACAGCGCCGCGCCTCGGCTGAACCGCGCATTTCCTAGTCGTCCGCCCTCATTATTGGAGGAGACCAGGGACAGTTTTAACACGGAATCCCCCCAATCAGAAACAAGCTAGGGTTATGACTCTTACTTTGCATCTGCTCAGTTAGATTGTCTTCTTGCCTGCAGACAGGGAACCAAAACTGAAACACTCAGATCAATTTATCTTGAAAAGTGACTTGAAAAAAAAAAGACTTATTTTTTTTTTTATCAGATGCATTTTTTGGATACTGTCAAGACATCAATTATCTAAGAATTCAAAAAGTTATTACCGAAATCAGTGCTTTGTTAGCTAAAAATAGAAATGGCTAACATTTGTCAGGCTAGTAGTCAAGCTAAATAGCACGAGGGAGAAACATGGCTGGTGACACGGGGGCAGTTGTAACTGTCACAGCTGTGTCACATGATTCTGTCACCCTGTTGGTTGGACATGTGCTTTGTTGAATCACAAATTTGTGAATTCGGATGCACAAGAGCTTAGCTTAGTTAGCATAACATTAGGTGAATAAATACCATTGCCATAGCGAACAGGGATTTTGAGATGTGATTGGTTGGTTTAAATTGTTTTTCAATTCAATTTTTAGGAATGTTGTCCTTGTTGAAAAGGGTAACCAATGTCCTTAAAACATGTAATTGCCTCAAGTATATCATATTAGATGTAGTTGTATTTATCCCATTCCAGCAGTAAACCTGGCCAGATGAAGAAAAGAATCTGAACAGAAATAGAGAAAGCAATACCATAAATATAGAAAAGGAATATTTACTGACAAATACTTAACGTATTTACATATAAACCCTTCATTACACAAATAAACAAGCATAAGAAAGTGCGCAGCATTATTTTACATCGGTGTGGCACAGATTATGACCTTGCAAGTATATAGGCTATCTGACAGTGAAACCGTACTATTATTACTCTAGTATTACTCTAGTATTACTCTGTGCTGGTGCTATGGTCAGAGCCATATATATATATATACATACATTCAGAAACACAAAATTAAAACATCTCAGAGAATGTTTTGGCAAAGTTGTAATGGTGTTGTCTTTATCCATGAGGTTTGGTGTAAGACACAGGAGGACTCAGTATGACTTTAACAGTCCGTTATGGAGAGCTTTGCACTGGTCCTTCATTATTTCCTGAGACATCTTAGCCAGACAGTCCCATATATCTCACTGTTCACATTATTAGGCAGAGTGGACACCCATTAAGTGGTCATAAGAGTAGCACCATTCTCTGGTAACCCTGGACATGGCTGAGTAGATGTCCAGCTTTTAAAATTGTCAGACCAGTCCATCTGGCAACAACAACCATGTCACATTCACTCACTCATTTTCTAGCGCATTATCCGCTGAGGGTCGCGGGGGGCGCTGGTGCCTAACTCCAGCTGACATAGGGCGAGAGGCAGGGTACACCCTGGATGGGTTGCCAGTCCATCACAGGGCCACTTAGAGACAGACAACCATGCACTCTCACATTCATACCTACGGGCAATTTAGAGTGTCCAATTAACCTAATCCACAAATCTGCATGTTTTTGGACTGTGGGAGGAATCTGGAGTCATGTCACATTCAAAGTCACTTAAATCAGCCTTCCTCCCTTTTGTGATACTCAATTTGAAGTTCACTTGGCTGTCTCGACCATGTTTACATGCCTGAATGCATTGAGTTGCTGAGTTGAACAGGTGTATCTCATAAAGTGTCCGGATAAGTGTATTATCCATTATGTCTTATGTCTGTCCAGATAGTTTTTCAGCCTCTCTTGGTATTTTATCAACCCCCCCCACAATGGCCAACACAATAAACCAAGGAAACATCTGAAAAACACCAGAATTTAACTTCTGTAACAGTACAATCATGGCCAGAAGGCCAGATTGAATAGTTGACTTGGTACTACACTAGTCGAAATCTCAGTGGCTATGGTGTATTTCTATATATAAATGCAAGCAAGTCTGTCTGTCTGGTTAATCGCATAACTGTCCAATGGGTCACTTGACAGGCTTCATACTTGGCGAGTAATTTAATGTAGTAATGGCCCCGGCATGTGCAGTGCAAACTTTGGCTGTGTTTGGATAGACAACTACAAGAGATACTAAAAACAGGCACACACTGAATGTGAACAACATTTGCACTAGTGGTAAGTGCATTTCTTGAAACACTTGCATGAATATGACAGAAACATTTGCAGTTTGTTCAAAAGACAACTGGAACTGCCATAATCTGAAAATTGAAATTATGGATGTGGCTGCAATGATTAATGGGATCAACAAGATTATAAGTGTTTAAGTGTTATAAGTAAAACTGCTTTAAATCTCTACATTTGTCAGCATCTGATGTGACTGCATGCAATAAATTGTACTCTGACAACACACAACCAAAAAAATGAACAAAATTAATACATTTATGTGCATCACAAGCTTTCATTTTATTTTTTCTGTTCCTTTTCATCCTGTGACCGTTTAGTGAGGCTTGATCTCTGTGCAAGGATCACCTGTTCTGAACCATTGAACCCTATAGTGTAGAATAGTTTCACTATAAATACACCAGTAAACTGCTGCTTATGCATATGTTACTTCTGCATTTGTCTGGTGAACAGGTACTTTGGCCCTTTAATTACATTTGCGGATAATAACATACATGTATTTAACTACGACTTTAAATGCAGGGCTTGTAATATAATATTTTGCACTGTTGTCATGATACACTTACTACAATATGTGAAAGAAAGTCATCTGATCATTTATCACTTCAGTAGCAGAATGACAGACCTTCTATTTCATGAGACCAAAGCCAATAAAAATGAGACCAATGAAAATCATTTGTAAGCACTTGGTTTGTCCCCTAGGAGGCAGCAAAGTCCCGGATATAAAGTAGAAGCTTCAGAAGCGATCGAGTTTTTAGGGATTCATGACCTCTGTCTGTCTCAACCTAAATGAAGAAATTATTTCACAGGGGCATTATTTTATTTTCTCTGCTGAAAAAAAATATAATATCTGAACTCAAATACATAAATGAAGCTCATGGTTGCCTAGCAACATAAAAATAACAGTGTGAGAATAGCTGCATCATTTTGCACATTTCTTTACAATAGGCCCAAAATATTTTCTTATAGCTTTAGTTTTTAAATGTATTAGTCCTCCTTTATTTTAATCAACCATTATTACCATTGTGATTTAACGTAACTGACAATACAAAACATGAACCTGAACTGCTATACAAATTTTCCTGAAAGGTAAAGCAGCAGAAGAAACGGCACACATTTCAAGATGCGAGAGTGGGAATGTATTAATGATGTTACTGTCAAAGTGCAGTGGTTATAATGTTCCACTTTACATTCAAGGACTCCTCAGTACAAGGGCTTTACATAGTAACAAAGTTCTCCATAATATAATACTATGGCCTCATTTATTCATTTGTGTATGTTCATTATTTGACACAGGAAAAAAAGGAAGCATCACTCACTCACTCTATTTCTACTCTCGCAGGGGGCGCTGGCGCCTAATCCCAGCTGAGACAGGGCGAAGTGGAAGCAACAATTTAACAAGGCTAAACAAATAATGTTGTCGTAAATAACTACATGTCACAGTGAGAAGATGGAGGACATTATATTTTACCCACATGCACGCACACAGTGCACAGTGCAGTGAAAGCTACTGGGTTTGGGAGTGAGTGTTCGGATGACACACTGGTGAAGTTTAAACTGTCACATGAGAGACACACTGTGCTCCAGAGGCCCACGCTCATCTTCCCTCCTAAATCACTGTGTGTGTGTGTGTCTTCCTGTTGTTTTAGATTCCACTTCACTCCCCCACTGCTGCCAATCCATGACCTCTGACCCCAACTGAACCCAGCTGTCAGCTGTCCTGGCCTGTGGGACAACTCTCTCTCTCTGTATCTATTCTCACTCTCTCTGTAAACTTTCTTTGGTCTGAGTTTAGAACCACAAGGTTAAAATGAAGTCCTAAATTGGTCATAGTATTTTTATAATATTGCAATGTCAATTATACAATATACATGCAGCAGCATGAATTGTTGTAAAACATTATATTGATATCAGTTTTAATCATAGCATAAAAATGACAATAGTTATACTACTACTGCTACTACTAATAACAATAATAATTCAGATCCTGCAGCCTTGAAGTCATGGGTGACTGCAGCGTGAACACAGGGAGGGTATTATCAGGATCCTGCAGCACCAGAGTACCGGCACAGAATGAGGACAGAGAGAGAGAGAGAGAGAAAGAGACAGCAAAGTGTCATGTAATAATGTCTGACTCATACATCACAAGAGGAAACACATATTTTAGGAAACAGAAAACAAATTCAAGCATCTGGATTTGTTTCTCAGCTGTGATTCAACCCAAGGGGCTCGATCAGCTCATCTCCATGGAGATGGATAATCAGGACAGTGATGTTGCCCTGCACGTCCATCATGAGTGGGAGACCCATGTGTAGTTGCTCTCCTGCTGGACAGGACATCATTCATTGATTCTAACATTTCCCCACAGACTTGTCAGTGTGAACAGCTGACAGATGAACTGCAGTGATGAGAGCGGGGGATTTTCACATAAAACCACTGTGAATTCTGTCATGGGGGCACCCTTCAAGGCTTTGTGACCACGGTGTTGCTGCAGTATCCTGTTCATTGCTGATCATAGAATTTAAAGATTTGTCACAAAAGTGTCAGTAATGCGGACTGACATAAAGAGCTGTTCCTCTGGGCCCCTTCTCAACTCAGGGCCCCAGGCAATTGTTTGCTTTGCCTGGACTGTAACAATGGTGTTGGACCAGAGGAGCTATATTCTACTGTCCAACAGAAGATTCCAAAGGAACAATGGAAGGATTTTTTTTCAGTAGAGGAAAATTAGTGAGGCTGTAACCAAAACAATGTTCAATTTTTTTTCATTGTTCAAAAATCCATGGATGTGGCATGGATGTCACTGGAAAAAAACAAAACAAAAAAACAGCAACTTAGATTTAGTGAAACCAAAGTTAAAAACTACTTTTCATGGCTGAGAAGACGTCGAGATGTGGGAAAAGTACATCTCACTTTACCAACAAAAACAACTGCTTAAGACTGTGGCGGGATATTTCCTGAAACTTTGCATTGTTAAGTTGCAGTGACTGCACGAAACAATGAATCATAGAAACATGCAAATGAAAGTCACCCACTGACAATCAATAATTTCGTCCATTAAACAGACAAAACACATCACAATGACAGACTCTCGTGCATCCTAATCTATTGATATAATGTGATGAAAGAAGCAAAATGATTAATGGAAACACTGGTGTAGAATGCAGTAAATCACATGTTCAGTCCAGGTATTACTAAAGTGGGGACCTAAATCTGTTTACATAGTCACAATTGACACCATATAATATGAATCTTTCGTGTAAAGAGTAACTTTTTATTAGTTACTTACAGTATTTTAACTGGTTACTGTATTATCATATTTTAATACATGATGTCAGTTAGAACAGACCATCAGCAGTTGGCATCAGGAGTGTTTTGGTATAAAGTTTGTCAGTACAGCAACTTTTGTGAAAGACAGGATAGCATCTCCCTTTATCTTATCAGGTTGTTGTAGATAAAATTATTGCCATATGTGCTTTCGGTTATTTTAATATTTTATTGGAATAAAGCGACTCAAACACAACAACAGGAAAAGTCAGGAGCTTTTGCTGCTGCTGCCAAATCCGAACTCGCTGAGATGTTTTGAAATCGAACACTAAATATCCTCTCTAGTCTCATCAAAACTCATTACCTCTCCTCATATACATAATCCTCATTAATCCTACTCGTACTCATAAACAACGTGTGGAAAAAAAAGAAAAAAGAAAAAACTCTTTGAAATGAGAGACAAAAATATCTCAGGAGACCATTAAAAAATGTTAAATTCAATTATGCCATTCTCTCATTTGCGTCCTAAAAGACATCACAGATGCACGCACGCACTCGTACACACACACACACACACACACACACACACACACACACACACACACACACTTGTGTAAAAAGTGAATGAAAAGAAGAGGAAGTCCTAAGGGCTTTGAAAGCATGATTGGGAGAAATCTCTTGTGCTGCTGAGAAAGGAAAAGGTGAATAACAGACTCTGGTAGCCGGCAGCCTGCACAAAGTAGAGTGGAGAGCTCCATTCTCAGTGCCAGAGAGGGAGACCCCTCATGGGGGGTGGGTGAAGGCCCAGAGGGCCCTCGGCAGCCCAGGACCTGTGCTTAATGAGAAATTCCTAGGGATTTAGAGGGGCGCAGAGGTCTTCATTTTCTCACTGCGCCCATGGGCCCCCAGTAGCCCGGCAGTGAGGTTTCTCTTTCAGCCCTGAAACGTCCCCAGAGGAAGAGAGAGTCCCCCATTCAACAGCAGCAGCAGCCCGCCTGCCTGCTGGATTATGTATATGAGATGTGGGTTGTAGGATCACAACCTGCCACCTTCTGCACACTGCAAAAAATGTCAACAAGTCATTTAAAGCTGCACCTGTCCCACAAAGTGGGCCTTCAGCAGGGGGGAACATCCCATCACTGCTAATTAGAATGTGTTTGATTCACACTGATGAGCAACAGTAGAAACATGTCACTACATAAGACTTTTTTTTTTACATATATATTCTAATATATATATATTTTGGTCAATTTTTTTTGGTCAGTATAATTAATAGATGATTTGATCACTAAAACAACACAATCATCAAAACAGCACATTACTTGTAGGTACACTAGTACACAGTATTTGAAGGAACCCAGCAGGTTGTTTCAAATACCAATTCCCCAACTTTATTTGCAGAAATGTAGCCCCAAACTTGCAAGGAACTTCCATCATGCTTCACTGTTGCCTGCAGACAGTCGTTATTTTACCGCTGCCTTCTGCTACAGCCAAATATTTCAGTTTTTGACTCATCAGGCCAGAGCAACTGCTGCCATAGCAGTTGTTCCATGTACTTCTTGCCAGACGTCTCCATACAGTAGTAGAGAGTATGGCTGTTCCACTGCCAGTTTCTTCTACGCAGCCGTTTCTTTTTCATTTTTTAATTGTGTTTCACCTACATATGAAAATGATCATTTGCACCTGTCTGATGTAATTGGTTAATCATACCTGAGTATAATTCTAAAAAATCCCTGACTTTGTCCAGATGTAGCTACAAGAATCAGGCTGGAAATTGATAAAAAATAAACAATAAGAATTTATATCTATGAAAGCATTCTTACATTAAAAATGTTTTCCCACCTGCATAAACGGACCAACCACCAGCAATAGACACTGTTCAAATGTCATTTTTTAGTGGCTTCATCTGGATTTAAATATCCTGGTGTATCTGCTAATTAATACCTGTGAAAGAGGCTTGAGCGTCTAATTAGCAGTGATGTTGAGCTGCTGCTGAGGTTCAGCTGCACTTGTCAGAGCATCTCAGCACCAGGCCTTCGGACCTGTTATGGTCCCGGGCCCCTGGCTGTGACTCTCTTACAGCTGGCCCCCTCGGCTGTGCTTCATAGCCAGAGGGCTGTGGCGTCGGACATTGTGTTGTGTGAGCTCTTGCCGAGGATCGACTTGTCTGCTGAACAAACAAACCCCAGTTGGCGGTTTGACGGCTTCACAGGTACAGAGATGGCGTCCTCACTGTGGGACTCGACTCCTCGGGAGGCCAGCATTCATGATGGAGCATTAGGGGAGCTGTGCGACTTCATGCAAAGCTTCTCTTCTTTTTTTTTCTGCATTCACATCTTTGGTCGGTCATTGACAATTGGGGTTTGGCCTGGATTGACCTCAGCCAAGACCAAACTTAATAAACTTTTGTTGGTTTTGTGCCCAATTCTTAATTTCACTTTTTCATTACTTTTTTGACATAATCAGATAAGGTTATTCACCAAGGGGTTTTCCTGTCCTTTGGTCATTGGCACTGAACACCTGGATTTAAACTATATAAAAACCTTGAGGCCCCTTAAAAACAGGAGAAAAGGCTGGAGAAATTCTGTTTTCTCCCTCCAGCTAAAAATTAAAACATCCGAATGCCGGTTGTTCGCCATTTAGAACAAGTGTAAAGAAGTTGTCTTTGTGAAAGGAATGTCCAGTTAATTGGTTTGTTAAAATGAGAGAGGGTGTGAGGAGAGAGACAGGGAGAGAAATTTCCCCTTTCTTTCAGCCCAGACAGGTTAAATGTGCAGTTAGCCTCAGACAATGAATCTGTCCTTTCATATGCAAAGATGAGGTATATAGAGTGAGCCGGGTTTTGTGGCTGGCGTTCAGATTTCAATTGAGAAGCACCAAAGCGTGACGGTATCCACTCCCCTTTATACCTCCCACTTTTCCTCCTTTCCTCGTTCTCTCCCCTCTTCTCTCTCCTCCACCTTGCATGTTTTCCTCTCTGCCTGTGTACTCGGTTCCGTCCATCCTCACACATCTTCCTCTCTGTCAATATCCTTAAGATTCAAGATTTATGTTCCAAGTTATGTACACCTCATGATGAGGAAAGGTGTGGTGTGGTGAAGGTGGTAGATGTGTATTGTTTCTTAATTTCTGTTTTTTTATTTATCAAAAAAGCAGAAAAGTGGACAAAAGAACTTGACTTGGGCTCATATGAAACTTTATCAGTCTGTTTCCATTGCACCTATTCCATTATCAGTAAATAGAGAATTTTATCTCATGTCTGCCTCATGTAGCTATAGGTGAACAACTAATTATTAACATTTTTATATTTTTTACCTTTCACTTGCCTATGGTTTGTAAAAATGTGTAATGCACATGTAAATATATTCATTATAGACAATTATTCCCATATGTTTGAATGCACTGTATAAAGTGTCTTTGTCATGTGCCACCATGTGGTCTCATTTGTAACCAGTCACACTATTACACACAATTTGCACTCAAGTGGATGATTAAGATTTTCATGTCTTTAATATAAATAAATGTAATTGACTACAGTTATGTAGGACTACTAGTAATAGCTAAATTCGCGGACATTCCATATTGTAAATTTAGGATTTAAAGAATTTTAAGACATCTTAGACTCTAGGCTCTTTGTTCAGATGGCTGCTTCACATTGAATTACTGGAGCTACATCCCATCTCAAACCAGCACAACAGAATTAGGACAGTGGAAACGCAGTGAGGGGTTTTGGAAAGAAAGAAGAGAGAGAGAGAAACAGAGAGAAAGAGTTTAGGGGTGGTGGTGGTGGTGGTTGGGGGGGGGGGGTTTCATACAAAGACTGAAGCCGTGAAATGGTGCTTGTAAAAGCCCGTTGCTGGTCGTCTCATTGAGTTGTCAATCTGCCTGGCAGGTCCCCTGTATGATGAGTCCTATCAGAGAGCCAGAGAGTGAAAACAGGAGGGGTGAGGATGACCTAATGCAACATCAGCTCCCTCCATTTTCTCCTTGGAGAAACTTGAGTGACACCCCCATTATATGTCTCCCTGTGGCGCCATGGCAGCAGATGGACTGGACCAATGTGAAGGCTGGGTGCTGGCTAACTGGTCAGTGGGGAGGACAGAGAAATACAGGTTGCAGAGAAAATACCAGCAGCGCAACACAGACAAAGAAAAACAATCACAGATGGGTCACAATGGGTGTCCTAATGTTGGGTTTAGTATTTAGTTGTATAGTAGTAATGTGCATCTTTTAAATATAAGTCAAATGCCCCTACTTCATTTGCAGTTCTTCAGCCAGTGTGGGGGCAGGTGGAGACAAACAGCTTCACCATGAGCCTTTCATTCCCTGTCACCTCCTTCCACCTATCACACCATCCCTTTGTGTCTCCATCTCGCAGAGTTCAGCTCTGGACCAGACACATTGTGCTCTTTGATGACATGACATCTCTGTCTGTCACATAGACGCAGACTGAGACATGGGCACAATATGAACACACCCGGCACTGCCCCTTGTCACAGTCTGCCATTCTGTCAGATTCTTTCTTAAAGGTTACATGTCAATTTGATTTGACAACCATGAAAAAGATTTTTTCTCTTTTTTTTTTTTTTTGGTAATCAGAATACAAACAGAAGCCCCACGCTGGATGAAAGTGCATCATGTCCTGCATGGTCCTAGAGAAGATGCTAGAAAATTAGGTGTAAAATATACCTTCTGAAGAATTTTGCTTGTCTTGAAATATAACTGGAGGAGATCTTTTGTTTCTCTCAGATTCTTCCCAGACTTTCTTCCTCATATGAAACTTCAGTCTGTGTAATCATCCATTCAGAAATCGACATTTCATTGGAAAGCATAGTATCAAAATCATCACAAGGTTGCAAGAGGAACTGAATGCATTCCACCTATTGATGTCACTGTTGCAAAACTAAACTGATGCATCACGATCAGGAATTTTTGTGCATTAATGTTTTCGAAAAGTGACTTTTATATCACATATAATAAATGTATTATTTGTAACTACTTATATTAGTTCTATAGGTTTTACTTACATTTAGGATTTAGGACACAATCAGTCTTTCACTTACAATGTTCCCTTGCCTTCATTACTCAAGTTTGCAAGCTTGTGCTTAAATATTTTCCAATTTATTTTCAGGGGGAACGTTTCTGAGGGGTTTTCTTCCATGCACTGACACATCTGTTCAAATAGTTTCATGATTTATTTCTCAAAATCTGCCTTTTACTTTTTTTTTCCAGATTCCTTTATCCTCTCCAAACAAAATAAAAAGGAAACACTTTTTGTGTTTTTATTGTGTCGATGTTGATCCTCTGCTTAGTTACTCCGTCTCTATCTCTCCTTGGTGTCTGCTTGTGTCTAGTTTCATGCAAATATCGTAATTTGCTTAAAATGTAAAATTCCATTTGAGATTCAAAACTAGGGAGAGTAGATTTGCATGGTGGCATGTGGGCAATTTTCTTTACTGTACAAATTATGATAAAACACATTTTGGATGACTTCCACAGACATCACTGTGAACAAATTCTCAACCTCCATGTGTGAAATGTAAACAGCATGATAATCTGAACAGACTGAATACAAAAAATATTATCTCTGCTCCTTCTTGCAGAATAACATTTACATCATACACAGAGAACCCTGTAATATTGGATGACTCTGCAAACTTTAGGATTATAGTTTTTCTGATTATCTGTACCCAGAGTTTCGTTTTCTAAATCTGACTTTCTGACATTTCATTTACTGATGAGTTCCTAAATAGTGACACTGGAACCAAATTGTGAAATATCTCCTGTGCCATGACAATATAGAGGATATAGATTCAGTGAACTCTTTCAAATCACTCATCAAAACCCATTTTTATATATATGTTTTCTAAAATGAACTGAATGTCTAACTATATGTTTTTGGGGGCAATATTGTTAATTACTGCATATTATAGCATTGGGTATAGCACCTTTTTAATGTTGCTTTTCCTTGTAAAGATTTTGTGGGGAGGAGCTTAATTATCCACAGAGATCTCTTCTAGACCAGGTGACAAATTTAAGAAAAACATTGAATCTAGCACTTTATAAATTAACAAATTAATAATATTTTTAAAATATGAAGATATTTCAATGCATAACAGTCTCTAAAACTAATGTTTTCTTTTTATAAGGCTTAATCCTGCTGGTCACATTTTATCTACTACAACCCAACTGTTTTTAATCGTGCGTTCTTCTTGAGTTAGAGGAGGTAACAGCAGCCATGTGGGAGGACATTTCAGGAATAGTTGTGAAAAACAAAGTTCTCATAAAGTTTTATTTTGAATCAAAATCCTGTGGCCTGTCCTTTTTTTTTTTTTTTTGCTCATTTTACAAGTAGTTCAGTGCCTCTGTCAGACCTCACTGATGTGTCACACACATTATAAACGTTAAACTTCCCACATGCACCACACACACACACACACACACACACACACACACACACACACACACACACACAACACAGACTGCTTTCATAGCTGTCAGATATTTTAGGCAAAAGTCTGAAACATCACAGAAAAACAAGTTGTTCTGTTTGCTAGAACATTTAACAAAAAGTACGGATTCACTTTATTAGCTAACACTCATGATGGGAGTTTTTCCAGGGATGGTTAATGATTTATTTTAAACATAATATACTTTCACATAAAAATCTTATAAACCTCTTGAGGGTAAAAATGTATTTTTGTCTGTGTTTCTGTTACAACTGAACATCTGCTGTGCCATGAATTAACTCAGTGTGATGTCTTGATCTGCCTTTTTGTCTTAGATATGCATTTGGCAGCATACACAAAATCACAACAAATTACAAAGGCTAAGGTTTACTCAGGTAAGTCAGCATCCTCACCATCATCCATGTACAAGCCACATTAAAAAAACGTTGCCTCTTGCTACTGTGTAGTTTGTCCAAAAATAAAAATGTAATCACTGTTATCTTGTTCAAATGTGTCCCTGTTTGGCTGTTTAACTTAGTTTGTCCCAGGAGAGATGACCACAGGAATGAGATATTACTCATGTGTTTGTCAATAAACAGGTTTGTTAAACTTCCTGCCAGTGACAAAATACTGCTCTGCAGATGTATGATACAAAGGAAGTAACACTGTCATACTGTATTACCTCATCACCAACTAAGGCTTATTCCAGAAAGCAGACTATTCTTTACTTCCTTACTTATGTACCTTATCAATTCCTTGTTTTTGTTTTACTAATTTTTGGTTCTGAGAAGGAAAAACTCACCACTCTGTAAATGACTGTGGATTTCTTTTATACTGCATGAACATATACACCACATGGGCATGCGTGGAAATCCTTTTTGGAGGTTTTTTGGTCATTTCAGCTTTACCCCTACTATAAAATGCAGACACTGGTGACACATTTTTAAAGAACACACACTGATTCACAGGTTGATGATGTCTAGGCATCAGAGGCGACAACAACATGACTTTGTTTTCAGCTGAATGAAAAAGCCTCTTGTTCCTGGAGTGAAAATGGAGAGTCTATATTTAAGGACAGTCAGAGGTGGGTGGTTTGTCCTGGGTTGGTTTGGCACGGCCCTTCTGTAGCAGGCCTTGTTTGTTTGGACAGCAGTCAGTAATGTGGTGAGCTGCAGCCCAGGAGACTGACCAGGAATGTGGGTGAAGGTCTCATCTGACCTCACCAAAAGACATCCATGAGACTCTCTGCTGTCTCTTCTCTGAAAAACCTAAACCAGTCAATACCGATATTATTGCAGGGCCTTGTAGACTTTACAGCATCACTCAATTTGAAATTCAATAACTGCACTATCAGACAAGTTTAGGAGTTGATCAAAAATATGTTTTTGATGTTTAAGTCAAATTCAGCTTCATCCCACTTCACTCAATGTCTGTACTTCATCAACGCTGTTAAGTATGATTTATTTCTCCTATTTCTATTCCTATTGTGTATCTTATTATGTCTTATCTTCATCAGCACAGGATAACAAACCTGAATAATCATAATACTTACATTATATACTGTAGGTGTCTTGTCATTGCTCAGTGTAGGCAGTGTTTCTCACATTAATTCCCAGATATCCTTACCACAATGTATGTTTAAATATCTATTTATTTATAACAAATGGGTATTTATTTGTTGTTACGTTTTGTTTTGGACAACTGATGTAAATTAAAAACACAATGCACCTCCATTCATTGTTTTTGGTTATATTACGGTCTGGACTGGATTGAGAAGTTCCTTCAGCCTCAGCATCAACAAAATACTTATGTTTTACTGAAAGCAGCAATTTAGACATGTGGTTGACCAAGAAAACACTGACTTAAAACAGCTTTACTTGCAACATTGAAACTATTGTTTTAAGAACTGCTGGTAATCTTGGAGAAAACATCTGGCTTTACCTGATGTCTAGCTGTAAAAAAATTATCACCCGCCCACAAACCTTTCCATCACCTGAATTGCAGCATTCCCTTCGGCAGGACATGGTCTGTCTGATCTGACAGCAGCTACAGTGTTCCAATAACTAACAGGATGCAGCAGCACAACAAAGTGATAAGAGAGAAACAATAATTACATTATGTTCCTATGGCCTGTGTGTCTGAATTTAGTTGCTGTAAGAGCTTAAAAGTAAAGATATGCTACATTTAAACACCAAACACATTTAAAATATTAAAAAACCTAAAAGTGGGTTTGATCATTTTGTCCTCAACTGCAAAACATAACATTTCAAAGGCCATAAATCAAACAAAAATATGCAATACATATTTTGAGTTGTGATTGGATGACGTCGTCATTTTGATGAGATGTTTCACTCTTTGTCTTCTTCTCAACTTGGACTGCTGATTGACCTTTTACTTTGCCTGGTTCTTTAACGCTGATCTAAATGCTTAGCAGAAGCAGAAATTCAAAAAAACAATAGTTCTATTTTCATTGTTTTCTGAACTCAATGATACGCTTCAGGGAGAGAACTGATCATTTGTGGCGACTCTCATTCACATGGAAAAACTTTTGGGATAAACAGCAGTCAGTTTTTTTTCCTGTTTGTCTGTGGCTTGTTTCTTTGTCTCTGGATCATTAATGTCTTCTGGTTGTCGTCTCCCTGTCTGTCTCTCTGTGCAGACTGACCCGTAGCTGTGTGTGCAGGCGCTGGTCACGGTTTGAGCCTCCCGGTCACCGGGGCTCTCGCCAGACTGTCTCAGTCCCACACTGCTTGACACGACTGGGAGACAGACAGGTGCCTTGAGCTCACGGCTCGTTTCAGAAACTCGGGTTTGGATGTCTGACCCCGTCTGACTGATCACATTCATAGATAAAATGTCTGCTTTTTCAGAGCAATGGTGTGCATCAGTGCTTGGATAAGTGGCAGACCATGACACACTAAAGAACTTCAACTTGCAACGAACCAGTGTGTGAGATTGGAAATCTCACCTCTTAACCCTGCAGTATTAAAGCAGCAGTGCATAACTTTTGGTGTTTTCTGTTGTTGATATAATTTTACTTTAATTTTAAAAATATTTTCAAGAGTTTTTAAAGCAGTGACACAGTTGTTACAGTTAGTGAGTAAAATGTATAATCTTTGGCCATAGACTCTCATTATAAAGTTTACATGTGCAGTTTGCTCTTCTGATTAAATGAAGCGCAAACTGAAAATGCTGATTGAGAGAAGTGCACAGCATGAAAAGCTACAAGTGGGAGAACTCGGACCCAACCAGCAAACATTCACACATCTACTGTTTCCAGCTTCTGAAATGTGATTATTTATGGTTGTCACTATCATATAGCATTCATCCCAGAGACTGGGACCTATAGATTAGTCATAAATATAGTTGTTTTTTTTCCCCAGCCTGTTACGCCCCAGTCCTAGGGGAAAACCTTGACGCAACATAAATGTTGCTCCCCACCTTTCCCACCCACAAGTAATGCCAGCAGACAGAATTTTATGAAAAATGAACAGAAGCAGTTTATTGGCATGAAAGTGAGAGTCTCCCAAATAACAAACATAAATACTTCTATCAAAACTAGGCTTCCCTGTTAACAAAAACAAAGAACCAAAAGACAATCACTCACCTAAACTCCTAACACAAAAACAGGAGAAAACCAACCATCAAATGAAAAGGAAGGAGTCTCACTCCCAATACTGCTTTTAAAGTTACATAGGATTGTCAGTTTAACATTAGAACCATAATGCTGGCAGTGTTGTGGCTGCACCAGGTGCGCGCAAAGAGAGAGGCCATCTTCATGGGCAGCTTTTAAAAGCTGGGTCTACCTGGATCCAATCAAGCAATCATGCTTGGATCCAATCAGCACGGACCTGCTGACTGAGGTTCCACCTACAGCCACGCCTCATTCACACACACACACACACAGAGATAGAGGGGGAGAGAACAGCATACCAAAAACACTACACTCGTAACACAGCCTTTTACCTGAGAATTAATAAATAACACATGCATGAAAGGAAAATGTGGTTCATTTAACAGCAGATGTTGGGTTTGACAGTGTGGAGCAGCAGTATGAATTATTCCCATAACACACAAATGACGGTAAGATCATCAGAAAGGTTATATTATGCGTGAATTTGCTCTTGCCATGATTTATATTTTTTTTAATCGGGTCATAATTTTTCATCTTTAAAATGTGTGCCCTGATGTGAAACGTTCACGGTCATTCACGGTCATATATGATCGTGAACTAATAGTCTGAGGTTTAGGCGCCGATGGTTTGACAAAGTGGGCTGTGAGCTACTATGACAATGGATTAAATGTAACAGAGACGAGAGGAGGTTTTCGAGGTTAATTAAAAACCACAAAGTCTGTTTTGAGTTTTGGTTCATAGGCTTCGGCTGCCCGCTGACCTCTGTGTGAGAGCAGAGGGTCACTTTCTCTGCCCTCCAGCTGGTCCTTATCTCGCTTTGAAGGTGAGCAGATGAAAGCATAACAGAGGCAGACAAACAGAGGGAGAGGCGTTGATTTGTCATCGCGGCTGCACACACCGTGATCAGTGACATACCACAGAGCTCACAGTCACAAACGTCTGTCTGATGTTATCGTCACTGGTCCATGCCTACACTACTATTGACAAATTTAAAGCCACACCCTTTTTCTGTTGAGGTCCTTACAACATGGGGATAATACTGGACATGTAGTAGTCGACTGGTGAACACAGATGTGACAACAAACTGCTTCATGTGGAATATGCAACAATGTAACCTGAAAAGGTGAAAATGTATGTGTTCACAATTTCTTTTGATCCTATAAGTGGGGGAAAAAATTGAAGTGGCAGATGTAACACTTCACAGTACTGTACAGTAAGAACATGGCGATGATTTTTGCAATATGGAGGTAATGTTATACTAATACTATTGTATTTTTAATGCAATTTCCAGGTTGTCAGTAATAAAAGTAATGGTGTGTTCATAAGTAGACAAGATTTCAGTGGTTCACTGTAATTTCTCACGTAATATCCGGGTAATAGATTGCTAATGAGAGTATTACCTCCATGTGAAAATGTTTGTGGAATAAAAATGATTACTGTAATATTTCTTCTGATAACAAAATGATTCCCATATTGTCACTTCGCTGTGATGTAAAGTTTTGACACTGCAGATTGTACAACAACATACAACAACTGGAAACTGGGGGAAATAATCTGTCTCTAACTATTTCTCATTTTGAACACATTAAACTTAGCTTTGGAGCTACGTCAGTACATAACATACACAGGAAAAAGTAAACAGTTGACAAACTTGAAATAATGTAACACCCGAATGAAGTTAATTCAAAGTAACAACTTTAGTTTGAACTGAATTAATTTACCAAGTGAAGCTCTTTTAAAAGTTTGCCAACTGGTTCCTTTTTTCAGTGTGGACTACATGAACAGTAAATTCAAATGTCGTACACACGGGACTATTGTTGCCGAATGTGTTTAAAGGACTGACGCTCCAGTTGATGCACCAACATCTATGAAAGCACTACAAGTTTGTTTTAATTAACCTCCTACTGGGATGTCTGGTCTGAAATGGAGGAGCTGCTGCTGCTGCTGCCCACGTCTTGTGTGGGTGGTGTCCATGGGTCTTTTCTCACAGTATCAACAGAGTAACAATTCTCACAGCCTGGCAAACAAAAACATACATGCATGACAAAGAAGATATTCCACCACTCCTACATACTCTGAAAGGGCTACGCTGGAGTTATGTGGAGGAAAAAGGGAAAGAAAGAAAAATAAAACAAGAGGCAAAGTGGCCAGTGTTCCTCTTCTTCTTCTTCTTCTTCTTCTTCTTCTTCTTCTTCTTCTTCTTCTTCTTCTTCGTTCTTCACAGTCAGTTTCTCGACTCTGTCGGTTCCCAGCAGGAGACAGAACTCCCAGGGAAATCTTTGTTTGCTGGATCCTGGGTCAACACGTGACTCAGCTCCAACATGTTTGACTTGTTGAGGGCAAGTAAACAGAATGGTGAAATGAAGTCTTTGCATTTAACAACGGTAACTGTTAACATGTTTGTTTGCCAAGGAGACAAACAATCAGGTGTTTCCCGTCAGATTGCAGCTGGATCGGTCAGTGTGTTAAGTCTACAGTGCCGCTCAGAATTAGCGTATATTACATTAGGTGGATTTCCATCAGCCTGTTTTTGGGTGCGTTTATGATTTGTACATTTAAAAAACCCTGTACGGACATGGATAGAACTTAGATGGACACGACAATGAAACATCAGCATGTACCAACAGCTATTTGGTGCTGTTATATCATCAGATTATGCTTCCTTATCCATCTGTGCTGACCTAGACTGTTGTCCCACCAACTGCTTATCTTTGTGAACAAATTTCTCCTTGTGAATAAACAACAGTGGTAGAAACACACATGAATGTGCATTTTCTTGAACAGAGTTGTTGAAAATTATGTTAAAATGTAAGATGATTTAGGGGGTTATTCAGGAATGACACAGTGGTTACAGGAAAAACCTACAGTTCTGTCAAAAATGTGTGAGGCTCAACAAGTTTAAGTGAAAAGACCTGGATCACACGCCTGGTATTAACATCTGGACCCAGAAGAGTGTAATAGTAGTTTTTATTGGTGGAAGTAGTCAGAATTTGATTGGATCAGCCTGGTCACATCCTGTTGTGGTGTGTCTGATGTTTTATAATTAATTTTCAGCCAATTTGTCACTTTCTCACGACACAAAGAGACAGCTTTGATCTGCCTGTGTTGTTAGAGAAAACCAGGTGGCAATCAGTCATGTCAAGATTTGTGATTTCACAGGCACCAGATTTTCACACTGGTGTCCACCCATGTGTGCCAGGCTGCATAAATTATTTTTCTACAACAGGGAAGACAATTTACAATTTACAGTATACAATTTATCATATTCTATTGAAGAGGAGCAGAAACTAGTGATTAAGTCCATTAACTCCTCAGGATAATGTCTTAGTGACATTCAAAATCGAGTGACGAGTAGGCTCATTTTCCTGTAGACTTTGATTTGCCCCCTGGTGGTTATTCAATATATTATTACTTCTTGTTGGCCTAACTTATGTGGTCTATGGAGGAAACTCAGTGGTAACAATCCTCTGGTCACTATGGATGTCTGCACCAAATTAAAGCCATGTTAAAAATAGTTTAGTGTGAATTTTCCCATCATCCCAGATATTAAAGTATAGCCTCATCTGTTTTCAGAATCACAACAGCTTGTTTTTAAATGTGGGAAAGAAAATAAAAAGAGGATTAACCTTATTGTGGGAGACAAAGGAATGGTTGTGCGATTTCTTAGTGTCACTATTTTGTTTTCTGTTCTAAAAAAAGAGTGAAGTGAAGCTGAGCTGAGGATCAGATGTTTCTGTTTATGAAGTGTGTGTGTGTGAAAGAAAGGTTTTTAAGACGGCTGAGAAAACAAACACTTACAAATTCACTCAGGAAAGAGGAGAGCACAAACAAGAGGAGGAGAGCAGCTCTTCCGGACTGATAATTACATATTTCACGGACAAAAGATGAGCATAGTGGGTGATGACAGTCATATTCTTTCTCTTTGTTTTCTTTTACATTTAATTTTTATTTTTCCATTGTGATCCACATTTTTCTCAAAGACACTTGAGTGCTTCAGGGGACGTTTTCCACTCTGTCAGCTAATAAAAAACATCTCATTCTTCGCTCAGACACTTGATCGTTATGCTTTGGTTTAACTTCCAGTGTTAATAAGCACTCTTCTTTGTACTGTCTGTGCTGTTTAATTACTCAAAACTATAATCGCATACTGTATTTTGTCACTTCATATGCTTCGCCTTTCAGTTGTCAAAATTTGAATTAAAAGCATAAGTTCATAATTATATATTTGCCATAAAGAGGACAGAACATTGTTTGTTTTATGATAGTGATGATTTTCTGATGTTTTTCACTGTATAATGGGAGTCAGAATCCACATACGGCTGATCCAAGTGTGGCTCACAACAGTGTTTATGTGATTTTAAACATAAATGTTGCAGTTTATCTAAATGAAGTTGAGATATTTTAGGAGTAAGATCATAATACTATTCGTTTTTAATTCGATAATTTTAGATGCTATGTTTAATTATTATTTGCGAAAGTGCATATTAATATTTAGAAAAAAAAAAAATCTCAAAACTTCCCAAAATGCCATCACACTGGTGTCAAACCATGAGTAATAGACTGATTTCCCAATCCCTCCTTTAGTCTTTGCATTAGTTTCCATTTATTGGAACAATCTTATGCTGCTGTCAAAGTTCTGTTATTGATGCTTGGTTGTTGTTCCTAACAGGGACCGTTTTAAAAAAAACTTGTTGAAATGCTGATGCATGTGATGATGCTCTGTTATGCCTCTATGAGGATGGTAAGGATGACTCACTGTTTAACAGTAAAACCATAGGGTAAAATAACACAATACATCAATGACATGTAAACTTCCATTAGTTTTCTTTTGTTTATTACATATGGAGCACTTAAATATTCCACAGAGAGCAAGAACTGCCTTTCCTCTAATTCTGTCTACGTTTACTAAGTTTTTATTTCAAAATGCAGTTACACCTGCTGTCCACACTCCCCCAGCGTTTCAAACCCTAAATTTGAGATGTTTGAAAATGCGGTGTTTTTTGCTTGAATTGTGCTGATTGGCCACCAGCTATAAACAAAAATTATTGTTGGTAGAACTTTCTAAAACTAAGCAAACAACAGCAGAGGAGATAATCAACTCCATTTTCACACTAGTAGGTGAATACCTTATGTACCTGAATGCTTAAGTCATACACATTTTCAGGCGTGCAAGTATAAAAGCAGATTGCTTCTAAAACAGGGCTAAAATGCTTATCTTTTGTCCAATGAAATGCAGAATGGCTATAGTCCTAGATAGAGCGGGAGAGAGATTTAGTGTACAAATTCAAGAGGTTTTATTTTCCCTGTTACAAGTAAGTGACTCATCCAAATGATTACCAAGTTGCACAGTGTTGCTTTAAAATGGCACCATCTGGGTTAATGTTATGCAGTGCATGCTATTAGCACCTAATTGTCAGTGTAAATGCACTCAAGTGCTCAAAAGAGCAAGTAGGACTTTATGCTGTAAAGAAAGGATTTGTTGCATGTGGTCGGTTCATATACAATACAGCGATACTCACAACGCTTTGTTGTGTTCTGTTCATGCTGTAAAGTTCGGCCATAAAATAGTCTCATGGAATGGTAGTGTTATAAAACCCTACACAAGCCTTTGAACACATTTTTGATTCCCTCTCAGAGAGGCACTAACACGAAAGATAACCCACAAACATGACCGTGGCCACAAATGACAAAGCATCCACACACAGCCGACACCTCCCTGCTAGAGTTTTTTTCAAACAACACCAGCAAACTAAAGAGCATGATGGACAGTTTTTAGATGTAGGGAAAGTGTGGGATGAGCGGTGCATATTTGAATGCATTTAAAGATGTTTTAGAGATTCCATTAGACTGCATTTACTTTGTCCTAACTGACAGGCAATACTGTCTCTCAAAAGAAGAAATGCTGATCCAACTTGAACTTAGTTACATTCTTTTTTTATTTGTGTGAAACAGTGCTATTATCTGGATCATCTGTATTTGGTGCTGACGACAGTTTCATGGTCTACAGGAGTGTGTTTTGGAAATGAAGGGTTGTTTTATGACACAAGTTCACACACACACCACAGGATGTTAATGCGGAACAGCACAAAATCTGTTGCCACAATCTGCTAGAAAATCATTAAACTACACTCTGATACTCACTGAGGCGAATGGCTGCTCTGGGATTTTGTCTGGCATGTATATCTGAACACCTCGGGGCACACAGATTTAGATTTGGTGCAGCTTATTGTAGAAAATATCATTTCCACCAATTCCCACCAGTTATTAAGATAAAAAGCTAATGGGCTGTTGATAGGAAAACTGGATGAACAGCTGTTTGGAGATTTTATTTCAAAAGAAGTTTCACAAAAAAGGGAAACATTAGACCCCAATGCTTTAATTTCAACACTCCATCTATTGTACCAAACACAAAAGAATATTGAAACATCTGGAAATTCATTTTGTATCTTTCTGGGACTGGGAGAGTTGATTAATATCTTTTTGGTTCTCTTGCTCTCTTTGAATGTGTGTGCGTGTACTTGTATTTATATCTTTGTGAGGTCCAAAAAATTTATTAATCTACCTTTGTGAGGACATTTTGACCTTGTGAGGACATCTTGTCTGGGCCCCATAACTTTAAAGTACTTTTTCAGGGTCAAGACCTGGTTTTAGGGTTATGGTTAGACTGGGGTTTAGTTTAGGGTTAAGGTAAGGGTTAGGGTCAGGCACCTAGTTGTGATGGTTAAGGTTACTGTACGGGGCTAGGGAATGCGTGATGTCAAGAGTGTGTCCTCACTAAGATACAGTACAAGAACAATTTTGTGTGTGTGTGTTAGGGTAGGAAGCAATTTAAAGCGTCAGAGGTCTAAATTGCCATCTGAACCTCCTGAGCCATTAGTCGCCCTCTGAGGAGAAAGTGCAGGGTTGAGACAGAGGGAGTTTAACTATAATGCACTCTCTACATGTCCACTGACGTACATTTGACTTAATGCCTTTCAAATAGTCACATCCTCAGGGTTTCATACACAAACGATTAGAGACTTGATAGGCTGCAATGGACGATAAACATTTACATCAGCTGAGTATTGACTCTTTAAAGCACCAGACAGCCTGTTGTTTCAAAATGACATTTGTGTACATGATTAACGGTCATAATCTTGATTTTGTTAATTTTAGTTTTAATCTCAATATTTTTAAATTATTTAGAGAGTCTGTGCTTCATTTATTTCTATTCAGTTTTTGATTTTATTTTCTTACTGGTTTAGCTGCCTATCACCTTGCTTATGTAATGTAACCAGTCACAGTCAAACCAAAAGCTTTTCACTTATTTTGAATGCAAACTTTTCCACATGATGTCATTTTGATTTGGTGTAACAGTGTGACAATTTTTTTAAACAATTTTTTGTATTGTAATTTAAAAAAAAAATAAAAAATCTATTTTTGTTATTAATGGTCAAGACAATGCACAACCAAACCACCAGTATGTGTTTTATGGTAACAGGAAACGCGAATGACAGGAAATCAAACCTTCCTGGAAACCTTAACATTTTCTTTATTCCAACTACAAGATCATTGTTTTTGTATACATTTTGTATACATTTAGGTTTGGACCCCTTTAGACACACTTGGCACATTAAGTTTGAGGTATCGAACCTCTAACCCTGCCATTGTTACGTCTTGCTCTGCCTTGTGTGGGTGATCAGACAGACGAGACAAACATCCAGTGCCTTTTTTAAAGAATCCTCCTCCGCTTGTTACTTGCTGCATGTGGTTTCCTCGGCGGAAGTAGTTGTCGTTGTGGTTGGAAGTGGGTGTGGGTGCCACATTTTTAAAAAAGTGATTTATGAGACCTCTTGGTTCCTCTTTTGTCTTTACAGCTGCACTTTCCTCACGAATGTGTCTCAGACACCACACTCTTAAAAGCCAACGTCCTTTGTGCTTTTGTCCTTGGATGTCAAGGACTTAAACCCACTGAACCAGGAAAAGATGCCTGAACTGAAAACAGCTCAGCACCTGCTGCTCCTGATACTGCACCTATTAGATGATAAAATAATGTTTTACATCCTGCCTGGAGTTAGACACAAGTTAAATCTGTGGTGTGTGTAACTTATATTACAATGAATCCTTTGTAAAATGAGTGAAGTCTGTTAGTGTCGCACAGCTCTCTTTATGTTTCTCAGTAGTCGTGTTTAGATTGCGCGTTGCACAGTGACATTACCATGCAGCACACAGGAAGTACTTTATTTTATCAAGACAGATGAAGGCAACAGCAGCTTCGCACTAGTAAAGTGAGACAGCTGCAAACAGGTTGGAGTATGAGTGAAAACAGCTCAAAAAACCCATTCATTCAACAGCCTGGTAAACACTTGTTGCCCCAACCCTGCCCCTGCGATGCTGTTGCATACAAAAAATTCTCCCTGAGTCAGGTGTGTTAGTATTGCTTGACAGATAAAGGACACATCATACAAAAAAGTTACATCATTATTGTTCACAAACACTAAACAACGGCAGGTTAATAACATCAACATTAATAAAAATCACCAAACGTTACGCAGTGCAGCTTTAACCATTGCGGTTTCTCTTCTCTTCTCTCTATATAATATTGCTTATGTCTTATTGTGTAAAGTGCCTTGAGATAATGTATGTTGAACTGAAAGGCAATTTTCCTCAATGACAATCTAAGGTGACACACTGCATGTCTGGTGAGTCAGGATCTGTCTTAAAATCAAAATGTAATATTATTGTAGAGACTGACACTGCGGATGAAGTATCACTCCACGGTCAATACCTGTCCTGAGAGTTTACACTACATTCAAGGGAGAAACAGCTTAAAACAGTGAGTGGGGTTTTAATTGGTCCCCCATGGGGAGCTTAGTGTGTCTGAAATGAGTTATCACCACGGCCAGGCAACATAAATCTACTGTGACACAACCACTCTGCCAGCCAGGAAACAAGTCAGTCAGTGAGTCCAGTAAGTCAGTGGAGCTGACAGCGAAGCAGACACGTTGGCCCGCCGTGCAGCCAGACGAGCTGGATGACGCCGCCTGGGCAGTTAGCGCTGCTGTCAGTCCAAAATACAAACAAGCCTTTTTATGTGGCAGGGTGTTACAGGCCTGTATGTGAACGTATTAGTATTCTGGCTATCTTGGGCAATTTTCTGTTGAATAAAGTTGTATATATACAGTATGTATGTTGTTACTTATGTGCTGCACTGCATGGCATTGCTTATGGCTGGAGCATGGTCTAACCTTACAGAAATAAAGGTTAGGTCATCAAACAATGATGAGTCTATATAAAGGTCTGTCTCCAACATGTTAAGAAAATATTACAAAAGTATCAGTCATTAACGCAATGTAGCCACCAAAGTAGAGTTTCCAAAGTGGTAAACTACTCACTCTGAAAATCCAAATTTTGCAGTGAATTACAGACCAAATGCAAAGAAAATGTTGAATTTCTATTTCTGTATGCTGTTTTCAAGTTTAACTTCAATAAAGACAGTTTTGTAGTAAACGGTGTGATTGAGGGCCACAGTGGATACAGAGGGGAAAAAAACCCTCAGATTTATTCCAACAGGATTACAAGAAAAGCATGTGTGTGGGTGTGTGTACTTGTGTGTGTACTTGTTTGTCTTTAGGACTTCTATCTGTCATAAACACTGACCTTGTCAGTCCTCACTGAGACCAAAACCTGGTCCTGATGAGGCATAATGTAATATATGAAGAACTGGTTACATTTAGGGTTAAGATTTGAATGTGGTTAGGTTAAGCTTAGGGTTAAGGTTTAAATAGTCGTGGTTAAGGTTAAGGATAATGCTTTGTTATTAGGGCTGTCCAAATGAATAGAAGTCCTAAGAAGAATAGCTGTGCAAACCTGTGTGTGTGTGTGTGAGGGTGTGTGTGTTGAAGCTAGAGGAGGCTCTATAAGTCACCCAGCCAGGGTGCCAGACACACAACTCTCTGAGAAACCAAACTGTCTAAATGCTTCACTGACTGGCTGGTTGATGAGGCAGTCAGGTGATTACAAGGACGCCATTTGGTTTTATAGCAGAATAATATGGCCACTGTTCACTCTCTTTCCTCTCTGTCCTGCCCCATGAGGATATAGAGGGGGGCCGACAGGGGAGTGATTAAGATTATAGGGAACTGCCTGACTGGTTCAGGGGTTGGAGGGTAAAGAGCGGGGATTTATTAGCACCATAAATTAGACCTAGACATCGTCCCTCTCATCCCTCCCAAATCTGTTCTCCCATTATTTTAAATTGCTCCTTCTTGCCACATCCCTCCCCCAATAGATAGATGTCACAGTTGTTTCCAGAACCAATTCGGGCAACACTTTATAATACGGTAGGCACAAAAAAAGTTAACTGATGATTACCGAATGATTATTTAATATTAGTAAATGTTATCTCATTTTTATCTAATGATTAACTACCCATTAACTCTTCACACTGTTTGTGTTCCCCTGTCCACAATGAATTGCACCTCAAATGAACGTCCACATCAGAGAGGCCTTTTTGCAGACGCAGACATTTTGGAAGTTGCAGCAGGGGAGCACAGACAGTATGAATATTTGGCACTCAGCTGGTTAAAGGACTTCTTGGAAATTGCCGAAACAAGATTGTTCTCAATAAGATAAAACAAACCAAAAAAAGGACAGCGCTGGTTTGCTTATTAAAACTAAGATCAAACCCATAAATTTTAAGCAAAGCAAACATTTTTCCTGGTTAGATGGTTTGGCCAGAGAGGCCAGTGAAAACTACTTCAGAGCTCGGCTTTCACAAGTCTCTGCTCTCCTCCGTGTTTGGAGGCTATTTTCATCATTAAAGGCTTGAGCCCAGAGTACAGTGGGTGTGTGTTGGTCCTTCGATTAAAGGGCAGCCATTGAAGAGTGTGTGTTTTGTGGTCTAAACCAACAGCAGGCAGGATACTAAACAGGCCTGGGCTGACGCAGCAGCGCCACGCTGAGATCTGAATGTGTGCGGTTGAGTGGTGGGAGAGAGAGGTTGAGGGACGGGGAAGGGATGAGTGCTGGAGCATTAAAGCCGAAATAGTAGAAAACAGATCTTGTCAGAGAAGTCAAATAAAACAGTGGGACAGTAGACAACATAGTGCATTGAAGCTTGCTGTGTGTCAGCTAACCCTACTGAAGTCATGGCGTTCCCCGTTCATGTTCGGAATTCAAAGTTATTCACATAGTGAAGCGTTTTCCCCCCCCTCGCTGCTAGTTATGGGTAACACGCTTGTTGAAGACATGGCTCGAGGTGTCCATTATCGTTGGTTCATCAACAAATGCACGTTACCACGACGTATGTTTAACGACAGTTGCGACAGACAGTACTGTTTTCCAACTTTAAGGGGATCCAGAGAACAAAAACTACATTGTGTCGCTTTAATGTATGTTAAAAAGGAACATGTTTGTGCTGGATGTGCCACCAACTAGCTGCCATGTTATTGGCATTGGTACCTGTCCTGTTACCTAGTCCAGTTATAATAGGATAAACAAAAAATTCCTAATGCTCCCAATGCACTGCTATTTAATGTCACTGAATCAGACACATGTCACTGAATAAACTGATTCCCAACTAGTGCTTATACACTGGGACAAAGACAGCGGTCCATTTACATGGCAAAATCTTAACTGAACAGGAAAATGTACTGACTCTTCCTGCAGACTGTTTAGTATGTACAGTAAGGAGGGTGATTATTACAACTTGTTAATATTTATTAATAGTTAGTATGTTACAGCATTTAGTGTGCCGTCAGTTTGGAGAGGGAGACTGGAGAACAGTAAAGCATTGTTTTACTCATTGTTTTGGCGAAATATAAATATCATCAAGATTCACACTTTGTATTTTGAATATTTATATTTATATATTTAGTCAGGGATTTTCTTAGGATGTTTTGAGTATAACAAATACAGTTGTACTTTATTTAAAATTTAGTTTTCTGTATGTCAAGTGTTATTAAAATTATCTGCTGACACTTTCTCTGTGTTTACATATACTAGAGTATGCATTCTCTATCCCTTCCTCCATCACTTCCCCTTCTCTCTCTCGGTGAGCGCTCCATTGATAAAACCAAGAGCTTCTTTCAGCCTGTCTTCAGGTCTCTGGCTCTTTTTAAGCAGCCTGGCTCTCCAGCGAGTGTGGCCTGACAGAGGACGTTTTCAAACCGGACCTGACATTGATGAAATGCCTCCGGTTCAGTCCAGGAGCTGCAGTTAAACACACAGAGGTGAGAGTGTTGACTGAGACCATGAGTCTCTCTGTGTGTCTCTGTGTTCATGATTAAGTAGTTTTCTCTAAGTCAGACAACGAACAGAGGCCTATTTAGGGTATGAAACTCTGAGCCTCCACAAACCTTTTTGTGAAAACTTGTTAGGGCGACATTTTGTACATAGTGTTTCACGTACATATATTTCATGTTCATGCTTAATTCCTTTGAGGAGTCTATCAAAGAATGTGAGTCAAAATACTGTTAGTTAGCAGCATCATAGATACAATTGGATAATTGAACTAGCAACAAATAACTTCAATTCAGTTCAATTTCATTTGTATAGGACCAACACACATTATTTCAACCTTTACAATTTACAATATTACAGAAAGTGTGTGTCATCTGCCTCGACCGGTTGGGGTGAGAGGAAAAATGGTGGACAGAGGAGAGACAGAAAGGGGGGAGGGAAATAAAAAAGAGGGAGGTGAGGGACAGAAGAGAGAGACCAGGAGCAAATATAAAACAGTTGTATCAAGTTTAGAATCAGTTATGTTATGTTTATAGAACTACGGTGTCATTTATACAAGCAGCAGCAGAGATTATTGATAAGAAATTATACTGATGAACTTTTAATCAAAGCAGATCATCAAACAAAAAAGTAAAAAAGGATGACAAACACAGCAATATTTATGCAATAATTAATAAATGTATTATTAACAAGCTGGATGGAAGCATCCTTCAGAAGATAGTTTTCTGGATTTACTTCCAAACAAAGCTTGCTCTTTAAAGGCTTCAGACAAGGACCAGGGTTCATTCTGGTCCGGCAGCTCTATTTAGAGCTCTATAAGCTGATAAAGGACTGCAGAATGACTTAGGGCAAGCTCTTCTCCAAATAATGTATACATTATACTACATGCCACTTTTCATTGGTGACCAGCAAGAATTGGCGAGAAAGCTGACTGGCATGAGCCGTCACACAACACCTTGTAACACTCATGTGCTGCGTTTAATTTCCCTGTGGCACAGTCGCGTTACGAGATGTAAATAAGGGGACAGGAAAAAGGAAGAGGCAGACGATGGTTTGAGAAAGGATGGATGAAGAAAAGGAGGTGGAGGTTTACTGTAAGAGATCTCGTTAAGAGCTCAGGAAGAACACGGGCCACAGGAAGTTATAGGAGCGCTGTGTCCTGCTCTGCCTTGCTGCATGCCTTTACTACTCTGTTATGATCTGCTCTGTCTCAGTGTATGTGTATGTGTGTGCTTTTGTGTGTGAGGGTAATAGGGCCACAGAAAAACTAAGACTGGCAGTGGTAAAAGTGTGTGTGGACAGAAAATGACAGTGTGTGCTTGCCAGTTAAGTGACACACACACATGTTTCTAACTCAGTAAAGACACTCCCTTGCCTATCAAATTATATATATATATATATATATATACACACACACACACACACACACTGTATACTATAGGTATATACACACTCACACACACACACACACATAATATGTCCAGAGGAGTAGTTTCCTGGTTGTGGAAGTGAATGTGACTATTACTGAGGTATTAATGTCTCCCGATTGCAGGCCTTTTCCTGCCCCTGCATCCGCCCGCACTCCTCCATCCACAACTGTGAAATTGGGACCATGTGTTGCTCCTGCTGCTGCTGCTGCTGCTGCTGCTGCTGCTGTTGCTGCTGCTGCTGCTGTTGCTGCTACTCCACCTCCTCCACTCCCTCTCCTCCAGTCCCTTCAATTGGTTAAAGGCAGGGTTTTTGCCCTTCGTCGACCTCTTGTATGAAAGTGCATCTCCTCCTCTTTCTTGTTTTCCCTCCTTAAGGCATCTGTATACCTCAAATGAACTTGTGTGTATAAGGAATTGTCTTCTGTACAAGTGTTTGTGTCTGAATGGGGACACACTGAAATATACCGTGAAATGTAGTGACAAAAGATTTGACCAATGATAGGACACTGAGAGCGAGAGCAGGTAGATGTGGTCCAACATGTGTAACAAATAGGATTTTGAACGTCCAACTTCGGAATTGGACAGTCTGCACTGAGGTAAATGTAACGATGTTCGCAATGATGAGGAATCGATTTCAGTGAAAACCAGAGCCAGGAACTCAACAGCGCCCCCATATTAAACTGTGGCCAGAAAGAGAACTGCAGCTATCTCCTGGGAGCCGTTAGGACAGAAATTCTCAGATGGGAAAAATGAGGCAGGTCAAAAAAAAGGAGCCCAGGCTAAATGTGGCCCACGGTCCCCAAATTAAGAACCCCTGAAAGTCACACAATAAATGTAATAAGGCAAGTGTCAATATTAGCAGAGAGTTCCAGAGATGGAGAGACTGCTTCGGGTCTGCCCATGGTCACCTGATGAGAGAAGCCTGGGTCATAGGGCCACAATTTCAAAATATGAATATTTTAATAACAGCAGAAGAAAATTATCATCATTCAATAATAGTATAATACAAATACTCTGGCAAGAAGAGAGGTTTGCAATTATGTCATGAACAGACACTGAGATACAGACATCTGGAAATCTGAGTAAGGTTTCCATTTTTAGCTTTTACAATATTACTACAGGGGCCACATGGCAGTTTAGTGGTTAGCACTGTTGGGTTTTACTCAGATTTCTTCCCGCATTCAAAAATCAAGCAGAGATTAAATGAACACTCTAAAATGCCCATAGGTGTGAATGTGAGCGTGTGATGACTGGTGACCTGTACAACATGTACCTTTAACCTTGTGTCAGCTTGGATTATCTGCAGCAGCGTGCAACCCTTGTGGAGAATAAAGCAATATGCAATGAATGAATTAATGAGTGAATAAATGAGCTCAATTCACTTTATAACTGACTGACTGACAGCAGCCATGTTAGGTGGATCTTCTGAAACTTGAGACAGATAATTGAAATTTCACAGAGGAAGTCAGTGGAATGAACTCCAGTGTGTGAAGAAGTGTTTGAATTGTATAAAAGCAGATTCTAGAATCAGCTTTAAAGAACGCTTTAGCTAGAGGATGCATTTTTACTCTTTCCTCGGGCGAGGTGGTTCAGCACATGTAGATGAACTTTCGATACAAAAAGGGATGACAGATATTAAGTAACAGATATTGATTGGAGACTTCAAGATTGACAGAAGAGAGGAGAAGAAAAAAATGTAAGTCATGAAGAAAAGAGAGTGGAAGGAATGAGGAGCATTTTTGTGAGTGTGCGTTCAGAGGTTGCTAAGGTGGGGAGGTCACATCTTGCCAGAACGCAGGGGTCAAGTTTATTTTTCCTGCCAGGGGAGGTGCTGACAGAATGGGAGGAGAGGACGGCGCGATGAATGCAGAGGATGAAGGAAAAGTCTTGAGCAAACCGACTTGAGTGAAGTTCTCAAAAAAAGGTGCAAGTCGAGCTGTCAGCCATTAGTGACAGAAATAATGACTCTGTCACACCACAAGTTTTCTACACAATTTATGATTGAGATGCTTTCATCTATACAAGTGGCAGTTAGTTTGGTGATATATGACCGCTGTGTAGTTGTACGTAAATGTGTTGACATACACCGACTCTTTCCTGGATGTAGTAAGTTTTAAGGTATGCAAGATTTAGTGGTTCATTTTGTGCATGCACCACTTTTGTTATATTTGTTTGTTAAGACACTTGATCAGCATGCACATGAATGCACATGCACACACACACATACACACAAACGGAGGTATCTTATTAGTGGCAGGATGCATTCAAGAACCTCCACAGTCACCCCAGGTTCATACCAGAGGTCAATGCATAACATCCTACAGGAAGTAAACAAGCACACACACACACACCTTTTCCCCTCTCTTCTGTTGGTCATTTCATACTCAAATTTCACTGCATAACATCCTGTAGGAAGGCATGTGTGTGTGTGAGACTGTGTTTAATTTTATGGGCAGCTACCCATCCCTCTGCTGGGTTATTTGAAACTTATGGGGACGAAACATCTCACATACTTAGAGTTGTTTCCTGATTCAAGAGGAATGATGTTCTTCACTGGCCAAATGGTGAAATCATACACTCACTTTTAATTTGCACCTCAGTCAAAAGAGTTGAAAAACAATCACTGTGGAGGCACAGACATTACAGACAAATATTGATAATGCTGTTCACACGCTTTGTTGCATTTAAAATATATACTAAAGACCATGGAGACTATATGACACCATAACATGAATTGGAAAATATGTATCCAAGGATGGAAAGTGCAGAACAGGAGAAACTGCAGGGAAAATTTGAAGTTGTGCAGCATTTTGTGTTTTTAAACTTTCTTAACTACTTTCATTTAAAGACAAGAACATAGCTTTATATTTTAAAGTTGTATAGAAACCAAATTTTATGTTCTTTATTGACAATGGGCTCTAAACTTTAGACTTAATCTCTTTCCTGGGATGATGGGAAGGCCTTTGGCCACTAAACATCGTCAATATTAAAGAAGCAACTTTTTAAGAATTTGTAAGTTTTGTGTGTGTGTGTGAGCTTGTATTTGTTGCAGTGTGACGACCAAAAATCATATAAACCCTACAGAGTGAGGACATTTGACATAGTGAGGACATTTTGTCTGGTCCTCTCTTCTTTAAAGGGCTTTTTCATGGTTAAGACCTGGTTTTAGGGTTATTTAGGTCCTGGTTTAGGATTAGAATTGGGTTTACGTTAGGGTTAGCCATCTAGTTGTGATGGTTAAGGTTAGGGTAAGGGCCTAGGGAATGCATTATGTCTATGAGGGTCCTCACTATGATAGAAGTGCAAACATGTATATGTGTGTGTGTTTGTGTGTAGCTAAGGGGTCTGTAACACTGCACAAAACAACACCCCTGAAGCTATTCCTGCAATCTCTCTCAGATTCCTCCCTCTCGATAACATTTTTCTCCTTTTCTTCCCAATCTTTCTTCCCTTAAGGAGCCACATCAAAGAGCAGAGAGCTGTTATCAGCCATGTGTGTGTGTGCGCGCGTGTGTGTGTAAGATGGACATACCACATTTTATCTCTGTGAGTAACGGACCCCTCTGGTTTATCTCTCATGCTGCTTACTGAGTTTTATCAATGGGAAACAACAGTGGAACAAACCTCATCTATCCAAACAGTTCAAACTTCTGTCGTCAAAGCTCTAAATCACAAATTATGCTGGACCTACAGAATGTTCACCTCTCTTGTGCTCCATTTGTCTTATTCCTTTAAAAGTTGTTTGTCAATTTTAAGAAATCCATTGAAAGAAAAGGTTGGTGAATCTTGAGTCAGAAGCCAAAAGTTACCCTGGTGTTACTTTATGATACAGTTCAAAGCAGCACACTCAGTTTCAGCACAGCTACACGTCACAGGTGTGTTTGAGAAGAAACAGCTGCATATTCAGCTTCCTAAATGTTTGGAGAACAGGAACGTTGAGTGATACCATCAGTGTTTGTTCTTTGTGGAGGCTCTCAAACTAAAGTTGGTGATCGGGTTCAGTGAGAATAATTGAAATCATAGGTTTGCATCTGTCTGCTTTTTTTTTAAACTTAAACGAGTCTTGATCTTTTTTTTTTTATCATAATAGTGACCAGCCCACTGTACATTATCCTTCACTGAATGACTCCCCTTCTTCTACATGAACACATTCTAGCCTGATTGTTAAAAAGGGATTCAATTGTTTACAAGGCGCCTCTTTATATGGGTCATCCACACGGTCACTGGTAAAATAGAGCAAACATGGGTTTGTTTCATTTTGTTTCGTTTGTTTCATGACTTTGTGCAGCATGCGGCACACTTTGTCCTGTGACTCTTGATTTAAGTAAAGTCAAAAAACACTTAAATGGGGGGGAAAAAGGGTAAGGGTTGTTCCAAATAAATAAATAAGTAATAAAAACCCCACAGAGACAACACACAGTCAGACATTATACCTAAGCTCTCTGCTGACCAAATTAAACAATATTTTTGACTAAATATTTGAAATCTTACTAAGCATTTCATTTGTCCTTTCTCCTCTTGCATCCTCGGTCATGCAAGAGGAGTGGTATAGTGTATAGCATATCACTATACATTATATAGAGTACATATAGTTTATACATTGAGTCGTGCATAATTGGTGGGGGGCAAATGGGGGCTGCACAACGGCTCCTTGAAAGACATGAAGTGATTCTCTTTCTCCTCTTCATCCTGCATGATAAAACTGCCCACCTAAAGGGCCCCATGGCTGGAGGCTGGGGGTGAAGACTCTCGGGCTGTGATCGAGCTGAAGGGCCACATCACAGGAACACATGCCCTCGTTGATAAGTGCGTCTGTTCCTGCAGCTGCAGACGATCACTGAGCTCAACAAGTGTTCTTTAAATAACAGGAGGGCACAGAGGGCAGCACATACACAAAACACAACACAGGCTAACTTCAGATTACCAGGCTGAAGTGACTTACTGTAGGTCCGATTTTGTCCGTTGATGTGACTCAGATCTGATTTGCTTTTTTTTTTTCACCATTGATGCTTATTAAAAGCAATGGCATTCTCCAAGATCAGAAATATTGCGACAATGGCACAATCAGTCTAACAAAATTTGACAGTTTACACATAGAAACAGAATATACCACTGCAAATTCAAATGCAGAGGATCAAATTTCAACCTGGCATCACAAATGTATTTTTGCCCCCCGAGTCAGTGTTGAGCAGCTAGAATCCTGCATCAGACAAGAATGGGTCAACATTCCTTCCCAAAAGCAACTAGTCTCCTCACTTCCCAGATGTTTACAGACAAATGCTACACAATGATAAACATCGCCCTGTTCCAACCTTTTTTGAGATGTGTTGCAGCCATCAAATTCAAAACTATGGGTTTGTGTTTGCAAATCATTTTATTTCCTTATTTCTCTATACACTAAAGGAAAATGACAACCCTAGATGTTTCATCAATTGCACCCTAAAAATATGTGTTTATATTCAGGTAATAAACCAATCAACAGGAGAAAAGAGGAATCATAATACTATACTAACATAAAGTTACCAGAGAAATAACAAAACAAAACATTGTGTTTTTAATGTTTCCTTCAATCTAATCATGTTGCCTTTGTAATGTCAAGGGGTGACAACTATACAGAAGAAAGATAAAAAAAATTGTCTATGATTGCTGAATTGAAAATTTAGAATAACAAGCTGATTTAACGCCTCACATATTGCACTTAGTGATCCTGTGTTTTAAATTCTGTTATTGTGACATCTAGACAAAGTTCTTACCTCCACTCTCGTATTAGGCTGGAAAAATCCGAATCCAGGAAGCTTAAGACGTTAAGTATGAAATACAGCCTGAAAGAAAAACCACGTGTTGGTGTTGGAGCCTTAACTTTACATGGGTTAATTTCTTCCATCATCCAACTGTTCATGCTATCACTTCATTACACAGAAGATTTATTTTGGCGGAGAGGTTTTGCAGTGACATCATCTGAAACCACTACAAGTTGCCATGAGGTTCAGTGTTTATCACGCTGCTAATCAGTCTCTGTTTTACATCTGCAGACACACAGAGAGAGACGCAGAAAATGAAAGTCTGAGTCTGAGCAGGCTTTTCCCAGTGTCCATCTCAAATGCTGATTGTTAGTGGAAGGTTGACCTTTTGGTATCCAGAAAACACAATCATTTCTTTCATTATTTTGAAATCCTTTCAGGTAAGCTCTTGCTATGACCTCCCCACTTGATAATGTGGCCATTCAAAGTAGATTTAGAGTTTATTAGAGGTGTAAGGTGTGGGAGTGAAATGATTCACTACATCCATTTTAATTTATCAGCAGGTTGTTAACTTTATCCAGGTGAAATCTTTGTATGCTGTGCCGTGGTTTGGAGCATATTCACGTTCATTAAATGCTTCTGTGACCTGTAGATGTATAAACGAGGCTTAACAGTTGATTCACCTGAGACTGAAATCTCCACACATTCACCCTTTTAATAAATACACTGATCCACACCAGCATAAATACCAGTTTCCAGTTTGAATGTCTTCATGATTTTTAACTGTGTGCACAGTCTTTTAACGTGTTTCACTTTTGTTGTGGACATGTGGGGTCAGATCAGATCAGATAGTGAGAACAGTCGTGCGCTCCAGGACGACAGAGAGACAGACAGGAAACAGAGGGGTACATGTAGAGACAGAGGAAGGGGACGCAGACAGGAATCAGTGGAGTGTGTCAAATATCTTCATCCTGTTGTGGAGGAGAAAGGGAGAGAAAGTAGTGAGACCCTGAGAAAAGCTGAGGAAAGAGAAAAACAAGATGGGCAGACAAGTAAGTGAACACACAGAGAGAGAGAGACTTCTCATGCCAGGAACAAAAAGCACATTGATTGGACGTGTCAGTCAGTGGAGGTGTATGAAGGATGGAAGGGGAGAGGAGGAGAGGATGGGGGAGGATGGGGGGGAGAGCGGACACTTCCATCTGGGCAGCAACGAAGGAAACAACAATCAAAACCCTGTCAAGGTCAGTTTGCTGTGAATAGACGTCTCCACCTGGCTGCTCTTTCACATGCGGCTGGGGGCCTCATTTCACTGCATGCTGGGAAAGGGACCCACGCACGTTTAAGACAGTCACTGAGACAAAAGTTTACTCTGGTTATGTAAAATCTGGAAACATTGTCACAGCATGTCATTTGTGACCAGAGGATCCTGTTAAGACATGTAACATTATTTTGAAGTTACAGCCACACTTTGACCGTGTTGCTGTTGTTTTCCTGTTCTAAATCAATCTGCTAAATATAGTATCATCCGTTTTCTGAGTCTAAAAGAAAGGTTTTAAAATTGCAGCAAAAGCTGGGTGCAATTAGAATCTTCCTGGCACCTTTTCATATTTATGTTCTTTATTTGTGACTTATCTTGGCTTAGCTGTGTGTTGGTGTATTTGTGTTTGTGTGTGGGAACAATTTTGAGTAGTTTTCATCTACTCAACTCATTAAACTCACTAAAATTAAACTATATTTTTCGGTTGGTCTGGTCTTTTCCTCTGCAGTTGGCTGGAGGCGACTGGATTTGCTTCAAACTTCGGTATAATGTAAGCAAGTTGCTTGTTTCCTACAGCTCGTGAAAATGAGAATAACCTTATCTTTAGGGTACAATTTCATTTTCACACATTGTAATGTCTGCCCAGATCTTGTGAATAAATAACCTCTGCTACTGCTCAAAATATTTGTAAGCTCCCAGATTTACTGGTGCCGCACAAATATCATGTGCTTTTAGTCGGAGCCTTTCTCACACTTCACTGTCGAAACATCTGTGTTTAACATCTACAGGCAGTTATTGTTTAACCAAGCTCAAAGAATAGGAAAACAAAACACAATCCATCACTAGACAGCATGGATTGTGTTTCATTCTCATGATGTGTTTACTTTTTCCTCCTCCTTCTTCCATAGAGCAGTGTTTCTCAACCCTGGTCCTGGGGACCCACTGCTCTGCATGTTTTAGATGATTCAAATTGTCAGCTCACCATCAAGCGCTGCAGAAGCCTGATAATGACCCATTCATTTAAATCAGGTGTGTTGTGAGCAGGGAAACATCTAAAACATGCAGGGAAGCGCGTCCCCGGGACCAGGATTGAGAAACCTTGTTTTATAGCCAAGTATTAAAATTTTGTAGAGAAAGAGAGAAACAGACCGACAGAGAGAGAGAGAGACAGACCTCAAACATGTGCAGCTCCAATGTATCTCCATGTGTGGTCAGATTGTTACAGACATATTTGCTGTTTTTCTAAGTAAATACTTGCAGTCTTCTTGTGTATGTGTGTGTGTGGTTGAATGACTCAATTATAGTGTCTGTGTTTTGGACATAAGTTGCTGCTGTCAGGTTTAGTCTGTCTGATCCTCCTTTCTCTGTATTTTACTATACTTTTGTTTATCATCCTTCTTTGTGTCGCTGTGTGTGTGTGTGCCTGGTATTCCTTATGTTGTGGGGACCTAAATCTGTTTACACAGTCACACTATGGGGACGTGTCTTCTTATGGGGACAAAAATCATGTCCTCCTAATGTAAATTGTTGTGTGTGTGTTCTTGTTTTAGTTGCCAAGTGAGGACCAAAAATTGTATAAACCTTACAGAGTGAGGACATTTTGTCTGGTCCTCACTTCTTTATAGGGCTTTTTCAGGGTTAAGACCTGGTTTTAGGGTTAGGATTAGGTTTAGGTTAGGTTTAGGAACCTAGTTGTTATGTTTAAGGTTAGGGTAAGGGCTTTATATCGATCCTTATATCTATGAGGGTCCTCACTTTGATAGACGTGCAAACATGTGTACGCTTGTGTTCTCTCTCCCCTGCTGATCCACCGGCACTGTTGCAAGTCATCACTCCACCTCCATGGAGTTCAACTCAGGTCCTGCCACCTGTTTAATTCACACTTCTCCACAGAACCTGACCAGTCTTCTGAATCTCTTACCTTCCCGACTCCGCTACAACAGCACTCCAGCCTGCTTTGATGAACCAAACTAGTTACTTTTAGTTGAAGCTTTAGTCTGTAATTTGTTTCTTAAAGACTTTTCTTCAGATATTTGTATATTAAGTATAAACATGTACTAAACATGTACAGAAGTAGGCAATATTCTTCCCAGTCCATGAACAGAAAACAATTCAGCTGTGTTTTTGTCCTCTACCTCAAAGGTATCTGATAGAGCACTCACATTCATTTTAATCCATCCAGCTGTCTACACAGCTGCACAACAGCTCGGGTTTTGTTCAACATATAATCCCATAATTGCACATTTTAATGCTTTAAGCCAATTGTTACGCATTTCAAGCACATCAATGAAGTGTATGCATATTGATCTTAGATCATTTTTTGAAACACTGATGTTGTAAGTCTCAATACGGTGCATAAATGCCTGCTGTGCATCAATGGCACACTCAAGCTTCTGTCGCTGCTCTGTGCCACTGACACTGTGCCGTCTGTGCAGATACAGTGTTCTTGGCTGAAACCTCTTAGACTGCAGACAAAAAAAAATCTGAGCAAAATAAGTCTAAATTACTCTCTGCATCATTAGTTGCTATTTGCTAAGGTCATAGCTATATGTGCACAGCAATGTCAGAGTGGCTTTTGTTCCAAAGGTCTCCTTTATTTTGATGGTTACAGTGTTGTAACAGCTAATGGAAATGATGGACACCACTATAAAAATTAATATAGTTAATATATTTTAAGGTAATAATGCATATAATCTAAAAAAAAATAAATGCAGCTGTAGCTGTCATGACCCTGGACCTTTATTGATTTATTTTTACATAATATTTTGTGAGTGGTAACCGGTGATGTCACCTATACAAATCTGACGATTAGAGATTTTTGTGACTGGAAGTTCACAGATATCACTTCGAACCAAGCGCCTATTGGATGGTACAAGGTGTTAATTACACAGGTGTCCACTTGTATGTGCCATGTTTTTGTCTATTTTCCTATAATGGAACATAGTTTACAAAATTGGCATTTTGATTTATTGAAAAAGACCTGAAACTAATGACTGAGACATTAAGGATTGAAGTGTTTAGTGACACACAGTAAAATCAAATGAGTATTAGGTTTATTTTCCCATAGAATTAAATTCAGACGTATTTCTTTTTGAAACCTATACAATACATTCTTACTTGTGGGTTATCATTAACTAGCAAACTGGAAGACTACATCCACTTTTTATATAGGATCTGTGGTTGTGACTCTTATTATCCTGTTTTGGTTCGATTTTTATTTGTTTTTTGTATGTATTCACTTCTTATTTTGTAGCTTTTCCTCCTGTGTATTTTGTTGACATCATTTCCTGTTTTATTTTCTTATTTCTTACTTTATGGTGTTTCTTGTTTGCTGATTACTTTCACCCGTGTTATATCAGTCACTCCAGTTTATTGGTTCACTCACTTTATATTCTGCACTCTCCTGTCACTCCCTGTCCTATTGTATTGTTTATTCCTCATGCCGTTGTGACTTTTGTAATATTTTACTAGCTTAAGTTTTCTTTACCCTTATGACCTCATTAAAACTGGATTTTTACCTGCACTCTCCTTGCTGGTATTGTGTTGCGTGTGAGAAAAACACCATAAATATTGGGTGGATGCTCTTGTTTTTCATTGTTTCGGATACTGAATGATGTGGTTCCTTTCTGATGTGATTTAAGTTGCCCTGTTTCCGTGAAAACCACATATAATGGACCAATATAAATGTGAATCATATAGTTTGGTTATCGCTACTACACTGTGCAATCACCTAATTCATCAATGAAAGTTTAGGCCAAAAAAACTTTGAAATAAAATATGAAATATAATATATATTAATATATAATTATATAAAATATATAATATATATTAAAACAAAAATAAATTTATATGGCATGTAAAAGACCTTGTCACATAAGCATATAAGCACATAAACACATGAGCACATACAAGTATGAATACTCTGAGCAGTCCTTGTTAAAGTGGGCTTTTTCCTTCCTTTTGCTGTCAAAATAAGTTAATGTGGTTAATGTGCTAAAATGCAGATGTCTAAAATGTAAACATGTATCTGTGTGTTGACCTGAAAAACTGGTCTGGTGGCTCAGTGCCAACCTGAAGTTGCCTGCTGGCAGCCTGAATGCATTAATCCCACCTCTGCATTAGTCCCGACAGCCATTTCACAGGTAATTAATGGACATAATAATGGCAATTTGAGGGGATGAAAGAAGAGCATGCATTTCTTGTATACATGCACGAACATTGTGATTCACAATAAAAATTCACAATAAAAAATAAAAGAAATGAAAGAAATTAAGGAAACTTCACTATTTAACACCGATACACAAACAAATTACCCTCACTTTCAGAGTCTGACTATGAATAGAACAATCTAACTAAAATGAGTTTCAACAACACACACGCATATTTGTCTAAATGGGTGTTCTACGGCTGCATGTGCGTCACAGCACTTCCACACGTCTGGAATCACTTATGTCACCACACATCCATAAACCAACACAGGAAAGACGTATGGCTCCACTAAACTACACGGTTCACCACTCAGACCAAGAGCTCAAATGCTTTTATACCAAATCTCTGCAGCTCTGCTGCTCAGTGTGTCGCCCAAACGTCAGAGTAAGTTGCTTGTGGTTTTGAGTTACCTGTATTTCATCAGCCTGCGCGTGTAGCCAAAAGAAGATTTTAGGTATAATGCCACAGACTGGTCACTTTCCTTTGACACAAGTCTGGCACTTTTCAACTGCAGCACTGCAGTGTTTTTTCTGTCTGTGTTGACTACAAACCATCAGCTGGGTTTGTATCTAATTCTCTACCAGGGGAAATACCACAGGTGGAGTCAGTAGCTTCCATGGATCCTGTGATGAACCCTGCCCAGTCAGTAGGAGCAGTGGTCTTGTAGGAACGATACTGGTTCTATTTTTCCTTTTAATGTATTGGAGGTGAAAGTTGGAACAGGAGACCAGCCCCACCTTTAAATGTCCAGCCCTTCATCACCAACTCTCTCTTTCACCTGGACCTGGCCTGGTCGGTGGTGGCAGCTGCAGTATCTTTCACTTATGTTTATTTTTTTTTCCACTTAATAAAAGACATGCAATACGCCATGAGCACACATTGACATTTTCACAAATGATATACTGATTAATACAATCCATTTGCCTTACTTTGTCAAATAAATTCAAGATTGTTAACATGTCATCCATCATGTCCATTTCCGTATTTGCCATGACCTTTGAGGCAGGTCATGACATGCAGGCCTCAGACATGAATCCTGTATGTCATGAACAGGAGAAGAAACTGAAATAAAGTGGAAGTTGTACATGGTAATGATGAACATTGTGTCAGAATAATCAATGATCCTCTGATAACTATGGCCATCTTGGTGTCTTAGGAGTCAGTTTTCCAAGCCCAGACTACAAAAATCCTGCTGCTGTGTATGTGTATGTGCACTGTTCGACAGAACAAACAGAAAGCTCTGCAGTTGTTCTCCCAGACGACCAATCAGCTGCACTGCAGCTGTGTGACAGCATATCATTTAAACACACGCACAGACACACACTCAAACCCACTTCCGGGAGAGTTCAGCTGGACACTGATAAATTTGACCACTTCACTGCTATTCACAACAGTTTCGTCGTTCCCCCATTAACAACTATGCAGGGCTTTTTCTATCACACTAATTCACACACTGCTGGCAATGCATGACGACTGGTCATAGATATAGATGCACCATAAACCAATTCACACCACCAAACAAACAGATATAGACATACATGCGTACAGTTCTGTGCAGAAGTCTTGGGACACCACCAGATTGAAACATATGTGGTTTAAAATGTGCAGAATATAAGGATCTGACCTTACTAACCTGGCTGCCTCCTGCACAATACCTGACCTCACACGCGAGTGAGGTCAGGTATTGTGCAGGTGTTTTATGTCTGGCTGCCTCCTGCACAATACCTGACCTCACTCGCGTGTGAGGTCAGGTATTGTGCAGGTGTTTTATGTCTGTCAGATTCCATGATCATTGGCATTTGGATCGGAATGATGTATTTGAAAATTGGTCTTATATTTTAGCAACATGTCAATGAGTTTAACTCACTGAGTCAATGTGTTTAGCTTCTTCTTTCTGACATTTTTTTTTTATTTTAAAACTGCATACATGTTTCCCAAATGTTCTGGATGTGTTCCAACACAGTGACTGAGCTATAATATACTGTATGGTTATTATAACATTGCTAAGACAACAAATCTAATGGTCGCTTAAGACTTTTGCACGGTGATGTTCATCAGTGTCAATAACTGTAAAACACAAGGTGAGGAAACGGAAACGGACCTCTGGCCTCTGTCTCTTGGAGAAAGTAAATGTCTTCGCAGATGGCAGAGGATGAAACTCAGCAGAGAAAATCTGGTGATCAAACACCAATCTTCTAGTTGCAAAACTATTCTATGCCACTGATCCACCACTGTCGACATGGCTTATTAGCAACAGGATAGATAGATAGATAGATAGATAGATAGATAGATAGATAGATAGATAGATAGATAGATAGATAGATAGATAGATAGATAGATAGATAGATGGTTTTAAGTTGAAATAAGATCTTGCATCTTAGTTTCCATTCATTCACACAATGATTGCTGTTTGTAAGCTCCACTGCTGAGTAATTAACAGCTCTCCAGTACCGAGTCCTGCACTCTTGCATTTCCTCACAAAATGCCAACAGGTGCTAACTTCACATGTTGGCAGTCAAAGAAGAGTGATGGTGTGAGAGGAGTGTCACCTAAGGGAGGCAGATCAGGTGAGCAGAGCTCTGGAAGGTCACACCGGGCGAGGTGAGGTTAGATAAGCAAAGGTCGGGGAAGGAAATTTTGCCTCGGGATTTTGCGTTTTTAACATATCAAGAAGACAAAAGACAAAAATGAATCTCAAGCCAATACTATGATTGTCTTCTTTGTGATGACTGTAAAACACACATTGGTAATTGGTAACAATTTGCTTGTGTTTTCTGAAATCATATGAACTGGATCATACTTGTGTTTGACAGCATGTTTGGACTCGCGTGTGAGGTCAGGTATTGTGCAGGAGGCAGCCAGGTTAGTAAGGTCAGATCCTTATATTCTGCACATTTTAAACCACATATGTTTCAATTTCAACAACAGAAACTTTAGACCATGTAGCAGTAGGTTATTTGCTTTTGTCAAAATTACACATATTCAAAAATTCTGCCATGTAGCATTATTCTAAATATCATAATATAAAAAAATACATTAATTTAAAGCAGTAATGCCAAATCATCTGACAAAAATATTTTCTCTTAATTATTATTTTTTTGACATTTTGTGATTGTCTTTCCTGCCCTGCTGAGATTCACCTGTGTCTTATGAGTTTCAATTTTGTTTAATTGTCCCTGCCTCCCTGTACATTTAGTCTCTATGTTCTCCTGTGTCTTTGTCAGTTCAGCGTTTCTTGTCCTCATGTTTTCTGTTTCCTGTTCCTTCTCCCTGTGTTTTAGCTTCTATGGTTTTTTTTTCCACCTCATGTCTTTTTCTTTTCTCCCCCTGCCTTGGATTATTTTTGCCTTTTTTGTTTTTGTTATCACTCAATCCTGCCTTTGGCTTGTATATTTTGAAAAAAAATGTGACAGGATATGTGTGACATAGACAAAGAAAGGGGTGAAAACATTCCTCATTTGTTGTCACCTGAGAGAAAGTGAAGTCAGGTGCAGTGAGGTGAGAAAGGCTGTGGGAGTGGGAGGCGGTCAGCTGAAGTCTGTGCATGAAATGGTCTCCATTACACGCAGGTGATTACATGCAACGACACATGTAATTACATGACTGCCCTGCCTCCAAGGCCTCAGCTTCACCTGCAATTTAAATGTTAAAGTGGAGGCCACTCCTGTCACTGAGCCCACTCTGTGTCGGTGTAGGTATGTTAAAATGGTGATTTAATAAACGCACTGACAGTGTGGTAACAAAAGATGAGTGGAGACAAAGAGAAGCAGAAAAGTTAAAGACATAAGATTATGACTTTGAGTGACAATTTGCACATCCGGTCAGTACCATTCCATACACAGTCAATCGTAGCTTAACTCTGTCATTTAATTAGACTACTGACTTCACTTGCAGGGAATGGAGTTACTGAATGAGCTGCGTCTCTGCTACAATAGGTGGTGATATGCATCATTTCAACTTGTTAGTATCAGAGTTTTCCAGATGACCTATTAGCTGCAGACCAAAACAACTTTAGCTGGCGACTGATTGGTACCATGTTGATTGCTATTCTGTGTCTTTCTATCATCATCAACTAAAAAATATTTCTATTATATTTCTATTAATATTTTTAATTCTCTCAGCTGCATATTTTCTGTCTAATCATCAGATTAGAATTAGAATTAGAATCGTTATTATTCTGTTTTCCTGTTATCTCTGGGGCAAAGCCCAGGGGTGTAATCGATCAACTCCCAACAGATTCTTTGAACACATTCAGATAAATGTGTTTACATGTCTCTAAAAAGTCTGGTTTTAGTTGGATTTACATTAGTTACTAAGTTTTTTTTTTTTTTTTACTGAATGTCCAAAACCAAACTCCTATGATCCATTACAGTACGACTTCCAATTGCATTCAGCTGCCTCATGTGTTTTCTCTGCCTGTGTCTCCTCTGCCTGCAGATCTGAGCAACTAACTAGCCTCTTGCCATAAACCAGCGACAAAATCGCAGCTCCTAATTGTTGAGTTTAACGCCTGGTGATTACAGGGGCTCATAAAACTCCCCTCTGACAGAGGGACCCACCTCCCCACCTCCCTTTTCTCCTTCAAGGCCACACAGGGCGCCAGTGCCAATCAGCAAGTCTCTTTTTCTAGCACCATTTATTCATTTTATAGCCCAAAGAGGGAGGAGAAGTCTACACTCATTAAGCTAACGGAGACCAATAAACACTGAGAGATTTTGATTAATTGACCATTTACAACCGGGGGTGGAGACAGGCTGGGTAAACTTGGCTCACTGGTTCAGCTTGACTTTGAGCTTGTTTGTTGTTTTACATTCAAAAGCAATGTACAGGTTAAAATATCGTAAACAAAGACAGTGGTCAGTGACATTGTGTTATAATAGCTGAATGCACGAACCATTTTAAACAATTAATAAAAACATGAAGCTTGAAGAGTCAATAAATGATGTATTCGTTTGTTTCAAAATGGCTGGATAAACTTTCAGAATTCACCTTCTAAACAAAGCTTAACAATCTGCTTGACAATTAAATTCAATATTTTAACACAATACTGATGATTCAGTTGTACATAACCACATGCACATATAAGGGAACAGTGTTAAAACATGATCCAACCGGCCACTCGTCATAGAAAGAGGTCAGCTACTGCTCAGTGAGACGGCGCCAACAAGACACCAAGAATTTATATATTCAGTATGCATTTGTATATTTGTAGGATCTGAGTACATCCCCTGTGTAATTTCATTCTACATTTACACAAAAGGCTTCTCAGACTCTTGGGGAGGTGACCTTAACAACAGGCTGCACAGATGGGAAAGTTTTTTGGTAATTTGACTTAAGAAAAACAGAGCATCACAAGCTGCCATTTAAATGAAACGATCGATGCAGCAGATTGTAGAGCCAGGTTTCCCCTCTAATTTTGGCGGGGGGTGATGTTTTTATTTTCTTTTGGTTCCACATCCACCCATGCTTTACTTTCCAGTTTACATTTGTGTGCAGGTCAGAGTACAAAGAACAGGTTTCTGCTGGAGAATCACCTCTTATTTCATAGTTTTAGGATTGTTTTTTGTTTTGTTTTGCAGGGGTGGCAGGTTTCAGCCTAATGGATCTGGAGGAAAATGCTTGTATAGAGGTTGTATAGCTTCTTTGTCAGTGAGGTCCTCAAGCCCGGCCTGAAGATGCCTTCTCATTAAGTCGGGGTTTGTGGGCCTTATTGTTGTGCTAATCAGGCACAGATGTGGACACCCCGACTCCGGAAAATCATCCAAGCACTTTTGACAGCAGACGCCTCTCAGGAGGGAGAAGGGGGTTGAAATCCTAAGGGGACTCTTTTAATTGTTTTTGACAGGGATCCAATACAAATATGTACATGCGTGAAAATGAATCAAGCTTGAACTGTCATCCTCACAACTGAGATATTTATGATGGTGGTGTGGGGGGGAAGAGTCTTTTTTTCTTTTGTCAGGGATGGGAAAGAGAAATGGGAGAAGTTTAGATGAGGGGGGGTTAGACAGCTTGATATTCCTTTCCCCTTAACACATAACACTGATGTGCTCTTAACCAAGTATTTATAATGTCAAAATATATTGTACATTTATTATTTACACTCTTCTGAGCTTTGTTTCTCCTCCACCGTGTTAGCTGCTAAATGTGCTGCTGTGTTCACCAGCATTTCTCTAGACTTTGTCAGCTGCAGCATCCAGTGTTACCATTTGTCTGCTTTAAATGAAAATCAGCACTGTAGCAGCAGTGAGAGCCAAGCAAAACAGCAAATCTGCAGTGTTGGTGAAATGTGTGATGAAACAGTACTCTTCTTTGAAGAGTTGATGTGGAGTGGAACAGATAAAGAAGACAGTAATGTGGTGACAGCATTGTACAAAAATAACTTCATGTTAAGCTCATGGTGCATTGACACTGAATGTAAACTTTGCATTATTTGTGCATCCATCAAAGGTAAATGCATCCTGAGGCTAATGCTGGGGATAACTAAGTGTGAGGTCAGAGAAACTGAGAATGAATTATTTTGTGTTGATGTCTTGTGTTGTCCTAATGATTGTAAAATGCCCCTTGTTTGCAGTTTCTTTTGGACGATTATGACAACATTAAGCTGTGTTTTGGCCTGTAGCAGTTTTTGTTTGCCAGACCTTGGAGAGAAGGCAGACTCTTTAGTTTAAAACTTTTGCAATGAAATGAAATCTAATCTAAGTGTTGGATTCACTTCTGCAACTGTACTTTTTTGGTATCTTATAAAAGCTGCAGGCTCTGAGGAACAGTGGCCCGTCTGTCCTTCACTCACTGTCTTGGTCACATTTGCTCTGTGCACTGCTCCTCGAGTCTGTCCTGTGCTTCAACTGCCAAGTCTTGCTGTGTTGCCCACACCTTTATTCACCTGTGGGCTGCATGGATGTGACTAAGCAACAGTCCACTTTAGAAGTCTGTGTCGAAAACATACAAGTGGGACTACACACAAGACATGCAACAATGAAACCACGTCAAACATACATTTAAATAAAAATATGGTAGGAGAAATAAAATCAGTAATAAAAAAAAAACCATGCATTGAAATATGTTGGTCCTGTCACATTTTCCTATATTCATCATTGCCCAGCAACTCAGAATGTACAATAAAATAAACAAACAAAAGCCCACTCTCATTCCAGTCCGACAAGCTTCAATTAACATTTCGTGCATCTGGGGATGGTGCAGCTTTGGTTCATGTCAGGCAACTAAAGCAAAGATGCCACAGAGACTGTGGGATTAAGAACATGAAGGGGAGGCAGTCACTCCACTGAGATTAACACCTCAGTTTGCTTTTCCCACATGGCCTCCCCAATCCCTTTGGAATGCTGCACTGTCCCTTCAAACTAACGTCTTTCTTTACAATCAGGGCTCATTAGAATATGAGTCTGGACCTGAAGAAAGGCCAGAGGATTGCTTCAGTCCACATTAAACAAAACCCTGATGCAGTGGGAAGGAAACAAAACCAGTGCGTTAACAGTAGTGTGTCTAGGCATAGCTCTGGAGGTGGTCAGTCAGTATTAGCTTTTTGTGTTTTCTTACTTTGAATGCTCACAATATCCACACATGCACACTCTCTGCCCTTGCTTTGAACTGCTAAAAGCTAAAAGTTTTCATTTGTGTTTTACAGTGATGTGACCTTTACTTGCCGAATTATACTGTATGATGGAAGCACAGAAGCTTCCTGATGAGTAGGAGGTTGAAGTGGATGAAAAGGTGAACAAAACCCAGGACTATGGGAGATTGTTGTGTCAAAAAAGATTTTTGTTAGTTTAGTTTTTTTGTGTATTAAGAATCCACAAACTTAACTTACCATCAGCATCACCAAGGTCATCATGTGACAATAAAGGCTCAGTACACCTGCACTTCTGTGGGTCGTATCCATAACGCATCATTATCCCAGATGTTGTTCTATGATATATCATTGACAAAAACAAAACAAAAACAAAGAAGGTAATATTTATTGGACATAACAAAAATAAAACTTGCGTTCAACATTGGCTTCATTGTAAACTTTGAAATCATCATACTTTTTTATGTATGCAATTTTTTACACTGTTTTTCATCAGATTTTCATTATTATTAAAACAATAATAATGTGTTGGACCCAACACAAAACCTTTTGGTGCTCCATATTTGATTGTCTTGGCAGCTGTTGATTTGTCAAAGAAGTCTGACAAATTAAACAAAAAAGTAAGGCTAATTGATTTGTAGTTTAGTAAGTTATTTTCCTAGGATTTTAATAGACATGAAGTGAAAAGAGCAGTTTGCTAACATTCCTGGGGGAGATCATCAGTCAGTTTATATTGAAATGTTTCGATGCGATCAGTCACTTTTATTGAGATGTTGTCTTCAGTATAAGCTGCTCACTTACATCTAAAGATGGACTGGGACAGCTCCAAGTCATGGACAAATAGACGGCCACTGGCCCTAAAAGTATGAGCTTAAGATTTAAATCCCTCATCGTCTAACATCCTATTGTCTCCCAAATTTAACCTTCCATCAAAAGAAGCCTTTTCTGAACCCTGCAACAATGTGGCCTCTAAGACCCCCCCAGACAAAAAGAAAGAAAGATCTTCTCTTGCTTAACCCAACTCCCTCTCCTTCACTTTGTGTAAAGACCTGATCCTCCAGTGTGAGAAGCTCTTAATAAGGGGCCAAACAATGAGGCCCCAGATCCCTGCCTTTTGACAGAGGGCCTGATCTAATAAGAAGAGGAGGGCTCAGATGAGGGGGGCGGGTGGCTTGATCTATGGGATTACTGCAAGAGATCTACCACGGAGAGGGAGGCCTCCTCAAGAGGAGAATTGGTGGAGAAGGTTTAGATAGAGAGCAGGGGATGATGGAGGAAGGCAAGAAGGATGTGTAAAATGGATATACGACCAAGGATGGAAGAACTGATGCAGTAGTAAAGGTGTAGTAAGGATGAAAACATTAAGTAATAGGAAAAAAGGCAAGATGCTTAAAAGCCACCTTTTTAAGATATGATAGTAGCTAAAAGAATAGTTCAGGTTTTTTTGAGGTGTGGTTTTATGAGGTACTAATATTTTTGCCCCATTCCCACTGGTGAAAAATCACATTTTCTGCTCTGATTTTACCAGAGATGCATAATTTCCACCATTTCTATGCTCTTTTCCAGCAGTAAGCAGTCATTAGCGTTAATGTTTGTAGTGATCCTTACTTTTTTAACACTTGGGACAGTGCTTAAAGTGGATTTTGACCCTAATCCAACAGCTTCTGAGTCATTGTGATGGCTAAATGACTTGTTGCAGAGAGACTGGGGGTTTTCTCCACAGGGCCACCGACCCGGTGTTCTCAGAATCAGGAAATCTCGCAGTGTCCAAATCAGTCCAAACCGCAAAGGTGATAAGTCCAAAAGACAGAAGCAATATCCAGTGATCGGAAAATGGGTCAAGCTACACTAAGAAACATAATGAGGCAAAAGGTGGGGGTGAATGTATATGGTGAAGTGGCACAGAGAAAGGGAAAGGCAAAGACTTAATAGGCTGAGGGAGGAGAGACAATGAGAAACAGATGTGACACATTAGAGCAGGTGCAGGTGATCAAGGAGGCCGGAAACACAGGAGGGCATGAAGTGAAGACATCTGAAAGACAAGACAAGACAAGATGTGGGTTTCAAAATAAAACAAGAAACACAAACCTAAATAAGTAATATAGGGAATCAAAGGGAACTTAATTAACAGGGATGTGACAGTGTGGGGAACAAGTCTGAGACAAAGATGCTTGTCCTTAACTGAAAACATGGCTGCAAGTGAAGACGCAAGGAAAAAACAACTTTAGTTAGTCTGCATATCCTTGTGTTAGGGTGAGCATCCTCATAGGCTGGATTGTGGTAAGACCAGTGTGGTGATGTCAGTGCTGATTATACTTATACGTGCGACCTCATAGTCCTGTCATAAAGGTATAGAACATCCATGGGAAATGTAGGCTCTTCCATCCATTGACAAAGTAGGCCCTAAAATGTATAGATGTAAAGCAACTTTTTATGCCTGTATAAAAAGTCACAGTCTCTAATGAGACGCTTGTTTGATTCACTGCTAAAAATGTTTTATTTTCCAAACTACGTTTAACTATATGTTGGTGTTAAGGTTATGTAACTTTTAGAAGATTGTTTTAACTGGTGTCAGAAAGATAAACTGATATTGTGAATTTCATGACTTGTTCCAATGAAAGATTATATAAAAAAAGAAGATATACAGTAAAGGAGGCAGAAGATTCACAGTTAAGTGAGGTCGGGAGGAAGAGAAGCACTACAGATCTGTTTCCATCCTCTCTTTCTGTTTATTGAGCTGTAATCATGAATAATACCCCCCATATGTAACACGTTAGCAGATTTCCTCCAGAATGCTGCAGCTGAGAGTCTGTCTTCACTCAGACCTCAGTATTCTTGCCTCTGCTCTCACACACTGGGTATATCACAATGTGTGTTGGTACGACACTAATCCCTCTGTTGCCAGCCAACTATATGTGTAACAACACACATATGAATAAAATGCATACAAATGTCCCTTAGCAGACATGGACACATACATCACTGACATTTTACAGCCCCTGACCTTGTGTAAAACATGTACATACTGTAAATTAGTACTGGCTTTTGTTGTATGATTTGTACATTTATACCAAGAGTATTATATATAATATACCAATATATATTTGTATATTATATATAATATACAAATATATGTATATTTTTAAATTTATTTGCTAATGTCATTTGTAAGATCACTGTGTACACAAATTGTGTGTCCTGTGTACAAGCGTCTTCAAGTGCGTCAACAAATCTGTGAGACTCAGCACATGGTTTTCTTTGCTCTTGTACTTGTATTTTCCAGAAACTGCACACAGTCTGAGGTGAAATGGCTGCAGCGATGTTGTATGACCACCCTCCTTCGATTAGACTTGTTAACAAACCTGTCGAGAGCATTGAGAGTGAACCATATTTACTGTGGATAAAACCGAAGCTGAGCAAAGATAATGTTACGCATTTCATGCGATGGGTGGTTTAACACCACATTTTTGTTTTCTCGTGCTGATGCTAATATCACAGCTTTGTATATTTACTAATACCAGTACAATACAGTCTTTTAACACAGTTACTATCATCTTACATTCTTTCAGATTTTTTTTTTTTTAAATTAGTCCACATAGCTCACATGATCACATCATCTCTTACTCACAGTCCAGTCACAAGATATTGGTGTATGTTTCCCTTCACAGAGTGCACTCAACTATTTATGTGATATTTTATTTTTTATGATATTATTATTATTATTATTATATTGTAACTAAAAATCCTTCACTGGGCTGAAAATAAGTAGCTATTAGATTGTGCACTTCTCTCATGGCTTTGTTTTCATTGACGTTTTCCTTTAAAGCCTGGTCCAGGCAGTTCAGGCAGTACATCACCACGCATACCCCTTGTTTGAGCTGTTTTTTGGGGGGAATACTGCCAACAGCTTTACAGCCAACCGCATGTTGAATCAGCGACATTGTCCAGTGATGAGAGATCACTGTGACTGACTTTCACTCAGCCAGTCAGAAGGAGACACAGCGATGACAAAGCAGGCAAACAACTCTACGACAAGAATGGACACACCGAGGAGCACATACAGTATATACATCAACCTTCCTAATTTATTTTGGATGTGAATAAAACTACAACATGGCCAGCTGCTGTGCTAACATGAGTCCGCCTGCTTGTGTAATGACCGAGCAAGATAAACAATATGCGGTTCCCACCACCAAGTAATCCTTCCAGTTTCCATCCCCACCATCACGTGCTGGTATGGAAAGTAATTTCTATTCATACGAGTGCAAAATGCCAGTTGCTCTTGGGCTGTAGTCAATTCAAAGTGTGCAAATGCAACATTTTCCCTGACGTGGTGTAAAGGCCTGAGGGTTAGTGACGTAACATCAGTTTTAATGAAAGAACAATACAACGGTCTAATTGGCTCTAAGACGGTAAGACAGTAGTGTTTTAGGAGGTCTCAAAACCATGGAAAACAAAAGACTTGTCTATTAAGAGCCAAGACTGCATAGATCTTTTCTAAAACACCACAAATATTTGAATCTATTAAATATTTATAGAATATGTGAATATTGACCTACTCTTGCACAAGCCCTTTCCCAATCCTCCTGTCAAATACACATTTTCTCACACATATAAAAGTACCTGTAAACTAAGACTAGAACCCATTCATATACATGCTCTTGGTCACTGTGTCCCATGTTTTATTCTGTTGCGTGCTGAGGATCCAGAAGGCAAATGATTTCAGTCCCACTTCAACCATAATCTAAACTCACAAAGTGAAAGTTTAAACAATTTTCCCAAACCAAAATCACTGAGGGCGAGATTCTTCTCCGCAGATAAGTACGAATAAAAAAAAGTGATGTCAGAGAGAATTACAAAGGGAATCCCCGCCCACGCTCGAGGTTATCAGTGCCGGGCCAGTGGAGTTGTTTCAGCCGTGGCATACGTCCCAAATACTTCAAAGACGGATGTGTTCACTCACACACACACAGCCAAACAAATAATTAACAAAGTCAGTGAGATTAATTAAAGCAGCAGGGTTCAGACAGGGTTCAGCCTTCTGTGTGTGTGAGGGGGAATGGTTCTCCCCTGCTGGAGGGAAAACAGTGGCTTTCATTGATATCCATCTTCATGTAAACAGCTGTGCGTGTGTGTGTGTGTGTGCTGTAGTGTAGTGTGTGCGTGTGTGAAGAGGCTTTTTTTGTGTTGCCCTTTTTAAACAGCCAGTTAAAGGTGGGATTATTTGCTCTTTACAAGCAAAACTTATCATAGCAAATTTATCTGCAAAACTTGCCATGGATATTTCCTGAGAATGTCCCTGCTCAAATGTCCATGTGACAACACAGCAACAAATAGCTCCAGATAAATGATCCTGAGTGATGGGTGATGCCAGGCACCACACTCTTTGTTTGATACTTGCACAGTTGTAATGTTTTATCTTATACTAGTGCAAGCCATTTTTGTGATCAGTTTTGAGTTTCAAAGGTTTTTACTCCCTTATTTTGACATTTGTGGTTTGTTGCTTGCTTTGTTGATTGGTTTGGTTGTTATGTTGAGTAGACAATTTAAACAATTAGCTTTGTATAATGAAACTAACTAACAGTTTAAAAATATGACTGTGATCCTCTTTGAACAGCAGTTGCATAAAACCCAGCAAAACATTTAGTTTCGTTTGTCTGACAGCTTGTTCCAACTCTTCATTCAAGCTACATGTGATGTTTTTTTTTTAAAAAGTTATTTATAGCTGCAGCATTAAACTGATTAAAACATTCTGTGTGTGTTTTTCTTGTTGTTTTGCACTTTTGTACTCCAAACTTTATATTAAAGTTTAGTGGATCAGATGAAGTGTTGGCTGCACAGCATGAGCTTGTAGTGACAAGGCCTCTGGTGCATCAGGTGATGTGTTTTACTAGCAAGTCTCTTGCTGGGGGACTCTCCTCCCTGCCCTCTCTGTCCCTTTTTTCTCTACCTTTTCCTTGTCCCTCCCCCCCTTCTCCTCTCTTTCAGCTCTGTGTTTTGGCAGCAGTGCTCTCCTGCATCACAAAGCCTGTACTCTCAGCTTGTCCCATTGTGTTGCGAACATCGAAGGTAATGATTAACACAAACACACAACAATGGGGATGCAGCGGCCAACCAGCAGTGAGGCTGATGGCCTTAAGGTCGGAGTAAGCAGACATTCTGCGCTGTATGATGTTAGGTTCTCGGTTAAATGACGCAAGAAAAGACCAAAGGATTCACCATGTCGTTCACAAGCTTGTGCTTCTGGGACTCTTGATCATAATATTTCAAAGGGTTTTCATATATCAGTCCCATATACTGTATGAGATAAACTTTCTGACAGGTGAGATTCTTCTGAAAAGACCAGAAGGATTGATTATTGATGGTTTCAATATCTGTGACAGATTTGATATCTCTACAGAGTCCGTGCTTTCTACAATAATCAACCTCATACTCATACTTTCTTTTTACATTTTGTACACAGTTTTATATTGTCAACCATAAAAGTGTGACAGATATGCGTTATGAGTGTGAGTTTAGCTGTCTTCCTTTATTTATGGATATCCAGCTTTTTTGAACGCCAGCTGCACAACTGAGCCATAAGCTGCTTTCTGACCCGCATTGAAGTCAAACCATTTTCCTAAAATTGTGCACGGGGATATACTGTATGTGAAAATGTAAATGTCCAGAAATCTCTCTCTAGATATCAGGAATCAAGTCTAAAAATGTGATCTTTGGATGGAACGTTAATGTCTATTAGTCTGATTTGTACTTTCCACTCATTATGCATCCTTACATTTGCTAAGTGTCTTTCACTTAAACAGACCTGATATATGGGCGGATGTGTTTATTGATCTCTTCTGTAAACAGTACAATCCTCAACAGCCTCTCCTTGAGACACAAAAGTTAAGTTCAGCCAGAAGGTAAAGATGAAGCAAAAGAGATTCTTTTGCATCAAGATGTGCTCTTGTTTACATGGTCAGCTTAGAGAGGAGCATGGGCTAAACAGTCAGAATTTAAATGTAAACAGGGCCTGATGTTTCCATAATGTGTCCCTGCTGTGAAGTAGACTAATGAGCGACTTGCCACGCCTCACACATTCCTCCTGACCTTAAATCTACCTCACTTTCCCTCCACACACATGCACACACTCACACACACATTTTACCTCACCTCACCTCTAAGATTATCGTTTACCCCCAAATCAACCTTTCTCCTCCCCAGACCTTTATCAGCTGTCAGGCACCAACCAGCCTCGGTATTCTCCATTAGCATTAACATCAGTATGCAACAGGCTATCAGTGCTATCTGGACCTGGGGGCACTGGAAGGGTTGGGAGGGATCCGCCATATCACTGATGTCATCAGATAAAGAGGTGGGACTGAGGGTCTGGGCCTGCTCAAGAGAAGGGGTCTCAAGTTGAGGTATTTTGATTTCATCAGCAGAGTATTTAAGATTTGGAAAAAGGAGCAGAAAAAGAAAACTTCAGATTGTGCCTAAGCTTGTGATTTCCCATGTACACTCTCCCAGACAACAACATCTAGGAATGCTTATATTTAAGGACTGCCAAATGAGTAAAACAAATAAAAAATAATAATAATAATAATAAAAATGGATGTGATTAATTGTCACATGTTTCAGCTTAATACCGAAGCTGCTGATAATGAATGTTTAAATGTAGGTTTGAATTTAGATTTATCTCCTATGAGTTACAGTTGGAACTTTTATGCACTTACACACTCTATGCACTCACGCACATGAACAGAAAACCAAAACCTAGTTCAAACTGTAGTGAAGGCCATTAAAGGTATGGAGAAGAAAATCATTTCTTGTGTGTAGTCATATTAGTATGGTGTTGCTCTTCTGTTTTACTCACAGGTGCTGCATGAATTAGTAGTTCAACTAAAGCTGGACTTTTTAAATACCTGGAAACTTGTTAGTCAAACTAAAGAAGCAGTTGTGCCAATTACTATATGTCTTTTTTAAATTCATATTTATATTCAAGTATTTAAAAATAATTTCACTGATTTGTGTGACCATTATGACAGTTGTTTGTTCTGATGCATTTTTTTTTCAATATTTGAACCCCCCCCCCCTTTTCCCCCCCCCCCCCCCCCCCCCCAAAAAAAAAGAAAAAAAAAAACACTGTATAAATTTGGTAGATATGCTTACACTAAATAACTTAGAATAGTCTGGTGTGTGTTGGGGTTAGGGTGTGTGTAGACTGACATATTATAATGTAAGATACTAGTGTTTTGGGAGGGGACAGTGGTGTTAATGTTATTGCACCTTGTTGTTGTGCTAATGAGACACAGGTGAGATTTCATTGACTTCACTTGCCTCTCTCTCTCTCTGTCTGGCTCACTCAGTCACTCAGTCACTCACTCAAACAATTCTGTGTAAACCAGGAGTGAAACGTGAAATTAACGATTATTGGAACATGAAACAGGAGTCACTCTCTCTCTCTCTCTTTCACACACACACACACACACTGGTTTCCATGACTTCAGAGGACATTGCATACATTCATTTCCTGGAGACTTAATCTAACCTTAAACCATAATTACTAGCTCCCTAACCCTGACCCTAACCTTAACCTAACCCTAACCTTAGCCTAACTTTAAAACATGTCTTCACCTAAAAATTTATGTTATGGGGACTTGATTTTTGTCCCCATAGGGAAGACAAGTCCCCATAATGTGACTGTGTAAATAGATTTAGGTCCCCACAATATAAGGAATACCAGGTACACACATGCACACACATTCAGGTATGACGCAAAATTCTGAGGCCCAGAACCACTGGCTGACATTAACACAGCTCTTATCTACTTTATGACTTCCACTCCACCTAGTTTATTTGTGTACTTTGACTTTCCCTGTAAAGCTCAGTCTGACCTGAAGTAGCGCTGCGCAGTGTCAAAGGTCAAATCTGGAATTTATTTCAACACATAAATTTCAGCTAAGAACTGCAGCCACATGAAGAGTTTGACCTGCAGATAAAAGTAAACTGAGTGTGCAACATCTTCTACCTTGTTTGTGATTTATATGGAACTTTTCCTTTCTAGGCAGCAGCAGCTGAACTTTTCTGCCAGGCATGCAGAGCTTTAGTCAAACATTTCTCAGAGCATCCTGGAGGCTGACTTGTGTAAAACAAGTATCATGTAACCATGTTTGAAACCCATCTAGTACCTTTGTATCCTGTTATTGTCATCCTTCCCCACAACACTTCCTGTCCCTGCTCATAATAAAAAATGATCCAGCAAAGGCAAAACAACAACTTTTTCACAGGTAGAAATGAGGTTGTAAATTGTGAATTGTGGATTGTGAATTTATTGTTAAGTAAGTTAAAAAAAATGCAAATGATGAATCTGCATCAACCTGTCATTTATGATCCATGTTTTCAAACAACCTCTTTGTTTGTTCTTTAACTTAAAAGAAGAAATCTGCGGAGGCTTTCAGCTATTTTTGGATTTAACTTTATTTTTGTATTGATCTTTTTTTTTTATATTTTATCATAAATACTCAACTAAGGTTTGTATGCTTCCTGCAGAAATGCAGGAAGCATTTTTTGAATGCGCATTCCTGTTTTGAATGCGCTTTTAACAATTTTTGAAAAACAGTGTGTTAGTGTTTGAAAACATTCCTGTATATACAATATTTTGCATGTGGTGGAATATAAATGGAAAAAGTGTTCATGGATTTTGGTCACTGGTCAGTAAAACATCCATTTCAAACTAAATGTGTTTGGAGTTTTAGGATTTGACTTAAACTTGGACCAATGTATGTTAATAATTAAGTAGTTTTGATTGTCTGTATTATATGTATTAACACTTTACTGTCATTTTTTTAAAGGTGCTAAAATGTTCTGCTCATAAACTATGTGGCTGCCACAACTTTACCAGGAAGGTTTCCCACCGTATTTCTGAGGAAAAAAAAAAAGGATTTGCATTTATTCAACCAGAATCACTAGTGAGATCAGAGCCTGATGTTATGTGATAATTACATGTATCGAGTTCTCAGTCAGTGTGCCAGTTCAGCATAAAGACGCAGGTTGTTTGTGCAGTCAGGACTTTGAGCAGGTCAGTCAATTTCTTCAATACCAAAGTGGGAAAACATTCCTTTATGAATATCAACTCTGTGCACAAGGTACCGTAATGGTGAAACAGTAAACTGTTGTGTAAAATACCAGTGTATACTGGTGCATTCAGGTTTTCCTTCATTGGAAGTGATGGCCAGCATTTGACTATACAGTGTGTTTCTATGTACAAAAATAACTTGGCTGCAGAGACACAATTATACTCAGTCAGAGGACAAATTGTCCATTCAGGACCCTTGACAGAGATTACCTGTAATGCTACTGCCAAATGAATGCTTCGCTGTTCTGTCTCTGGAGGAGAATAATTAATTTTTCCTTTATATGTTTATTGCCTCCGGATTGTATTGGATTGAGTAACTCTGCATTCACAAAGTTCAGGTATTAAAGGAAAAGTCCAGGCTTTTGGAGTGGGGTTGTATGAGGTACTGTTATATAGTCAGTGTGTTACATACAGCCGACTATTCTTTGTGCAAAAAGCACACAAATAGAATCAGCTTAATAATATGCTATGTTCGTCTCTTCATGTGGCTATGTGGCCATTTTGTCTGAAAGCTCAAGTTGTGTGATGCTTTGTAATGTGCGTAAAAAAAATGGTTGCCCAAGCGGCAGTTATGTTTCACTGAGCTTGTGCCGACTCGCATCCAAGCAAAGCACAGGAACTTATTCAATCACTCTTTTAAAAATCCTGAAGTGACACTTAAAGCTTTTATTACTGAAGTGAGATTCAGACAGAGAATCAGATGTACTGGTGATGGTGTTAAGTGTGACGTGGAATTATAAACAGACTAAACTGGGGGAAGTTGTTGAGTGTCATTTCATCTCATGATCACTTTTTTTGTCATCATTCTCTGCTTTTCTTTGACTCAGCATGGATCGATGCATCATACATGTAAAATTTCCTGAGAAATGAATACAAGGGTGTTTTATGAAGTTGTTTCATATAAAGGGCAACATTAAAAGACTCAAGGTGTTAAGCTGATAACACAGAGCTGATCTTGATTCTGTGCTGCAGCTAATGGGATTACTGGCTCCTGTTCTTTCACTGATGCAATTAAAACACGGGAGGCAATTCACACGCATTCACTCACTAAAGCAACTTAATTGAATGAGGCCACAACTCCCTGTTTGCAGAAAGGACAATTACCCGCAATAAAACATAATTCGTCAAAAACATCTGTTTTAATAACGTGATCGATGTGGTTGATTCGGCACTGTGGGGGACAGAAGCTCGACAGTAAAATTTGAAAAGTTATGTTGGCTTAGAACAAACACTGGACTGATTGTAGGAACAACATCAGCGCGTTGCGCACTGTGGAGTGGAGGAAGAAGCAGGGGGTCTTGGGTTTTATGTGCCAACTCTTTGCAGGGGTGGGTGTGTTCTGTGTGGGGGTAACAGAGGCGCACCCCTCCCCTTTCTATCTCCCCATCCTCCCTCCTCCTGTCCCCCCGGCCGCTTACAGGCCATTGTTGTGACTGCCGTCCGGAGCGCAGCGCAGAACTGCAGAGGACTGGTGCGTGAAGGACGCAATCAGTCTTCTCTCTGCTGTAGAAGGGAAAAGGACTGAGGAGGCTGGGCTCCATGTGAGCAGCGGAGCTCAGATCTCACCAGGAGCAAGTCAACGAGGAGAGAAGTAACAGACGCGCTGCGTAAAGACTTTTTTATCCAACACGGCACAACGAAAACGGCTGGGGAACTCTGAACTGTTGCCACGTTTAATCGCCTTATTTGGCTTTTCCATTCATTATTTCGCCAGCGGATCCTCTTTCCAACACCTTTAAAAGCGAGAAAGGCCAGTTTTTGCAAGCGCAAATCCACCTTCTCGCTCGATTTGTGGGCTTCTTTCTTTCCATGGATTTAGCACTCTGAGAAACCAGCCTCCACTGGACTTTGCCCCGGGGATCAGAGCTCCTTCCGCCGGTCAGCAGGAGAGCCAGCTGTCGTTCATGTCTCTCAGGGTGCTGTTTTGATGGATTTATAATCACGACATCGTGTTTAACTGGATTCAAAAGCCGAGATCTACTCACAGCCTGGGTTTGGAAAAGGGAATACTGGAGCTCCAAATGAGGATTTCAGTATTGGCTCGTATCGACTGGGACATGGAGTGATTTTTCCCTGGTGCCAGTCATCACGGCGAAGACAGACGGGGGAGAAAAGGTGGGTGAAAACAGAGTGGGACAGCTGGAGATTCTTGGAGAGTTGTTTCATTCATTTTCAGCGGGCATGGCGGAGACTGGGTTACATTGCATTTAGAAAAGCCGCTCCATAGTTTTACTCTTAGGACGTGTTTTTTCTCTCTTTTCCTTATTTTGGATTATTTAATAGAATAGAATAGTTTTAAAATTGTCAAATTTAGACAAGGAGGGGGTTCTCCACTGTTTGCAGAAAATTAACTGCTCTGTAAATGAATATTTTTTTAAACATTTAAATGCGTTTAAGTACATTTAAATGTGGAATTTGTTGGAGCTAAGTGGTTTTGATGTGAGGCGAAGTTGTGGTGTTTACCAACAAGTCACTTATCAGACATTGAACCTTCCACTTGGACTACTTGTCAAAGCGGAGTTTGACCTTTGTCAAACCACATTAAACAACACCAAACCCATTTAGTATGATATATTTCATTTCTTATCCACAGATAAAGTGACAACATGCGCAATGACAATCCAAGAGACCAATCAGAGTGGTCAATGGAATAATGTGGCGCATTAAAAGTGCATTTCAAGTGGCAGATGCCCTTAACTGAAATGATTGACAGACGTATGGACTGAGTGCAAGTGAACTCACTGTAACTATGACACATGAATAGTGACAGATCTAACTTTAGCAGCCTGCTGAGATGGCTGTTTGAGGTTAATATTGCATATTTGGCTGATTTATGCGCCAGAAATATGAAGGAGTCTACAGTCAAAATAAAAAGTCCATGCACAGTGACGTCGTACACTTAATGGTTTTTTTTTTCGGGCTGAAAGGTACAATACAGTAGAATAAAGTGTTTTGGCTCCAGCCGAACACAGAAGTAAGTGCCATGCAGGCAGCGTGCCAAAAGAATTAGCAGCACTACGAGAAAAAGTTTTCCAGTCCTTAATTGAGAGAGAATACGTTTCATTGAGCAAGATGGTGCTTTAAACGACGTGTGTGTGTGTGTGTGTGTGTGGGCGCGGCCCGCATGCGTGGAGCGCACGCACCAGGGTCTGGCGCCTTTGCACAGTTGGCCCGACTCTCTGCAGCACAAAAAAGTTCAGTATTATTACTGCAGTGTTGTTATAGTTTGACTGCACGACGCGTATGTGGAGACAGCGCTGTTGCATTCAAATTTGACTGTAGTACAAAACCTAAAATCAATTGCAATACCAAAGTTAAAAACAGAATTTTATTATTATACTGACATTGCAATATAAGCATTACGCTTTGGACACTTTATTTCTTTATTAGCTCTTATGAAAAGACATAATTCCTGTAAATAACTTACTTTAAAGGATAACTACGTTGCTTAATCATTATGTAATTCACTAAAAGAATCAGAACATTCTTTGTAATTAGGTTCGTGCATGGTTTTTCTTTTTTGAATGAATGTACCTTCATTTTTAGGCATGGAGACAAAAACTGAATATCCTACTGTCATTTTATTGACAAAGCAATTAATAAATAAAGGAAAAATAATCAGCAACCTAACTGATGGAATGAGTCTCTAGTTAATGACAATGGAAACACTGATTTTGATGAGGCATTCCAAATGAAGTTTTGCTCTCTAAATCTAAATTTAGGAGACTAGATGGTGCACTGAGTACATCATAGTCTTGGTTTTGCTCCAGTAAACAGTCCTCCACTTTATTATGCTGCTGCCTGTGTTGTATTTCCACCTCCTGCCCTAAACGCCCTGAAGTCCCATCAGCTGCCAGTTGAATCTCTGCTGCTCCTTCAGATTCTGTAGCTTCCTGGCGAGTTTCAAGTGTTTTCCTAGCAAGGGCCCATTATCCTGGGGCAGACTGAGCGCCATCCATTGACAAACAACAGGCGGTAACAACCTTGCTCCTTATTCATGACGCAGGAGAGCGTGGACAATGTAAGGTCGACGGGACAGTTTGCAGGACATCTGGTTAAGAATATAGCTTCTTGCAGTCAAAATGGGCTCCCTCCTTAACTATCACGCTAAACAATTGTCTCTGTTTTTCACCCTTGGTTGTGAACTGAGCGGAAACGTTTGTACCTTTAGCTGCTCTCCAGTCTGAGGTCCTTGAAGAATCATGTTTTTGAGGCATCTTATTTGTTTTTCTCCACAGGATCAGGATTGAAAGAGTTTGTGGGTTTCTGAGGTTGCCAATGCGAGGGACTGGATTGTGAGGCCCACTCTGGCTTCCAACTTGCATTTTTCTGACTTTTATCCACAAGACACATGTGTCACATCTGGGAGATGGCGAGGGTCTGCACATTCTGCGTTCTCCTGCTCTGCTTGATGGACAGAGTGTCAACAAGGGCCATCGATGAAAGAAGAATTAAAGGTAAGGAGTGAAGTGTCTGAGAACTTTATTTTAAACTGTGTGACTGTGTCTGTAAAGGGTTTCTTCTGTCCACTTTCACTGTTTAGACAGTTTATTTTCATGGTCTTGACCCCAGAGGAAGTCCAGGTGACGGGGGGAAAAAGACAGAGACACTGTTGCCATGTTCTGGAACGAGTGAAGGAGAAAAAAAGGGCCCTCAGTGTTTGTGGTGCTGTAAACTGTGCTACCTGATCCAAGCGAGGCCCTGAGGCTCGGAAGTGTAAATCTGCCTTGCTGCGTGCCAGCTGTAGAGGATGAAGGGGGGGGGGGGCTGCACTGGCTCACTGATGCTTTACCAAAAGAATCCACTGCAATAAATTTGTCGCTTTCACTTTATAGTTCCATCAAAATGTTGTACTTCACTATATTGTAGGTCAAACCTTATAAAATAATTAGAATTTCAAAAGCAATACATCACTTTAAATGAAGTATAGCATTTTTGTTACAACATGTGGAGACTGATGCAAGGCAAAGTGGATTGTTTCCCCAGAGGCACTGAGCACAGAAGTTGTCTCTTTTCTTCCTCGGTGGCCCGTCCTTGTACCACAGTACTAGCTAGGACTTGCTCTTCAGACGACAACATACAGGAAACACTTCTAAGGTTATTTTACACAAGAGGAAAGATTCAAACCAAAAATGATAGTTAAAAAAGAACTGCTGGTCATAAAACGTGCAGATATCATCTCAACTCGAATTCATAAAAGATGAAGGCCATAATTCTTTATGACAATTTATTTCTACTTTTTTTTTAAAAAAAACAGCTTTATTTCATCTCTTTTAAAACACCTTTGTGTTTTATGTCATAGGGCCAATCTGGTGATTGCTGTGTGAAATTAACTCACAGATATATTACTCTATATTCAATGTTACAGTTTTACAACCTGCACACTGTCGCAAAATATAGGGTTTGAGAAACTTATCATACGTCATTTGTTATGGTAGCACTAATCTGAATATAGCTTTTCTCTGCTGTGATTCCATTGAACACCCCCATAAAGTTGTACATAAGACAAGACATTTTCACAGACAGTCAAATCGTGAGGGACGCATGAAGTGAAATCTTAGTTGGCTGAATCTCTGAAATGTTTTCCTCTGAATTCTCAGTCTGTATCAAAATCATAACAAATAAAAAGAAAATAGAAAGAAAATGATGCTTAATATTTAATGTATCAACAATAAGGAGCGATTGTCCACATTAAAAAGAACAGGAAGAATATCACTGTTTGCTTTACTCTGTTTACAGATAAACTGGGTCTGCATTTTTGAGAAATACGTATGCTGATCAAGCAGAGAGTTCAGGTTTTGCTTCATGAACTTTGTCAGGAAAACACAATACACTTTTGTGATGTAAAATAGACTAGCATTATCACTGCCTTTAATAAGTGAATGAAATCATCTCTGTTACAACTTTGTACTATTAGGTTGACAATTATTGTATATTTAGATGCCTTTATCAGTACTTTTAGGTATAGTAACTATATAATATATAGTTACTGATATAAATGTATCGCAATGCTTTAAATATTACCTGTTAATTGTATTTCAACTGGATTTTTAATGCAAAGGAAATTGAAATAATGATACACAAGAATGGTAAAATGAAACCTTCTCACTGATCAGCTAGAGCAATTTGTGCAAACAAGATAGAAAGAATTTTTGAAGAACATATTAGTGGGCCATGCTGCTGTAAGAACTTGGCTCAGAACACGAATGCCTCTTCATTGTTCCCTCTGGTTTCCACAGTGGGCTCTGCTGCCAGCTCAGACTGCCTAACTAAGTTTCAGGTTTTGTTTGTGCTGCGCTGGGTTGTGTTTGTCCCCATTGCTTCCGGGTGACAATTCACACTCTGCCACAAGTTCAACTCTGGGGCACCGTCCCTGTCAGTGCCAGTCAAGTTCATTAGCATGGCTGCAATTGTGTATGTTCATGTATAGCTGCTTGGATATTGAATATGTTGAACTCAGAAGATACAGCCCGATTTGGTCCCTTTAAACAATGACCATTTTTGATTTTCCACAAATCAGGCTGTAAATGGGTATTTGTTTCTGAACCACCACCTCCACGTGGACCCTGGGTGAATTGGGGAAAAAAGCAGCTCTTCATTTGAACAAGGGAACAGATTGCCTTTTCACTCAGCACTCGCAGGAGGCAATCAGACAGAAAATTGCCCTGGAAAATTACTCGTTCTGAGTGACTGAGCAGTAAGGTCCCTGGTCAGGGTGGACATATGCTCCAACAAGTGAGTGGGCAAGCACATACATGGGAGAGAGAGACCCACTGAATGGATGGCACTGTGGCTGACGGTGACGCAATAGTAGCTGGGTTATCTGGGCTTTCTATCACCAGCTCCTGGTCATATTGAATGACACTGGTTGTTGAGGAACATGGTGTTCTGTTGCCGAACCTTTCAGAGGTAAATTGAGAACAGAGCATATGTTTTGACAGTTTTCCTCTTGTTCAGCTGGGTCGCATTCAGACCAGGGAGGCTTGCAACAGTGTTGCAACACAGTGTTGTACTTTATAAAAATAATTAACCATAATTCACAAGAAAGGGCAACAGAAAAAAAAACAATATGTTGGTTAGCAAACAGTTACTCATCCAGACAAAGACAAACCGCAAGAATCCTGAAATAAAAATCACATGAAAAACCTATTTTTGTATCTTTGCTCTTCTTTTTAATCCCCAGATTTACGAGTCTCCAGGCCTCTGATTGTACCAGGCTACCCGGAAAACACCACAGCGGTGGTGGGTGGACAGGCAAAGCTGATGTGTAAAGTCCACAGGCCAGCGTCCACCAAGGTGCAGTGGTTGAAGAGAGAGGCCAGTGCCCCAGGACAAAGCCAGGGGGAACCTCCTCATCTTAGGCCTCTAACAGTGAGAAGATGACATACTCCACAATAATTGTGTAGTTTCTTGTGTATATTTCTCTTCTTCTATCATCTAACTAAAACATCGCTGAAATGCTGTCCTCTTTCCAGATCCTACAGAGCAATGCCTCTAAAGTTTACACCTTGCACCTGTCCAACATCACTGTTGAGGATGCAGGAGAGTACATCTGCATGGCTGAGAGCACCCACTCAGGACAGACAGTACAGGCCATGCAGTCAGCGTGGTTGGATATCTTGTCTGGTGAGACACACATATAACTTCCTAGTCTTTGAACCTCCATTATCCAAACTTGAGACCCGTTTGAGTTCTACCAACTATAATTTGCCATCTATCAACCATGAGACCATTTCTTTATTGTAGCGTATCACCTTGTTTTCTAAATTCAGCATTTCTCTTCCACAGGTACCATCATTTCCCAAACTATGGACCTCACTGCTGCTGAAATCCCCCAAGGTTAAACATTTTTCCAGTATTAAGTGTCTTATAATGTTTTAGTTGACAAAATACATCAATAATACAATAATCATTGTCACAAAGAAATGTATTAATGACAGTGGTCCTAATGTCCCCAGATGTTCCTAATTTAAAGCTCTGACATTTACATTTATTTTTATAGTAATGAGTTGTTGTCACTCCAGTAAAGCTTGTACTTGTATCACACCTACAGGTGTATAAATTGGTGTTAATTTAATCCCTTCTGGCGTAAGCAAAAATAAAAAGGCAACTTCGTAAAACCCTGAAAGATGGTATGGCGGCCATCTGTGTGAGCTCAAACACCGGTGTCCCCCTCTCCAGTCTCAAAGGAACTTCTCCTCCTTTGCTCACTTAGATCTCCAGTGAACCTTCACCGCCCCTCAGATTTATTCTCCTTCCACTGTCAGGTTGCAACATGTTCATTAGCTTTGGTTTCCCTTCCATCGTGTTTCTTTTCTTCTTTTTCAGTCAGTTTGTGGTGTTAGCTTGATCAGCTCTTGGTCTCACAATAATCCACACAGGGACAAAAAGATGTAGAGGAGGGGGTGTGTGGAGGAAGGTTGGGTCGGTCAGGCCTCTAGGTCGCCATGGTAATTTCATTGTGTGTGCTTGTGTGGACGGGAGATAATGGTGTTGAGGAGTTGAAGGTCATAGTTGAGAGAGGAGGTGAAGAAATGACTTGGCTTTGTCTGTGTGGTGATATATGTAAAAGGAGCAGAGTAAATAATGGGTAGCCAATATTAAAATAAGAAGGAAATAAAGTCATGAACATTAAAGTGAAAATGTGTTATTACAGATGTCCTTGAGGAGCTGAGCGATGACACTACAGAGCACCTTCTTTTAGAGCCAGGTAATGTGATGAAACTGCGCTGTGACATGAGCACCCGACCTGGCATGGCAGTGAACTGGTACAAGGAGGGAGTGCGTGTTCTGCCCACACCCCGAATCCAGATCCGTGGGATCATCATGGAGATCACAGATGTAACATATGAGGATTCAGGTGTTTACACTTGTGTTCTCCGGGGAAGCAAAGAGCCTGTGAGAAACTTCACCATTACTGTAACAGGTAAAGACACAATAATTGTTGCTGTTTCATTTGATCAGGATCAATCGTGTGGTGTTTTCTTTATTCACTGACAATTTTATGACTCTAATCCTGACTTTATTTCCTCATGTGTCCAGACTCGTTAGGGTCAGGAGATGACGATGAGGACAGTGGTTTGGAGGACTCATCGGCTGAGATAGAAAATGACCAGGTGTACATCTCCAGAGGTGTGTTGCTTGTTTGCTTGTTAGCTGTAATCCTTGAGGATGTGGTGCAGGCTTCATGAGGCCATTCTGATCACTGGCTGGTCCTCATCCTTTAGGTCCCTACTGGACTCACACCCAGCGTATGGAGAAGAAACTCTACGCTGTTCCTGCCGGCAACACAGTGAAATTTCGTTGTCCGGCCATGGGCAGCCCTATGCCAAGCATTCGATGGCTGAAAAATGGACGTGAATTCAGAGGAGAGCATCGCATTGGCGGAATTAAGGTAGTGACAGCACCAAAGTGTAATGATCATTGATATTTTCCAACCATTGTTTGTTCTTCATCATGTTATCCTGATAATAATACACTCCCATGTAATTTTTCGGCTAGCTAAGGCACCAGCACTGGAGCCTGGTGATGGAGAGTGTTGTTCCTTCAGACAGAGGAAACTACACCTGCGTGGTGGAGAACAAATATGGATCCATCTCTCACAGCTATGTGCTCGATGTCCTCGGTAAGACATGATGAATATAAGCAAAACAGATGTAAAATATTGTCACACCTAAATTTTAATGGTTGACTGTATTAATGGTGACGATAGCAGCAATAATAATTCAGCACATCATGTCTTGAAATAAAAGCGTCTGGTCTGAGGGAGGATATCGCCATAGAGTTATGGAGAAAGTGAAAGGGGTTATTGGTGCGCCCCGTGGTGAGCAGGATGTGGACGGTGTCGGGCGTCAACCACTTTTCTACCTGACCTGACACAAGGGATCATGGACAGCGGTCTATTTGTTGATTTGTTCGCATTCTGTCCACCATGGGGTCAGTCTCTGTCCTCATCAATGGGGGGGAAGGACTAACAAGACAACTAACAAGATCAGAGAGCAAGGGTAACTGCAGATCAAAGTGGCTTTGGCAACCAATTGACAGAGAGCCACACTAATGGAACCAATTTCCATCCCATAATGACATCTCAGCTCTCATGCCACAGTGACAGCTGCTAGCCATTTTTAGACATTTGTTAACATGGCTGTCGTTTAGCTGACTTTTTCAGCTGCAGAGCTGTATGATTCCAGTTTAGCCCACATTTCTTATGCTTACATGGACTCCTGATGTCCGTATACTCTTTAGGACTATTTGAATTATATCAGGCTTGGCAGAGGAGTTTTCTGTCTGCATGTTTCTGAATCCCCTTTTAGCTGTTATTCAAATCAAATAATGTACTGTGTGTTATTTTTCTCTGGAGCGTATTGAAATATTTCAAAGTCTTTTCACACTCAACTCCCGTTTTCTCCATTTTCTGTCCAGAGCGCTCCCCTCACAGGCCCATCCTACAGGCTGGTCTTCCAGCCAACACTACAGCGGTGGTGGGCAGTGATGTTCAGTTCCATTGTAAGGTCTACAGTGATGCCCAGCCTCACATTCAGTGGCTCAAGCATATCGAGAGAAACGGCAGTCGCTATGGTCCTGATGGGACGCCTTACGTTCAGGTCCTCAAGGTGGGTGATGTTTAACAGATGATTTGATCAGGACTAGGTCAAGGACTTGGGACTGTTTTGACATACTAGGCAAGGAAACAAACACTGCTTTTTTTAAAAAAAAATAAAAATAATGATAATAATAAATGTCACTAAATGTGAGTGTTCAGGTAATTGTCAATCGTCAATCATAGCCTAACCCGTGTTCCATTTCTAATAATTTAAAGACCGTTACTAACTATTGTTTTAATTTAATCCATGTGTACCAATGATTTATGTTACTTTTCACATCTTTGTTATACAGACTGGCAGTCTGAACATGTCAGAAGTGGAGGTGCTCTACCTGTCCAAAGTTACCATGGAGGATGCAGGAGAATACACCTGTCTGGCTGGAAATTCAATAGGTTTTGCCCACCAGTCTGCCTGGCTGACTGTTCTTTCAGGTAAAGGACATTGTCAAGTGGAAGCTACATCCTTATAGAGCCAGAAAGATGTATCTGTCTGAGGGTAACATTTTTGTAAATACAATCTACAGAGGAGGAAGCAGCAGATGCCTTGGACACCATGGAGACCAAGTACACCGATATCATCATCTACGCCTGTGGCTTCCTGGCTCTGATCATGGCCATCGTCATTGTGGTGTTGTGTCGAATGCAGGTCCAACCCAGAAGGGAGCCGTTTGATGCTCTTCCTGTCCAGAAGCTGTCCAAGTTTCCTCTTCGTAGACAGGTAGGACACTGTGGCTTGAGAAAATAAAATATTTTCTAATGGATGCTTTGGCAGCGGTGGATTATGTTTAAAATTCTTACAAAACATTGTCTGATTACATCTGACAGCAGAAGTATTTATGTCTGTTCCAAATGTTTGAACGTAAAAAAAATGGTATGTTCCTTAAATTACATTAAATTACATTCTCCTTTTCTGCCTCTCCGCCTTCAGTACTCAGTCGAGTCCAACTCATCAGGGAAATCCAGTGCATCTCTGATGAGAGTAGCTCGCCTTTCATCCAGCTGCTCTCCCATGTTGGCTGGAGTCATGGAGATTGAGTTGCCCTATGACCCAGACTGGGAATTCCCAAGAGACAAGTAAGTTAATCTGAAAAGTAGAATTACCTCGGTCATAATTTTAAAAAATGCTGCTAATATTCTCAAATTAAGTCTGTGAAGGTTTTCACTCATCCAGGTCATTGTTTCAGCAGTTTAGATACTGATAACTGGACTTGCTTTAGTTAGGTTGAAGATGTTTCACCTCTCAGGCTTCTTCGGCTCTGAACTTTGCCAATGTCTAAATCAGGAATTCTGAAAACAAATTATGTCTACTCTTACATTTGAATTTGTTATGAAAGAGATGGGTTTTTAAATTTTACATTTACATAAAGGTTTTGCCTCCTACAAAGAGACAGAGGGAAACAGTCTCCAAGTTTAGTTTGGCTTCCAGGATCCAGACTTATTTAAACATGCTAGCTCCCGCATCATGTGGGGACATAAAAAGAAACAAGTCCACAACCTATTTTTGGCTCATCGCAACCCATGTTTTAAGAAACCATAGCCTAAAATTATGGATTTGTACAGTTTTCATTTGGACGTACTTATTTTCACTAACTCTCAATCTTATTTTCTCTAGTTTAACATTGGGCAAACCTCTAGGAGAAGGCTGCTTCGGCCAGGTGGTCAGAGCTGAGGCCTATGGCATCAACAAGGACTGTCTAGACCAGGCCACCACTGTGGCGGTTAAGATGCTCAAAGGTAGGACAGAAAAGTATTCAAAATGTGAGGTCATTTCTGGTGTCAGTAACAAAGACGGGCTTGTCTAACTAAACAAGTATTTTTCCCTCAGATGATGCCACAGACAAAGATCTGGCTGATCTCATCTCAGAGATGGAATTGATGAAAGTGATGGACAAACACAAGAATATTATCAACCTGCTGGGAGTCTGCACACAGGATGGTGAGCTTTGAGACGCAACTTTCTTATTACTTGATGTTCTCTTCTGATCATACTTGAGTTGCCCTGCTTATCTGTTGGCATGTGATTAGTCAGAAACATTGATTGTCTGCTGTCCAGTTGATTTTAGAGTAGTATATGTTGCTCTAATAGTCTTGTTAACACAAACTGTGCCATCCCCTTATTTTGAAAAGTAGTTTTTTTCCCTGTCCCTTGTTTTTGCAAAACCCACAAAATTAGCCTAATTGAGTCTGTTTCCACTGTGGTGCTCTTAAGTCACAAGGCTCAACCAACAATAGAAACAACCCTGTCCTTCATGCTCCTCGTTCCCCCCCAGGCCCTTTATATGTCCTGGTGGAGTACGCCTCCAAAGGCAGTCTGAGGGAATACCTGCGGGCCCGGCGACCCCCAGGCATGGACTACACCTTTGATGTGACCAAGGTACCTGAGGAACAGCTCACATTCAAAGACCTCCTGTCATGTGCCTACCAGGTGGCCAGAGGGATGGAGTACCTGGCCTCTAAAAGGGTAAGTTTACTTCCAGGAGTGGTGAAAACGTGTGTAATCAGTGCATCTGAATCACAGGGAGCATCACATAACCTTGTTTATGAATATTTGGTACAAAGCAGATGATGAATCTGTAGTTTTGGCTGTTCTACCATTACACGCTTGAACCCCATGAGGATATTTATGTATTGGATCTCTTAACATTTTAATGTTTCCATAACTGTGGGCAGGAAATATACCCACAAAATAAAAAGCAGGATTGCACATACTCAATTATGGTGGATTTATCCATGGCTGTAATAGTAGAGTTTTGGTTTTGACTTGAAGTTATGTGTGATTACCAGTGAGTTCCTTTATGTAATTCATTGTTCTTGAAATTTGGCACTTGGCCTTCATATGAATAACAGTTTTCAATGGCAGCTCTAGTTCTTTCCTTTTCCCCCTTCTTGCTTGTTGTCTCTCTGTTCCTCTGTCTGTCCCTTTCATTCTTCTCTTCCCATTCCCACCCCCTGTGTTTCAGTTCCTTTAATTTTCCCAGCATGCACTCTGTCTGTGTGCTTCTTATCAACATGTCTCTTTGTCTGCCAGCCGGTGTCTCAGACAGGCATTCCCAAACAGAACGCTGCTGCAGCTTCGGCCCTGTTTACTCCATCTGTCGGTCCCTCCATTGCCAGGCTTTGTCCCTTTTAGCACTGCCATAAATCTGTTAGCAAACAGGCAACCAAGTCGTCGTTTGGGTGTAGGCATCAGGTTTCTGGCTCTACGGCCTCCTAAGAATGCAGGAGCTTGAAACTAACCCTCCATTATGGGGAGACCCACAAACCAAGGCTGGTTCATTTGACACCACCCCACAAATCCCACATCTATTTCGAATGAAAACCAAAATAAACTTAATGACATCCATTCAATGTGGGCAAACAGTGTCTTTCTTTTCCCCCCTCACACATGGTTGTTTTTTCTTCAAATCTTGAGCTTTCTATATAAAGACATTTAAATTATGTTGTATTCACTTAAACAGTGTACTGTCTGTAAAACTTTATTTTAAACTATGTTGTAATGAATAATTCCTATCTTCTCTACATAAAAACATAGATAGCCCGGCGCCGATAACATACAAAACCAATATATTTTGCTAATTTTCTCATTTAAAACTCCCATCCTATTAGACAGCACCATTTAAATGCTAAGGTTTTATCATTCTTACAATCTCTTGCTTCTCTCTCTGCAGTGCATACACAGGGATTTGGCAGCCAGAAATGTCCTCGTGACAGAGGACAACGTGATGAAGATTGCTGACTTTGGCCTGGCCAGAGGAGTCCACCAGATCGACTACTACAAGAAAACCACAAACGTAAGTAACATTTTGCAGAGGTTTATTCTCAAGAATTACTTATTGCTCCTTTGACTTTCCAGTGGAGCCTTCTGTTTTCCAGTAGTCATTGAATAGGGTAGAGTGCAGCCAAATTGCCACTCTTCCTTTACTTTTCCACAGCTGCAAGGCTCCAGTGTTGTCACCCTATTGCATATTTCAGAGGGAAAACATTTTCTTGATTGACTTGATTTTTTAAAAAAAAAATATATCTCCCCTCAAAAAGGGATTTACATTCAAGTGTGGTAAAGGTATTAGCCTAAAATGGTAATCTAGTACCAGATCGGATGTCGTTTCTGATATCTGACCTTCTTAAATAGTCCCTCACGAATGAAAAAACCATTATCAAGATATTGGGATTGTGAAAAGGGTAAATTATATGCCGGACTGAAAAATTTCAATCACACCACTTGTAAACATGTCTGCTTCCCGGTCAGGTTCCTCCTCCTTGGCTCCTTCCATAGCTTTAATACTCCTCAAGACAGATGTCTGATCTTTTCCTCTGATTGGCAGCAGCCTTAATGGGATTTAATTAGTAAAAGGGAAGAAAAGGATGGTGGAGGGGGGAGGATTGTGAGGAGGAAACAAAAGGGCAGGAGGAGACATAGAGTGAAAATGTGGTTATAACACGATTTTACAGTAAGACAATAAGAAAACCCTGTAACATCTCCATGTCCACTCTGCAGGGACGTCTGCCAGTGAAGTGGATGGCACCAGAAGCCTTGTTTGACAGAGTCTACACACACCAGAGCGACGTGTAAGTTCAAACTCTCTGTAGAATAATGCCATGTTTTACACTTGTATTACACTAATGGCAGACACATTTAAAACAAATTCTGTTAAAATCCTATCACATTCTGAATTGCTGTCTGCAGGGCTAAAATCCGTTCTGTGTTTGGTCTGTCCTCAGGTGGTCATTTGGCGTCTTGATGTGGGAGATCTTCACGTTGGGTGGCTCACCTTACCCTGGCATCCCTGTTGAGGAACTCTTCAAACTGCTGAAAGAAGGACATCGAATGGACAAACCCTCCAACTGCACACATGAACTGTAAGCAGGAGCTCTTCCTTTTTATTATTTAGCAGCCATACACCCATAAACATCAGCCTCAAGAGCTACTTGAAATAGAAATATGTTTACTGAAGGAAAGTTATGTCCCATTCCTTGCTGTGCTTCACTGTGGGGGGTCAATGAAGTCAAAGCTTATTTCAAATTGTAATATTTAGGGCGGACTGGCAGCTAAACTTCAACTAGACATTTTAGCTCTTAAATAACAAGTATTTCCACGTATTTTACAATGTTCTTAGTGTTAAACATTTGTCTTGTTATTGATATTACAGTGTAGATATAACTTTTGTGTTTTCCTCTGCAGCTACATGATGATGCGTGAGTGCTGGCATGCTGTTCCCACCCAGAGACCAACCTTCAAACAGCTGGTAGAGGAGCTGGACAAAGTGCTGTTGTCCATCTCGGATGAGGTGAGCTTCAAACAGACACTTTCACAATCTGTTGTCCAGATGTTTTCACTAGACAAGAGTAATGCATGAAGGCCAGACTTACAAACATCAAGCTACAAAAGCTTTCAAAATGTGTTTAACTGCATTGTCTAAATTGTTGAATTGCTAGGTGTTTTTAATGAAAACCTAACAATCTTTAATGTTATACAAGTATTAAGAGACTGCTTCTGACTCAAATTTTCATCATTAAATGAGGAGCATGTTCACCAGCACTCTGATAGCCTTTAAAAACTTTGTCAAATTCACTCTTGCCTTTTATTTTTTTTTTTTTATTTCACAAAGGTGTCAACGCTTCTCTAACATATGAATTTCCCCTCTTTCCTTTCCTCTCTCAGTACTTGGACTTGTCGACTCCCTTTGAGCAGTACTCCCCATCCTGCGAGGATACGTCTAGCTCCTGCTCCTCTGACAACGACTCCGTTTTTACCCATGATGCCTTGTCAACAGACCCCTGTCTCCTGGGCTACCAGGACGTGCGCTTCCGGATAGATATGAAGACAGCACTCCGATAGGCACCCAGTCATCCTGTGACCACACGTGAACACATCCACTGGTGGCCACACTGGACATCCACAACAGCATTTCTAATTTTAAGTTAAAGGTTTTCTCCTTTAAGTTTTACATTGGACCTCCATTTTGGCACCAGACAAAAGCCCTTATATAAAGGTGGGCATCTGTTACACGCACGAACACACACATGTGCACATGGAGCACTGAAGCCAGCGAGTTTTGTAAAAAAAATACAAAAAACAACTGGTAATTGCGGGCAGAAGAATGAGCAGAAGAAAAGGCAACAAACAAAACATGGTACTTTTGTTTATCAGCTCTGGCACTGCGCCCAAGAAGCTATAAAGATGGAAAACTGTGGCACTAAACACAACAGAAGAGGCCCTGGTACTCAAAACATCCTTAAATGCTTTCTTTGGTCAGTTCTCCTTCAGAGAGGATCTCTTCACACAAACTCAACCCAAAACCAGGGCATGAAACTCTGGTGAAAAAGACATTTTAACAAAAAAAAAAAAAAAAAAAAAGATTTATTTTGCTATGATAAAAAAGAAGAAACTGATTGTTAAATATAAATCTCTCTATATAAGATTATTTTACTTTTGTGTTGCTTATTTAAAAAGAAAACGGTCTTAAATCTCAGGATCTCTTGTGCTAAGAAGTTGCTGTAGCATCAGCAAAGTGCCTGAAGTTATAATTTCCTGTGAATATATTTGAATATTAAAATATTGTATGTACATATCAGCAACAGATAGATAATTGCCTTTTATAAATTATTCTGAATGACACAAAAATGAAGGTTATTGGAGGAAAAACGAAGAGAGAAGTGTAATCAAGTGTTTCAAGTGCCAAACCTATCACAGCTGTCACACTGTCTTCACGTCCAGGTTTCATTTCAAAATACTGCCATATTCAATTTAGCTGATGTTAAAATTTGGATAAAGCCAACAACTTTTCTCATCTCTCTTATTTGGTCATTAAAACTAAAGTCTCAAATATTTGTGGTAAAAAGGAAAATATGGATCAGGCTTGAAAAATTGGCTTCAACTTTTTGGAATGAAACTGTTGCTGGTGCAATTTGTGGGTAAATACCAGAGGAAGCCCAGTTGTTGTTGTTTGAAGAAAACCACAAATTTACAAAACTTTTTGGTAAAATAAAAAGGCACAGCTTCTCAAAAAAAAGTCACTGGTGTTTGAAATGCAGCTTGACTTGGTCTCCAAACCCAAAGGTCATGAGACCTTCCCCAAACTTCTTCTGAGACAACTTCTTGTGGTTTTCCTCCAACAACAGCCTTACATTGTCAGAGACAGTGTGTCCACAGTGGGACACACCCTAATAGGAGGACTGACGATTCAGCGTGAGGACTCTGTGGGGAACTTGGCCGGACCCACTGTCACTGCTGACAAGGAGAGGAGGGCAGGGAGGGGGGACACTGAATGTGAAAGCCAGTGTGATTGATTTCAAATAGAGGAGAAGGGGGAGGGACCCTCCTTTGTGTGGCTGTAACCCCTCACCCAACCCAATCTGTTGGTGAGGGGTCCTCAGGTCTGCAGCCTGGCCGGACAATGAAGGCTTTGGGGGCTTAATGGGTGCGACTACCGACCAGAGGGAGTTTTGGGGGTGGTGGTGAGGGGATAGCTTGGGCTTGTGTGCAAATTAAGAGGCTCTTATTATGGTAATGTCTCCTCTTCTCTACCAAATGCCCCTATCTTTATCCATTGCCACCATCTTTTCAATTACGAATCTTAATTCTCCTGTGCCGCTGTGCCACTGCCACCAGGACCAGCTGCAGAAATTGTGGTGAAAAATGTCAAATGGTTCACTGTTCCCCTCCTGAATCTGACCACGGAAAAAATAAACACAAACACAAGATACCAGTGATGGTTTAGGTGTTAAAAGACATTTCTAAATCAAATTACACTGTGTGATCAGATTATGTGAAATCGGCGTCCAGATCTTGGGTCCCTTAGCAAATGGTCAAATGCGAAAGCACAGTAAAATTAACTAACAAATAAGCACATTCACTAATTGCAATGTCTCATTTAAATGAAATGATTTACTGTAAGAAATTGAGTTGTGATAATTGCTGGTGAAACACTTTGTTTCCATGAAAAGAAAATTTTATTTGGCCACTATCAATATCACATGCTGTATCACTCCATTAGTTGCTTTGCCTTTTTTCTTCCAGATGGTGGAAAGTCCAAACATGAAGGGTTTCTTTCCAAAATGCTTTAAATTCATCACCCAGCCATCTCACTATGGCTTAAAACCAGTCAACCATTTTCTCAAAGAAGGATTATTGTATCTACGCTGCTCATTTGTTTGCATTTTATGCTGCCAAATCACATTGTGACAGCTGGTGTCGCTGATGGAGATCTCATTTTGGAATGAAGCTCTTACATTTGTGTCTGGTCACATTTGCATTCTTACATTCCAGCTTTCCCAGATACAAAATTGTATACAATCACAATGTTCTTAAACATTTCCTCAAGAGAATTATTTTAGAAATATCTAATTTATTTGTTTATTGTTTTGTTTTTATATGAAATAAAGTATAATTTAAAACAAAGGAGCTTTGTTTCCTGCTTCTGTCTTTGCTTGAAAATGTATTTATTTTAAAATATAAATGTTTAATACCCAGACTTAAACAGTGGAAGCCCAATGAGAATATTCAAGGGACAACATAGGTTGAACCGTTTGGAGATAAAGTGAGAGGCAAGGTTGAGCTGGTTTGGTCACATGCAGAGGAGGGATAGTGATTATTTTGGACAAAGGATGTTAAAGATGGAGCTGCCAGCAGGAGGAAAAGAGAAGGACCACAGAGGAGGTTTATGGATGTTGTGAAGGAGGACACGAGGACAGTTGGTGTGACACAAGAGGACCAGATGAAGGCAGATGGTCTGCTGTGGCGACCCCAAAAAGGAGAAAGCCAAAGAAGAAACGGAAGCGGAAGTCAAAAATATCCCAGTGCTGAACAATTTAATTTTCAGATACGCTCATGTAAGCTACAGAGATGTGGGAATGAAAAGCTGCATACAAAATAGTTTTGATTTGCATTTGGAAATCGTTTGAGAAAAGACTGAGGTATCACATGTTAAAATGATTTAGTTTCAAATCTACCAAGATATTTTCTGGAGTGAAAACCCATCTGTCTTGTCTGTTTTGTGTGCCACAATTTTATTCTCATCTTGAATTAAAACACCTTAAAAAAGAATTTCAAGTGATCAAGGATACTTTTGAAGAGTCTGCAAAAAATATAAATTCTGCCTACTGCAATGGACACACTAAAATATATTCTAGAAACCACATTTTTACTTTAACATCTTTCTCATTATTTGGTTCAATGGCAACTGATAAGAGAATGAGCACCACCAGTTTCCTTTTGACTGAATTAATACTGACAGAGTGGTGGAGGATGGGAATGTGCATTAACTCACATAACCTTCTGCAGAAAGTTATATTATGTTGGATACATCCTTGCCCATTGTCAAAGGAGTATTTGGCTTCAGGTTGCCAGATTTTGTTTGCTCTTTCGTCGAAATTGCTGTGTAAGTATAACCTTGCCTGGCAGGCTTCTTTTGAATGGTCTAAATTTCTTCTTATGCACAAATGTTTATTATGACAAAATAAATAAATAAATCTGCACTTAAATGTGAGCAAATCAACTTCTTTGTGCGGCAAGAATGGAAAAACAGATCTTCTGGTTTGTTCATCGAGGGCCCCCAAAATAGAGTTGATTCGTTTTAATAAACTACCATCAAAGAAAAACAAAAAGACAGTGAAACAGAATCAAACAGACAGAGAAACAAATGTGAGCCAGATTAAAGACAGAGCAGGGTACAGAGAGACGGCGAGACGGCGAGACGGAAGAATGAAGAGATGGAGGTTAGAGGTTAAGAGGAGGGAGGAGACGGCAGCAATGATCCCAACCAGCCTCCGCTTTTGAAGTGAGTGTGTGTTCATGTGTGTTACATTTAGTGTGTGCGTATGTGTGGTCTGTGTGTGCACATTCGTGTCTTTGTCTTATCTCCCATGTTCAATAAATCATGATCACTGAGCAGGTTTCTCTGAGCTCCCTTCTTGCTTGAACTGATAAAGGTCTCAGTCTGGTCTCTCTCTCACTGTGTGTGTGTGTCAAAAAAATAAAATTCCTTTTATTATCTTTGGTGTGTTTTGTGTTTACCTCTTCCTGATGTGTATGTTTTGCCAAGCTGCCCTTATTCATATGGTACAGATGTATAAGAGCAGCAACAAAATTGTCATCTAAATCTAGCTGATTTTAGACATGCATTAAAATGCTGAGACTGTGCAGAGGGGCTGTGTTTGTGGACACTAAAGTCCGCATAAGTCGCTCTCTGGTACAATCTCCACTTAAACTCTAAATAGCTCATGTAAGAAAGCGGCAGTAGAAACAAATGAATGGGCAAAGTTACTGCATGTTTGAGCGAGATGCCACACCGTCCCCCTGAACCCTCCACATATTCTCCTGCTGTTGTGACATTGTCTCAACTCTCAATAACTGTGTTTCCTAAAAATGATGAGTAAACCTTTCCGGCTCAGCCTCCCTGTTCTGATATTTAACACCCATAAAAGGAGAATGTTGCTGTGGATTTGGACACACTGTTGATATACCTGCTGATTTGTACCACAAAGATGTTCAGGGAAAACAAACATTGAGTCCAGTGTGTCTCTTTAAAACGGTGTCTCTTTGCAGCTGCTACAGTTTTGCACACATCTTACAGTAACTGACCATGTGTTACATGTTACACACACCACAGAGGGACACAGGGAGGATTTTGGTGTCACTGCTTACTCACCACTGGATTAGTGTTTTTTATGCTCTGTGTGGATTTACGGTATGTGTGACTGTAATGTGGTAGGCAGTATATCTGCTGACCTGTTTCCTTCTTCATCCTTCTGATTAGTCAGCAATCATCCGGCCTGTGTTTTGGAGTGACTACACCATCTCCCATTTAGTCAGATTAAATGTAAATGCTGCTGCCAGGAAACTCCCACAGTACAATTTTTGTAACTTTTAGTGTTTTACGTCCTCTTGAGCAAACATAATGACATTAGGAACAAAATTCCTGCCATCGCTCTAAAAGCCTCAACTTTAAAGTCATCATATATATAGCCATCATATGTAGGCTACATCCTTACTGCATTTTCACAAAACAGCATTTTCCAAAATAAAAGATCTGCATCCAGAGGAGAATTTCACCTCCATATCAGCAGTCACCTGCATCCACATCAACACACATCGCAGGACTATTCTGATTAACATGTGGTGGTGTTAACAGGAAGCAGGTTTTTTTCTCTGGAGTTGGTTTTCTTAATTGCAGAAAATACTACTAAAAACTAACTGGAGAAATATCAGAGCAAGGATTTGTGTTTTGAGACCGATGGACCTGAAAGTAAGTCTTAATGAAGCTTTTCATTTTTTGAATCATAGCCAATGGGAACCAATCAGGAAGCGGATGCAGGTAACCGTGCCATTCTTTTCCAACTTTTCCATTTTTGCTCATCCAGACTAAAGAGCATTCCAGGTTTAATTTACAACCATGAAACAATTCAGTGCTTGGATAGTGGGTATATCCATAGAAGAACGGAGTCTGATTTGATTTTTATTTTCTCAAGAATCAGTTCTTTGTTTAGAGGGGCTTTTTTCAATATATGTTAAAAATGTTGACAGGTCAGAAGTTTGTTGCAAACTGAATGTAACAGTAAAGTTTCCCTAAAGTATACTAAAGTATACCTGATGTACAATCAGGTTATTTATTGGACCTGGTGCAGTGTTTTAGGGTCAACAGAAAATTCCCTGAGCTATTCATTTATAATGCAGCTATTCATCTATAATGCAGAGAGACAGAGAGGAACTGAAGAAGTCGTCATCATCATCATCATCATTATCATGTGTTTTTAGGTTGTTTTCATTCATACATTCTCTCTCTCTGTGAAGATCATGGAGTGAAAAGTTCCGCTACTTGCATTGTTTGAGGGTTGAAAGTCACATCCCCAGTTGCTCACAAGACTTTTACTCTCAATTCAAACAAAAAGCAGGACACATCCCTGGGAAATTTCTAATGAATTCCAGTCTGGGTTTGTTGATTCAACACCTGGTATCATCACTGAGCAAATTCCAATAAGCAAATGATCGTATTTGTAAAGAAAGCGCCTTAAAATGCTATAAAAAATTCTCCTGAGGCAAAATAAAGCTGTCCTGCCGGCAATGTCTATCTTGTCTTTCTCATCCCATCGTCTTTATAACATCTAGTGATATGCTCATTCCAAGCACTCTAAATATTTAAGTCTGTAAGGCCCAGATAAGTGAGCTCCTTGTAAGGGAAGGAAAAAAAACAGTGTTGCAATGGTGTATTGGTGCAAACACCTTACATTTACTTTTATTGATTAAAATTATGTGTACTTCTAAAACTCCTTCACCAAAATATGTCACAATTCAAACATCACCATATTTATGTCACCTGTTTAATTTCCATTTCCTTACATGTAAACATTGTACACACTCCCAAGACTGTGAGAAGGCACAGCCCTAAAGATTCAAGTCAAGTCAGCACAGATCATATCGGTTTCAGTTTCAGACATTCAGTATGTATGATGAGTTGTGGATATACGTACATATACACACACCTTAGGATATGTGTGACTGAAATTTGTCATTTAAAAACCCGACCAAGCAGAATGAGAAGGTCGAATGACGAGGCAAAGGGCAAATCCTCTGTTTATCACTGTTTAAAGTTTAACTGCTTTGGTACAACACACTGAACCCTGGACCACACACACACACACACGCAAAAAAAAACACACATGCTCAATTACACCAGCACCATGCACTGTGTGTGTGTGTATGTGTAGGAGAAAATGCAGTGTTTGTTGGTCTACTTTATCTGTTGACGTCCGGAAGTATTTGTGATTTTGTCTACACACACACACTGTGTGTGATAAGGCCAGGAAGAGAGTGTGGACACAGGATGTTGAGTTAACACTGCGACAACACGAGTTGAGCTTATCACACAGAGCGGCAGCCATAACACAACAGACACACATGGATCCATAATGGCAGCCTCTCACTCAGCCTGTGGAGAGAGAGAAAGAGAGAGCACTATTTACACTGAAGAGCCCATTTTCTATTTCTGTCCCAGATTGCTCCTCCACATGCTGTCTGGCGTTTTTTGGAATTTTTCTTTTATCTCAAACAAAAATTATACATATGAATTGTGTTGTGAAGTGTATTTCCCAGAGGCTGGACATTCTTCCTCCTCTGGTTTAAAAGCACAAGGAAAATATAAGTACCCTAAAATATATACTTGTTGTTGAACATTAGCTGTGCAAGGTTAAGGTTAGTTAGGGATGATATTTATAGGATACAGGGTATGAGTATATATGTAGTGTATGTGTGTGTTCTTGTACATGCTGCAGAGTGAGGAACAAAAATCGTATAAACCCTACAGAGTGAGGACATTTTGACAAAGTGAGGACATTTTGACAAAGGGAGGACATTTTTGACAAAGTGAGGATATTTTGGCTGGTCCTCACTTTTTTTCGCCCCTTAAAATTGCATTTTTCAGGGTTAAGACCTGGTTTTAGGGTTAGAGTTAGAATTGGGGTTTAGGTTAGGGTTAGGGTAAGGGGCTAGGAAATGCATTATGTCTATGAGGGTCCTTACTCTGATAGAAGCGCAAACATGTGTGTGTGTGTGTGTGTGTGTGTGTGTGTGCACATCAGACGCTGAAAACATTCTGCAACAGGCCAGATCAGGTAACATCTGAGCAGAAACCAAAGTAATGGACGCTGCATCCCCCACAAAGGTTAGACACCCCTGTATGTGGTTTCCCACTGAGCACACACATAGACATACAGAGCTCGGGGTATATGTGAATGTTAAAGCAGTATTTCTAAATCCTGGTCCTGGGGACTCACTGCCCCGCATGTTTTACAAGTGCCCTTGCTCCAATACACCTGATTCAAATAAATGGTTCGTTATTGGGCCTCTGCAGAGCCTGCTGATGAGCTGACCGTTTGAATCAGGTGTGTTGGAGCAGGACAACAGCCTTCAACGCTCAGCACTGCAGTCTATATGCCAGCCTGTCTTCACTCTCGCAGACAAACACATAGGTTTCTGTTAATTTATAAAACCCTTATTGGTAAAACTCCATCTTATCTTGGCTCATTACTCAATATCCATAGAATCAGTCGAGCTCTTTGTTCCAGCAGCCTCGTTAACATACTCATCAGTGCACAGAGAAAGGAATGGCTCTTTAATGAGACATCATTTCATCAAAACAGACTTTTCACAAGCTCTTTCATTTTCCACAAATGAAAGAAATGAGTGCAAGAAACACGATGTGAAAAAGTCTGTTCAGATGAGATTTAGTCATCCTGTCAACATGCAGTCAAGCACATAAAAAGCTCTTATTGTGATATTGTTAGCGGTTTTGAGGCCCCAGCATCCTGAGCTCCCCATGTAGACAGGAGGGGCCCCTGCTTACCCTCCACCCGTCTCCGCTGCTGCCGACTGGCCCGTGTTATTTATTGCTCTGTAATTTCTGCAGACTAATTGATTTGGCTCAGCTTTCAGGCAGCGGGGAGACAGGAAGTCAGGCAACCTAGAGTTTAAAAGGGAGTGTGTGTGGGGGTGTGTGGGGGTGTTTTTGTACTTGCTACAGAGTGAGGACCAGAAATCATATTAACACTACAGAGTGAGGACATTTTGGCTGGTCCTCACTTTTTCAGGGTTAAGACTTGGTATTAGGGTTAGGGTTAAAATTGGGTCTAGGTTAGGCATCTAGTTGTGATGGTTAAGGTTAGGGTAAGGAGCTAGAGAATGTATTATGTCTATGAGGGTCCTCACTCTGATAGAAGCACAAACGTGTGTACTTATGAGAGTAATAAGATGAATATGTGTAACCCACTGTGGAGGAGAGAATGAAAGTGTGTGAGAGGAAGACAGAATATGTGTGTGTAACTGCTGGTGAACATATGTGGTGTGTCACATATTAGCCATGTTTGTGTTTGCCTTAATGCAAAACAAAAGTAAAACAAAACTTTTTGTAAATGCAAAGTTGAAAGGAGTGTGAGGATTTTATTAAAGTTGTATAAATCAGGGTCTCCATTCTGTTTATAGAAATTATAGTACTGTCAATGCTTCTCCCTAATTTTATTGGGGATTTAATATATAACCAGACCATATTGACTTTTAATTTGTTTTGTTTGCCTTAACAGTGAGTTCATTTGAGTGACCTTCACCAGATCCAGAACTTATCAATATTTCATCCCTTGCAAATGTCATTTAGAGTTACTTAACTTAAAATTAATCTGAAATTCCTGTAGTGGACCAAATAAGGCTAAAGATAATCAGTTTATTATAGCATTATACATTTTTCAGACCAGTGAACTGTTATTGAAGACAACTGATGAAAAGGAGCGGTTTTTTTAAGCACAACCAAAATGTTAATAAATGTTTCCATAATGAGTAGTTAGAAGAACCCGAGTTAATAATATGTGATCAAGTGTTTCAGTCTGTTTGAACCGATTTAAAGGGATTGACATCAACTGAACAACTAACTATGAAAACATAAAAAGAGCACAATAAAGTTTGCATTGGTTAGATCAGCCATTAAAGCCAACATTAAATGACAGCAATTAGTAGTAAATAGGTTAAAACCTACAAGGACACATGTAGGAGCCTTAATGATTTAGCGTTGGCTTTAGTCAGCATCAGATTTCTACAATTTATAGCTCCACTCTAAGTGGTTTCAGGTCACAAAATGAGGGTTCAATTAAATTATCCCCCCAAAGACACTTAGTAAAGGCCAGCAGCTTGGTGAGATCAGCCTGCTAAATGTAAAAAAAAGCATCAGGTACTTGTTGTCCAGTGCAGACTCAACTGTCTCCTCATGTCTCATGATGAGCAGATGCTCCATGGACAGCAAGAGTAAAAGGCCTGAAGGACATTTAAACTCATTTCTTTGTCACAGACAATTGTGTGTTTTCGCTATTCTGATAAGATTAAATTCACATTCAACCAGTAAATCAAAAGGACATTCTTGTTATCTGCCTGTTATCTGCAAAATGTTCAGGTTCATCAGTAAAACTGATTCAGTGTTACTGCATATTTGGATACCTATCTACTTAAGCATGATTAAAGGGGCTATAGGAAAGTTTCTGCTATCAGTACAGCCAGTGTTAATATTAAAAGCTTTTTACACAAATGTAACTCTGTCTTAACCTGTGTAATTAACCTTTAGTCTGACTTCAGATCACAAATGGACAACTCTACGTCAGTATTCATTTCAAATTATAACTGAGCAATGAATTGATTTAAAATCAGAATCACAGTTTACAAGCCACAGAGTCTACAATTCATTTCTTCTATTTTTGATTTTTTTTCAATGTCCTGTGCCAAATAAAAAATGTCACACACAAATGTTGGAGAGACTTTATATCTTTAAAGTCTCATCATCGCATTACTGAGCAGTTGATCTTATGGAGTCACGCACAATCACTTTTTAAATCTATCACATACTAAACAATGAACTGAAGATTGACTTAAAATATTAGATCATATCACATCACATTGAAATGTATCATTTGTCAGAAAAAGTACAATTAAAATGAAATACATTGTTTTTTGGCCAGTCTGAGTACACAGTGGTTCATTGGAAGGTACTACATATGTTGTAAGACGTCAGGATTAGATGCAAATGTTTGTTGTCAGGAATTCATTACGTTTTGCATGTATGCTGTGTGTGTCTCTAAAATTCACCTCAAAAATAACGGCCTCCTAAATGGGAAAGAAAAATTCTGGATCAGAACTCAGCCATACTGGTGTTGGCTGGATTGTTTTGCCAGCAAGTCTTTAGGTAGAAACATTGTCACAGATTAGTCATAGAAAGGCTGGACCCAGATGCAGACAAGGTGAGAACAATGAGAAGTTTTTACAGTTTATCATCAAAGTAACAGTAGGAATGTGCAGGGGTGTACGGGGTTACATCGAACTCGTCCGGGGGAGGGGGGGGGTCACAGTGCAGGTAGAGTCCACGTGGTGGAGACCACTCCAGCAGTGGTGACAATATCCCAGCAGTGCAACAGTGAAACGACATGCAGTGAAGACCCTCAGGAGACATTCGGGCTGTGAGAATACAGTAGAGAGAGCACGGTTAGACAACCGGAGAGCCATAAACTATAGCCAGGACCATACGTATACCACTTGAAGAGCCGACAACGAACTGACGATGAATCCCCAGAGATCTGGAGCTTAAGAAGGCCACCGCTGATTAGTAGATTGTCTGCAGGTGTGAAGATAGACGTGTCACAGCAGGGAAGGGAGGAGGGAGGCGAAGCAGGCTCATGACAAAAATAAAGGATTTAATAACCTAGGTGAAAAGTGCTGCCTGTCTAAACGGTTTATTTTTGGAATGAAAGCTCTGACTTTTGAGCACTGAAACTTATATAGAAGGTTTATTTTTTATTCTTTTACAGATGACTGAGTCAACTTTCTGCCTTAAAGGTGTCATTATGATGTTAAACCTGATTACATAGTTTAATGGCAGTAGAAAAATAGCACTATCCACATTTGACCCTCTATATTTTATTGTCTTTGGCCTGGGACAAGGTTTTTACAGGAAAATGACAACATGGTTTTCTACACAGTGAAACGAGATTATATCCAAAACAAAAGTGTTGTCTAATAAATTTGTAGAGTTTTCTTTTGTAGCCTTTTGTATTTTTGCAAAACAGTTGTAATTATTTTATCCAACTTACCTCTTGGAAATACCTGGTTTACCTTTTCAATAAATGAAAGTTTACAGGAAAGTTACAGAAACAGCATTGAAAATGGTCAGAGGCCATTTTTAAAATTCACTCTTCTCACAGTTTATATTGTCGATAGGCCACGCACAGCAGCAATTTTGACAAGTTACAGAAGGGAAAAACAAATAATTTAATGAATGATGGCTGAGGTCCATTTAGCTTCCTCAAGTTCAGGGTACATGCTGGCTCATTGTTAATGTTATAATTTATCACCCATGCTTTTTCTGCTAAAACATGTCAACATGGCTGTGCAAATGGGCCATTTGGAAGTCAATGGTTTATCTGTAAAAGTTAGTTCCTGTATTAATAGTTTGGGAAACAGTCAGTACACGTCCATGCACAGTTAAGCCAAGCTATGATTGTGAATTTGACTACTACCCTTACAAACATGAACAATTTACTGAATGAAGGGTGTCCATGTCCGCTATGATGGGTGACTTTTTAAATGCATCCAACATTGGACAAACACAGATAATGCGAATGGGAAATTCAGTCTCTGATTGGTCCAGAAAATGTATAGCATGAATTTTGCCATGTTTTTTTTGTGTTTTTTTTCACGGTTGTATTATTCTTCTATTATCTGCAGGAAAAAAACCCTGAGGTGCAAACTGCGTGTGCACAGCACCAAGGTCAGCTTAAGTCTAACATAATGTACTGTACACACTCCCACTGAGAGTCTGACTGAGAGTTTTGATTTAGAACACTTTAAGTCTGACTAACGTGTTTACATGTATTTAAAAAGTCAGGTTTTAGTCAGACTGACACAATATATATATATATATTTTTTTTTATAACATTAAATAAACAACAACACACCCCACTCCTGAGCAAGAGTGGGACACTATCCCACTCTTGCTTCCCACTCAAAATATATGAGACTGTAAAACCATGCCTTAACCATGACTCTGAAAGTATATCATGGGGCGTCTGGTCGTGCTCAACACACATAGCACATGATTGCAGGGTCTCTCTCTCTCTCTCTCTGTCTCTCCTTTTATTTCCTGCCTGAATTGCTACTATCACTGTCAAATAAAGTTCAAACTTAATCAAATATAAATAAATTATAATGTCATTTATCGTTATGTGAAAACCCTTTAACCCCAGATTTGGTCAATGCTGCATGGACCCCAATATAAATCAAATGATCAGATCAGATTCTGTGGTTTGAAACTCTTCCACCACCTCTTTAGTTTAAAAAAAACTTTGTAAAGCTGGCTAACCTTAAAAAAATAGTGTGGTTTCTGCTAACAACCATGTATAATGTGGTGGAGAAGTCAAAAAGAAAGAGAGCAGCAATGCTGTTTCTCAAAGGTGAGAAGGAAAAATAGACAGCAGATGTCATCCAGGCAGGGGGTCTGTCTCATCCTTCCCCTTCCAGATGACTTATTACCTCTTGCTATGTCTGTCTGTCTTTGCTGTCATGCAAACTGCAGATCAAGCTCATGGATCAGTTTAATAATCCTCCGGATTAGTTGGGCTTTCTTTATATAAATAACAAACGTTATTATTGCATTTCTCCAAAGTGGATTTTTTAATTAACTTATCTGCATTGCTTTTGTTCTATCTTCTATGAGCATCATACAAAAAGCTGGTATTAACAGTTACTGTAACTATATACTATAAAAGGTAAAGTTCAAGCTAGTATACAGCATATCAATGGCTCCAGTCAAAAGTTTCTGTAATATTGTATTTTTTTATGCCCATAACATAACATGACACAATCTGACATAAAACTTTTGCCATTGTCTTTAATTGCACTTTAACTTGTAGGGGAACTCGACTTTACAAATAAAAATAAAATCTTCTTCCTATGGGCTTTGACAGTAATACACATTTGAACATATGTTGTTAGAAGTTACCTCTTCCAGGTCATTCTCCTTTTAAGACTCAGATAAATACTGTGAAATTGCATAGGAAGAATTGCACAGATGCAAAAGGGAAAGAAAAAAGTCAAAGCTACAAGTTTGTCCACACATGGCTCTGAACCGCTGCGACACCTCAACGCTCAGCGGTTTTAAAGATCTCTACTTCATGTCTGTTAGTGCTTCAGCGACCACATCACAAGTCGATCCACACATGGGTGAGAGGGTTCAGAGCAGCGACCATGTGTGAGCAGCAGTCACATGTGGTGGCTGGTAATTGCCCAGGCGTCACCAAGTGGGTGTGTTTGTATGTATAGAATGTGTGTGCGTCTGCGTGCGTGCACTCTGTGTCTCCACAGTGTCTTGAAGTCTCAGCTCTCTTCAGGCTGCAGACACTTTCCCATTAGACACTCCATTACTGTCAAAGCATCAGAGGCAGACCCTCCAGCATGGGCATGTTTCTCCCATCAGAGGTGGATATTATAGTTATTAATAATGTGCTTATAATGCGATAAAGACATCAGTGGGATAAAGGCAGACAGAGTCTTTATGGAAACTCCTTGCAGCACAAGTAGGAATGATCCATTTGTCTTTATACGGTTGCATCTCTACTGGTATTGCCACTACAGTTATCAGTAATGGTGTTTTAACATAGCCTTTAAGTATATACTGTATTTATTTGATATTTTTAAGCTTTTAATGAGGGTTTTGAGACTGAACATTTTGTTCTCAAATATTTTATGTGTGGATTTTTTGTTTTCTACCCCCAACCTCGACAAGCACGCACGCACAAACACACAAAACATACTTCTTTTAGTAATGGTATATACATTTAAACTAGTATTTTAATGCATCAACTAATACAACCACATGAGGCTCAGTCTCCATAGAGAGCACAGTGGGTCAGCAGTTTGTGGTGTACAGATATTTCAGCTTTCAGGAAATCCATAACCACTCCAGGAATGTTTTCTGATCACGCTCGATTTGCTTGTCAGCCAAATCAAGCCAAGTACAAGTATTCAGGAACTTGGATAATGATTACTTGTATTTCCTTTTACCTTTTCTTATTCCATAAATGTCGATTAGAAAAAAGCATATAGAGCTTTAATTGTAATATTCCAAAAATATTCTTTCAAGGCAGTAAAGCAGCATTTAAAAAGATGAACTAGAGAAAACACAGTGCTCTGAGGCTCTGTAGATTCATTGCATTGAATATGTACTGACATGACATTAGAAGGAAAAAAAAGAATTATTGTGTTAGTCCAGTTGAAAGTCCAGACTTTTAAAATACACATATACATGTTGGTCTGAGTGAAATTGTACTGAATTTCAGACTAATACACCCAGATAATGTGACTTGGTGTCATGCTACTACTGTATGTACAACCTCAGTTGGACCAGAGTTGGACTCTAGCTGGCCTGGGTGCTCTGCACATGCGCCACAGTTCCTACCCCTGGCTTAAATCCAGTAAATAACAGAAATAAGCTTGTACACAGAAAAATAAGACAGGAATTCAGACTGGTTCCTTTTTTACTGGACCAGTGAGAAAAGGGATTTTAGGCTCTGTCAGCTTAAAGATTTAAATACCTTCAAGTAAACAGATTATAGGAAGACTGCTTGACATGCTAAATTGATTCCCTACTAGTGCCTGTATATTGTGGGTGGTCGTCCAATTAAACCATAGCTTCACCTAAATGTGCATGAATATGTACTGATTGTATCAACATATGCAGCAAATGTCCTTTTTTTCTAAACATTATGTCCCAATGAAAGTCTTTGGCATAAACTGACCTGATTGTCACAAAGCTTTAAAATTGCTATAATCAGTTACCGAATCAGTATTTGAGGCCCATTGTCACAAAAAAATTGGCCTTGGAATAAAGAAATCTGGGGTTCAGCATTATCCAATATGCATCATTACTAATCGTTTTGTGTATCTGTCACAACTGTCATAACCAGTATGGAAAGCCTTACAGTGACACGTGACCATGTGACAAGCTTACAAGTTTAAGCAATGATCACAAGATGTGGATAAAGTCAAGAATAATTTGTGGTGAGGACTCGGGAATGTTGAGTGCCAGATGAGACAAAGGAAACAGGCATGTTGCAATTCCCTCAAAACTCTATGCTGTTTTACATCTGGTATAATTTATAATATGTTTTTTTTAAGTAAGTGTGACCTGCACAATGACAAACATTGGAGCGATTTTAAAAGGTGAACAGCACTTGGGGCCCAATAGTGTATGGAGCAAAAGAACATTTTAATTTAAGCTATGTAATCATCTTTAGATATCAGTTTTGAAAGCCAAAGCCATTAAACTGGTTTACTTATTTAATCCAAGTTGGTCCTTCACTTTGAATACAAGAGTGAAAATTAATATTAGGCCAAATAATGCAATTTATAGTACATTTATAGTGTTACATTTATGTCAATAATAGTTAAGCACAAGCTACTCTGAGGTGGCGGGAGGGAGGACCCAACTGCCTAGGGCCTCATAAAGGCTTGGGCCGGCCCTGGTGCCCCCACTTTTCAAACCGGTTTGAATAAAAATGTAAAAATGTCACCCAGTGTGACTTGAAGTCCTTCCTGTACTTTCTCCTCTCTCTTTTCCAGGTAAATGGACTGTTATCAGACTAATTATCTAATCTGGTCTTCCTCTCTGCCTCACTTCTCCTGCAGCAAAACAGGAAGGCAGGATTAGAGCGACGCGCTGCGCTGAGATCCGGAGAGACCGGACGAGTTGCTGGGTGGAATGCACACACACACACACACACACACACACACACACACACACACACACACACACACACACACTCAAACACAAACACACCCACTCATACAGTGAGAGCACATTTGAAAACACAGTCCTCACACAAACTCACTTTCACTTAATATTCACCAAGATAAACATCACCTCCCTATTAAATCCATTAAGTGATCATTAGCAAACAAATACCACAAATAGCTCAAGGAAAGGGGACTGGATTGTGGATCTAATAAAAAAATTAACGGAGCGAGGACGTCGAAGAAAGAGCCAAGAAACAATAAGGGCCTCAGACTTCAGCCAAGAACACCACAGTAACGTTTATGACCGGCATTAAGGTTCAGACCCAGTCATTATGAGGAAGAGGTGCTTATTAGGGCCCTTTATGGGAGGAAACAAATGGTCCCCTGTGACTCACATTATAGTTGAAATTCAAAGATGCAAAACAACAAGTAAAAAAATTGTAGCAGCAGTTTGCCAAGAAAACACACAGAGTTATCTTGGACAGATATCTGTGACCTTGAGAGGCGGTAATTGAGCGGAAAGGGGGATGTAAAACATCCGCTGGTGGGTTTAGGGTTTTGTGAGAGTGCACAGACACAGAGACACACATGCACACACACACACACACACACACAGAGCAGCAGTGGCAGCAGTGTTAGTCCCATGCTGGCCTCTCTCTGGCATTATCTCATAGCCTGAGCACTCCCGTTCCCTCTGAGGTCGGCCAGCTCCATGCACAGAAGCATTACGCGCATCTGCCTTGCATTAATCGGCGAATTATGAAAAACTGGGTGTCAAAAGACATTAGTGAGGCGAAGTGGTGGGATTTACATGCAAAATATAACCTTTCACTTCGTTCGCTTTTATTCAGTTTATACATACCTTTCCTCTTTCTTACATTACAACAAAATAAGAACTGTTAAAGTTAATATTTGAACTCTCAGGAGCCACAACAATCGCACACATTCCCTGTTGTTGCTCAGATTAATTGCGTACACAGACAAATATCAGTATAAATAGGTCACACTGGCCCCACTTCCCTGGTCACAGCCACCGTCTTTGCTAGGGGCCACCGTGACACTTGTTGCCATGGATACCATTACACCACCAAATCTGCTTGCAGCAAATGACACATTCACATGACCTCATCCCAGTGCAGGTGGTTTCTTTGCAGTTTCTTTACAAAGACTGTAGAAAGGAAAGCAAACAGGAGGAAGCTACACATGAGTGTAAGTTGTAAGACTGACGTGAGGAGAGTTTGTGTCAACAGAAACAAGAAATTCCTCACTAATTAAAAAAGTACAACAGCTGATGCTGATGATGATTCACATCAAACCTTTTTTTGTTGTCCGGCACCCCGGTTCTTCTCAGTTCCACCTGAAGAAAATGTTGAGCTCTTTAAGTAGCACCATTATTGCCAACATTAAAAAAAAAATGGTGTAAACGTAAGATCATTTGCTCTCTCATCATCCCCCTCTGCCTCACATTCTGTTATAGTGAAATTATATTATGATGGAGCATGAGATAAGGTGACTCTTATTACGATTTGATGGACTGTTATTTCTTGTTATTTGTTTCATTTGCTATGCACTGCGGGCAAAATTCCTCATCTCCACTCTGATCACATACTCGTATATTTTGGATTTTCCTCCAAGTACCATCAGAGGAAGCTTGCATACTACTGGTGGTACAGGTACCATTAGTTCAGGTGCATGTTATGCCACATTTGTTGCATAGTGAATTGAACATTTATTGATTTTCCTCTTACTGTCGTGGTACAGAACGTGTCTATGTGGATTTCCTTTCTTTTTTTTTTGGTTTATTTAATGGTTTTTAGTTGGATTTGAACCAACTAAAAACCAGTTTGAAACAAATTACACTGTCAGTAGCAGTACAACCTCATCTCTCTTGCAGCCAAACAGCCAACTGAAGAGCAGAAAATCTGCTCTCTGTTTGCAGCGGCACATGCATGCCCACTGAAAAGCAATGGTCATGGGCTATATATTTTCAGGTGTGTCCATGTATAGAGATTGAACTTGATATAAAGTATGTTAGTGTTTCTCTGGAGCTTTGCCACGGCTCACTCATCAGGACAAACACTCAGTGTATCTGTCAAACCGCTGAATGTTCCTCGTGGTCTGATCTACCCCTCCCCTCTCATTTCTCAGATATTTCTGTCGTGAATAAGCTTTCTCGCCGCCAACGTTTATATATATATATATATTCGTCAGCACTTATGGTTTACCTAGCATGCACCAGTGGAGGCTCATTCTCTGACACTGTCATCCTCAGTCTGTGTTTGTGTGGAACATCAGGTTATCTCTAATTGCAGTTGGAAGGAAAAAATCAAAAGCGAGGGAAAAAAAAAACATCTCAAGCTCTCATTTATGTTTCATGAGGGAAGTGATTTTCTGTCAGATTGTCATTTATCACTAATAATAATCTAATTGACCAATATCTGAGGCAAATTCTCACAGGGGAGAGAATTTACTGTTGTGTGTTTTAATGTGACACCATTCTGTTTTTGATGTTGTGATGCCACGAGGCAAAACCATATCTGTCAACAAGATGCTTTTTGTGCTTAAACATAACCACATATCATAATTCATATCATAATTATATCAATCATGCTTTTTAATCATATTCAAGTGATTGTTTCAACCCAAAGTGCCACGTTTTCTCAACATTATCACGTTGATCATCTGTAGATGAAGAAGTGATAAAATACAACAAAAATGTTCTTCATGAAGGTGCAATTTATTTTATGGGAACGTAATGTTTCAGAGACAGGGTTTTATATTATCAAGCCAAAATAAGTAGAGTGATGTCCAGTGGATGTTCACGTGACTGAGAATCATAAGTAATTAAATGGATTTCAGTACAACACATGGATAATGCAGTAAGTAACTGAATTACAGTATGTACACAGGATTTCGTGGTCATGTCTTCTGCTCTCTTGGCTTTGTCTCTCACAATCTAATTTACTCGCCAACATCTCAACACTCCCTGTTTCCTGCAGAAACAAAAACACAATTTAATTTGCCTCATTAAGGCTAAATGAGGAATGTATGCAATGAGAGTGCGTTTGTGTTCTTTAATGCCAGAACCACATTTAACATGAGCAGCTATAACAGAGAGAGAGAGAGAGAGGGAGAGAGGAAATGAGAGGAGACGAACAAAGGCAGATGGCTTGTATTCTGATAGAGTGAAGTAGACAGATGTGAAGTAGAAGAAAGTGTTGTGGAGGAACCGACGTTTACGACCAAAGATTTGAGTCCATACACTCCTTAACTTTCATGATGGCGTTCCGCTGACAGAGAAATTCCGGATTTGTCAGGTTGTGACGTGCAGAATAAAACCAGCTTTAAAAGAATTTGTAACATCAAATTATTTATCGTTATTTGTTATGTCACAGCTGAATGCGAGTGAGAGTTTGGATGTTTTTTTTTCAATATGACATCCCACATTATTGATCTATTTGTTGTAACTATCGTCACTGTCCATGGTGTCCATGGTTAGTGACCAGCTAGTGAATAATGTGTAACTAAGATATTAAACATGAGTGATGTTAAAATGTAAGTGGGCAACTATTACTACAGTAATACAGTAATGTGGAGATACATGAGTGTACACAGTGTTGGAGCTGATCTCTTTTTATGAGAAATAATTTATTTAAAACAATAGTCTGCAGTTTATGTCTATATCGTCTATATGTCATGCTAACTCTATTAATCATCTTTTTCCACACAGGCTGTGAAGAGATCCTTTTCAAATATCATGCCAATATATTAATGATAGATGACAAAAGTAAAATGCATTTCTAAGTTCATCCAAAGCTCATATGAGGCTTCACTAGTCTAAGACAAAACAAGTGCATATTTTCCAAGGTTTTCCCTTCTTTGCTTTACTATCCCTCTCAGTAAGAAAACACAGTCCAAGGAAACTTTTTTTTTTAAAAAAAGACAGAAACATTGAAAGACAGACACTTGATTTGACTCCTGAAGTCTCATATTAACTTTATGGGATGTTTATTGCATTTTTTCCAACATTTTTTGTCCAACATTTTCCTTCAAGACACTGTGAAAAAAAGAGAATAGTCTAGTACATGACAAATTTATACCCTATATTTTTCAGATGATTATATCTTCCCTCATTGCTTTACTATACCTTACTCACATAGACTCACATTTGCGCACACAAAACCATCTTTCATTGGAGGATTCTGCCATGGTGTAAACTGATTCCCACCCAGATACAGTCAGCCTTTCAGCCACGCAAAAGGAATCTGACAAGAGTGTGTAAGTCATCGTGTGAGGTTTAATGCTAGATGCGGAAGGGGCTGAAGGAATAAAAATAACTCCAAAAACACACACTATGCATGTTTGTTTTACTGCATGTGTGTTTTGTGATGAAAAGGCCACACACCAATGAGGAATTTGATGAAATTTAAGATATTGCCAGGCGGTGTTCACGAATAAATGGTAGCAGTCATGGATTAGCCAAATGTAAAGTATATGTATTCAACAAAATATATATATCTATATATATATATATATAAAAAGAAAGAAAAAAAAAAGATGTTGTACCATGTTGTAATGAAAGGGGTTTGTATTTCACAGTGTAACCATAAAGGAGCTGCTTTCTTAATGAGGAGAAATTCTGTTTCTTACTGCAGTATCTTGCTTTATGAGTACACAGATGCATTCTTTATAACAGAATCTCTGTGTTGTGAGTTGGGATGAAATACGCTTGACTCAACTTGTTTCCGAAGGTTTAATTGTGCTTTGACTGCTTTATTACCTCCTGAGCTCCAGGTACTTGGCTCTCCTTAATTCTCTCAAGTGGTGTGTTGACAGTGAAAACAAGCCTGGGGAACAAATGCCGGGAGGGATCCAAGGATCTGATTGCACAGCCTCAAACCCCCCAATTGGCTCAGGCCACAATGGGGGCTTGGAGGGAAAGATGGACACTCGTTCAATGGGTTTGGGGTTTTGTGAATGTGTAAGTGCGCCAGACGTTTCTTGAGATATGCCTGCTGGAATGCCACTGAAGTGAGAGCGTTTTCAAGTGTGGTGGCTTTTCTTCCAAATGAGAGTTCAAAGAAGGAATGGACATGTGCCAGAGTGAAAGTAATATGTTTGATTCTGAAATGCTTTACAATTACATTTTAATATGGTGATACAGGGAGGATGTTGGAGCGGCTGTGTGTCAGTGGTAGAGTGAATCATCTTCGATTTGGAAGGTTGGGGGTTTGATCCCCAAAGCCACCAGTCTACATGCTGCTGTGTCCCTAGCCAAGACACTTGACCTCAAGTTGCTCCTGACAACTGTATGATAGATGTGTGATAGAGGATGCGGGTGTGAAAACTGTGGTGTAAAGCAGTCTGAGTGGTCATTATGACAACAACAATGCAATATACAATTTGTATGAGCTATTTATAACTCCTGAAGATGACTATGACCATATTTGCCATTTCCTGTATCTTCCAAGTTTATTGCAATGTCTGTATGCAAACAACTAATTTGATAGAACTGCTACTTTTCTATTTATGGTGTAGGACCAGAAATACTTCCACACGTTGCAATTCAGATGCTTTGTCATGACAGTCCGTTCAAGTGGACGATTTAGTTTGTTTATTTCAGTTATAATAGCAAAACAACATCATTGTTGTCTTCTTCTTCTGAGCAAAGAGGCCATGAATGCAGATCGTGCTGGGCTCTCTGTTGGAAAACTTGATAATTACTTCAAACTGTCTGGGCTGTATCTTTTAACTCTCAAGGGTTTTCAATGTTCAAGTTGAATTATCACTATGTGGTGCATTAATTTAAATACTCATATCTGGATATGGATTGAATTGAATAAAATCAAAAAAAAAAATGGAAAAAAAATTCAGGACATCAGTAGTGATACCAAGCACAACCATATACCACAGTTTTCTGTTTTGCTCCTAGAATTAAAAAATTGTTGACCAATAATGAAAAATAAATTAATCATCCAAGTCAGTCTCTGCTGAGCAAGGGCAGAAATTTCAAACACAAAGATGCTTTTTTTTAATAATGTGGATGTGTTCTTATTTGTGCCGTAGCTTCCCACAGTTGTCCAAAAGCATGAATGAACAACTTTGTACATTGCTTTCTTTTTATGAACCATAACAGTGAACATCAGTGTTTAGTTAATCCACCTTCCCACAGCTGTAAATACTCACTATAGAGCACCAAATGTATTATCCATTGAGATGTTTTTAAAGTAAAACCTTTGTTGGCAACTTTAATAAATACACTTCTTAAAAAGGAGCCAATGGATGTAATAAAATGTTTTTTATGGGATTTCTAGATAAATATATAGTTATACAACTGCATAAGTACAGCCTTATAGATGTCTCAGAAGGAACTGATTGATTGTTTATTTGTCTGCCATGGAGGATTTTCACAGATTCTATATGTTTGAGTGACATGATGAAATCACCAGTTTCCCAAGAGATAATACTTTTTAATACCTTCATTAGAATAATATCCACTGATCCACTTGTGTGACTTTGAGAAATAAACAGCCTGAAGCATCTCATCATCCCATCATTTTTAAAATTAGTTTGATATTGCCATGTCAGTACAGGGTCAACGCAAGGTCACATACTTAACGTGCTGCATCATTTTTCATTTGAACCGGGTACTCCAAAGTACCGTAAAATATGACCCAGATGGAGGACTGGTAATGCCAAGATCTGCAGGGAATTCTAATGATCCTTTAGTAAAGACATTTGATTTTGTCAGAGGTGAAGCTAAGATGGGAGGAGAGGTTATGGAGAGGGGCAAATAAAGGCTGATGTAGACTGAAGGTTGAGTGGATGTAGGTAGGTGTGGAAGGCAATTATTACCGAGATAGTGAGGTTGTAGAGGGGAGGTGATGGTGAAGGGGGAGAAGCCCAATGTGCTTAGTGAACAAAGAAGCACTTATACAACCAGCAGCAACAGCTGAAAACATCTTTAAGCCGAGCTGAGCAGGCTGAGAGTTTGTGTGTGTGTATGTGTGTGTGTTACCTCTTCAAGACCTGCATAAACACTGACCTTGTCAGGACCAGTAGTCCTCATGGAGACCAAAACCTGATCTTAATGAGGCAGAACCTCTTTTCTGATGAACTGGTTTAGATTTGACTTGTGGTTAAATTAAGGTTCGGGTAAATCATTAATTGACTATGGTTATGCTTAGAGACGAGGTTTTATTTAGGCTGTCCAAATGAATGGAGGTCAATGCAAGTCTCTGTGTGTGCAAATCTGTACTTTTTGGATTCATATTTACTCATAAAGCTTAAACCACAGCTTGAAACGATTGTGCAGTTTATATGACAACTCTTAAAATGGTGAAACAAACACTCATAACATTTTTGTTAAGTTCCTGCCAAGATGAACACCATAATTTCAAGAGACCCTGTCTCTCGTAAAATAGTTGACATCTTGTGCTCAAATTAGAAAGGATCCATCATCTCGGAAGCATGATGTGCACATGTTATACCAAACTTCTTGACATGAGCATTCCTTGTGCGTAATATTTTCTCCTCAGAGGCAACGTTAGAGTCAAACAGTAAGGAGTCTGTCAGTTTGTTTTTACCACAGTTTGAACATTAGTTTCCAATTCAGTGGACCCCATTCTTGGTCAAGGGTAAATCATCAACTGTTAGAAACCATCTGATGTGGATTGAAGTACCTGTGAACCTGTGATTGGCATTTTTTTGAAATTCCTTTCCATTTGTTAAGTACCTGGTCCACAAATGAATAATCTCTCATCAACTATGAGACCTCGCTGACTTTATCCTCCACCATTTCTCCTCTCCTATCTTTTTCCCTCCCTCACTTCTTCACACTCCCTTCCTCCCTCCCTCCCTCCCTTCCTGCCCCTTCTTATCTCCCACCCTTCCTCTGAGCCAGCTGTTGTTTTGAAAGCTATGAGTGGAAGGTCTGCAGGTCAGGACCTGGACGGGACCTCTGCAGTCCTCGGTCCAGATAAATGAAGGCATTGTAGAAACAGGAGAAAGTGCATCATCCATTTCATAACATATCATGTTCATTATTGTGTGATGACAATTTTCACTGCGGTATCTCTGTGTTTTGTGAACTGGAACAAGAACGGAAAGGACTAAAGACCTACATTTGTTTTTTGTTTTAGTTGTTTTTTAACTTGCATTAATACAAAGTTATGAATTTTGTATACTTTTACATTTGCTATTTAATGTTTAACTGTTTAGTCACGGACTTCCCTGTTAAGTAGTTCATTATTTGTTGTTTTTTTAGGATATACTGAAAGACAACAATTTTCTCTTATAATTATTGATATTGTGAACAAGTGTAGCCATCAAATACTCAGAAGAAAGACATTTTCTGAGCCCCATAGCTTCTAGAACCTCATCTCAATGTGAGCTTTGTCCTCAACACCAGGGAGGGGAAGGTGAGACTGGGGTGTCTGAACCTTGACCTTTGAACCTGGAGGTCACATGTCCCTGGAAGCCATTTTTGAGGCCCAAAACTACACAGGGCAGCTGGGAGGTCTCCATCTCAATCCAGAGTGAGAATACAGACGTGTTGCTGCTGCAGAATGTTCAGAGGGTCTCACATGGAAGAAGCACAATGTCATGGTCCCATTTAACTGGCATTATTTTAGCTTGACATGGGCCCAACTTTCCCACTCGTCCACATGATGTTCTTTCTTCTTCAAAGAGGTTACATTTCATACTCAGACTCACAACTGATTGGCATGATCCTGTGATTATTGCAGTAGTAAAGTATGCTTTTCAAATTCATTTTTCACCTACAGGCTCACAGCTTAAAATCTCATTAGGAAAGAAACGAGGAAGCACAGATACTGTCAGTGATCCTTCATGGTTAACATCCATGAAAGATTCATCAGTATCCAACTTTCCTTGGCCAACAGTTTTGTTGGACACATTGCATTTTCCTCCTCAGCACTATAGAAAATGAATGACTGTTCTGTGATGGAACCTGGTGTGAAACACACTACTCTGCTATTCTATTAAAGGATATTGTCAATTTTTGTATCAAACTTGAATTTATATTCTTTGACAGCTTTTTCTGACAGCACTCTCGTTTTCTTCGGTGTAGTTGAACCTTGACAACTGCAGAGGTCACATGTCCCCGGAGGCCAAGAATGGAGCAGGACAAGTGAAGGATACTTACACAAAGATAATGTTTACAGGGGTGCAGCAGGTGGTCATTTTTCAGGAGCAAAAATGTGTGTACATGTATTAAATGTGGCCACCGATCACAGTTTTACAGAGGTTAAATTGATTGTTTGAAAATTGGAGAAAACAGGAAAAAAATTGTCAAAAGCAAAGAAATAAAACCTAACACAAGAACCCAAAAGATGTATTTTTAAGTAGCATGTACAAACTGGTCACATTCATTACATTTCTCACACTTAGAATTTTCTCTTTGGCAATGATCGCAAACCGTGTTTGGCTCAGACCTAGGGACACAGAATTCATTCTTACTGTTGCTTTATTTGTTTGACCCTAAGAATTATTATGCCATCACCTGAGTGAATGTATGAAAATCAAATTTCTCTCTAAAACCACCAAGGGGTTAGGGTTAGGCATTGGGTTATGTTTTTGGTTGACTCTTGAGTTTGGACGCCACAAAACTCAAAGAGTCAAAGATGGATTTTCATTTGACATTTTCTGGGTGTGTACAGAATTGGCCAAAGAAGACATGATTAGATTTTGGTGGTGATCCGCATACAGATAAATTGCCAACATAAAATTGCTTTCTCTATTTAATATTGTGATAATGTGCATTTCCACCAATTTACCAAAGGGTTTGCATCCCATTTGGGGTAGTCTTTTAACAATTTATGTTTTGGCATGATTGCACTTTAGTAAATGTTCATTCATTTTGCAGTTAATAGGAAGTTCCATTACGAAATACAAATATAAAACAAAATATATAGATACAGGTTAAACATAGAGTACACACACACAAACAACAGTCAAGACAGACATACCATGCATATGAATGGTCTGTAGACTTGATGTTATTTAACTGTTCATTGGTTCTGGTTCAGCAACAGGATGGCTTGGTGGATTAATGAAATTTTCAGTTTATTGTGTTTAAATATAGAGATCCTGAAGGGGAGACGTTTTTACACTGTTTAGGACATGGGAGGAGCTTTTTTGGCACCAGCATCAAACTATTCCCTCTTTTCCTAAAGCTTTAATAGTTTATTTTTTTCCCCTGTTTACACCAATGTTATGGTTGTATCTAATTATTCCTGAAGGGAGATCAGCCTTTGCAGTGTAAGGTTTGAACTTTATTCTAATGATCGAATCTCACACCTGTACATTTTAAATTAAAAAAAGAGATTTTGATATTTTGACTTGCATGTGGGCTGTTCTCTTTAAAACTGACAATCGTGTTAATGGTTTCAAGGTTTATTTTCACATTTGATCATAAGTACCTATGATATGTTCATCTATCTGAATACGAGGTATAATCCTAACTCTTTGTTTTCAAGTGGAAATCTACATTAAACAAATTCACTCTGGAGGAAAGGGTGACACTGGATGAGTCCCACTGGGATCCTGGTTTGCAGGAGTGTAGATTATAGTCTGAGTTGTGTGGCAAGGTCAGTCCTGTCAGTCAGGCAAAGGGAGTTAATCTTTAACCTCAGTCTTAGACTATAGTGGCATGCCTTCATAAGATAAGGCCTGTTCAGAATACATAATTCCTCATTATAATCCTCCTCAAAGAATATATTTAAACCCTTATCTTCCCAGTAAGTCTGTGCTCACCTGCTGGTCTCATTAAACATGTGGATATACTGCGTTTCAGTTAGAGCAGGGCGATTATTTTGTGTCTTGCTCAATACAGTTAATGTTCACTTCATAAACTGCCTTTAAATACTTTGGCTTTTGTCACATACAACGGAAATATGATGCAGTAAAACTAATCTGAAGTCTGGGTGGTCCAGGCGTCACTGGTAGGAAGTGACCATGTAGCGCTAACGCCAAAGATCAACTCAAGCAGTTAAGTCAAGCCACAGGGCTCCAAGTGAACAATGAACAAAACCAAATCCCTCACAGATCCTCATAATGTTTCAACCCTATGATGCAATTCTTTGAGTAAGGATACGGCCAAGTTAGGGAAGTCAAAGCCCCATTCAGAAGTCAGGCTGTGGGCACAGAAGTGAGAGGGTCAGAGTCCTGTGATGTGAACTTCTTTGCATCTGAGGAAGTGTTGCACTGAAAGCAGTCGCTGCTGCAAACAGCTGCTGCCATGTAAACACCAATGTTCGCTTGAGGTAGACGAGCGTTACTATAGTCCCACTGCAACCTGCAGCATCCTCACACAGGCTGCTGCTGCTCTCCACCCACTCTCATGTTATTACCACACAGCTACTGTGCACAGACCAGGTAGTATCTTATAGCAGGATTATATGGAATCAAATCCATTTGTTGTGTATAGCATGACATTTCAACACACCAGGTCTTTCCAAATAGGTATCATTTGGTGTCAGTGGAGGGAGAACAAAATACTCCTACATAAAAGGAAGACATCAGTGGCAGAACCAAAATCAGAGGGAATGTGAAGTGATGTGTCTTAGCAAGTTGGGGGTGAACGGAGAGAGAGGAAGTGGAAGAGAAAGAGAGAAGAGGTTAGAAAAGTGGGGAGAAGGGAAATAGTGTGAAAGATAGAAAAGAGAGACAAGGAGCAGATGTATGACAGTTGAATTTAAGCACTGGTGTCGTGATGACAAAACTGATTATTTTAAATTAAACCAGAATGACAGAAGCAGCACTCCTGCATGTTGAGTTAACATTTTTTGTTAACCCAGTTTTATTAGTGTAATGAGGATAAATGCTGCAAATAGGAAACACATTGATACTGAACGTATCAATGTAAAAATGTCCGTATTTTTTCCACCTAAATATCATATCTTACATAGCACAATTATATTTTTCATATTCAGGTGCTCTTAGCAATTTGTTTTCATGTCGTACACTCTGACATGACGGTCGTCATGCACGTGTCCTCGTGAAGTTTGGAGGCGACAAAGTTGAAGGATATTTGGTTTTCTGATTTTGGTCTCTTTACCTTCTGTTCAACACTGAATGTAAGCTTTTATGCCTGTGTTTCCAACCCTGGTCTTCGGGGAATGCCGTCCTGCATGTTTTAGATATTGCCCTGTTCCAACACACCTGATTCAAATGAATGGGCAGTTGTCAGGTTTTTGCAGAGCTTGATGAAGAGCAGACCATTTGAATCAGGTGTGTTGGAGCAGGGCAACATCTAAAACATGCAGGACAGCGTTGCCTAAGGACCAAGGTTGGGAAACACAGTTTTATGCTATAATTCATGATATAAAACACTTTAAAAACTACTACTTTTATACCTTTGTGATGTTTTTTTCATCCCTTTTAGGTTTTTAGTTGTGATGACATACACTTACTGTATGTAACTCCAATTTGTTCCCTGTTTCTTGAAGAACTTGCAACATTTTGAAGTGATGACTTTACCCAAATCAGTAATCGTATTGATTAACCCAGAGAAGTATCATGGTCCCTCATTCCATGCCAGGCTTTACTGGTCTCTTTTCACAGGGACCGTTTGGCACTGGTTGATTATAAGCACCTGATTCTCATCATCCACTCACCAGCTGTTTAAGTACCTCAGCTCTTCAGCTGCTCAGCACCAGAATGTTTTGCTTTCTTGCTGTAGTGTTACTCCTCACATGGTTTTATTTCGTGAAATATCTCAAATGTCAAAAATGAAAAATAAAAAAAATACAAAAAGTCTCCAAAAGCATGTTCACGTTCATTTTCATTTTGCTCATACGCTCATACTTAATTTATTTACGTGCATCGCAGAAACTTCTTACATTAAATGAAAATTGAAAAGTCATGTTATTTTTTGTCAATAGAAACATGACAGAAAGTACAGTGTCATCATCTTACTTGGATAAGCCTTGTGCCAAACCTATAGATGTTGAGGCTCATGCTGAAACACGACATCCTGCTGTGAATAATGTGATAATTAGATTTGGCCTGTGGTTGTTGCCATAATCAAATCTATCCAGTGCTGCAGGGCTGAGAGGCTGAAACCTGATCTGAAATCCCAAGTATGCATTTGGACCGTTTCTCCAATCTGTTTCCTCTCAAGTCCTGGCGCACTGAACTATCTGTCCACCTCAGAGGTGTGTGTGTGTGTGTGTGTGTATTTATTAATGTGAACACATGGGACTGTGAAAAAACTCTTTTTTTCCTTCTTTTTTCCTACTGTGCTCTATTCTGTCCTTTCCAAGCTGCCATACCTTACTGTAATGCTCAGCTGCTTCACTCTATCCACTATACTCTAATTTTAACTATCTCCTACTCGTACTGTGGGATGTTAATGGTAAGCAGGTGTAACATCTCCCCCATGTTCTCTATTCTCAGTTTATGGAAGTAACACCTAACCACCCCGGGCCAATTTGATTTTTAAATGTCAATAAACATTTTAATGAGGAGTTAAGGGTTTCAATAGGTAACTTCAGGTCTTCTTCAATAAAAAAATATGTTGATTTGACAAAAAGACTATAAAAAAAAAATACAGCACAATCTGTGAATTCCCAGTTTCAGAAAATTGTCATTGTACTCATCAAATTGTGAATCTCAAGGCTTCACTATGAAAATTCGTTTTGAAATTGGACAACTACATCCATTTTTATACAGTCTGTGTTTGTGACATACGTTCAACCACCATGACGAGTTAGAAGCGTCTACATTTAAACCACATTTATGGTTGCCTTTCTTCTTGAAGATAGTTTGACTTGATTCATTGTCAGGTCAAATTGTCTTGTAAAATTCTTGTGTCTTGTCTTGTCTTGTCTTGAGAGATCAGAGCTGATTATAGCGGCACACATAAAAACCTTTTTTGTTTATAATGGACAATTTGCCGAACAAAGAAATGATCTACTCCATTTCAGATGCTCTTTTTTAAGTAAATTAAGTGATATATAATATTAGTGAGACCACAAACCCTTACATTTGGCTTTGTAATTGTGCGTGACAGACACAACAGAGCAGATACAGCATGGGCCATTTAAAGGCTTAATTGTCGGTATGACGAAGGCCCTGCATCAGTCCTTCACAGAAGTACAACCCAGGCTTAATGTCGAGACCCTGCTGCTGTCAGAGTGTCAGACTGTCAGAGCGTTCAGTTGACTGTGCTGTAGATCCACCTGTTCCTTGTGCTCAGAGCTGCTTCCTGTTCCGGATGTGGGAACATGAGAATATGGATGACTCCACAAGGAAAACAATTTTTTTGTGTGTGTTTTAATCGGAAGAGTCTGCGTCTTTATCCACCGGATGGGTTTTGGGGTGGAATTTGGCAGAGCTGAAATAAAGAAAAGTGGTGATCTGCCTCAAGTATCCGAGAATAAAGGGTGTGTTCACGTCTTGTGTTATTGCTGGCTTCACTTTCTTGTACTTTTTCTTCTGTTAAATGTGGTTTCAAAAGTCTTGGTGGGCACAAAAAAAGAAGGAAAGAAAACAGAGGAAGAGAGGTATTTCATAAACAACCCCCTTCCTCTGCTGTTGCACAACTATAAGTGTTTTGGTCTGTTTATTTTACCGTAACTGTAAGATTTCATTTTAATGTAACTTCATTTCTTTATCTTTTTCTTAAACAGCAGAAAACACAGACACATGCAGGCGGTTGCTGAACAATCACTGAATTCTTGTTTCACATATTTCTACTGGAAGTCGAGCTACGCATTCTTTACAGTGATTCCACTGTATTTTAATAGTAACTTTTTAAATTCTATTTCTAATGTATTTTGACTTTATCTGTAATGGAAATGGGCCACATTGGTATGAGGTTACAATCTTGATAATTACATTAATCGACTTACACTTAAATGAGTTACAGAGAAGTGTCAGTACAATATTGTTCACAAATTTAAGTTTGTGAACTATTAAGTTTGAATTTAAATACCCTCTATGTTCTGCAGCTCTTTATTTCCTTTATTGATTTTTATATCACTTGGGTCCTATTAACAGTTAGTAACCCAGTTTACCTTGTTTATTATTTCTTTATATTATCACCTCTTCGTGGTCTAGATTTGACTGTACAAATCTCACAAATTGTGTAATTTCATGTACAAACTGTTTTCCTGTTCAATATAATGCTATTCCAGGTGCATTCCCTTTTACTTATCTACATATTAGGTGGATTAGATCATCTGGATAAAGTTGCAAACTGACTGTTGTGCCTTTTTAGATGTAATTATCACAATTATTATCACATATCTCAGAAATGACGAATGTGAGTATAATATTAATGTGGCTGAAGAAATTATGGAAGGAGACTAAGATTATCTTTTAAAGGACACACAATTCTGCCTTCAAATACGTTAAGCCAAATGTTGCAGGGAATTCTTCTCTTATCACCCCTGAGATAAAAACTTAATAAAAACATAATATCAGAGGCTTGGTATGTTTCACAATAATGCGTTCTGTACTGCCATTTTCTCTCATCTATTAATATAACATTCTCTATGCTCTATGACTATCAATAACAACGCTCTTATAATAAACATTTTATCTTTAACAGAAAATAAAAGGTGTATTACCTACCATTTTACAAGCTGTGTAAAAGGGCTAAAGAGAGAAAGAGAGAAAGGGAGAAAGAGGAGTTTTTTCTGGTGGTGGGAGGAACAGATTATGCAGAAAACCACTTCCAGAGGAAGTAGTTTTAATGCTGACAGGGTTCCTGTGTAGGATGTTATGCTAATTTGCACCCCCCCCCCCTTGTTAAACATTGCACAATGTCCTTGGTGGAAGAAGAGAAATGCACCATGAAAACCTATAGGCCCAGTGAGAGAGAGAGAGAGAGAGAGAGAGAGAGAGAGACAGGGACAGAGAGAGGCGATACAGTACAGAGGAAGCACAGGAAGCAAACACGGCATGTTTTTGTCCCCCCGCCCCACACACACACTTGACCACCACACCAGATTTTACAGCTGGATGAAGAGTATCAATGTGAGCACTGAGCAAGCAGCCAGACAATGGACATAGCGTCCAGACAAGCACAAGCACATCAAGCCAGGATTTACTGGATTACACTATCTTAAAAAAACAAAAAAAAAAAACTGTAATTAGTAATTAGACCCTTCTGGCTGCACACTAAAGAATGCAACTTTTGTATGTAGCAGTAAGAAACAGCATGTTGTGTAATCTCACACTTTAAACAAGTGGTGTTCCTTTGTGTTCACCGGCTGAGCGGGCACATATCAGGTGGTTTGTTTTTGGGTGCCAATGTGAGTTACTGTCACGCTCTGCCTGCCCCACTCCAGACAGCTCATGCAGTTTGACACTACAGAGCAAACAGTGGGCAAAATATGCGACGCCTTCAAACACAAGTGCCAACCCAACGTCAAACACTTTTGAATCTGACCCAATCCTCCCTTTCACTGTCGCATGAGCTGCATGGAAGCTGACAGGCTTCATTACGGAAAGGACGCCCACTGCCATCTTGTCACAGCCCCAACCGTTGGCTGTTCTGTAAAGCTCTCTGTCTGACATCTGAACACTCGATCTGACTGTCTGTCTCCGGCTCTCTGTCTGTCTGCTCCTCCACACACAACTTACCCCTGAGGTTTTGGAGGGATGAGGCTGAAGGGAGCGTAAAGGTCAGTGCAAACAGTGAGAGCTGCAGAGCAGAATGAAGACGTGAACGGAAGTGGGGAAGACAAAGCAGAGGACCACACAGACAAGACAAGGTTACAGTTACTCTCTAACGTTTCAAACAAAACAAAAAAAAAGTGCAGCGTTTATTTCATTGTGGGTTATCTGTGCCAAATCTTTTTTTTTTTTTTTGCTTCAAAAACATTCAGTGCTAAGTGGAACACGTGAAGAGGACGGTATCAAATCAAGTATGGAGTAAAGTATGATTTTGGCCATAAGTTCTGCCACATCAATTGACATTATTTTGTGGAGGATTTTACTTAATTTACTTCTTCTCTACTGTCAAAAGGACTGATCATGTTGTAGTATAATCCCAGTATTAGTAGGAGTTCAGTGCTGAAAAGACAAAACTATTATTTCATGCATCTGCAACACCACAATCTATACTTCCTTTCTGTTTACTGTGAAATTACTAAGATTTCTGGCCTTTAACTCAACATGGGAACACGATAATTAGCGGGTATTAAATATACTGTACTACCCATAAGTATGTGTTTGTAAGTAAGTACCGGTAAGTGTATTCATCATTTTAGAAAAAAAGAAAATCATTGGTGTTCTACATTTTGAAGTGAAAGCATTCTACGCAAACAAAAATGAAATAAATCTTTTCTGGTATACGAGGGCCACCATAGTTTCCAGATGCTCTTGGGAAAGTGAACGTTGAGAGAAACCCTCTATTTAATGCTACATTCTCTCCATTAGGTGTCACCAATTCTTACACACAAATTAGATTTATCTGAATTGTCAATGGGCATGCCTTTTTTTTAGCTATGGACATCTACGTGAAGATCAACTTTTAAGCTAAAATAGACTCTTTTTTGGCTTAAACTTGTCATTATTATATTAAAACTGATAACACAGTCTACTGGGGAGGATGCAGTCTTTACAAAACATGTCGCACTGTGAGCAGTTAGATTCATCCCTCCCACAATTCTTCCTTCTCCTCTCTCTAAAGTGATATTTTGCCTGAATAAGCCCCCCTGCCTGAAGAACACCTGTTGCATGAACTCATTCATGTTACACGCGACAAAAGAGTTGCTTTGCGATATAGAAGGGCATTTCTGTGATCCATTGTGTGATGTGTATGTTGCCTAATACCTGTATTTTTACCAGTGTCTGTGTTGACAATAAAGTTGTCTGTTGTCTCTTTAATGTTTGACCTCATGATGATCATAACAAGTCATCCAAGAGGGGCATAATTGGTGGAAGTCTACACAATTTCATGGGAATCCATCCAGTAGTGAGTAATTCTCAGCCTGGATCAATGTAATCAGCCATCCACAGAGCCATTCTGCGAGCATGGCACTAAGCTCAGTTAGTCAGAGAGGTTTACGCACATGCTGATTGTCATTCTGACCTATATTCAGTTATTTCTCCCTAAGCACAGACTCCTAAACTTGTGTCGGACGTTACTTTTCTCGACTATGCCATTCAACACAAAAGCTCAGTGAGAGTGACTCAATTTTCCAGTCACCTTTTGATTTACTGTAAACCAGCTCTTGAGTCCTGTGATCCCCTGAGGAGCAGAGCATCAGGGAATCCCTCATTCCTGCCCTCCTTTCCTGTCCACATCCCCTCATCCTTTACTTCCACCTCCTCTTTATAGGGGGACATAAGCCTCTTATCGACAGGCTTCAGGGCGTAAATGTATTACTTTCACACATCTGGCTTTGGGTGGGGGGCGCAGCGGCTTTTGGTTCTCTAAACAGGAAAGAATTTAGATGTGTATTTACCTTCATTTCACTACAATGTCTAAAACATTTAAATGAAGAAACAGAGACGTTTCTTCCTTCTGGAGTATAAATATGTGCTTATATATGGCTGATTCTCGCCTGAGGGAGGTGAAGACTCTCCCTTGGAGAGTAGCAGAGGCAGACAGAGAAGGTTTTTGTGCTGAAGGGAAATGAGAGAAGCTGCCGATTATCAGCACCAAAGGGACATGATCCCCTCATTCTTAAAACCCCCGAGCAAGGCTCTGAAGCCTAACATGGGCTTTTATTCCTCCTGATTTGAAACACAAAAGCTACTCATGAGCATGACTCTGACGGAGAGGTGGAGTAAGTTGTGGAAAAAAATCTCGTTTGGAAATGTAATTTTTTATGGTCCGGTAGGAAAGAATCGGTGATTCTAATGGTGGACTGCAGATTGTAATAGTCCACTCACCCCTCTCTTTCCCAAGTGCATCAGGAAACTACGGTGTCTTTCGCGTTCCAACAAGAGTGGTATTCGTCTTCATGTGCTTGGTAAGCTTCTACTTCAAAATGTTAAATGCAAGCTTGGGCTGGTTTGTTCAGGTTTATGTAGAAACATGGTGGTCAAGATGGCAGCCTCAGTAAAGTGCATATAAAGTACATATAGGCTTATTCTAAGGCCACAAAAACCTAATCTTCTTTATTTTAAAGCAACAATACAAGCATACTAATGGGAAGCATATTCATTTTCTGCCAATAAACCGTTCCAAATGTTATGCACAGGACATTTAAGGATATTTCAGACTAAAAATAAAATGAATACAAAAAAAAAACAATGAGTTGTTATTCTTGTTGTTAATATGTATGAATGAGTAATGAATGTGAGTAAATTAACCAACAAAATGGTCATCTGGTCTTTTAAGTTAATGTTACAGCATTGAACATAAGGCCATTTCCCAATCTGTGGAGAAATATGACATTTTTTTCCACACATATAAATTCCCTTATGTAAACCAATTAATCCTTCTTCATGGAACTTTGCAAATCCCCAGTTCCTCTGGTGAGGGACAGATGCCTAGCACAGCAAGCAGATATCTTCACACTATCATGATGCCAGGGGTGCAGGCGGTGACCCGTTTCTCCTTAAATGCCCAGAGTTTAGCCAAAACAGAGGTGTTGGATTTAGTTCAACACGATGTGTTCAGGACTCCATTGAGTCTACAGTCTCCTGAAAGGAAGCCATTGTACTGTACAACTCTGGAAACCTTGGGCCCTCTCTGTCTCATAGTTCTCACTTTTACTTAAGGAAAGCTGTCTTAAACCGACACAATGTAGGATTTCAACATGTCTCCAAGAACATTTTGTACACTATATCAACTTGCAACATGGTGAATGGCACATCGGTCAAAGCATGAGCAGGTCTGCATTGCCTGCATTGGAACTATGTAACTTCTGGTTTCAGGTCCATAGAAAAAAAAGAGGACTCAAAAGAAGCAACAAAGTTACATGGTGGAATAATTTATTGAGTCGGTGTGTCAGCAGAGGCAGCATAAAAACCAAAGAGGGTTAAGGAGGATAATTCAGATTTCATTCAGTGGTACAAGCTGAAATAAGGGGTGGGATACAGTACTGGTAAGGTTAATCTTGGACTAGTAAGTGTAACACGTTTGATATCATCTGTATCTGGAGCATTTGAAGATATCAGAAGCATCAGAAGACATGATTATTTGAACAGAAGTCAACAAATGCACATGACACATAATTTGTGTTCTGCAATTAATATAACTGACATAGAAAAGTAAAAACTACAATATTCTGAAACGTGGTGCAGTATGCAGAAGTATTGCATAGTAGTACAGAAGAGTATAATGTGTAAAGAACAAACGTTTCAGAACTGTTTGGATATGTGAATTTAATTAATTTGTTGTCAAAACTGCTGATAAAACTGTTATATAACAGACTAAATATTGTACTGGTGAAGTTGTGTGTTGCAGCTGAATATCTCTCACCTCACCCTTCCTTACCAAACCTGTTAACCCAGGATATTTTTGCTTTCATTAAAACTTAAAATGTGTTTAGTTTGTCCAATATAAACATGGTGGTCCACCATGAAGTCTCCATAAAGAGGACCTGCTACTGATGTAAATATAAAGGGCTCATTCTATAGTAATGTAAACAACAATTTATACATTTAGGTGATCTGTATCTTTTCATATTCCTTTTCTGCCAAATGGAAATGCATTTTATTTCAATCTTTTTACACAATCAACTTTTTTAAACAAAAGAAAGTTAGCACCTCTAAAGATTCTCAATCTCAAACCTCCATACACTGACAAATCTCCAGCCATGCTGATCTTATTAACTGCTGTTCAGTTTTGCCTGAGATCTGCTTTACATTGAGGCCATCAAAGCCTGGTGGGGGAGGAGCTATAAGGCAGTAATGTGTTTTCACTGGGGAATCCTCTCCCTGGGAAAGTGCAATAGGTTAGAATATCAATGAGACGTGCCTGAGAGCGTAACTGCTCACCTGTTGTCTGACTGTGGCTTTGGCACTATTTCTCTGTGGTCAGGAGGCCGAGGCAGCTTCCTCTAAACTCTGTCTGTGCTGCGTTTCCCAGCAAACATTTCGACACTGAATAAATCATGAAGACAGCCTGCACCAACACCACAGACCCACAAACAGGCTGTGAAGAACAAGTGGAGCTGTTTGTTTCCCGTAATTACTCTGGAGGGTCATCAATTAAAACATATCCTATTTGACATTAATGAACATTGATAAAGTGCACTCACCAAACTGTACAAAATCTTTATATTTCACACAGGCTTACAACGTTTCGTAATATATCTTTTGTTGTTAGATTCAGCAGTCAGAGAGTACTGAGTAGAGTCTGATCAATAATCCAGTTTTTTAAATGATATAGAAACATGGCATATATAGTTTTTAATGTTCAAAACTTAATATTGGACAGCTTTTGGTTTTAAATGAAATGAAAGGGTTTAGGACATGATGGGCATTAAATAGCCGAATTAAAAAGCAGTCATTTCAAAATTAAGAAACTAGTAAGTATACTTAAACATGTGAAAGGATTTGTTTTTTATTGTAATGATTCAAAATGACTTGATAATCGCAATGGTTCCAGATTTCTGTCTATTGTGCAATTTATTACTGAAGCTCTGCATTCATTCATTAACCTAAGTGTAAAAATGTAAAAACACAACATCTGGTAAAATAAAGCAATCACAGCATGTCTGTGTCAATCAGTCACCACTTTGAGGTGGACACGGGTTAAATCGTTACTGATTGCCCCTTTAAGACTCTTGGGCTGCTGCTAAAAACAGTCCTGACAAATCTGAGACAGGAAACAGAAAACGGAAACATTCAGTTGATCCAGCTGTTTTCTCCCTTTCTCCCCTTCCTCCTCTATCTGTTTCTGCCTCATTCCCTCCTTCCCCCCCCCCCCCCCCCCCTCCCTTCCCCCCCCCCCCCCCCCCCTTGCTGTCTCCCACGTATCAAGTGTCAGGAGCAGAAGAAGGAAAAGGGAGTAAGGGGTGAGGGTGGGGGGTTCAAACAGGTGTCTGCTGAGTGTCCCAGCAGCCTGTTGGGTGCAGGTTTTACCTCGCGGTCCCAGCTGCTCACACACACACACGCACGCACACACACACGCACACGTCCTACTTCCATGACATCTGAAAATTCCTATGGATTAGGGTTAGGACAAATGGTGTGTGTGTGTGTGCGTGTGTGTGTGTGTGTGTGTGCGTGTGCGTGTGTGTACTTTCACTGGTGTTGTAACCCAACCACCCAGCCACCTGCAGAACATGGCTGACAAATACAAAGAAAGAGAATGTGCGCTCCCTCTCTCTCTCTCTCTCTCTCTCTCTGCCAAATCCATGTACAGTAGTTAGTTTCTCTCAGTTTTAACACAGTTTCAGGAATCAGCAGATTGATCTGTGTGAGGTATGTGTGTGTGTGTGTGTTCTTGTACTTGCCGCAGACCCTACAAAGTGAGGACATTTTGACAAAGTGAGGACATTTTGGCTGGTCCTCACTTTTGTTCACCCCTCAAAATGGCATTTTTCAGGGTTAAGACCTGGTTTTAGGATTAGGGTTAGAATTGGGTTTAGGTTAGGGTTAGGGTTAGGCATCTAGTTGTGATGGTAAAGGTTAGGGTAAGGGGCTAGGGAATGTATTATGTCTATGAGGGTCCTCACTATGATAGAAGCACAAACGTGTGTGTGTGTCTGCATGCATGTGTATATGTTTAACCTGCCTCTCCCATCTCAAGGACTCCTCTGGATCCTACATGCACACACAGACAGATGTTGATTCAACCTACCCACCTGCACACACACCCGCACGCTCCCTCCCGTCCCTTATCCATACTCCTCCCTCCCTAGTGTTCTCCATCTCCTCCAAGCAGGCCCGGCGGCGCGGCCTACACTGCGATGCCACATATCCATTATGCCTCTATTTGGATGACAGACTGTTCAAAATTTTAGGGTACATACGCAATCAAATGTTTATGTGCTGTATGTATAATTCTGACATGTGCCATTATTACGTTCAACTTGTAATAATTGTGGACTAATTGATGTTATGTTATGTGGTATATGGATGTGATATTTCAACTTCCCAGCTGGGATTCACAGCTGGGATTAATAAAGTATCAATCAATCAATCATGACAGACTCTGCTACTTTGTGCAGTTGCCAAATGACTGTCCTCACCATTTCCTACCTAGTTTTCAACTCTTCAGACTTAATGTGGTCGTCGCTGCTGGACCAGGTTGTCTTCCTCTGTAGTCCAATGAGCCTGTGGTGCACAGCACAGTGTGTGTGTCACACAATTCAAAGGGTGATTAAATTAAAATTATTATCGATGCTGAAGAAGCCACACATCAGAATAGCGGTTAGCACTGTTGCCTTGCAGCAAAAGGACCCAGGTGCATGACCCGGTTAGAATATGGAGTGTGTGCATGGGTTCTCTCCAGGTTTGGGGTTTCCTTCCGCACAGGTTAATTGAACACTCTAAATTGCCTGAGGGTGTGAGAATGAGAGTGAATGGTTGTTCTTGTCTGTGTGTTGACAATGTGATGGACTGGCGACCTTCCCACGGTGCATTCTGAAGACCAATCCTTGTTGTCCTGTACTAAAAACTCTAATTATAATAGTGTGTGATTTTAGGATAAGAAGGTTTTTCTTGTTAGAAGTAATACAGGATGTGAAATCCTTTCATTTTTGCATTCAACACTATTTTTTTAACAGTTTGGTCGGTAAAACTGCACTGGACTAATTAAGGATTCTGTTTCAAAAACAACTTTAACGCTCTTTAACACATTCCTACATGTGCACACACTACATCAAACAAAACATCTGACCACACAAAGACAAACCCACATCTTGAAATGATCACCGATGAGACAAAATGACTAAATCCTCAATGACCAGACACACACCAACCCAGAACTCCATCACTTTTCACACCTGCAGCCATCAGGTAGCACCACCTGGCCACCTGTCAGTACAGTGGCTTGCTGACTGATGCTCGCTGGGAAATGGGCCTGCTTTAAGCTGGGGAGTGAGCTGATGACAGCCAGCTCTTCCTGTCTGCTTTGACTGGCTGCAACAGAATAAAAAGAAAAACAGATTTCTTAGTGAGTGATTATTGTTGGCATGGAGGTTGTTCCACAATACTGAAGCAATCCCTCGCTTTCTTTCTGCTCATTTGTCAAACACTCCACTGACACCAAAATGGAGAGCATTATCATGTTGATTAAAGCAATATTAGTTGGTTTATTTGATCATCTAGGCTTGGGTGGAGTAGGACAAGCATTCAAATTGGATTTATCAGCTTTTGTTCAAAAAGGAAATACTGAAGCAAATACAGTATCTTGCTCCATCTGGCTTTTTACCAGGTTACCATTCATGAAGAAACCTGAACGTGAAGCGATGTGTGTTTTCAGGTAAGAGATCTGTTTTTTTAGTGTGCAGGTCAAACACCTGTGCTATAATGTAAGAAGAGGACAGTGGGGATGGGAGGAGGAGGGGATGAAGAAATACATTACAATAGTCTCTGGTCAAATAGCAATACTTTGGTCTCCTGATGTTTCCTGAGCTTCCTGAGAGCTGTCACAGACCAGAGGTCCATAAAACACCATTCACAGTCTCTGCCTGTTAAACATTTTCTTTTTGTTTTTCACTTATCCTGTTAAGGTCATGAGCTGGACCAAGCTGACACTAGGTGAGAGGCAGTGGAGACATAGGACAGGTTTAAGGATGATAACAGGTATTTTAATTTAAATGCATTTGTGGGTGTAGCATGTTTCATCCACAGACATTTTACGGGAAACTTCTCACTCCCTATCATGCTGATAGAGAAGTTGCCAAATATGTAATACATCAAGGAAAGGAAAGGAAAGGAAAGGAAAGGAAAGGAAAGGAAAGGAAAGGAAAGGAAAGGAAAGGAAAGGAAAGGAAAGGAAAGGGTCTTTATTGTCAACTGAAATCGCGCAACAAAATAATGAGGTCAGATGATCAGAGCCGCTGCAACCAAGAACACTGCCCCAGTGGTCCAACCTGACAGACAGCTGGCAGACTGCTAATCATCCTTCCACAATACAACAAACTACATGACAGTTTGAACAAACCTGGAATGCCCAGTTGTAAACTCGTGTCATACCATTCCATACACTCAGAAATGCATGAGATTAATTTCTCTTATTAATCAAATTTGATTCAATGTGAGCACAGCACATGGGGAAGCTCCTTGCCTGGCACAGCCATTAGAAATAATGGGGATCAAAGCACAGCAGGGCCATAAGACTGACATTATTCAACTAAATGAAAGACTAATGACCACTTAGGAAAAACTAATTAATGTAATTCAGTCATAATGTCTCTGTGATGAAGAACCTGGTGCTTAAGTGATGCTGGATGTACAAAGCAGCTCCCCAGTGTTTAACTTTAATTTTAATTTTCCATCTCAGCTTTTTTTTTTTTTTTTCTTTTTGAGTAGAAGTGTGCTTCAAATGTCTTAAGTTACACGAGACATTTGAGGGTTTATAACCTTCCTTCCTAAGTGCTTTGTTCTGTGTGATAGAATAAAGCAGAGTCAGACACTGCAATGTTTTCTTTCAGATGTGAGATGTGGATCAGAGACCACGTCTTCTGCACACAGATTAAACAAAGATCAGGTGCCATAAAACATTCACAAACTTTGTGGGATTGACCCTTTTGATCCTCTGAGCACATGGGCTACACAGCACAGGAAGTGGAAGAGGACACCAAAGTAAAGAAACACTATGGATTCTTCTGTGCTTCCTGCTCATGACCCAGCTCTGCAGCAACACAATTTCCTCTCTTCTCTCAACTTTTCCTTAAGTGGAGAGAAATGATTTTGCTTCAGTGTGCCAGTGTGCAGAAGTTTGGGGTACTCGGTCAACAGAAACTGAATATAATGTTTGTAATTATTTGTTCCTTCATGTTTTATCACCAGAAAATGTTATTTATGTGGGGTTTTTACTTATTTTTTGATGTTGTGCATCCATGTTTGTCCATTCTGGTCAACTTTCTTTTCCTCTTGGTATAACATCATATCGTTGCCTCCGCCAAGGAGGTGATGTTTTCCACGTTTTGCACGTTTTTTCTGTCTGTTAGCAAAATAACTGAAAAAGATATGGACGGATTTTGATTGTCAGGAAAGGTGTGTAATGGCACAAGGACATGATTAGATTTTGCCCTGGAATTTTTTTTGAAGGACTCTTCGTCATTGCTTGGCGGAGGTCTGCGCTCTCCGAGTGCTTCTAGTTATAGTTGTGAACACATGCTTTGGATTAACTTCATGGGTAAGATCTGCAGGTAAACTGTAAAGTCTCGAGGCACAATGATGAAAATGTGTTGTAACATGAGAAGAGAATGGATTCAATTATTGGAACGTAGTTTTAAAGTTTACTTGAATTTTAAATGCTTTAAAAAGCATTCTGGTGTACTCTAGAGTTTGGTAAAATTGATGGGGTTTGGCAAACGTAAAGAAAGTCATATCACATAGAATTTTGCATTAAAAAGGTCAAAATGTTGATTAAATTCAATTGGAAAACACTTGCTCTCAGGTTTAAATGGCTGCAACTAAATGGGCAGATGCATCACACACACCACTGCAACATGTGTGAAAACTACCAGACTAATTGCACAAAGACCAACAGCATCAATTTATATGATCATCGATTTATATTGATCCCCTATAAGCCTTGATTTTCAATTTTTATTTTTCTTGGCCACAAGGATGGGATTTTAACAGAAAAATAAATTGAATGCTTTATCTGTTTGGAAAACGTTAATCACTTAGTATGTTCACATAGGGATGTTGACTGTGACACAACACCAGGTTTGAGGGAAAGATCTGAGCCTTTATCAGCCTCTTCCAACCGCTGTGTCTTTATGACACTCACCATACAGGCACTGCTAAGGTTTTCTGTCACCTCTTCAAAACGTTTGATCGTTTAACAGAAAGAAATTCAAGGTTTCACGTCCAGAAAATAAATATATGTCAACGTCAAGGAACATGCTGGTAACACAGCTTTTTTTCCCATTGACCTTCACTACTAGGCAATAGGAAAGAGGAACAACGTGCCCTTGTGTTCCTTCTGTATGTTGGACACGCACACACTAAAGTGTTCACTGTGCATCAACTCTGCGATGTAAACCTGGGATATTTAAGGCTGTCGAGGGTCAACAGTAGTGAAACCACAGGCAGGAAATTCGGGGCAACTGACTCAAAACTGTGTCGAGTTTAGAACAGTCTGTGTGTGTTTTACATACATTCGCCTCTGTGTTAGCTGTGGAGAAGCACTCACTGAAGCTGAACAGGTCTTAGTGTGTTTCAAAAGTGATATCTGATGTTCTAATGTCTGAAAAACATATCTACGCATATGAAGGCCCCAGTAAGTCCTGGAAACACAATCAGCTTCTGACCATATCTGTTACTGGGACCCTTTTTAAAGACAACATACTCATGCAGTACCTATTCAGTGTAGGCCTTTTTTTTTTTACCAGATTTCTGTTGCATTTCTTATGCTTACATTGAGGACATTTTGGGAAAGTGAGGGCATTTTGCCTGACGACCCATTGGACAGGTATGCAAATTAATAGTCAGACATTTCTTGCATTTATAAATAGATGTATGTAAAATACAGTAGCTCTCATTTAGGTCATGTTTGGTTAGCCATCATTTCCTGTTTTATTTTGGTAAGTCTCATTTGTTCTAATTAACTAATTAACCACCTGTGTCCAGTTAACTCCCCTCAGTTAGTTGTTGCTGGTTTGTCTTGTCTGAAGTGCTTCAGCATTTACTTTTTGTTTTCCTCATGTATGACATTCTCTGTTTTTTTGTTTTTTTTGGGGGGGGGGGCTTTGTCTTTAGAATGCAATTTTTATACTTTTTAAACTTTTGATTGACTACTTGAGCAGTGACCTTCTTTTGGATCTGAGCAACTAGATTTTTGCCTTTTACTCTTTTTGTGTGGTGTCCTGCAGTCATTAATAAGTTTTTACAATGTTTTCTAGATTATTCCAGGAGAAGGGGCTACCAGTATTTATTCTTAAATGGATGATTTCTTTAATATTAATAAAATCTCTGGTGATGAGAAGTGAAGGTTTGAAGATTTTGTTTCAACCATACTATGCTTTGTAATTTATTTAATGAATGATAGATCATTTGTGTGGCAATGGTCTTAATTTCATTTGGGGCAATCTGGTACTCATAAGATGAAAAGTCTTCATTTTCCCTCAGCAAGCTGATAATTATTGAATTTGAATTATTATTTATGAGTGACAAACCTCTGACCACAACCAGTGATTTAACCTTTTAACCATTTTTAACCTTTACTCCACCCTCACTCAAAGATGTTTGGCCTGTTATAACCCTGCTTGTTGACAGTGAGATCCTTCATCTCTCATGTGGGTTATTTTGTGTTTAAAAGCCAGGATACTTTCTGGACAGGTCACCAGTTCATGTGTGCCATGTGTCCGTTCATGTACATGAGAACAAGTGCAGACTTGCAACAGTGGGAGTATACAGCAGAAATCAGACACTGGAAAGCAAAGAGAACTTTTATTCACACCATTTTGGAAGGAGGATTTTGTTGTGAGGAAAAAGCCAGTTGAGCCTGAACCTTAGAAAACCCTGTGTAATTACTGGGACCAGAGATGCCTGTGCTGATGCAGCACTAGGGAAGAGTAAGTGCTCCACCTTGTGGACTTCATCAGCAAGAGCTTTGTTATTGCCCATTTGTTTTGCTTTGTTTTGTGTTCACATTAGTAGCACATTTGTCAGTTTCTTTCTCCTTTTTATTTCCTGCAAATAATTTGATTCAACATTTCACCCACGTTTGTTCATTGACCATCTCTTTCCAAAACTGCACCGCACAGCTGCTACAGAAGCCTCCACAATCCTGGGAAGGAATTCAACATGATTTTTCAAGCAGGCTGCGGGGATTTAGTCCCATTCACCCACAGTAGCATCAGTCAGATCACGTGGGGATGTCTGGGGATTAGACCCGACTCACAGTTGGCATTCCACGTCATCCCAGAGGCAGTTGTTGGATTTAAGGTCATTGCTCTTTGCACTTCACAGAGCAAAACCATGAAAAAACAAATACTGTATGTGGTGATGTTTTCATGGCAAAACTCAAGCTATCAGGCTCCTAGAAGCCCTTATGAATTACTCCAGTGAGTTTTGCATTTCTACATGTAGGCTACATTCATATTATCAGACATATATCTGATAGTTTTCCTTCCACGTGATGCAGATCAGGGCTTTGTCGACTCATCTGATCCTATAGAGCTCTGGATGTCACATGACTCAGGTTTCTCACAACACCTATTGGTTGGAACTTAAGGGGAAACTTACAATGATCATGCCCCTTGGGAAAGACTTGGAAGAGCAGATGAGAAATTAATGGTTGTATGGACGACTGGAATTCTGTTAAAAACATAGCTAGGAGCACCACTTCAAAGATATTTTAATTATAGCACTAACTCCATTGGTTTATTTTAACCTTGATGATTAAATTTATAAATAAATCTGATACACAGGTTGGAGCCTTTTAGAGATTTAAGTCTTTCACTTTCTTACATATTGTTGATTATTTCTATGGAACTACTGTTTACTAGTCATATGATGTTTGCTGACTGTGGAAAGCCCACACAGTGTTCCATCTCACACTAAAAGGACAGCCTTTGTTTACAGCCGGTAAAGAAACAACACTTGTCCATCAAACATCCTGGAGGAAAAACAAATGAACAAATTCTCTTAAAACATTCCTTTACTTAATGTACCCTCAATTATCTGTAACATGTTGCAAAGTAAAATTTTAATCACAACACCTTACACACAATGAACGAAGATGAAAACACTTTTATACATCATGAGCTATACACTATATATGAGCTCCCTTTTATATAAATTACTTTCCAAAAAATGTTTTTCATCATCCGGAGAGTTGGACATTCAATACTCAAATTCGACATTCTTTTCTATGGACAACTAATTTATAAACATTTGTTATTGACATCACTTTCTAATCTGACATCACTCATAAAATCTGATATTGAGAGCAGTTGCAGAGCAAAGAATAGCATCTATTAGTCTCCTGTAGAGTTTATAAATCCCCTTTCTGTACAGGTCAGAGGTCATGTAATCTCATTCACATTTTAGTAAACCACGACTACCAAATCATACCAAAAGTATAATCCCTTTCCTCCCCATTTTGTAAACGAATCTGTGCAGAATCCTAAAAATAAAACTTTTTCATACATATAAAAGTTGACCTTTCATAACGCAGCTTGGGGATGGATGCTAATTTAGACTAACAATCCTGTGCCCTTTTTTTTTTAATCACCACCTATATCTTTCATCAATGAGCCTAATCTTTGAGGTTGTATGGAGTGTTCACTTGTAAAATATTGATTATGCAGCCAGTACTAACATTCAAACTTAAGCAGAAAGAAAACAACTTAGACTACTAAATTATTAAAGAGTTAAAGCTTTGCCGAACTTCAGGTTGTGTCTTTAAAGTGACAGTGGAATTGCTGAAGTGAGAAGGATACAACTAAAACAGTGTGAGCATTTGTCCATTATAAATAAATCAACATCTGAGACTCAGGTGTACACAGAACAATTCAATAATAAAAAAGTTAGGTTTAGGTTTGAATTAAAAAAATAAAAATAAAAACTTTTAATGGCAATAAATCCATACCAGATTTAACTTGACAAAAGGCATTAAAGTGTTTATTTTTATTTTTCATCTATACTTATTATAATAATTTAATAAAGTGGCTGCTGTCCTTCAGCAAAAGTTCGACCTCACTTTTTTTTCCAGTATCTACATCTAAAACCCAATTCAGAAACAAACTTAATGTACAAAAGCAGACGAGGTGAGAACAAGTTTCCAATAGATTCACTGGAGATGCAATTGTTACATGTGACTGCAGTACTTAGTAGCGCTCATTCATTAATGGTCTGAACACTTAAATTACTTGTGTATCTGACTGTTGCTGTAAAACAAACATTAAAAAGGTTTAACAACTGGATTTAGACTTTCAACGTCATTCTGGTACATGTGAACTGTTGTATGACGAGCCACAATGCTCAAAAGCAAATGTCTCTGGAGGCCCTTTAAATCATCACAGACGTTCTTCATTGTAGTTGTGGACAGAGCTGAATTACTGCTGAGTTCATCATAGAACACTTGTCATCAATGCAAGTAAAAAAAAAAAAAATTATTAGGAGAAAACAAACAACCCTGCCTCTCGCCCTATGTCAGCTGGAGTTAGACACCAGCACCACCCGCGACCCTCAGTGGATAAAAAGGTAGAAAATGAGTGAGAGTGAGAAAACAAACATTCTTCAACTGCTTTAGCAGCACCAGAATAATAAAACCCACCATGGTTTATGTACCTGGTTCAACTCCAGTTTGCACGACTCTGTTCCAGGAGGAAAACCTACAAGAGACTGACGAAAGCTGAAGGTTCATGGAGGTCGACAGTTTGTTAATAATGAGTTAAAGGGGCTGGTGGTTGAGTGTTATATTCCAAGTCCTGACTGAAACCTGTGAAGTCCCTCACAGTCCAGCCTCAAGTATACTGGTACTCCTCTGAGTACTGCTTGTCCTCAGGTGTGTACTGGTTATCTCCAGCTGTGAACTGCTCATCTCCAGTTTCATACTGGTAATCCACAGGGGCATACTGGTCATTTGCAGGAGCAAACTGGTCTTCCGCTGCAGTGTACTGCTCATCTCCACTGGTGAACTTATTGTTGCTGCCATGCGATTGTTCTGCACTTTGTTGGTTCTCGGTGGCGTTCATGCCCAATTTCTTCATTCTTGAAAAGAAAAGCACATTTAAGACATCTCTGCATTTAAATCATAAAACAATAGATGTGTGTGTGTGTACTTACTGGTTCTTATGTTTTGCACCACTGATATGAGACTGGTACTGTTCCACAGAGTTAAGTTCAATCTTACAGATACTACATTGGTAGCCCTGTTGTGTGGAAGCTGCAAACATAAAAAATTAGAAAATGTAGTCAACTATGAAAGACTAAAACAGCAGTTCTCTACATAAATTCCTAATGCTGTGGTCTGACCTGGTGCTGTGGAAGGACCATACGTCTCCATCAGTTTGAGCTTGGTCATGCGTTTTCTATGCTTCTTGCCCTCGTAGTGCTGCTGGGCCATGAGTGGATTGTTAAAGGACGCCTGGCAGATGGAGCAAAAACGGTCTGGGTTGTTGTTGTTGTCTTTGTTGCAACTGCCCATTGCCGGCACACTGCTTGTATCGTCTGCAGGTTTCTTCTTCAGCTGAGCTGCTGGTGCTTTTTGAGAGGGTACTGCAGAAGAGGCAGTATATGTATATATGTGTGTGTATACATATATACATTATACACATTAAAGATAATGAAATGCAAAAAGTCTGAGGTTATGAGGTCAGTCCTACATACCTGGGACCTGGAGACCAACCATCATCAGCTTCATTTTCTTGGCATGTACTTTCCCTTGGTAGTGAGACTCAGCGATGACAGGAGAGGAGAATGTCATGTTACACAGAGGACACACCTTAGTCCGATCAGCATCTCCGTTATTACAGTCCTGCCGAAGAAGTCACACACAGGGAAAATAAATTATTTATGTCCACGAAATGTATCACATATCTAATTTTACACTTAAGAAAATTGGCAAAAAGTTAAGTTTCATATTTTACAGTGACACAGTTAAAAATAAACACTTTTCACTCACACTCTCAGATGATGACTTTAACTTTTTGAAGGCCGGCTCTTCATTTTGCATGGAAAGGTAACGCCGCATTTTGTTAGCATGTTTCTTGCTCTGAAAGAAGATGCACAAATGACAAACATCATCAACTGGAAAACAAATACATATCTTCCTGATCATCCTCAGTCAACACATTGGTTACACTTGTGTTCTGCTCCTACATCTACAATGCAATTTTACTTCTGCTTGGCTACACAGATTTAACATTAAAATTTAATTATCATTCTGACCAAATCCTGAAAGACATCAACAGATGTTATGTGCACTCAATAATTAGCTACTGACTGTGGAGGTTTCTCCCAGCAACAATGAACACAGAGGCAGCATTAAAGGACAATGTTTAGTCCTCGGACACGGAAGGAGCAGCAGCAGCAGCAGCAGCAGCAGCAGCAGCACCTGTGGGCTCACTGACCTGATAATGAGTCAACTTCTGAGATTCAGAAATTAGGACAGCACTGCAGACTTTACACTGGGAGTCAGAAAACAGGTCACCGTGCTCCTTTATCATCTTATTTACTGGGGGAGAATAAGAAAAAGAAAAACAGGGTACTATCTCTCCATAGCAACAGTTCAAATAAGAATCCAGCTAATGTGTCAAGTCTTCATTTGTCATGGGCATGAGAGCATGCTGTCAATACCTGCACACATTGATGCAGACATGCTCACAGAGACAGGAGCATGTCTCCAGCCTAACTGTGAATACTGAGTCATCTCTTGTTGCTCATACAGTGTGGACATTGAATTACCCTTGATACATTAACTCAGAGACATGTTTAATGATACCTTATACAGATTTTATTAAAGAAGGACAGACTAAGACGTCATAACACGTCTTTTACTTATTTTGTTACATTGTGAACGAGTTTAGGTCGCATCTATTGTCACACAGGTCGAATTATAATTTTTTCGTCACATAAATGCTCTTAACAGATTCATTTAAACATATTACCTTGATTAACTATAAATCAAGGTCATATCTAATTGTGTTACAGCGTTCGATTTCACTTAAAGATCTCAGACTCTTGGGTTTTGTCTACATTAACACTTTAAGGACCCTGGGTTTTAAAGTATATAGTATGTGGATGGGAAATATGTCCAGAAACAACAAAGTGAGTTGTCTCGATGTTCTGTTAAGTTGCACTGGATGATCTGAAGTCTTTAAAGGTTTATATAAACACAAATGCAAAAACGTGGTCATTCCTAAATTTTCAGTGAACCACAAATGTTAATAGTTAATAGTTAGAAAGAATTATAATATATAAAATATATAAAAAACTAGTTTGGTCTTGACTACAACACTAATTAGGCACTGGGATGGCCAAAATAATTGTGATTCACGATATTATTGCAATGGCTGAATGGTTTTTTTTAGATTCTTATATTGTCCCATCACAAACATGTCATGTCTAAAGCCACACAACCTTTATCCACTGCTGAGAATTAATATACTTTAATGCTGCTCTTAGCTTCAGCATAATCATATCATGGTGACAGCAGCAGCAACAACAACAACAACAAGTTTTGCCCATGTCGTTGAGAAATTTAGGACTGAGACTAACGAACGTTTTGTACAGAAGCAAAGTCAGGATTACGCTGCAAATAACACATGTCCTCTTTGGTCCTGCTGCGTGTCTGATGGACCGGACCGAATGATTCTCCAGACACACAAACAGATTCACTGTCAATCAGAAGATGATCGAATGCTCACATGCTCTCATCGACCTTGGAGCTAAAACGGCTACAGCTAGCTTAGCATTATAGCCTGGCAAATCCGCTCTGCACAGCCTGTGCTGCCGGCAGCTAACGTTAGCTTGCAGGGAGAAAACAACAACACTGGCCATTTACGCCACTTTCATCTCGACTTTGACCGAGTGACCGACACAGGATTTAATGAAATGTAAATTCAAGCCATACCTTCCGCCGGACCCGACGGCAGGTAAGGAAAATCCTCAGTCTGCTTCACTACGGCCATGATTTCTACTGCTCCACAAACAGAGATGTCCCAGCGCGCACGCGCAGCGGAGCGAAAGCACTTCCTGCGTGCTCCTTCTTCTTTTACGATTTTCAAACGGAGGTTTTTCGCTTCTAGTTAACTGCATTACCGCCACCTGCTGTTTCCAGCACTCCACACCTTGCAGCCTACCGCACTAAAAGATGCCCTTGCCTTTTTTTAGTTGGTGACAGTGTATGTCCCACAATGCAGTGTGTTATGTTTTTATTATAAACATACAACAGTTACAATATTAAACCTACAACTGGTTTTACTGTTGTGGCAGAAAATTGTGCGTCCGTGTCCTGTTTTAAAGGGGGTTTTATCCATAATATTTGGCATTTATCATTTATTTGGCACTTATTTTTGGACTATCAATTATTCTCAGTCTCTGGACACTCTGTACTTCATACATATGCAATAAAGCAAGAAATAAAGTTTAATCCCAACCAAAAGAAAGCAGTCAACACCCAGCACCCACCTCCACAGTAAGTTAAACATTTCAAAATGTAACTTGTACTGTCACTGATTATAAAAAAAATCTAAATTCAAATATTTCATGTTCACTGATCGGTAGAAAATAAGTGAGTGATAGTGAGTGATTTGTTAAGCAGCATGGAAAGGAACTGAATTCAAACAGTACGTGTTATGTGCATATTTATTATTGGTAAACTGAAACATCAAACAAGCTTTATATTTAGAATGACATAATTAAGACATGACATGGAATAAATTTAGGTTTTGAGGAAAAATTGCTATCTATCTAGATAAATTGTTCCTGTGGTCATCACACAAAATTATGGCTGATTTTAATTCAGTTGACAGTATTCTTAAAAAGTACATCTGTGAAACCTGAGTTAAAATGACAAAAAGTAATAGAAGATGCAAATTACTGTTGTTCAAAATAATACAGTCACAATAATTATATGTCTCCCAATAGTATATACGTATGTCTGTGCAGACATGTAGTTGTTGTATTTCATAATTAGTGTTTTAGAGCTTGAGCTTGAGGTCACAGTGACCTTGAAATTTGACTTCTTAAATCTAAGCTGTTCATCCTTGGGTCCAAATGGACATGAGATATATAACCAAAACTCAACTTGTCCAAAATTCAAAGATTAGGCCAAAGATGGAAATGGCATGTATTTTCTTTCCTCTGAAAAAACCAGCAGAGCCTCTCCATCCTTTGTCTCATCTGTTACCAGCTCAAGGAGGCCCTCAACTACCTGAGACATACTGAAACACAAACATACAGTGATGTCAGTAAACATGCATGCACACAACACAATATACAACCATGACCATCCACAGTACTTTGACTGAATGCATAGCGTGGGGTAACAGAACAAACAGTAAGAATAAAAGGGGCAAAGATTGAGGTGCAGATATCGCGAGAATTAGAACCAAGGTTAACAAAAGGACAAAAGCCAATACTCACTTCACCAATCCAAGCTTTTCAACTAACTGCTGCATTCCATCTTTCAAGTGGCAGAATGGTCCCAGTCTGGCAGGGATGTTGGAGAAGAGTTCAGTTTGAACGAAACCTGGACACAGGCAGTTAATCCGTATACCATATCCTGATAGTGCATAGGCAGCCTGTGAAAGACACTCATGATTAGGTTTCAGCTGCATGTGAATTCGCATTGCAACCACTAAACGGGGACTAGCGTTTTATTTTCTGTGTTGTTATAATCACACATCCACACACATTTCTTAATGCTACGTGCTCCGTGGCCTCTTGGGGACAGAGGAATTTAAATTACCCAGATATTTGTAGGGGTTTACCACCTCAAATTAATTTCTCCCAAAATGAAGTTTTGCAACTTGTTGCAAAACTTAATCTGTATTGGTCTATGGAGATGTGCATACTTCTCCAAATGCTTGAAACAGTTTACCATGCTTCCCGGAGGTTTATCAGTATTATACTGTAGAGTAGAGTAGATATTTTCTTCTGTAGTAGCTGTAGGCGACTGAATTTTCTTGAGTTAGTTGAAGACATTTCACTTTTTGTCCTCAAGGCTTCGTCAGTTCTGCAACTCACCTACAGCTGCTACAGAATAAGACAATGACCTGGATGACTGAGAATCTTCACAGACATGGTTATACATTGTTTTAAATATCTCTTGGCTATAGATTGCTGTTATTGCTAAAACATAAGGCTCAGCGATATTGCAATCTATAGCATAAGTCGATCCACGCGTCCATGTCCTTGTGTCCTGCCTTGCTCCTTAGGCGTTGTCTGTTGAGATAATGTGTTTGATTACTGCTGGTTCAAAGGTGCACTTTGCATCGACACTGTCACACCTACTGTATATAGATTATTATTACTATCACGGCCAAGGAGGTTTTGTTTTCTGCGATGTCTGTTTGTTCTTTTGTTTGTCTGTGAGCTGCACTCAAAAAAGAATGAATGGTCATTCATGACACTTCCTATGGATGTGGGTTATGATCCAAGAAAGAAGTTATTAGAGTTTGGTGGTGATCCAGATTCAGGAAAATCAGGTGTAACCCTTGCAAGAAATGAGAGTGTTCTGAGACTGAAGAAAACTGAGCAGCCTTGGCAGATGTTTGCACTCTTGTAATGCTTTTCATGGTCCATTTTTATATATAGACATAGCCCCTTAGTTTGCCTGAAGATACCAATGTGGAAGTGAAAATATGTTGTCTAGCCATCAAGAGAACTGAGTTTGAATTTTCCCATTAAGAGGAGAATACACTTTAAAGCATGACACGTATGAGTGGACACCAGTATGGTTGACAGCTGGTAATGTCCAGTTAGAGCCTGGTTGCAGATGACATCTGGTTTTAAAAGTTCAATATGGCATTGGCTAAATCGTGACTCCCGAGAATTCAAACACAGAAAATTCAGATTACAATAGGTGATGTCACATCCGTTTGCTTGGTGCTTTCTGTAGTTGACAGTGCAGTTAGCTCTTCCGGAATACTGTATGAGGACAGTATAAGTCAGCTGATGACATTATTCACTATCATATAGTATGTTAATGTGGCCTGAAGTCTTTCTGCATCTAAATAGATCATAAGAAAATGTCTCTTTGCCTTTCAATTGTATCATTTTTTGTTCTTTGTTGTTTAAGATACAATTACATTCATGTTGTAATGTATAAGTGTAATAAAGGACACGATAGTGAACTTCAGCATCTGTGGAAAGATCATTTGAAAATGATTCATCTACAAAGTCCACCTTCCAAGGCGGGAAACCCTTAGGTAGCTTGTATTACAAACAGGTGAGGACTTGCATAGATTTCCAGACCAGTATGCAAGCACTCGTCTGAACATGCACTTGAAGAACATATAAAACTGACTCTCAGTTTCTCTCATAGATTGTTGAACACAGTACAACAAAACACTCTTTTCCTCCTCTTCCTACCCTCTTCTTTGCAACCACACACGCTTGTCTTCCTTTACGGATCAGTGTAAGTAACAATTTATTTTTTTCTTTTTTGTTTTGTTTTTATGCAACATAAAAACCTCTCATCTCACCGATATTGCTCGAGTGAAGCCTACCACTCCATGTTTGGTGGCTGTATAGACAGGACAGCACATCAGAGGGCCAATGCCTGTGGGATAAGGGTGTTGGCAGAAGTGCATTACAACAATATTGCCAAACTGCCAAAATAACAATATGACCTCAATTATTATTTATAAGCTAATATTTCTGGTTTTCTATTTTCAGTATAATTATTGACTTTGTTTGAAAACATGAACTTTACCTGCCAAGGATGCTGTGTTTACAATGACCCCTCCCCGTCCTCCTTTCAACTTGTTCATGTGCTCCAGGGCCAGGTAAGTCACTCTGATAACACTAACCTATAACATAAAAGCGGATTGTTTTTGCTGTCACCTGCAACTGCAGAAATATTTTGTTGAGTCCAAATATCTTGAGGTTAAACAAAGAAAGCATAGCAAAGAACATGAATTTATTCGCCAAAAGAATAGAAATGTGACCCACCCACACACCCTGCTGAAAATATGAAATTATAACGTATGTTGTGTTGTGTTGTGTTGTAATAGTCAATGCAAGCAAATACATTGTAATCACAACCAAATACAAATTATTTTTCTCTTTCTGCTTCTTACAAGATTTATGGAGATCATTTTTTCCCATGAGCTCTCATTCAAGATTCCAGCATTGTTGCACAGGATGTCAATTCCTCCAAAGGTTTCTTTGGTTTTCTGAAAGGCAGCTTGAAGAACAAGAAAAACAGTTACCTTTTAAATTAACAACCAAGTTGCATTTGTCCTGTGATGATGCTCCTATATGGTCTACTCAGCTGCAGAGCCATTTTAATAGATGATCACCACGAAGCATTTGGATATAAAGCCATTTCAAAAAACTGTCTCCACTTTTTCAAGACAGCTTTAATCTCATCTGAACTTAAAACAAATATCTTTGAAAGGGTTTGGACAGTAATTTACACCCAAGAGACATTTGCAGATTTTGGACAGAAATCTTAACTGGTTTAAACATTAAAGAGACCAAAACTAATTTGAAGTGTGTTTTCTCAACCTGAATTAACTGCCCACAAACAGGTCTTACCAAGGACAAAAAAGAAAAAAATGAGTTCATTCCTGGCATCTGTACAAACATTTTCAACTCACATTGTTTAGCTTCACATGTTTCCAGGCATCTTAGTATGTAAATGAGTGTCCAGTTTCAGTGCATCTTTTTATAGTGTGTGTGTGTGTGTGTGTGTGTGTGTGTGTGTGTGTGCGCATGCATGTGTTACCTTTGACCTGCTCCTCCAATTCAACATCACAGCTCAAGAACAAAACTCTCTCTTGTCCATACTGTTTGGTAAGAGCTTCCATTAAACTCACTGCTGCAGTTTCATTCATGTCCAAGAGAACTACCTGCACAGATGAGCAGTAATCAGTCTCTTAGTTCCACTTGTGTAAGGCTAATGCACCTCTGATGTAACTCAAATTCAACCTCCATGTAGACCATGATGTTCAACCTATTTGATGTACTCATTATTTTGGCTGCAGTGGTTAAATCATACTGTTTTACTGAGCGGTATCACTAATATTAAAGCCACCCTCATTGACATAAACGAGTTGGACAAGACATTCAATTCAACACCACCAAATAGTATATCAAATCCATAATCCATTTAAAGAACAAAGAGAAAGTGACCCCAAAACAATAAGCACAAAAATAAGACATTCAAAAAACCCTATCTACAATCTTACCTTGCCTAGTACAATTATTGATCAATTAGTCAGTTCTTTGGTCCAAAAAATGTTAATTAGAGTTTCCCCAATCTGTTCTTAAGTGTCATCTATGTTTAATGGTTTCTTTCTCTCATATTGAGCAAAGAAACGAGAAAATATTCACATTAAAGAAGCTGAAAAATACTCAAACCAATTAATCGATTATGATTATTATTATAATTTAGTAACCCATTATTAATCAAACATTGCAGCCCCAATCTTGTCTAACAAATCATTTACGAGACACTTAAGTGACTACGGGTTCAATTCCAACAGCAGTCTTTTGCTTCCCCTCTCCCCCATCCTTCACTGTTCTTTCCATTAAAGGCAAAAAAAAAGCCCATGACGTCAAAATGCATCCTGATGCCTTTTCCTGTAAAAATGTGGAAATGTGACACAAGCCTAACTTGTTTGGCAAGGTTCAAAATAGACTGTGTTGCAACCTTTTCTAACAACCTTGAAACTAGCAATGTATGTCAGATTCAGTGTCACTGATCTCTGCAGAGTAGGGCTCACATGACCCTTTCTTGTGCAGTTTTTAGCCACAGGACATTTTACCTCCTTATTTTTATTCTCAGTCTTCCTGCAGGTTGCAAAAAAAGAGCATTTCCTCAAAATCATGAACCATTTATGTTGAGTTTACAGGACAATTATGAGTCAGAACTCCAACTGCTACCAGTCTCTTCCTCAGAGGCTGCATCAAGGAGAAGGGTGTAGCCACGCTTTCTCCCTGACACTGCCACAGGCACAGTGTTTCAGCTTCTGTATAAATGTGTTTGATATGAATGAAGAGGAGCACATCATGGACTCAAAATGTGTTTGGTTTGAAATGCTCTTTAGGAATGATCAAAGATTTAAAGCACATAGCAATCTCTTTTAAACAAATACAATACAATCAAATACTTTCTTTAAAAAGTTCTGAACATAAATCCTAATCAGGAAAAGGTATTTGTTGAAAAAAAAAGAAAGAAAAGGACATCCTGTTCAACGCATCACGACAATTAAACTTTACCTTGGCACCATTTTGCAGAAGTTTCTCCGTCATTGCTTTTCCTATACCCATTACTGCTCCTGTCACCACTGCAACTTTACCATTCAAATCCATTTTACAGCTGTTTATGGTGTCAGAGGAAGAGATCAGGATCCTTACAGGAGAGAAAGGAAATGTGTAGAGTTGAGTCACTGTACTTTCATACCGAGGCATGAGTCCACCCCTGAAGAGGGAGTGTATGAAAGGGAAAAAAAATACATTATGTTCCTACCAGAGGCTTCACTCTCAGGAGTGTATTTCTGAAACTGGAGCACTAGAGAGTGCAGTTGCACCGGTAAGCCTGGGGCAGAAGCGACACTAGCAGAAGTGACACACTGGAGCTTTAATTATATGATAAAAATGCCCCTAATTTCTAATGAGATCAACAAGTTAACTATCATGATCATGTGAACTGGGAAATTAAATGTGCATAACATGTTACATCTTAAACACAGACATGTCTTAAAGTTAGGCTGAGGTTAGGGTCAGGGTTAGGGTTAGGGAACTAGTAATTACCGTTATGGTTAGAGCAAGTCTCCAGGAAATGAATGTAAGCCAATGCAATGTCCGCTGATGGCGTGGAACCCTGTGTGTGTGTGTGTGCGCGCGTGCATGTGTGTGTCCTTTCCTGCCACTAGATGGAGCACAAAGTTGCCACATGGTGACTTATTGCCTGAGTCTATTACATCATGCCTTTTTAGATACATCAGACTGGTCTCACCACGTGGGCAAAATCAAGGGACAGTTCATGTGCATCGTGTTGTCTTCGTTATCTTCTCCAACTGTACTTCAGGCTGTGCTGATTTTGATTGCGTTAGATTACGTTTTGTCTTTGTCCACACTTTCTTGGTTCCAGTGCATTTACGTCCATGTTATAAAGAGTGTTTTTGTGGAATAAAACGTCTAGAAATAACATCTCTGAAAGCAGCGATGTAAAGATTACTTTTTTTTAAAAAAAAATATATATATATATATACTGTACATACATCAAATCTATATGTATATAGATTTTTAAAAGTGGGTCCTGTAACTCTGTGCACTGCACTCTCAAAAACCAGGTCCATAAAGGCCCCTCGAGCTTGTCTTGCTTACAGGGCAAATCATTTTACAGCTTTCAACTGGGATTTGCTGACCGGCTGCTGACTTGTGTTTTCATCCCAGTGGCCCATTCCCATTTGACTGGTGATTAGACTGCTAAAGAGCTCGAGAGAGCTGGACAATGCAAGAGAGCTTTACGTGTCACCAGTGTCATTGGCTGCAAAGAATTGGACGCTGCCATGTTACAAAATATCAGCCTATTTACAGTGTGCATGTTTTTGTTAGTATCTACAGGACACTGAATATGAATGAAAAAAGGCTTTGGCTCATCTGTGAGTAATGCCAGCAAAGATAGTGATACACCTCATCACTTACACACTCAGGCCTCAGAGTGTGTCCCTGAGAAAGAGAGAATCAAACACTGGTATGTTCAAAATGGACAACATACAACACTCAAGTGCCAAGTAACAAAACTATTACAGTAGACATGTGGTCTCTCATTAAGCCAAAAACCCACTGTTGTGCTATTCAAGAGCTTCTACTGTAGATGGTCGCATGTTAGTAACAGACGTCAAATGTGTTGCTTATAGTTCATGAATGAAGATGCTTTTTCTATGATTAAAGACAACTCATAACCCTTTATTTAAAGGTTATAATTAACTAAATGCACATAACGTAAAGGTCCAGTGTGTAAATTTCAATCACCTGATTGTATGAATTGTTGTTTTTCATTACCTCAGCACCTCAGATGCTGGGTCAGCTGTACGAAGGCCGCCATTGTGGACCAAAATGATTTTACAATAGCCCACAATGGACTAACTAAACAGTTAACTAATGGGAGGCAGCGTAGGTTTTCCAACACCCTTGGAAGAAAGGATGAAATGAGGGATTTTCAGCAGCACCGTCCAACTTCACTAATAAATGTTTGCTAAATTTTACAAACTGTTCCTTTAAAATTTCATCTGAAATTCTTGATAACATGTTTGTTTGGTTATCTCATGAACTTCAAATGTCAGAGCATCACAAATGCTTTTAAAATTCTCCAGAGTGTATCGTCTAAAAGCATTCTTAATTTATGATAGCAACTTCAAACAAAAAACAGTGCATTAATAAAAAGTAAGCAAAAGTTTGTTTCAAAAGAATTTGAATCGTTAAATAACAGCTGAATAAATGGAAAGTAAAGAAAAGAGAGGCTGAGAGTATCACATAAAAGCAGATCTACAAAGGTTCACAGGTTGACATGGTCGGACTTATTGAGACAGGAAAGGTTTTTATAGAAATCCTCACATTAACAAACATATGCTGTTTTTATTTTACTTGGATGACAATCTGATATTCTACTGAGATCTACTCAATAGGCAATATTTGAGTGTTTGGGGGAATTATGATCGTTTGACATGAGTTCATGGGAAATTTGCCGCATATTTCTAACACGTTAAACTTCATTTTCATTTTGTATACTTCCCCTCAGCTTGACTGCTCTTGAACACGGACATGTCCAGCAGCAGCAGCCTGTGAACGCAGTCACAATCACACGGATCAACGGCGAAGTCTCCTCAACACAAAACAGTGTTGAGGAGACTTCTGCTTCACCTTGTGTGTATGTGTGTCTCATGTCAGCTTGTGTGTTATGTGATGTTGTTATGAACACAACCAAACAGTAGAGTGGCACAGACAAAAGCGGCAGACATAGATAGATGCGCGTAGAAGAGAGGGATTAGGGGGAATTGTCACCCCAGGATGGAGACTGATGTGTCATGACTTGTTTTACATACACTTCTGAAAACACGTAAACATATGACAAAATACAACGTCACTGATACATTTAGGGGGAAAAAAATATCATGAGAGACTATTTAAAAAAAAGTCTGTGGAGAAGTTATTACAGCTCGTCCCCAGTGTAAAATGGTCACCTCTTCATTACTCTGATGTGGAACTAAGTAACAAAAATATTGAAAAGGATAAGCCGTGGGTCAACGTACAGTTTATAGGCAACTAAACTTCTCTATATTCTATTTCTGTGAATTGGTCACTTTGGCTCCAGCTTTCCTTTAGTTTGAGTCCTGTATCTTTGACTAACTGAGGTACCACAGGTATCTGTGCTTGGCCCCCTTCTCGTCTCACTCAACATCACCATGCTCTCTTTCTTCTCTTTGGTTATGGCACTGATTTCCCAACATGTCAATCCCATTTGGTACACAACATGATTTTCTCCGTTTCAAATAAGGCTGCAAGTAGTGTAACTGACACTAACAACTGGGATTTCTAAATACAATTGCAAACTGTAAATTCCCTTGTTTTGTTGTACATTGTGACTTACAGAACAGTTAATAAAATTGAATTGAATTATCAGCCATTATGACTTGTGATTTAAAAAAAGACCCATTACACCCATGATGTGTAGATGCCCCTTTTAAAGCTGCATTTTGTAACTTTTGGACCCAAACACATGTCCATTACATTGGACCTACAGACAAATAAGTTCTTAGTATTGTAGGGTCACCTGACTATGTACAGGAGGTGATTAGTGTTATGTTACAACTGACGAAGAGGAAGCACAACAGCTAGTAAAGTGAAATGGCACTTTATGGAACGTTTGTACATAATAAATGTTTTGGTAATTACAATTTCTCAAGGAGGCGACAGAGTTTAGGTAGTGGATCTATAAATGGTTTTTTTTAATGTTTTCAGCCAAAAGTTAAGGTCATAACAAACAACAAATATGTACAAGAAAAAAGATAACGTGATGACCTTTTTTTTTTTTTTTAAATTCAACATCCATTCAACATATTATATTGTTTCGCATTTGATGCCATATCTCAGATGGGAAGCTCATGACCTTATCTCCAGCAATAACACTTTCGCACTCAGTTTCGCACTCACTTTACCCTTTTCTAACACAGTGTCCAGGCAGGAAAACAACATTTTATTAATTTCCTGTTTCCTTAGGGGGTCTGTTGAACAGTCATGTGACCAAGTGGTGAATAACAGGGGCTTTACAGCACCCAGGAGAGTGTAGCCAGTCCAGTCTTGTCCCACATACTCCATTCAGTCTGAGGATTACGGTTGTTACATGTGGGGTTAGTTCAGCTGCAGGTAACAAGTTACTTTCCGGCACAGAATATTTTTCAGGTACTATATCCAGGTAATAGACTCAAAAGTAATACATGGACCCAACTTGTGGTGAAGATTTGGGTAAAATGTCAAGATGTCTGAGTTAAAACTCAAAGTATAAAAATCAAAGGTTTGCAGCACCTTTAGCATTATAAATATACATATGAAAAGTCAACTGGGCAAACTTGATAGTTGTGCAGTGTGTCATAGACATATTTTTCTGTTTGTCTTGCATCTGCTTTCTTGTTACCACCCTGTCACCCTGTCACCATTCCAACACAGAGGGAATACTGTTTATAATAATGCATTCATTTGTAGTATACTGTGAGAAAATACATACATGTGATGATCAACACAGACTGATGGCATACTTTTTGCTTTAGTCATAAACTCATGAGGCATCTTGCTGGCCATCAGCAGCAGCTGAAGTTTGTCTGCTGTTTGCCAGCTTCAAATAAATGTTTTCATAACGGTGGTATGTTTAAAATGTCTTTTTGAAAGCCATTAATAGTTTTGCTGTGGAAAATCAACTTTATTAACAGTTAACACTACTCGAAATGTTGTTGTTTAGTCTATGATACTGTTCTATTCCAGTATCCAGTATTAAAACTTTATTCTGTTATGTTAATGTATTGATTTTGTACAATGTACAGTTTACACTTTTGTATAACCTTTTGCGTAAACTGTATATTAGACCCAACAATCTGTGATATCCAAATTAACTTGCGTAAGTCTTTCATACCACAGCTGAGCTGTCAGGAACATAGGCTGAAAACAGGTTTATCAAGGCCACTAACTGGTATAAAAACCACTGAGTAATTTATGATGCTTATGTTTTACTTGCTGGGAAAAAAAATTGAATGTACGCTGAACATAAGGGTCAACTATTTATTTGTGTATAAGTGAGTTTGTCTCTGGGATGTCGCACTTGTATTTCGCCATTAAGAGTAAAGAATAACACTTCCTTTTGTCATTATTAGATAAAAAGTTAATTAACTACTTAGTAGTAGTAGACCAATAACAGCTGTTTCAGAAGGTTCAGCTGCCCTGAGGCTAAATCAGCTCCTCAAGTAGTCAGACAATTGTGTCATCAACACTTGCCAAGTCCAAGTGAGAAAAGGGTATGAATGTACTGAGCATGTGCAAACATGATTTACATGTTTTTATCTTAAATAAATATACTTTTTCTTGAACACTTGAACACTTTTTCATCTCTTGTTGCACAAGCCAACTCCAATTAAGTCCAGTGTGAAACTTTTATGAGGGTTCATAAGCTATAATTGAATATATTACCCATGGGAATATTCAGAAAGGTGAATAACTGCTTTATATAATTTGGTTTTTCGAAGTCTCAGAACAAGCCAAAGTACATGTAAAAGGTTTGTTCCATGTCACTACATGTTTCAACAGCAGCCTGAGCAGTCAAAAGCGTGTCATGTTTTGGAGTAAAAGCTTACAATGCATATGAAGAACAATGATATCCTTTCTAGTCTGCAACAGCCACTGTACTTCCCTGACATGCATGGAAGTGAGGGGTGAGCGAGATGTCACTAATTCTTACAAACTGCATCAGCACGTCTGCAGGGCCTGTTAAGGTCCATGTGTTGTGAATTTCCTCACCAGCCCATTTTGCACAGAGGCGAGCCCATCTCTAGTTTGAGTCTGTGTGAACAGTATGTGCCGGCTGAACATGTTCCCTAACATGTTTGCACTTTGCAGACACAATGCAGTCAGTACGACCGGACACTAACTGGTTCAAGTTCAAGAAATGTCTCCAAAATTCACACACACACACACACTAGTATATTAAAATACATGTATCTGTAGCAACATGTTTTACTTGTGTGTAGTGAGCAAATTACCCCCTCTATCCTTGGACCCTCACATCAAGTGAGGGAAAAATTCCACAATAACCCTATTCAACCACCTCTAAAGGCCTTAACTCACCATAACACTCTGTCACTCTTTCCCATACTGGCTCAGTCTGTCACTCTCTATATCTGTATCAAATATAACAAATCCTACTGTAACTTAAATAAACACAGACTTGAACTTTTAGTTTGTGGGGAAACACATTTTAAAGTTTCAGGAGAGAAAAACAGACTTAATTTTCAGACTGGACTCAGAGCGTTAAGCTCACACGTGCAGTTCCAATGCGGACACGTGTGAGGGGGACGTCAACAGCGCTTTTAACGGCGTCTTCAAACATTCTTTGGCACATGTTTGAGAACACAGCAACAGTAAATGCCCCCACTGACTGATAAAAATGGGCCACGCAAAGTCTTCGGGGTTCTCGAAAACTGCAGTTACAGTGAGGCACTGTGTTCTCTGATTGATAAAGAGTTAACGGGGACTCAACGTGTTCAGAGGGCGAGACCGACGTCAACCTGGACTCCGTGCTGCGTTCATGTTTATTGGGAAAAGGGAGTTTTCCCAATCAAGTATTGTTTATAATCATCTACCATCACATTTATATAGCTATTTTCGAATAAAAATAGTATAGATCTCAGACTAGAGAAAAATGATGGGTAAAATATATCTATATGCAGTTATAGATCCCGATTATTAACTAAATAGCGAAGAGGAAAAAAAAATTGGTCTTAAAAATGTATTAATTCAATGTCTTTTTAAAATAAATAATTGACAGTCATTAATATTTTTGCACCAGTTGTGACTATGGCGATGTTGAGTAAACATACATTGAGTAAACATACAGCAAATGTGAGAACTTGGTTTCAATATTTTATAACAGCGTAGGCTTTTTCCCATATCTACGTACATGAGCCACTGACCATGCTGAGTCTGCATATTTTGCATCTATCTGATTGAGTACAAAAGTACAAAATTTGGATACAACGTTTTTATTGTTCCACTGTTTTGTGCAACTTTGATCAGTAAAATGTAAGAATATTCTTTGAATGTATTCTTTGTTAGAAAAAAGTCACAAAAGTGAGGAGATAATTTGAAAAGACAAGGTGACGTGGCTCTGATCAAGTAACACATTACAAATCATGTGCTCATGATTAGTGGAGGAAAATTAGAGGTGAGACGAAACACTTTTTTGCACTTTGCGGTTTTATACCTGTGAAAGGTGCTTTCTTACTTGCCATGTAGCTCTATAGGTGAAATTTTGCATTAAAAATGCCTGGTATGCTTTTTATTTTTAATTATGTTTCTCTGTTACGGCTCAGGAAATCTGGATTTGTTGGGTTCATCATTTTTCAAACTCAAATGAACTACAAATGTAATCTAAAATAAAAATGGTTCAGTATATGTGGAAACTAAAACAAACGCAGGACGATAAAGTGGCACCTAATCATTTCTGAAACTGAGAGCATTTATGACCAGGAAACATTTGAAAGCAGCACCTCGGCCTGACCCAAAGCGCGCTCCGGCGTTTACGTGTCTACTCCCCCTCTACAGTGTGCGTGCGCGCACCCTGGTATCGCGTGGTGGGGATCATCCATATTGCTGTTGGTGTTGGAGATAAGGTTGTAATCCTGAAAAGCTTTCGGACGGGTTTCTATATATATATATTTTTTTTTTACCTATGTTTTAATCCAGCACCTACTGCTCTGCGTCTTAGACTGAAGCTCTTTAGTCTAGGAGCGGCAGAATCCGCGGAACAACTTCATATTTCCTTAAACTGAAAGCTAATTCGGGCCGGGGGAAGGACTGGTAATCCTGTGGGGAAGAAGAAAGACGGCGGTGGGGAAATGGCCACTCAGGTGGAGGCTCTCCTGCCCGGCAATCATCTTGCCAAAGCGGAGGAGCACGGCAAAATGATTCGAGGTGAGCCGGAGGAAGAGGTTGGCGGCCGGGGCGACGGAGCCAAGAGGCAGATTGGTGTCGCCGACCAGGGGAACAGCGGCGGCAGCCCCGGGAAGGGAGGAACCCCTGGTGCGGAGGAGCAGAGCTCCAAACAGGCGACGTTCGAGAGCAAAGAAGGTTGTGACAGCGAGGACAAGCAAATCGCGGAGGGAGTTACGAGCAGCCGAAAGGAGTTTAATGAAGCGCCCCCGCCCAAGGTGAACCCGTGGACTAGGAAAATGAATGCTGTGACCGTGGTCAGCGTGAATGGACAAGCACACCACGGTTTGTATCCCTCCCTACATGTTGATTTCCTGGCTGTCAGTGCTTGTGTGTGTATGTGTCCAGGTGTGACCTAATGTCATGACCAAGCAATTGTCACTGTGGGGTCAGATCGCATTTAATACACCAAAAAAAGGGCAAAGGGTCTGCGTACCCAGCAAGCTGGTTATTTTTGGAGTGTATAACCCCCGTCTCCTCCTCCTGTGGGGGTTATTCCTGAAGTTGCAGTGTGGAATCGTGGGTGGCTGATCACACAAGGGAGCAAATTCTTTCTGCTAGTAAAATGCTCCAAAGTTTATTCGTCATAGTTTATACGCGTCCTTGATCAACTTTGGTCTAAGGTGGTCTAATGTTGTACTGTAGATCCAGTAGTTGTAAAGTTATGTCATCACACCAGACCAAGTCTGCCTTTCAGCAGATCGGGTTGTTGGGTGGGTGTGTTTTTTCCTGCCTTTTTTAAGTGAAGTCATGCCACTTCCAGCAGCGTCACTGTACTTGTGACTTTGAATTCTTCAAAGACTGACTTCTTCAAAGTAGCTCAAACTCATGAGTGAAAATACATAACAGCTCAGAAGTTGTAGCTTTGCATCGTCACCATGTCGACCGTCTCATGTACCTCCTCTACAGCCACTGTAACCTTAACTGTGCCCATTTTAAAAACGGTGTTAGCGATTGTTTCTGAGGGAGGTGTCGACACATAACCTGTGTCCCTCTCTTCACCAATTAGCAGCAAACCCACGAGCTTGGTGTGTATGTAGCCGCTAAGTCGGCTAACAATAGCGCATACATATCTGGCCTAGTGTGCCAGCGAGCCCCATGCACTTAGATGTTAGCTTAGCTTTCAGGTTGCCAAGTAGCTACCTCCACAGTCACTCTGTGTGAAATGTCATGCGTGTTAACTCTCCCACGGTCTGTAAATTCTATTCCAGACACCGAAACGCGGCCGCACCGTTTAACACCTGCTAGTTTAATCTCCAAAAAAGCAGCTGGTTTGTTATGAGACGTCACGTGTTCATTCCACGTGTTCCACTGAGAGAAAGGCATGGTAGCTGTTAGCAGGTTAGCTTGCGTTAATAACCCCAACAGCTCTAAACTGCAGTAGCCACGCGCCGCCAAGGAAGTCCTGCGTGGGGCAACCTGGCTTTCCAATGATTATCCAAACCCACTGCCACGTCTTGCAGACGTTGTCAGCCCGCACCGGACTTCTGTCTGCCCGTCAACCTGTGCTAGCTGTCGGTAGCACGGTAGCTAGCAAGGCACAGCCATCATTACTTATGCATGGTCTGACTCTTATCCGCACACTAACGTCACAGATCATTATTTTAATTTGTTATAATGTTACTATAGTACTGAGAATAAGACACAAACATTTATCACTCAGTTAGAATGAGTATTATTGGTGATGCACGTGCAGTAGCTCCTCCTCCTGCCCTGTCAAGGGATTTTGGTTTCATCATATCTCTGAGCCATACGAGCTTTTTCCTGGGCACGACCAGCTTTGTCAGCAGCATGTGTTTTCTTCTTGTCCATAGGCTGTTCGGTTGACTGCTGTTGACATTAGGGTGAACACTGTACCCCGAATCATACCCGCTCTGGGTGGATATGTTCCCTAAAAGCTGTCACATCAGCAAGCAGAGCTGACTGGGAGCTGGGTGTTGAGATTGAACCAGGCATTACTGTTTATTCAAAGATCTAAAGGGGTTTAAAAGCAAGGTAGATTGTTATCCATTTAATATTGTTTAAATCAGTGGTTACAAACCACTTGTGAGTTTAATACAAAGCCATATCAGAGTGGAGTATATTATGACTATTTTCTGAACATCCATGTCTGTGAAAGAGTAAAGATGAGTTCTGTTAAGTTTGTTTAAATGAAACCAATGCTTTTTTGTTATTTAACCAAGCATTTACTTTTATTATTTAAGTGGCCTGTTTGTTTGACTACAGCATTGTGAACTGTAACTATCATGAAAAAAACCCCTGCATTTAAGTACAACCATACAGCTAGAACTGAAGGTTGTTTAGAATGTATTCTTTGATACCTGCCTTTAATGACTTAACATTCAAACAGTTGATGATTAATTTTTTATTGATTAGTTAAGCAAATAATTGTGTAAATGTTAGGCGAGATCTGGAGTAAATCTGCCTTGGGAGTAGAGTGACTGCATAGACTGAAGTGTAGCAATGCTCAAATGTCTGTGATGTTTCTGATGTTATTCTCTGAAGATGAGAACATATTTGGCAAAACTCAGACTTGCAAGGTTTCTTTTTAGTTGGGGAGACCGTCCACTAAAGAAAATGTTCAGAATAATTTTTTTTACAGGTATACTGCTGCCTTATCGGTTTTGTGTATTTAGGTTGTCCTTGAACAAGAGCCCAGACTCCTGCCCTGGATAAAAAAAAAAAAAACTCTAGTTGAAACACTGGAAATTAATTTCCACAGTCCACACAGCTTGTTTTAAGATCACAGAGGGCCTATGTTCCCAGATGTGTCTTAAATCTTAGAAAGAGCAGGGTGGATCTGGATTAGTGTTGCAAAAATTATTTCATAATCAGTCTGCCTATTTTGTTTTTTTTTGATTTATTAACTGGTCAAAGAAAGGTAAGAAAAGCAGCAAATCTTTGCTTCAAAGCTGAACTGTGCTTAATGAAGAATCAAATCCAGTGGCAGCTTTTTTTCAGCAGCATGTATCACTTAGTAAATGAATAATTTCATCTAACATTTAATCTGCATTCACAAGAGCCATTATATTTTATCAGTGGGATTGTTGTTTATTGTGATTATAGTAATTGTAGGACACAGTGACATGCATGTTGTCCTGATTTTCTTTCATTGGCTTTAAATTCTGAAATTGCTGATTAGCTGAACTTCCATTTAGGGCTGGAAAAAATCTTAATTTCATTTGATATACTGTATATCACAGTATAAACCCCATCAATATTTTATTTATTCTTTTTAGAGCTCAAGAAGGTTAAATTGTTGGCAACCAAACACCCATGCGACTTGACCAATCAGACATGGAAGCAAAGCATGACACTTTACAGATCCTCTGTACTTCTCTCCTCTATAGCAGGTTAAGCACTGTGTGAGAGCAATATTCATGGCAAGGGAATTCATAACGGCCAATTACTTTTATCAGCCTCTTAAATCTGATATATTTGACAGCACTTAATTGTGCCATGTCTTTGGCAATAAAGTAGGCGATTGTGTCTGTGATTTCAATGTTTTTGTCGTATGACAGGGCGTTAGACAATGAAGACAGTATGGCCTGCTCTTTTGGTGCATGTTGGCTTTAAAGAGAGGGTCACCGGCATTTACTTGCATCTCAGACTGTAACATCTTGCATTATGTGTTCTCCAGGGGATGGCACTGCTTCAGTGTGGAGACTCCCTCTTCCAACTCCTAAGAAACCACCTGTAACACACTAAAGATTTTTTACAAGTTTATTAGAAACAAGTACAAACTGTCTACTGGCAGTCTGTCTGAGTGGTTCAAGAGAAGTCCACTGCAACTTGGATGATCAGGCCTCTTGTACTGGAACCTCCTGTGTAGGACCAATCAGGATCCACCTAGACACTCACATCATTCAATCAAACATGCACACCTGCAACCCATCACGCACTCACGTGCAGACTCATACATACAAGAAAAAAGGAACCCACAACCCTGAGTCTGTCCTCTTTTTGGTAACACTGGTGCTCAAGTTTTTGTTAGGTATTTCTGTCATGTCTCTTTTATACTTGTTCTCACTTATGTCGATTTGGTGCACATGGCTGCAATCATGAAAACTTTGCCACACATGCCTCCCCCTTCTCTCTCACTGTGTGTGTCAACCTAACATGATGTGGCTGCAGCTATTTCAGCCACATAATTAATTTAAAGCACTGTTTCTCTCATTGGCTGTGCAGGATGTCTGCAAAAAATTGGACAATTTTGTTCTGTTGAAGTTATAACTTTGAAGTGCATCTTGTTTTTATGTCGAGGAAAAGTTGTATCGCAATATACTGTATCTTTATCATTTTATTGCCCACCCAACTGAGACAGATCACTCAATTTAAAGCCAGTAAACCCCTGTCAGACCCATTTTTGCCCCACCAACATCTCAATGATGCAGTATTGTCATGCTTATTTAAGCATTGCATTAGATGCACCAACATAGGCAGGTTCATGCTTTACATCCACTCTGCTTGTCATCTCTGGCATGCGCTTCAGCTCCTCTTCCTCATCGCTTAAATGCAGGTTGAATGTCAGTGCAATTCCTTATCCTGTGCAGTGTAATGGAGTTGTTGAGTGCAGCCCCCTTCTGTGCCTAAAAGTGCACAGACACACAAGTGCATCCTGCCACTGTACTTCACTCTCCTCTTTCCCTCATGGGTGAACTGTTATACTGCTGATACAACTGAGAATTGAAATATGAACATGTCACACATTTGTGCCGACGCTCTTAAATGTAAAATAACAATTTGTATCACAGCTGCACGTCATGTGAGACCTTGCGCGCCTGTTTCGTCACCTACTTCCGGTGCTTGTTCTTAATTTCAAACCTGCCTTTGGCATGTTTATTTAAAGTTCTCTAAACTTTTCTTTATAATCATAGATTTTCATCTTTGTTGTTTTAAATTGCAATGCGTCTATAATCTCACGATACACTTATTATTATATATATAGCGGGCTGGATGTTACCCGTGGGTCTTGAGTTTGACAGATATACTCTACAGTATCCAGCCACTTTAACAGTCTTGAGTGTTTTGATATAAAGTTGTATGATTTCCAACTTTCTGGACTTTTCTTACCTTTCATTACGACATCCATGTAGATTTAGTTTGACTGCAAGCTTGAACTGCAGTGTTGAAGCTGGTATGATTTTAATGATCTTTTCATTAAGCTGAACTACGACTCAACCTTACAAACCCTATAAAATGATGTCCTGTGTTTGCACACTGCAAAGTGGTCCAAGAGAGTTCTAAACAGTCCTGCCCTGAGTCTAATTCAGTAATTGTAAGCTGCCCTGTCTGTGACACTTAACTATGGTTACTGATTTTTGCTGTCAATATGCACATCGATGGGATGTGCGATATATAAAACTGTGTCAAGATGCTGATTGGCCAAAAAGTTGTCTATTCAATCTTTAAATGTGTGTGGCCCCTCATTTGAATTACATCGAGGAGTTCAAGTTGACTAATACATTAATGAACAAATCAGTCTGCTCAGATTTAGACTTTTTATAAGCCCCGTATATAGGAACATGCTGTGTGCATGGCTTTCTTGACCACTCTTAATGAAGCTATGAATAAAAAATATATATTTTATTTATGTACAGCACTTTGTTTGAGCGGTTGTTTTTTTGAAGTGCTTTATAATTAAAGTTGTATTGGACTGTGAATGTGAAGTAGTCTAAGGTGTTTATGTTTTCAGGCAAGGTATCACAGAACCAGCGGGTAGCTCTTTCAAAATTATTAGAGACACCTTCTTTGTCTCCCACATTTGTCACTGTCCTGTGAATCCTTTCGTCTTTGTTGATCCTGAGAAGAGACACTTGTATTTGGATTTTACAAGGTGCTGGGACTTAACAAAGGGCATGAAAGTGAAGTGCTGAGATGTGATCAGTGAAAGGGAACTACTAATGGAAATCCAAATGCTTGGTGTCATGTGTTATGTTTTTAAGTTTGTTTTAATTACTTTCAAGTTTAGCAAATCAGTCTTCAGAGATATATTTCCACATAACAGTGCAATATTATGTATAGAGTATATGTTTTAACGTCAATTTATGCAGCCACACACCACTTAAAGTTTGATTATAACTTCTAGTGGAGATCAAGCGATGCAATTTCACCACATGATGTGGTGAAATTGTAAATATTTTCAAATTGACCAATGCGGTATAACAACATTTTTGGGGGGCAGAGCTTCAACTGAGAGCTGGAACAAGAAAGGGAAAAGCTGTTACAGGGTCATTGTGTTAAGCTTTTCTTGACCCTGGTTTACTGTGAAATTTTTTGTTAAATTTAGATTATCAAACACTAAATAAATGAAAACTAATACGACTGTTTAATCATTGATTAGTTGTTCAGCAAGCTGTAGTTTAAAAGTTTTGTTGTCGGCTTCATGTTGAGGATTGCTCCTTTATTTTATATCTTTTTTAAATTGTTTTGAGGTTTGAGTCTGTTGGTCAGACTAGAACAGTTGAGCACAGAAGGTCAGAACCTCAGAACAGATTAACCTGGAGTGTAAGTAGCAGCCTAATGTTTATCCTATTAACTCTTTGCAACTTTTCCTGCCCTATACACCACACTTGTACACTCTCTTGCTCTCTCAGCTGTTTCAGATAAGCCCGTGTCTAGAATTGTCCAGTTCAAATGGGTTTATCTGTCTCAGGGTTGCGCCTGGCCTCCGTGATAGAGGCATGACATGATTCTGACATTTGGCAGCTCAGACATTCTCTCAGGGTGTGGATATTTTGTATCAAGGATATGTCCTGTCATTGCTGTTTTAAATAATTGACTCGATACCTGTGGATTGTGTGGGTGTTTGGGCTGCTTTAGAATTGCTTGGCTAATTGTTCAGTAGCTTAACCCCAAACCAAATGACTGAATATTCCTTTAAAATCCCCGAACTATCAGTCCAACATTCACTCTTCCACTCCCTGTGAGATGAGTTGAGTTGAGTTTTGCTGCATTGAGAATAAAAACTGGTTTTAAACTTCTCTTTTGTTCTTCAGTGAGTATCAACACTGTAATGGCACTTTTCCACTACACAGTTCCAGCATGGCATGGCTCAACTCGACTCCAAGCAGTTTGGTGTCCTTTTGCATTACTATAGCACCCCCTTGACGGGTTCGGCTGCATGAAAAGGCTGTGATATCATTTTATGCGCGGCACACACAAACTAGTGATAAACAAAGCAATTCTTTTCGGTGTACTGAATCATTAGAATCAGTTCATTAGATTAGTTAAATACTTCCTGCATGACCGGAGCACAGACACTCAGTCACTAAACTAAAACATGCAGGGTTGTGATGCGGCTCACGATTGCCTGCTTTCAGCAGTGCTGCTGCTAAATCAACCAAAAGTAAATTCACCTCTGTTAAATATCAAGATTTAAGAAATGTCCTTGTTGAATATTGGAGTTTGATGCATGTTTTCAGGATTTTTAAATCTTTGTGACCAATCTACAGTTTGACATTGTTCGGTTTAATTCCTGTGTCAGACATCATGCTCATGACTGCAGTGACAACTCACTGCCAATCAGTGGCTGAGACGTCACATATAGTATAGTAGTAAATGAGTGGAATTGCGCCATGCCGAGCTGTGCTGGAACTGTGTAGTGGAGAGGCACCATGAATGTCCTCTGGGAGACTAATGTGCATTATTATGCCTGAATTCAATGATCAGTGTGTGTCCTCTCCTCTCACTGTGATTACTGGCTTTTCACCCAGCCTGCGGGTGTGGAACATTTAGAACAACTCTATAAACATACTTGACCTTTGATGAGGTCAGGAAACACAGTTTGCAGAATCGTGCTCTCTCCACAGAGGTCAGATGTTAGTGGGTGGTGGTGGGTTTTTTTTTTTGAACAGTGGAAATGGGGATATGCCTTTCAGCCCACTGCTGTCTGATCTTGACTCTTTCAGAGGTAATGTCACCACACCGCTCATGTGGCACTGGGTAGAGTATTTGAAGTGTGTATGTATGTGAGGCAGGCAGGAGGGCGGTCTGTAGCCTGCACTCTGAGTGTTGTGTCATCCATATTTGGTTCTTGCAGATGGGCTTCTCTCCTGTCTTCACTCTGCACTGCAGTGGATGTAAGACTGTCAGACTGCATGCAGCTAGTGGATAAAACGATGATTAGGTTCCATGATGATGACAATGGATACAAGTTTATAAGGGGTTTTGATCGTGAGAATGATTTTATACAAGGAGTTTTCACTCCTTGTATGAAGGCAGTTTCCTTCCGATCTGTGCCTTGTAGGGAACTTTTTGTGTCTCTTATTGAGCATTTAAACAAGCTCTGGGAGGGTTTCTTATTTCTTAAGACTACTGAAAAACACATGGGCCCTTTTCTATTACACCCAGGTTTCTTTGGATGTCTCGTTGAAAATGAGGCAAATACCAGAACCCTGCTCTTTCTCTCTTTTAAATAGTTTCAGTCGTTGGGAAACCCCAGAATCCAACACTTAGCCTTAATAGGTAAATTCTTGTAGGTAAATGCTAATACATTATGAGTAAAGAATGGTTTTACAATAAATGTGGGAGTCTGAAGAAACCAAAAAGGTTGCAGCATCTACTGGAGCACTAGCCAGGTCCCCACTGCCAATGTGTTTATCTAGGACTACAGGGCTGATGTGGCACATGGTTTATTTAAAGGTTTCACAGTAATAAACCCCTTTGGGGTTTTGAGCAGGTATTGTGACTGCTGTGTAGTGTAGCACTCGTGGGAATCTGTTTTTGCACTCCACCTGAGCTGAGTGCTGTTAGTTTCCAAGAAAAACACATATTAGGACTGAGTGTGTTGGCAGTGGTGAAATTTGAGATAAGCGTAAGTGGCCTGAAAGAACGTAAATGATACAAAGTTAGGTTTTATAAATATTTACCAATAATATTACAGACTAGTTGCGAGTAAGTGATTGAATTGGACAAGAGGCATTGCATTAGTTCCGATATCAAGTATAACTTACCACAACAACACAATGTCGAGTGTGATATTGCTTATTTACATAAAAAGTGTTTAGGATACATGATAATTTAAACATTTAGAATGTGTAAATTAATTTGACAAGGGGAGTACAAAGCTGAGTGAGTTGAACTGAAGGCAGTGTGACACAGTCCCCCTTTACACCAGGCATTAAAATGTGTTTTCTGCGATTACAATGGGATATCACCTGGCCACTTGTAAGTACAGGTGTAAATACACCCAAGATGCATTGAGGACGGACTGTTATCCGATCTGCCAAACCACTTTGGGAGGCGGTTGGAGACGCATTAAGACCACACTGAACAGAAATGCCATGAGTCTCAGATGCTTCTCCGCTCTCACAACAACGTGAGCAGAAACACAATGGTGGCCCTGAGCACAGCTAACATGAAAGCGGTGACAAAACGAGACGGTCCCCTCTGCTTTTGTCAGTTTTCCGCTTGTCGAAGATGACTGCTTCCCCTGCTTTTAAAACCAAAGAGGAGTCCATACATAAACGCAACTTCATGTGCGACCAACATTGTTGTTGATATGGCGACACGACACGCGGGATGTGACACAGTAGGCTGACCATGGATGACCATGATCGGATAGCAGTCGGATCTTGATGTGGACACTGGAGATGCATGTTAATACTAGGTGTAAATGCCTGTGGTGAAATGCTATCCGATCACAAAAAATGCATTCTGATGTCAGGTGTAAAGAGGGCCCGTGACACGGAGAAAGCTAACGGTTAACGTGAACTGGCGGGGGATGGTGGTGGCTAATGTTAATGGTAGCCTCTGGCTGTGTGGAGTGCACAGCAGGCTACAACAACTGGCCCTTCTGTGAAGACAGAAGAAGCAGATGCATAAGACTGAGGGGAAAAAACTGAACTGAGTGAATTGTGATGAGTGGAGGAACTGACTGAGAGGACATGACTGACGTGAGAGAGAAGTCTCTACAGGACAAGCAAGGCAAGTAGTGTTTGTCTAAAAATAGACTATGATATCAAGGAAGAAGTGATGCCTCTCTTTACGTCACAAACCTATGGCTCAGTGTAAGGGACAAAATTAAGTCAGCTGAGGAGTAGGGTTGTAGCAATAGTTCAGTGTATGGCTTACACTGATTTCATGACTTGCCCACAGCTCCCACAGTTTGTTACATTATTACCTCCGCTCACTGGATCTGGTCTGTATCATTGCTTGGTGGAGGTCTGTACTGTCCAAGCGCTTCTAGTCGATCCATGGTTATCAAATAAAATGTTTGCAAAATAGTATATTAATACTTGGCTCAAGACTTGTGCCCATGGCACACACACACGGACACACACCACACACAAACCCGGCCTTCTCTTGAGTTTTACAGAATATGGCACTCTCATCATGGAATTGCAGAATTGAGCACATAACGCTTTAATAACACCCAGCCTCCAATCGTACCTGTTGAGTCAGACTGTTCTCAAGGTGCCTTCACACTCACAGTTCTGTTTAGGACATGTAATTGCTGAAGTTTAAATGCCAAAAAAACGATCCAAAGTTAAAATTTATGAATCAGAGATAATGTTGTAAATTTTTGTGGTGTTGTGTATATGAAGTGTAGTGAAGACTACATAAATAAAAGAAATGTGATTTTATATATGTCTGCATAATGCTATTTTAGATCACTTAGATCTGGCTCACACAGGGGTTGCAAGTTCTTTTTTTATTTGAATTGTGATTTGGTTGGGTTAGTAATTTTAGATGCCTAAGTGGTTGAAAAGGTTCTATAAGAAAATGTGAAATTGTATGATGGCGGCAACTAATGAATATTGTCAGTGTTTCCCAAATCTCAAAATGATGATGATCTCATGTGTCTTGGTTCTTAGCAGCAAATCTAAAAGGTCTGGGTTTTTTTTATTATTTGAAAAACAAAAAAAACAGGTTATTTAGTTATTTCTTAATAAATCATCAGAATTATCATGACATATTCATAAATGATTCAGTTGAAGTCTGCATATTTCAACACCATGCAGAATATCTTTGCCACCTGAGATACTTCATGTTGCCTGTATAAACATGCTCTGTCATGCAGTGTAGCTGCCAGTGTGACTTGTGAAACTTACTACCATTGTTCACACCCTTTGCTCAATCTAAGCAGATATAAAGGGATAAATACTTGAGGAATTCTTGTAAATTCTTTTACTAAAATTAGCACAAAGCCTTTTCTTATATCATAGGTTCTCTCTGAGGCTGTTGAGTGGAGTTTCAGATGTTTTGTTAATAAAAGTTGTGTTTCATGATTAAAATGATAATGTATCTTCACATAAGGTCCTTAGGGCATTTAGGAAGCTGAAAAATCAGAAAGCTTGTTTGAATTATTGGAAAAAAAAGTTTAACCCAATTAATTGATTATCCAAATAGTTGACGATTAATTGAATAACCATTGAATCGTTGTTGCACTAATTTGTTTGGTTGCAGGGTTTTGCCTTTTTTGGCATTAATTTACTAGAGAACCTAGTTCTGACTCATCAGTACTTTGTTGCCATTACTACATTATTACAGCAGGACTCGGGGATATACCACGCCCATCTTTGAAGTAGACTAGATCTGTATACTGTGTTTTGCAGTGTTGTGACATGAAATGACACACACGCACATGGTGAAATGAATACCAGTCACGGTTCATACAAACAAAGGTGTCAAGAGTTTGTTTTTATTTTTTTTTTGTCTTTGCATCTTTTAATAGCTTGCTCCTGAACTTCTCTGCTCACACAGGAAGAAAATCAGGTGAAAGTATCCATCTACATAAAAAAAGGTTTCCCATGAATAAACTACTGATGTTTGTAAGTGTTGCAGATCCATGAACAGTATAGCTGTTTGCCCTGTACTTAATTCAATGTGCCCTATTGTGCTGTCACATGTTTGCAGTATCATCCACACTGACAAAAGTGTCTGTTTTGCTGTCAAAAAGGTTTCTCATTTGAAGCTTGATATGAAATTCAATTGTGGACAGATGTGGGTAAGCTTGACTCTCATGTCTTTTTTTTTTTTTCTTTTTGATCAACTTTTAAATGACCAGCCACCTTACGGTCAATTACATTTGTGCTCACATCACCAGATTTTTGGATTGACTGAAAAAAATAGTGGAAGGAAGTCCCCACTTATACTCATAAAAATCCAGAAAGATTTTTATACTGGAAAAAAATGTAACTTTGAATCACATCCTGAATATTTAGTTGATCAGAAATGTTGGTGAACACTGCAGCTTCGGTACTTGGAGCTGAGAAATCCTCTTGTTCCTATGTGTCATTAGTGACTTTTGGCTGAAGAGCAGGATCATGTGATGCCAGTAGCAGTTATAAAGATCATCAGGTCACTGTTGAACTAACATGCCTGTGTGTGTAAGACGAGTTAACTACTAGAGACAGCACCAATGTTTAAGAAGCTTTTATTTAACAGTGAAATGTAGCCAGGTGAATCTAAGCTGCCAAAACAAAACAATTCATTGTTTAGTGGTTTACTTTGCCCTTTTATTCCTGGCATATGATGTGGCAATGAGGGCAATGAACAATGAATTAGAATGAAGTACATTCCTCCCTAATATTTCCATCTGTTATCGTTTCATATTTTAACTGTAGCTACTTTTTCCGCAGTATTCTCCATTTCCTATTCATATTCATACACTATCGGATTTTCTTAAGCAATAACTGAGAGGGAAAAAAATAGAGTTCATATCAAGTTACATCATCACTGAGTTTGAATGCTTATTACATATTTGGCCCACATTTTAAATGATAAGACACCACTCCCTTTTGTTTGCTAAACTGTCAAGAGTTATACTGTGAACAGTAATGGCTGTTTAAAGCTGCGCAGTATTAGGTGTCAGGAAGAATCAAAGAGAAGGAATAAAATACAGCAGCCATGCGACCTGACCACACAAATAAAGTTAAATCTCACTTTTGACTTTACAGTGATTTAAGTTTAAAGAAATCCTCGAAGTTGGTGTCAGTGAATAGTACGCAGTACAGCATAAAAGGGGTCCCCTCTTGGACAGTGTTTTGCTGTGCCGTGTTCTCTTTTTCATTTACCGGTCTTGTAGCATACGAAGGATAAATATTAAACAAACTAAATATGAACTGTATACTGCCCAGTACTACTCTCTCTTAACACTGTGTGAGATGGCACTGCAGCCAGAGACACTAGGAAGTAAGACTGTGGAGTTAAGAACTCAGGTCAGGTTTGCGTGTTGAAGTTAGTTGCTCTGTTATGTTTTCATCAATATCATGACTTATTGTGGCTGGAGCTGCTTATTGTTGTTCCCTTTTAGGTATACCTTTCAGTCAAACTGAAGTCATATAAAAGCATGCTATTCAGTATGTGGGCAAAATATGAATTATCACAAGAAGCAAAATTCATTTCTTATTAAAAAAAATGATTCTATACATGGAATGGAAAGTAAGAAACCAGGAAGTGTTGTTTATCTGAAATTTGAATGAAGTTTCTTCCCCTTAAATATGTGAAAGTAGCAATGAGTGAAGTTCTTCATTTTTATCTGGGGGGAAAAAAAAGTGCAAAAAACATTGACTATTCCAGAAAATATTGACTATTAGAAAATATAAATTACAAAAATATAAGTAATTTTGTCTGAAATTTATGTTGAAGCATGTGGAGCTGAAAGGTAAAAAACAGCAATCCTAGTTATTATTTTTCTTTGTCTGGGTCTTTGTCTGGGTTTTGTTTTAATGCCGTATCTAACTTACTGATGTTCTTCAACTTTTGAGGTGTAAATGTCCTCTCCATTGGTTTCACAGTTTCAGGGTTTTTTTTTTAATTCTTCACCTGTTGAAGTGAACTGTTGCCGTTGTGTCTGCTCACAACGACAGGGTAGATGTGTTTAGTTTGTCTAGTAATTAGTGCAACAGATGACACTGGATGTAAAAAGAATGCCGAATGAAACTGAATAAATAAGAGGCTACTTGGTAAGTAGATAAGACAAGTAAGACAAGGAGAAGTCTTGGCTTATGCCCTTTCACTTTTTTCTTCCTAAGAGACAGAAAGAACTGTTATCATTTCTGACTTTGCCCCTTCACGTTTTCATTCTGCTAAAAGTCTTTATAGTCAGCTGATTATGTTTGCAGAGCCACTTGTAATTCTGAACGTCTTCATGTGTTTCTACAGAGGCCACTGGCCCCGCCAAGGTGGTGAGAGCAGGGAACCCACCCAAAGCCAGACGGGGAGGAAAGGTAATAATCTGCAACGTCTAATCTTGTATTCTAAGTATTAACGAAATCCAAGATTGCTCACATGCCTTTTTTGTAGGCAACAAAAACAAGTATGTCAGGGTACTGTTGTGATGTGATTTCACTCTGATCAGTATTTCTTGTCATTTTCTTTTTCTTGTCATTGTCAAAAAAAGTAACAAATCCCAAAAAAAGTAACAAATGAGCTACATCTCTAATTATGGAAAAACAAAGATGGCCTCATTTATTTTCTAAAACTGTTGCTGTGAGGCACAGAAATGACATTTTGTCCATAGTGATAACATTTAAGTGTCATTCAAGATATTTGTAATTAACTGTTTAATGTGTTTTTCAAAGAATTCTTTTTGCCAATTATGTGCTGTTTTTTAAGTTTCAGTTATGTGTTGGTTTAACAAGAGAACTATAACATGCTCTGTAATAGGCAATTTCTGTCTGTTGCTTCATCCTCTAATGTTTACATGCTCTTACAGCTCTCTTACAGCTACAGGTGTTGCCATATATTATGATTACAAGTAAGGTCCGAAGTGGTCACACGAGAAACGTAGAGACACATTCTAATGCCGGGTGTGAAATGATGTACTCAGTTGTTGGCAAAATCTGTAGTTACTATCAGTGGTATAGTGTATTTGAGTTACAAATAATCACCTTATGCCCACTACAAAAGTGCCTGTCAATTATCTCACCATTTATCGTATTAGTGATGCTGCTCAGTCGCAGGTGCGTGCTTTGAGGCAAACCTGTGACAAATAAAGTACTTGCTGTTAGTAGCCCAAAATAATTTTTCAAACATATCCAGAAAAGAAACCTTTATTTTATTCACTTTTTAACTGTTCAATCCAATTAAACATTAAAAAGTCACCTTCATCTGTCAGCTCTGAGTGTGGGTGTTCACCTGTCATGCCTCAGGCTGTGTGTAGTATCCTTCTCACATGCTTCAAGAATTGGCCAATGGCCTGGGTGATCAAGCAAACACTCATGGCATGCCATTCACAACTTCATACCTTTTGATGGCGTGTCCTCAAGGGTTGTTAACCACACCTTCACCACAAACTTTACAATCATCTGTAGTAATGGCAGTGTTGCAGGAACAAAGGACAGAAATTGACAAACTACAGCAAACACATGGTTTAATACTGGTAGTTGAGCTGAGTCGGTGTCACTGCAGCCAGGACAAAAAGGTTCTCTGAGACTGGGCTTCTCTTTAGATGGACTAGAACCATAGTGTGTGGTCTTTGGACAGAGTTCCCACCATACTGTTGTTTCCACATATATCACAATCATTATTCACCTCCTTTTTTCACTGTTTCACTTAGGTTGGAGATTTTGGCGATACCAACAGCTGGCCAACACCAGGGGAGATCGCAACTAAAGACATGCAGGTATGATTTGTAGTTTGTTTTAGAAGCATAACCCATTTGTAGACATTAATTTCATGGAATGTACAGAGATTTGGGCCCAGACTCCAGAGGTTGCTCTTCACACATGATGAATGAATTGGGACACTGAGTGAGTGAGGCGTGTACACAACAGCAGGAGAATTTCTGGAGAAACCAGGCAAGGGGGTGGCACCAGTGTGGATCCTCCTGTATTGCTGTCTCACGAGTTCACTTGGACAATAGAGTTGGAAGGGGAATCTCTGGAGAATGTACAGAGCGACATCTGCATACATTTTTCTTCATATATACAGCCCCTCCAACAATTCCAATCTGAGAATCTCGGAAGCTAAATGTAAGCAATCTGTTATTTTAAAAATGTTTCCCACAAACATGGCACCATTTCAGGTAATGTCTCCATTCACTCCATTGAGTTACCTTTAACTGAAAGTAGTTGGCAGCAATGCCAAACAATATCCAAACACAAGACAAGGATGACGATAATGTCGACTAAGACAGTGACGGTGAATGCCAGTGCAAGAGAGAGGTGAGACTATGACATCATTGTTTTCCCAAAGTAGTATATTCATTGTCTATATGAAAACGCAAGGGCAGCATTTTGAGATTTTCCCACTCTGGGTCCCGTTTTCAAGATATGCAGGTTTCACCTACACTCGTTTCTTTGTGGTCAGGCCTTTACACATGCACAGCAAAAACATTTACTCCAATCTGACTTGCATTTTTGTCTTGCTCTGAGCTTGTTTAACTTGTGACAGACAAGCTGTATAAAGATTTAAAAATGAAGTCCTTCAACTAGAAAAGCTTTGTTAGGAGGGTTCAGACTCCTACAAGTATATACAAGTTTAATTAAACTTTTTGCCAAACTTAATATTTCCTCTGGCCCTGGTGAAAAAGAATCATTGTTTTTCCTTTTAGGGAAGGTGGGGCAAATTTGCCTTGTTTCTGTGTGTTATTTTAAAGCAAGATCTTGATTTATTGAGTGGAGTGAAAAATGATCAGCTTTGCTTTAGTTGTTTGAGGTTGGCAGAAGCAGGTGGTGTGATAGAGAGTATGAGATGAGAAATGAGAGTAAGGGATGAGTTGGTAGTTGAGACACACACACACACACACCATTGACACATGATATTGATTTCCTAGACACTAAGCTTGTTTGTTAGCGCATAATCAGTTTTGCTCACTGGGAGGGGCTCGAGATTCACCTTTAATCACATTTGATTGAATCAAAGTAACGTAGGCACTTACTTGTGTTTAAGATGAATAATTAAAAATGTTTTAACTCCTTCAAAACAAGATTAAGCTGAGATATTTTAAATAAGCACAGTGCAGACATTGTATTCCTTTTGCTATGTGTCAATACCTTAGTGACCATATGGTGTATGACTTGGTGTTTAGACACAGCAAGTTCAAGTAAGTGCTGTGGTTGAATGTCGGTACAAAAATGCAGACAGCCATTGTTTTAGTTTCTCAAGTTTTTACAAACCAACAACAACAGAATTTTATTTAACAATGTTTTCGTAGCTTTAAGTCTCCAGTTGGTCATTTCCATCAGTCAGTCTAAAAGAGCTGCTTAGTTTCCCCTGCTGCACTTCTACGTGGTAGATTGTAGTTTTATTCAATATTCTTTTAAGTTTATCTGAAATGACATAGCAGTTCAGCGGCATTTCCAGACAGAGCTGTGTATGTGTCAGCTGAACCTGTACATTTCTTTGCAAGGGTTAGTCCAGGCTTATCACCACACTAGGACTTCTTAGGGACACTGGAGACAAAAGGTAGCGCACCACAGAGCTGTCAGTGTTTCAACTCTGAAATTATTCTTCAGTGGCCATGAAGATACTATAGAAAGATCAATAGTGTAGAAAAGATATTTCAGAAATGAATAAAAATAGAATAATTAGCATGAAGACGCTTAATATATTCATCTTAAGTTTGATAAAAATTAATTATTTAATTTATGAAGAAACTAAATTACCCAATCAATGGACCACTGAAATTCTTTTTTCAAATGGAACACCTTTAGGAAAGTTTTGCACTGAACACACTTCATCAAATCATCATTTAGAACATTAAAAAAATGCCAAAATATTTCATAACTTGTTTTAATATGCTTGCTGTTTCACAGTGGGCTATGTTCTGAACAGTTTCTGTGTCCTCTAACTTAAGGAAGTAATAAGTAATAAGTTTTTTTAAATCAGTCATTTTTAACAGAGGAAGAAAGGGTTATTTAATCTCATTCCTAATCCAGAAAGAGTTTATTCCCCTATAGATTATGGCCTTTTGCCCAAACAGAGGAAATGTCTAATCTGCTTCCTCTTGCAGCAGCAGCAGTTGTGAATCATATCTCTTAGTCTTTTTTCTATTTCCAATCGTGGGACGTTAGTGTGTCACCAAGAGAGTGACCCCAATAACCTCCCCTATTTTAAGCAGCCAGGTCTTAAAAGAACACATTGATAGGTGGATATCCACAAGCTGGAAAATGTGGGTCACTTCATCAGAGCCAGGAATAACCATGAGTACAGTGGCAGAAGGCAGGTTTGAGATGTTGCCAACCCCTGGGAAGGGATCTCCTTTTAGGGATCCCCTTCTCAATAATCTGCCATTGGATTTATGCTGCGGCTATACTTAGAGGGCTGGAGTTCACTGTCCAAGCTGTTAGTCAGTCATTGAATTCCACAGATTGCATATAGGAGAATAGACAGTGAAACTTGAAGAAATTTTATTTTGGGGTTTTAGCTATAGAATCTGGTGCTGATTTAAATTTGTAAACCAATTGATAAATAAAATTATACTGTATCTCTTCTTAGGTTTTATTGGTTTTATTGGGCTCTGGGAACCTGTTACGGTTTGTGTTTCTGTTTGATCTCTGAAACACACACGCACATGCTATATATATATATATCTCAATAGGACTACATGGAAATGTTGAAAGAGGGATTGATCTCCAGTGTAAGAGGTAGACGATGAAACCCACAATAAAAATGCTTTCTAAATCAGCTGAATTTAAATAATAAATCTATAATAATAAATCAAACTAATATAGTCCAAAACCACATTCATGTCTGTCTGAATGTCCTTCTTGCCGCAGCTTTGTATTAATTTCAGTTAAATTTAAGAATACAGTTACCCACACTCTCTCTCAAGGAAGACATGGAGATTCAAACATATTCATTATCATCATTATTATTTCATTTTTTTCCATCGTTGTCACATTTGTCTGTTCACAACCTACTGGGTCAGTTTGCATCTGTGTGATGTGATCTGAACCAAACTAACATATGTCACAAGTTTTTTTTTTTTTTCTTGGATATTATTTTAGTTGTCTGCCTCGTGTCCAAATTTAAAAGAGGCTAGGTGCAAAGTTTCCTCCTTGTGTTGATGAGCGGTTTACAGTGAGTCCTTTATTATTATTATTTTTCCATCATGAAGATCACTGTGACCACAGCTTTATCAGCACCTTCCAATGGTGAAAGAAAAAATGAATCAGCATCCTTGTGATCTTGGCATTACTGTCTACATTTTTCACAGTCATCACACCACATGTCCTGTCATCACTCACTCTTCCACTCACACCTGGGTATCGTCTCTGATCTCCCATCATCTCACAAGTCTCTGGTCTCGCTAAAAATAATTGCCTCTTATTCCCATGTGTGAATCCAGAGCCAAAACAAAACAAATGCATGCTGCCTTCATGTAATGACGCAGCATTAGCCATTTAGCCAGGGAAATGATGTTGGATATAGTTTATAAAGCCCAGGGGCAGCGACTGTAGAAGCACCAGATGCTACTTATTATCCACAGCTTGTGCAGAATTCACTGGGCCATCTTATGTTTTACATTAAAACAGAACAATACAACACAGAACAGCTTTTAAAGAGTCAACATATCCATTTTATTTTCAATCATAAAGTGAAAGAGAGACTCACTGATGCCCAAAATAGACTCAGAACTCATGTTCATTTTCTGTTTATTAACATGTTTGTTTTTGTTTGTTCATTCCTGTGTGTATGCACACCATTGATCCCCTCTTCCCTCCCTCTGTTCAGATCGAGGCAGTGACACGGACCGTGTCCTGTCCGCCGACTGTCAGGCAGGTCAGAGACTCATGGAGATTCACTGTAAGTTCAACCTGCAGCCCATGAAACCTGCTGCCTGCCTAACTGCTGACATTCAGTTACTTTATCTGATATTGCATTTGAACACCCATACACTGCACAAAAAAAGAAAACCGTCAGTGGCCCCAAATCGAACAACATTCACTCGGACGGGTGAGACAGGGCAGTGAAAAACATGCTTATGGTTATAGCTCCACAATGAATATCTGTCTGATTTTGGAAATTAGACCATCAGTCATTAAGATTAATAAAATATATCTTTTCAATTTTGTACCTTTTAAACTTTTTAAGTTGTAATACAAAAAGTGCATCTCTGGGGGTTCCCTTACCCACAGTGTGATTTTCTTTGGCTTCTTTAATTTAGGGACCCTTTTAAATACAGTAAGTTCTCAGCAAAGGGAGTTCATCTCTCACTTGGTTGCTCAGTTCTGTGTGGAGGTAGCCCCACCCCCATCCCCGAGGCACCTACATCAACAAGCAGCATAGCTATCTACAAACCATTTCCATGGCTGCCCTATTATAAGAAATCAACTGAATAGTAAGATACAATTTCTCCAAACTCATTTGTGAACATAGGTCAGAAATATGTATTTCATCCCAACATTCAGTGCTAGACTATGGGCTCATATTTGTACAGCACTACTGATACCATTGTTGTATTTACAGGTAAACAGGATCAAGGGATAATGCCTGTTTAGTTTGATTTTAAAGTCAATTTTATTTTTAAGTTACTGCTTTTTGGAAGATTCGATGTTTCTAGTAGCATATTTTTTCACCCTCCAGGTATATAGTTTATGAACATGTTAATCCAATTAAACTGTTCTAGTTAAAATGTCCCAAACATGGCTTCTCTAATTTTTTTTGTCACATAATTAAAGCTGAATCCAAACTGCATCTATCTGTTTAATCATCTTTTGCCATCTCATCTCATAGTGACAAGAAGAATACAAAAGAAAATTACAGAACACGATCTATCTATCTATCTCTCTTTTTCCAGAACTTTAATGTAAAAGCCCTTACATGTCAATACACAATGTATTTTTTTGTCTTTAACCTGCAAACAAACAAAACCACAAAACCTGGCACCAGAAGCACTGGTGCAGCCTATGATTATATAAATGTCTAGTTTAGATATGTAATGTGGTGTTCTAGTTTTATAAAAATATCTGCCTGTCTAACTTATCATTTTTATAATGGGTTGCTGTTTGCAATATTTTTTTCAAGTAGTCACTCATTTCCAAAATTGCCTTGTCTTTTTTTGGTGAGATTTAGTTCACCAACAGTCTGAAGAAGTTCAGTGCATGGTTGAAGTGGGTCTTTGTGTTCATTGTGCTTAGCTAAGTCAGCGTTGTGACACCCTGAGGGCTGAGCATGTCAGGATGCGTGTGTCTTCATGGGTCCAATGGTTTTTGGGAATTAAATGTGTTGTGTAACCTCTAGTTACTCACTGGACTTAAGATAAACACTTTGCATGACTCCTTCACGAATATCATGAAAGTATCAGGGTTTGCACATATGTGTACAGCCAATAGCTGAGCTGCAGGAGCAAAAAGGAGAGGCTGTACTCTGTTTGAATTTTGTACTCTGTTTGAGCAAAGATAGGCTTTTCCATTTGTGTGTCAGTTACTGTTTTTTAACCCTGGGCTTGACTTGAGAATGCTGCATTAGCTTGTATTTCTTAAAATCAAAACGAGATACAAATGCCTTTATTGTGGAAGAGGTGGTGTTACCGATGTCATCCTAAATCCTCTTATACTTACTGTGAAATTTTTTTGCCATGACTTTGCCGGTCTTTATTCCACAACCTGAACTGTTGCATGTGTTACACCATATGCCATAATTATCTGATCTGTTGATTCATTTTATTCACACGTTGCATTGCAGATTTGAAATGCTACACTTGTTTTAATGAGTGTTGGTAATATACTCGAGTCAGTGCAGTCACTACACTTAAAGGGTTATAAGAGCAAGTTTTCTGGTCCATGGCACCAGTAAGAACAATGGCGTGCCACTTTACCATTCAAATTCTCACTAATTTTAAGTATTAGCTAGGGTTGGTTTGTATCCACTTTCTCTGCAGCATATGTTATTACCATGACTGTAGCCAGATGCCACAAAATGCCATTTTATCAATGTATCACCCAATACTAATATGACATGTACCCCATTCAGATCTGATTTAAAATCTGTCCTTAGTTATCCAGTCAGTTAAAGATGGCTCTGAGTACATTTTTAAATCTGTCCAATCTGTCCTCAATGCATCCTCAGATTAGATCACAAACAACACACTCAGAGGCAATTTGAGGATGCATTGATTACATTTGTTAGCATGAATGAATGCAGTCTGTCCACAGGAGGCCTCCTTAGATAATGTCTCCTCACCTACTGACTGATTGTAATATGGTTTTATGTTTTTAACACTGCTAAAATCTTATTTCATATTACTTGAATATTTGATTCACTCAGCTTGTACAGACACACAAACACATACGGTTGACATCAGGCACATTTGTACAGTCAGATTCATTAAAAGCATGACAGACATGACATCAGTGTTTACTTGAATACAGAGTATGATAAGCCAGATCCAATCTCATGTGGTCACCGAAGATACATCACAAAACATTTTAATGCCAGGTGTGATCAGTTGTACTTAAGGCTGCCCTCACCGAGGACAGATGTTAATACCAGGCCTGAATGGGGCCATGGTCAAAACAAACATTTCTGGTTAGCAAAATGAAAAGACAACTGTACTGGCCGCTGTCATCATCTCTAGCTGCCTCTTTCACTTAGATGGTTGTAAAAAAATGTTACCTTTTGACAGTGAGTTTAAAAAAAAAAAGTAATAACTGTAATAGATCTTAAGAATACATTCATTGGCTGCATACCTTATAATATGCTCTGCTGCTGAGGCGTAAGCCACATGTCACATATGAAAGGTCAGCAAGTCTCAGGTTATGTAAAAGCTAAAAGTAAAGAGCACCTGTCATACTTCTTGGATACTCAGAGTCTCTAGTACCAGAAATCCACGTCTACCACTGTAACACACTGAGGAAGAACAACATAGTTAGCATTGATAACACTTTGGTTATTAATGGTCAGGAAAAGGTCAGTTTCAAACATATGTTTTTATATCGGATTTTACCAGTGTGCAAGTTTGTGTCTGGTCCTCTAATTTGACTCTGGTTCATTTCCTGTTTACCAAAGTAGTTTAATGAGAAACAAACAACATGAAATGAAATCTAATGTTGCTCTAGCTCTTTTGTTAAAAGTGATCCTGTTTTGACTCCAGGTCCCCAAGAGGACGACAGCCAAGAAAGAGTCAAAGGAGAAGAGAGAGAGCAATGAGGAAAGCAAGGAGAACCTGAAGGCCAAGTCTGACGACTCGGGTGAGGAGAAGAATGGTGATGATGACTCCCAGAAAAATGGCCCAAAGAAAAAAGGTGAATCTGATTGCATATTTTGAAAGCTTGCATGTAGTGAAGCAAGTCGCAGATAATTTTTTCCTGGTAATGCTCTGACTGACAATTATATTAAATATTAATCCTGAGAAAACATAGCACAAGTTCATCCTTAACAGTCCTGCAATGGAGAAATATCATGTTATACCTGCAATGGGTGAAATAAAAATTCTGTGATAATTATCTAAACATGCAATATAACCATAAAAATGGTCATAATGTAAACAAAATGAAATGTTCAAGTGGCTGTAATATATTCAAATTAAATGATCCCTGAGTAAGATGTGTCAACTAGTCAGAATGGTTTAAGACCTGTAAATGTAATACATATATTTGATAGAAATATATTTGAGAGAACAACCAAAGTAATTGCACTTTAAGTTGAATACAGACTTTTCCTCTTAAAAATTACAACAAACAGGAGGGAGTAGCAGTTTCTGATGGCTTGTTTCAGATGTGGCAGCAATTAAAGCTTTAAACTGCTTCAGCCAACAGAGGCAGTGAGTGTTTTCTGACCTTCACAATATGGTTACCCTCAGTGACAAATGCTGGGTTTGTTTGGCAGGGAGTCTCTCTGGTGGTCTTCAGGGTCTTTTTATATTTCCTAAAACAATGCTGGCATTGAAAAGCATTTGCAATGTCACACTGTGTGTGTGTATGTGGTATTACTCATATTGTGGGGACCTAAATCTGTTTGCACAGACATTCACATTATGGGGACTTGTCTTCCTTATAGGGACAAAATGGAAGTCCCCATAATGTAAATTATAACATTTTAAGGTGAAGACATATGGTTAGGATGAGGTTAGGATAAGGCCTGTAGTATTTATGGCTAATGTTAGAGTAAGTCTTCAGGAAATGAATGTAAGTCGATATAATGTCCTGTGAAGTCATCTGCGTGTGTGTGTGTGTGTTTTCTCATGCAGTTGTTTTTAGTTCCCTTAAGTGTTTTAAGAAATGTCTTTGCACATAGTACTCTATATACAGGCTGAAACACATTATGGTGGACCCAAAAAGTTACATGCATACAGTATGAAAGCAGATATTCATACAGCAGTAAGCATTTGACTTTCTCTTACATGAACTGGTGATGTGTCTTACAGACGTTGCTGTAGAAGTGATGAGTACTTCATGTCTCTTCTCTGACTAAACATCAATGAAGAGAATTTTCACAACTCTGATCTCAGCATTGATACAAAAGAAAAAAAATAACATGAATGTGTGGGTTGCAGATTTGGCCAGTTCAGCGGTGTGTGTTTGTGTGTGCACGCGTATGTGCATTTGATTGGAATGTCTAGCTGTTTGACATCAGTGATGCCAAAAGGTTTAATATAGTGTAAAATAGTGACCTGGTTTTGTTATTAAAGCAATGTTGTTGCAATCCACAAATCTTTTTATTTTATCTCTGCCAGTCTATCAATGTGAATCAATGATCTTCATGTAAAAATAAAAATGTTTTCTTGTTTCTTGTGGTATTCAATCACACATTGACCCATTGCACATTCATACTGCTTTTGACATCAAGTCACTGATGCAGCCTGGTGGTCAACAGAGGTAGTGCCGCAGACCAAGGGCTGTTTCAGGTTTAAAAGACGCAGCAGTAATGATTTTTTTATTTATTTATTTATTTTCAACCAATCTCTGTTGCACATTTAACTCATTCAGTGACTAAATGCTAAATCCACCCCAACTTGATAAAAGCATCTGTCTACCTATCTAATGCCTGTTGCTGTTCGTGTTATAATACAAACAGGAAACAAGCAGAAGTGGGTTCCTTTGATGATTGAGGTGAAATCAGAGGGTCCAAGAGAGCGATCGGCCTCCAGGAACAACAGCAGACAGAATGAAAACCCCCGCATCCCTCCCAATGCCAGAAATGACCTTAGAGGTGAGTGTGATGTCATCACTCAGCATCAGTGAGGTGAAGTAAGTTTATGAAGTTTCAAATGCCAGGACTTAATATTAGCTAGTGCTGTGTCTGAATGACTGCTTCTTCAGTGTTGTCTCTATGCACATTAGCTGATTGAAGCAGTGTATATGATTCGGCACGACCACTGTGCTATGTTCAAATTTGTTGCTTTTGCTTTAAAACTGTGTAAATGTACTTGTATAAACAATTTGGTTTTGTAGAAACATTACTGACTGACATTTAGTTTGATGCTTCCCTCTTCTAAATATAAACTGTGACCTTTGTTCTGCAGAACTGTCTGCTGTCACAATAAATTACCAAGTTTTCTTTTTTGTTTGATGGCTTTCACGACTTCATCTTAGCTTTGATCTGTGACTTCAGTGTAGTGTTGAATGGTGAAGATATGAAGGTAGCTGTTTATTTCGCTGCAGACTGGCACAGTCAAAAATATGAACGGGAGTGGCGTGACGATCATGACGAAGTGTCCAGTGTGAAAAGTGAAGGAGCCCCATTTCGTGGAGGTTTCAGAGGTCGTGGACGTGGAAGAGGAAGAGGACGTGGACGAGGCAGAGGTGCTGGGAGAGGTATGTTCATATTTTCACTACAAGAAGCCGCACACAGAAATGGATGCAAAACACTAAAAGTACATGTTTAACCCCCAGTTTCCTCAAAAACAGTTGCAAAATCTTGTATTTTCTAATGTCATCTTTAGTCTTTTTTATTTCATGCACAATACTGGCTTAGAATAATGTTGATAAGAGCCTCACAATTGAGCAGTGGATTAGTGTGTGAGTCTCACTTTGGTCTGTCTTCAGTATATACATTATATAAATACAGTATAAGTGGAGACTCGGTACCTTGCAGACATGCTGTAGAAGTGATGAGCTCCTCATGTCTCTTCTCTGACTAAACATCACTGGAGAACATTTTCACATCTCTGATCTCAGCATCAAAGCACAACCAAAACAAAAATCACCGTAATCCTTAAATAATGAAAAATGTCACTATACTGTAACAATTTATGATCAGTTGAGAAGATAATACCCTTGTGACTATTTTGCTGTTAAAAGAAACAAAGTATCCTCGCAGGATGCGTAACACAAACATTCAACCAAAATAAAAGTAAAGAAGCTGTTTTGGGTAGAAGGAGTACAACAACGTCTTTAGTGGCTTCTAAAATTACTTTTTCCCCCAGATAAACCTTGCTAGTTATTTACTCAAGTAGAAGTGCTTCACCTAGTCCATGAAAATGAAGCTGTTTTTAACAAAATAATATACATCCAATCTGGTAGAACTGAAGAAATTACCAGAAAACGTGTAAGTGACAAAAATACTTTGGATTTAAGAAAAGAAATTGGATTTCTGTTGGTTTTGTCAGCTTCCTCTCACACACCCACACATTTTGTTTTGAGTCTCCCCCTCCTCACCCCCTCCCCAGGCTGAGGTAAAGAAAATACTTGGCACTGTTTAAATTGTGCAAGATGTAAGAAAAGTGTGAGAGAAAATGAGACAAGAAAAGAACAAGTAAGATTGATTGATTGTCTTGACAAGGACACATTGTTTACTTTCTGCAACACTGTAGAATTGGTCAGAGTTAATACTGAGCAGGTGACCATTGTCCCTTTTGTGTATTTAGTCAGCTCTTGTCAGAGGCTGCTACTTCATATATTATTACACCAAAATATTTGATAGTTGTCTGTTTTTTTTACATTCACTTTTCAAAATGTTATTACTACATTCTGAGAAAAGATTGTTTATTAGTTACTAAACAGAACACTAATATTACAAAAGAAATTTGTCAATTTAATATGACGATCCAGACAAAAAACAGCAGTTAAAATATACATTTAAAAATTAGATTTGAATATAATGTTACTTGAATAGATGCAAACAGTTAAATGTGATAATTAATTTAGGGGGGAAAAAATAATGTGTTAAAATGAAATATTTGAAATCGCCAATCACCATCTCTCACCATGAAAGCTCAGTGAATGCTTCTCTAATGGACTGTGTCTGTCCAGGCCACTATGACTTTCACTACGGCTACAAGTCCTACGATATGAAAGATGGACCCTACGGCCAGAAGTTCGGCCACTCTGTGACATACTATTACGACAATATGAGCAGCAACGACCTTTACTCTGTTGATCAGGACCTGCTTAAGGACTACATCAAGAGGCAAATGTAAGTGTGTGCGGTTTAAACATTTCCTTGTGTGTACTCGGTGCTTTCTTCAGTTTAAATATGTTTGTGTGTCCTTATTCTCCTCCTCCCTGTAGTGAATACTACTTCAGCCTGGAAAACCTGGAGCGAGACTTCTTCCTTCGGAGAAAGATGGATCAGGAGGGTTTCCTGCCCATCGGACTCATTGCCAGCTTCCACAGAGTTCAGGCTCTCACCACCGACGTCAACATCATTCTGGAGGTAAGTACATTTCTTGCCTGCTGAGATGATGGTAGTGTGGTTTTTACAGTGTCGGACAAAACACTTATTTACACATTTAATTGGATTTGGGACTTGTAAATCATGTCAATGTTTTCAGCAGTACAGTAAAAATAAACATTAACGTGTACAAACTATATGTGGTTCTACACTAATGGACTTTTAATCCTTTTGCATTTGACATCTAATTTGTATGTTTAATTTATAGTTCCTTTCCTTTTAGCTCTTAATCAAATGTTAATCTTAAATGTATTATTTAAACACATTCTAAATTGTGGTGTCATTTGACAATAGTAAGACCCTACATGCACATCCTATCTCTCCTGTCAGGCTTTGAAGGACAGTAAGGAAGTGGAGATTATTGACATGAAGATCCGTCGGAAGGTGGATCCCGAGAAGTGGCCTCTTCCGGGCCTGAATGTGCCTAACCACACCCACACCGACTTTTCCCAGCTTATAAACTGTCCTGAGTTTGTTCCGAGACAAATGACTGAGGAGCCCAGAGGTAAGTCCTCGGAGCTACTGTTAATGTAACTGAACTATGAAAGGGAGGAAAGGTGTCATTTCTCTTGATTTGCTTCCTTCACCATTAATAATGTTTGCTTTCTCAAAATCTATGAAACATGTTGATTTTGAAACCCAACTGAAACACAGCATCATATTTCTTGTGGTATTTATCGAAGGATTTTGTCTTTGGGAACACTAATAAAATATTTCTCTGCGATGCTGTGTTTGGTGCAGGTTCCCCTAGGGCCTCTACACCAGTGCAACAAAAGACCAAGACTGAACCAGACACCTCCAACCTTAAGACAATGCCCAAAGGCCTCTCAGCCAGCCTTCCTGACCTTGACTCTGAGTCCTGGATTGAGGTCAAGAAGAGGCCCAGACCCTCCCCAGCCAGACCCAAGGTCAATATAGAGAAGGTGAAATTCTATTTTCTGTTTTGTCATGGATTCATTGGATTCTTTGTGGGCACTGATTTCATTAAAACAAATTTCTAGTGAAATTTAAATGATCCCTGAAATAAGGCACTAACACCAATGTTCATGATAAGTTAATTGTTTAAAGGTAGTCATCAAGAAAAACTGTTAGACATTCACTGGTTCCAGCTTTTCCAATGTTGGGGTTTGTTGCTCTTCTGTATCAACTCAAACTGTACATAATAATAATATTAAAGTAATAGAATGTAACTGATTAATGTATGCTACATTTTCACATTTCCTCTGAAAATAGTGAAAACATTTTTGGAGGGAAATAGTGAAAATTGTAGGCATTCAAGAAAATAATTATTGAAGAATTATCAATAAAGATAATAATTCATCTTTGGTCCTAAACAGTTTGATTTAGTTGTGCAAGCAAGTAGCAGTCAACCATTGTTTAAATGTTGAACTTCATCTCCACATTCATGTAAAGCATCTTTGATTTGTGACCACCATTTATTGTTTGCTTAATTACGTCATGTAATTTTTTTGTCACAAAAGAAAAACATTTGTTTGTCTTCTCATCTCCTTTTTTAACTTTCCACACTGGTTTCCATTCCTCCTCCTGTTCACTTCTTTCCACACCTCCCCATCCAACACCTCCTGCTCCGTTCACCCGTTGCTTGGTGTTGATTGACTGACGTAGGCCCCCTCGTTGCAGCAACAGAAGGAAAAGGACGAGTCGATTCGCTCCCCGGGGCTTCAGCCTGGCTCCTCACCCTCTCCTGCTACTTCAGGAAACAAGGTGTGTTTGGATGTTATTCCCCTAAGACCAAAAGTCAGGACTTTAGGTACTTTTGTTTTAAACTAATAAGTCCAACTAATAATTTGCATTTCTTTATTATGTTGTTGATTAAAGGCTGCAGATAATAAATTATATATTTTGTCAGAGAAAAACTGCAATGCTAAAACTGCAAAAAAATTGATTAATCGATGATATTGATGCTAAAGTTATCATTTTAATTTAACCATTTTGTTATTTCAGTTTAGTAAGTGCAAATAATCAACCATATCGTGATTGTTTTATTTGGAATTCTGATCAGGACGGAGCTGAGCAAGACGAACCAGAGGAGCTGGACTTCATGTTTGATGAGGAGATGGAGCAAATCGATGGCCGGCGAAACACTTTTACCGACTGGTCAGACGAGGATTCGGACGGCGAGATTGATGACCACGACGTGAACAAGATCCTGATTGTCACACAGACGCCTCCCTACCTGAGGAAGCATCCGGGGGGCGACCGCACAGGACACCACACATCGCGTGCTAAACTGACCAGCGAGCTGGCCAAAGTGATCAATGACGGGCTCTTCTACTACGAGCAGGACCTATGGGATGACACGTATGAGCCTGAGTATGCCACCATCAAGGTACGATTTGACAAACAAATAAAGAGAATAAAAAAGAATAAAGAGCATGATCATCAAAGTTGTTAGTACTAAAATGTAATATTTATTTTTAGTAGGTGGGGAAAAGGTGAAATCAAGCATTTGTTTTGTTTGCGTGTTTGTTTTTTGGTTAAGAATTTACCACAAACCAAAATGGAGACCACCGGTTCTTCTGACAGCTTCCATCTTTCGTCTCCATAATTTTGGCTGCATCTTTGCCCAAGACTAGATGATGGAGCACATTCATTCTTACTCATTGAGAGCTTTTTCTGGACATGGAAACCCTACACAGACCAGAATGGTGTTTTTGTTATTTAGCTTTGTTGTCATTGCTGTCCTTTGTAGTTTTGTTGCTCTTTGTGGGACCTTCACATGCTCGCCTGCACAGATCCAGTATCCTGTGGAACAGTTGTTTATAGATAAAGCCCCTCACTCAAGGGGCTGAGGGGATGAAGTGACGGGCTGCAGGCAGGGGACAAATTTGGACTCTCAAAGATCAGAGGCTACTTGGTGGAATTAAAGGGCAAGTGTGAGTCACACTTGATCACCTGGAGGACTGACACTCATATTTGGTCTGTTTGTGGTCTGTTCTTTTAATGTTGATGCAGAACGGGCAATAGCTCTTTTGTTATTAGGAAGTAGAAAATTCAGGGTTTATGTGTGTGTGACAGCTGGTCAGTGTACCGGTGTCAGAACAGTGAGAGACATCAAACATGAAGGTGAAAAAAGCATTTATGGCAGCTTTGTTTTGCTGCTGCATCTCGGTTTCCAGACTGCTGCAGATAAGGTCTGTTTAAGTTAATTATTTGAGATCGTTTCATGAATGTTTCAGGATTTTTCACAGTTTTGTTTTTAGTGATGGTTCTCTTAAGTGTCCTAGCATATTTGGTTTCTTCAAAATTATTTGATGGCTTTGGAAGAGTGAAATGTTAGTTAGTTATTTTCTTAGAGGTGTAGGAAGAGGAGGATGTTTTCTCTTGCCCATTGCATTAACTCTGGATCCTCTATCTTTTACAGCAAGAGGTGGAGAACTTCAAGAAGGTCCACCTGATCAGTCGGGAACAGTTCGACTGCCTGACCCCTGAGCCTCCAGTTGACCCTAACCAAGAAGTCCCACCTGGTCCACCACGACCCCAGCAGAGTAAGAATATAGAAACATGCAAATGCACCCAAAACAGAAACATTATGCATTTGCAGAATATACTTTCTTTATGTGGCTTACATCACCAATGTGAATCCAAGTTTAAAAGTCTACAGTTGTTTGTGGTAAGATGCTAATGAAGTAAAACTATGAAATATTGTGTGTGGTGGAGGTTCACAGCCATGAGCTCTGGACCTGTCTTAACAAAGGAAAGATAAATCTCGAGTGTCACAGAATCAAAACAAACTTATGCTACACAGATGAATGTCTCTCTCTCGTCCTCAGTCCCCACAGACGCTTTGGCAAACAAACTCTTTGGTGCCCCTGAGCCATCCTCAATAGCTCGCTCTCTCCCAACTACTGTGCCTGACTCGCCCAACTACCGCAGTGCCCGGACGCCCCGCACACCTCGCACACCTCACCGGAAGGACCCAACCATGACGCCGCGCTTCTACCCAGTGGTGAAGGAAAGTCGGCCTGTCGATGCCAAAGTAAGATGGCTGCCTGTGATTGTCAGATCAGTATTATGTGAGAGAAAATGTATCATCTGACGTGCGTTCAGTCCACCTTAAGAAAAAAAAAACATTATTTTTTTTTCCAGACACCCAGGAAGAGGAAGACTAGGCATAGCTCCAATCCACCCTTGGAGTGCCACGTTGGCTGGGTGATGGACTCCAGAGAGCATCGATCACGTACTGCCTCTGTCAGGTGAGAGTCACCACACTGAACTTTTCATAAATCCTTATAGGCAGAACCAAATTCAGCCACCAATGATGGAAAAGAAACCTTCAGGGCTTTACTTTGGATTGCAGTTTCTTTCTTTGACCAATCCCACCTAAGTGACAGATCTTATGTGAATATTAAGTTAAAAGAACCACAATCTCAGGACAAACCTTTCTACTAATGTCTTTGTAACTTTAAATGTGTTTCCTCCTCTCTCCCTCTCAGCTCTAATGCCAGCCCTTCAGAAGGCACTCCTGCCTTGGGTAACATTGGTTGTACGCCTCAGTCCCTCCCCAAGTTCCAACACCCATCACACGAGCTGCTCAAGGAGAATGGCTTCACGCAACATGTTTACCACAAGTATCGCCGGCGCTGCCTAAATGGTAAGCACATGTCTTCATCTTTCTCTTCTGATTCAGTTTGTTTGTTTTATTCCATCTTCAAATGCCAGACGGATACAATAAATTCCGTCCCAAAGCTGATACTGGTTTAATTAAAGTGCACCATTAATCTTGTTGTTTTGTTTTTTTTAAATGTTTTAAAAATTATATTTAATTTTTCATGACCTCTGTCCACTTAAACTCTCACAGAGCGAAAGCGACTGGGAATTGGCCAGTCACAAGAGATGAATACACTTTTCCGTTTCTGGTCATTTTTCTTGCGGGATCATTTCAACAGGAAGATGTATGAGGAGTTCAGACAACTGGTCGTCGAGGATGGAAAAGAAGGATACAGGTAAGACTCCTCAGCAGTGATGCAAGAATAAGTTAAGGCAGGTGTATAAATATATACGTATTTTAGACTTCAAATTATTACCAACCATGGATGCTGAGATCCCTTACTCATTTCTAGTATGATTGGGGACAAACAGTGTGTGACTTACAGTATTTATAGTGATTTTCAAGAATGTTAAAAATGCTCTTTGGACAGCAAATTATTGGCCCAGTGAAAAAAACATTTGCCCTTTATGTCATTGCTTTCTCTATATTTTCTCATTGATCAATTTTAAAGACCGCTGGCTTTTGTGATGGTTCATATACTGTTAACCTGTGGCAAGTTAATGTTAGGCTTAATTCTTTAATTTAATGTGACCTGATTTATGCCTTTGACAAACATTGGTGAGTATTTCTCAAAATACATTATTTAATTCTCAGACTGTCTCCTTTAAAGTTGGTGTGTGTCTTTGCAGGTACGGTTTGGAGTGTCTCTTCAGGTACTACAGCTACGGTCTTGAGAGGAAATTCAGGCCAGATATCTTTAAGGATTTCCAGGAGGAGACGATGAAAGACTATGAAGCTGGTGGGTTGCAACAACAACAGCAGAGCTGATAAAATACATTATTAATGGAACATCTCAGCTAGATGTGTTTTGTCAGTTAGAAACTCCTGCAGCAATCCACTGCAGCATTTACATTATTTAAAAATAAATAATAAAATAATAAAGCCCGAAGCTTAATTTCTATTGTGGTCCTCGTCCTCTACTCTACAACATTGATTCTCAAACGTGTGTGTGTGTGTGTGTAATCCACATTCACCTCCATCTAACAGCATTTTCTGTGTCCCGTTCAAAGGCCAGCTTTATGGACTGGAAAAGTTCTGGGCTTTTCTGAAATATTCCAAAGCCAAGAACTTAGAGATTGATCCCAAGCTACAGGAGTGTTTGCGCAAGTTCAAGCGCCTGGAAGATTTCAGGATTGATGTAAGTACAGTCTTTTTTTAATGAAATCAATTTTTATCTGTTTTGCACCAAATCACACCATACATTATCTCAAGGCACTTTAGATAGAAAGGCAGAAACCTTATAATATTGTAGAGAGAAGAGAGGAGAAACCCAACAGTAAATATTGCTTGGAATATATCTCTAAACCTGAGGGAACAAAGGGTTCAGAAAGTACATATTGTATGAGTCCAATCTCCTCCTTTATTTTGTCATGTAACAGCTTTGAGTTTCTGTAAAGTTTTTATGCCACAATAGACAACGTTTTGGCTGAAATGTTGTTATGATGATATACTCATTGTTTTTTGCCTTGAATGTTTTTTGTTTTTAAATTAATGAGCAACTAGCATACACTTCACAACAGACACAGTACATGTTAATGTTCTACTATTTTTATTATACCACTGTGTAGTACAACTGGACACAATTAATCCCATAATTAAATCCGCATCTCTCTTATGCCTGGTTCTAGCCACCCATGGAGGAAGGAGGTCGCAGAAGACACTCGTCCAGCGGGGACGGTCGGCGTCGGCATCCCTCGCAACCTTCCAGTCGGTCCCACAGCCAGGCCGTCTCGGGCCCCGCCCCCACGGCGCAGGCCTCCACAGCCAAGGATGATGCCAAACCCACCAGCCAGAAAACCACGGCTCCTGCAGCTGAAGCTGCTCCAGATGCCAAGACGCTGAAGTAAACACACCGGCCCGCATGGATCAGCTCAACCACATCTGGAAGTCACCGGTTCTCTCTGTCTGACTGTGGGGGAGGGGGGGGGGTGTCCAGATCTTCACTCACGCTTGAGATTTTTTTTTTTCTTTTCCCCTGCAACAATTTTTAGTTTCTTAAATTGAGAAACAAGGAAGAAGATCATGATTTGTTTTTGAGGAACAAAATGTCTTATTGAGAAGAATATGAGATATCAAGTTATCTTTTCTTTTAACCGTCATTGCTGATCCACATGGTGGATGGGTTTTGCAGTGATCCTGGATTTATTTTATTTTCTTTCTTTGATGTGGACCCCCCTTCTCCACCACTGGAACCCCCGTCTTTGATCAATGCTGCCGCCTTGGCTGAAGGATATTTGATTTCTTGCCCAGATCTCAGATTAATGATTATTATTTCTTCAGCATGTGGTGGGTTTGTAAACTTGGAAACAGTTTGAACTTGACCGAGCTTCTGGACAGTCCCACTGGAGGCTGTGCTGCTCCCTGACATCCAACTGGACCAAATTGGTTTGAACTAAGTGCTGACATTTTCATCCACACGGCCTCGACTGCTGTCAGCTTCAGGGGCTGAAATTTAGAGAGATTTGATTTACTTTATGGCTGAGCACTGAGGGGAGAAACATTACAGAGCCAAATGATAAAAGGAGGAGAGAAAAAAGACTTGTTCCATCCCCTCAGTGTGGACATGATCATTGAAAGTTGCCTTATTTTAATGGTTTTACTGCTTCAAACTTTGTCCCTGCCACCACATTGTTCATTGTACAGCAGTGAAATCACCCATATATCTGGTCACAGTTTCTAGCAGATGCCACCAAGTGGCGCTGTGTCCAAAAAACAGTTTCCCACCCCACCCAATACTGTCCTCAGTCACCTTTCCTCAGGTGTCTTCCAAGTGTCATATGGTCTGTTACAAGTCCAAGTATCCTTCCTGTGTTTGCAAGTCGAGTTCTTTTGTGCTGAAACACGTAAATCAGGTTGAAGATTGTCGGCCTCCCCCGCGCTTCCTAACTTGCTCTGTTCAACTCCACCTCTCTGTCAGACGAGCTGCATCCATCCGTTAATCCATCCGCTTCACATCCATCCGTCAGCTGACCATCAGTGACACTACAGGACTGGAATCATCATTCTGGATTACTTGAAGAAACAATGGTTATTGTGAGGAGGGCTCTTGTGATCTGTGGAAATGTATCTGGATGGAGACGCTAACGAGGTTCAAACATTTCACCTCTTGACTTCACCATTGTTTGCTCAGTTGACAGCCGCTCAGGGAGGCAAACGGACGCCTCGGACGCTCACCACCTCCTCTGTCTACCACACATTCACAGGTGCACGTGTCAGTTACGGGCATGAACGCTGACAGTCGCAAACCGGTACAGATGTAGCAGCCTGAGCAAGATGAAGACTAAACGCGTAGTTCCATGTTTTGCCTCACTGACAACTGGATTGTTCGTCCGCTCTCTTTTCAGTCGTCACTCCACCTACAGTCAGCTGTGGATAGTTCCATCTTTTATCCAACTCCAAGTATTGATTATATCAATCATTTATTTTCCTCCCTTAATGTAAATGTGAATTTGACGGATGAAGAGAAAAAAAAATACAGCTCCCTGCTTTTCGTTTTACTGTTCATAGAGCAGATTATATGTTTGCCTTACATATGTACGTCCTCTAACATTTTTTTAATGGTCTCATAATTATCTTTTAATGCTTTTTAATTTTCAATTTGCAGTGTTTCTAGCATTGTTGTGATTAAGATGGAATTTGTGTCAGGCAGTTACAATAACATCAGTGAATTTCACAATCGGGGACATGGTTCACGTCACTAAAGGGAAAGTTGACTTCAGGTTGTCAACAGGCATGAAAACGATGCTTGTTTACAGATTTTCATGTTGAAATCAGTTTATTTACTCTTTTTGCCAACATCAATCTGTGAAGATGATTTAAAGTAATAATAATAATAATTCAGCCTGGTTGTCTTTAGACAGAATATCTGCAGAGTAAAGTTGATAAAAACTGATTGTTTTTGAGATTTAAACAAATTTAAAAAAAAAAAAAAGTTCTGTGTAAAAAAAACAAGTCTAGTCTTAATACACACATGGTTTTCCCGACTGCTGCTTGACGAAGTGAGCCTTTATTCATTAACATACCAGTGTTTGAGTACAGTCACATTGTTGAAATCTTCAAATGCTTTTGAGGAATAATTTTGAAAAAGCTGGATGTTTTAAAGGAAACAATTGTTGGACTTCAGAGCCTGTTTTTTGTCATCATCATCATTCAGTCTGTTGGTTGATATTCTAGCGAGCAGAATATCACAGTTTTGTCTTGTCAGTGTTTCTTTACGTTTTTCCTCTAAACCCCCCAAAAAATGAAAATACAAAGCAAAGCTGTACTTGCTTATCTTTCCTGTCAATGTCTTGTTGGTTTAATGGCGGAGAGATTTGGATGTGTTTCAGAAGCCTACAGTTGCTGCATTGAGTTGTTTATGGTTTATGAATAGTTAAAAAAAAAAAAAACACCTTCAAATGATATTTGGAAAAGCAGAACAGGTCAGATCCACCGGGTGACGTGCTGGTGTGTGGCCTTCCTCCTGGGTCACATGACGCCTCTGGCACCACACATTTCTCATGTTTTTGGTAGTTCAGCTTACAACTGCTGTTAGGTGTCCACAAAAAACTGCAGGGGGCGCTGTGCCCTCCACTCCTCTGATATACATGGACTTGACTAGATGGCAGGATGGTAGAGGGATGAATGATGGATGTGGGGAAGAGAAGGAAGCCGCAGAAAGCAAGAAGGGGAGAGAAAGCAACCGACTGGGGTTTGTGACGATGCTGAGAGGAATATGGCTGGTTATGACTGGAGACTGGGGGGGGGGAGGACAAAATTCCATAAAGCCATATGAATGAGAAACAACTCTATATGAACCATAAAAATAGTTCATTACATTACAATATCTTAGGCTTGTCATGAGGAAAAAAAAGATGAAAACGAGGAAAAGAACAAAAAAATATATAAAATTGAAAAATGTAAAATACTTGAATGAGATCTTGTATAATATCATTTAATATTCATAATATCTGCTTTGTAGGCTGATGTGATTCGCTATTAGTGTTATTTGTAATTTGTAGTAATTATGCTTTCCTTTAATAAAGAAAAAAAAACACAAAACGGACAAAAAAAACCTCAAACATGCTGACTGTTGAGTGTTTATTTGTGTGTGTCCATGTAATCAACACAAACCAGATTTCCTTTTCATCTTTTTTTAATTTGTTAAAATTATTAAGCAATCCAGTACAAACCTTCTTGTTATGAGGAGTTAAACATGGCTTCAACATTTGTTTTGCTTCTTACACAAGCACCATTGAGGTCATGTAATGCAAAGACACTTGTTAAAATTTGGAGGCTTGTTTAAGTGCAATGTTAATGGGAAAAGTGCAAAAACAAAAATATCTCCTGCACGAGTGAGTGGTTATTAAACATAAGGTAAAATTCAAAATACTACTTAAGTTACCAGTATGATTTCTAAAACAGAAAATGACATCACAACACGGTTTAACGTGCATTAAAACCACAGTTTGTTTATGCTTATTTTTACAGTTTACAGCCCGTAGCTGTCACTTTCTGTTACAATGCAGACAATGGTGTACAATGTTGGACACCAACATTTCAGGGGCTTCACGTGGACAATAACTGGAATGTTTTCTTTCACCTGAAGTTTCCTATTAAACTGAGGCTATGTTAAACCAGGCAGGAGAGACAGAATTTCAAACTGGTGCATTTCTGTTTTCACTCCTATCACCACTATAGATAAGGAAGTTGTGTCTGGTCCACATTTGAGTTTGAGTTCTCATCTTAAGATTAATAAAATCATACGTTAAACAGCAAAACTTCTATGGAAGCCCATTTGTACAAGATAATCATAACCATAATGGAATTACGCATGATTCCAACTTACTTTCATTTGTTGTTGTTGTTTGGTAAGAGTTAATAGTATGATCATTTATTTTACCTTTCAGCTTCCCCCTCCCTAGGGATCAACACAGCAGATTACCCGCATATTTGATTTTTATAGTAATAACCTGGCAATAAGGTAGATTTGTGTGGTATAAGAGGGAGGATGAATTTTGACTTAATGATATAGTAATTGTCCATTTAGATTCACACTTTCATGTGAAAGAGTGACAAATGGTAATTCTCATTACCAAGCTATTAGTAAAGTATTGTGTGGGTATTGCTACCATATTATCTTATTACCACACTTACATTGTTACTGCACTGTAATATAAATGTTACAATTTTTGCTATCTTACTGAGACGTCATGTTTTTATAATCTACTAGTTAGATTATGGGCTTCTTTGAACTATACTAAACTATAAACATAATAACTGTGAGCTAATGACTGATCTGTGAAATGACCATTAACTGTCTTCCCACATCACAGGAGGATGAAATCATTAGGAAACGTCTGCTTAAGTGTAAAAACATCACAAAACTATTTATCACATTCTCAGCCGATGTTCCCTGCCTGCATCTGATCTACAGCTTTTCTGGATCTTATTGTCATTTTAACTTTGGTTGAGAATTGCATCTCCACCTATCATGGTAATATTCCCAAACTTTGGCCAGACCTGGGTCTGAGGTTAGAGGTCACAGGTCATCACTGGCCCTTCTTGGGTGGGTCAGGAATGCTCTCATTGAGCGGGGTGAAGCTGGTGAGCAGGACGTGACGTTCATACTGCTTAGTCTCCCTGAATTTGCTGTCAGTGCCATGTAGTCGGTCCAACACACCCATGACCCCAAAACACTGGTTGAACCTGGACACAGGGAGGACGTGAGGACAGTAGTTAAGGACAAAGACTACACAAACAAATAATGATGAATTAAATATGCTTTGAAGCCACAGTGTGTAACATATGTCACTAAAACACTGTAAGTGTGGCATTCCTCCACACGTCAGATGAGACATCGGATCTTTTTAGAGCAGCCTCCGAATTCCAACCGCTCTCTTTCAGAGAACCTGGGATAATTCCTTAACCTAATGTTAGCTTCTTCCTCCACTCTGTGTCAAAACAGACACGAAAACAAAACACAGCAACACTGAGAACTGTTTGAACTCGTTTGACGCACACATGCATGCTTTAATGGAGGCCAAAGCAGGTGAATGTCACTGTAACGATGACGACACTTGTCAGTGTTTGTATGGAATATAACCATGAACCATGTAAAGGTATCAAACTGCCTGTACAAACGTGGAGATGTGATGTTTTTACCATTTTGGTTGCAGTTTGACGACATGTTTCTAGACAAACGTGGTGCTGGTTTCGCTACAGCCCCATCTCTTCTGCAGCCTCACAGCAGCAGTCGGTTCTCTGTTTGTTCTTTCTCTAACTTCAGTCAGGAATATTATTTATTCTACTGACAGTGACTGTTTTTAAAAGAAAGGGTGTACTGTGCAGCTCTGTTACCCTGTCAAATACAAGGATTGAAAGATCAACAGATACTCAAATCTGGAGCCAAAAAAAATCCTTAGTTTAAATAAAAGAGTATCCCTCTTTTCTGTTTATGAGTTTTACTTTTTTTTTTTTAAAGAAGCAGACAGTTAAAGAAGTGTCCTCACACCAGTTGTAATATATATATATTTTTTTTTTTTCTGCAAGTTATCTTGTTTTATACATTTTGCAGTAAGCAGTCATCATCCACTAATATTCCCTAACTGGTTTAATTACAGGCATATTTTTTTTTAGATTTTTTGAATTAAAAAAAAAAGAATGAATCAATACAGAATTATTAAACTCATTAAAAGCGGGGAGAGGTGGGCTGATGGACTCACCTGAGGTGGTGGAAGTCGTGAAACTCTGGGGATGGCAGGAAGGGGAGGTGGTATCCACAGTGGGAGATGGTGGTGCTGATCAGAGCCAGGCAGTACCAGAGGGAGGTGGTGGACAAGTGGGAGCCTAAGACGACTGGTCCAACCACAGCTGGCAGCATGTTGGAGATCTAACACCAGAGAGACAGTGAAAGGTGTTTAAGCACTGTTGAAATAACTTTACACAAATGATCTCACACTGTGCACAGCTGACTCAGGTTAAAAAAAATGTAAAGGTGAAAGATATTATTGCAACAACTGCCGACAGAAGACTTCCATCTTAGCTCGTCAACTGTGACACGAATCATACAACGCTAAAACCCAGAGAGGCAGAGTCAGATGAGGATGGTGAAAAGTTACCACGTGCTCCAGGGGATGAGCATAAATGCAGACGACTCCGATGGGAGCGGTCCACTCGTGGTGCTGTTTGTGGTAATGCTTGTAGAGGCTGGGATGATGGAAAAGCCTGAGAGAAAAGGAGGAGGATCATGCTGTTATTAAAGCTATTGATTTGTAGGCTCCGTCTTCATCTGTAAACAGGCTTTGCCAAGCAAAACTATCAGGCCTTGACTTGTATACAGTGGCAGCACAGGGATGGGTGGGTGGGGAAAGGTTTATCTTGTAAAACTGTTGAATGGGTTTACAAATGGGCTTTCCAAGCAGTAGAATTCACTTCCCAAACTTTTCATGGAGACTTCTTTGTGTTTTCAGTCATACTCCAACCTTTTTGCAACCGTCTCTCTACAGTAGTGCAGTGTGGCCATTAACTCCATCTGTCTTGACATTGATATGAATTGAAATGGAGTTACAAATCATCGTGTGACATAGCAATTTAGAGAAAGAGACGATGTTAGAAGGCAGGAAGAGACTGGAGGGAGCGGAAAAGACAAAGCTAGAGAAAAAGAGGGCGCTGAAGGATGAGGGGGTCAAATCTAACAAGTTTAAGGGCTTGTTTTTACGTGGGACACAATGTAAAGAGAAACAATGATGAGTCAAAGTCAAATAGTTTTTGTAGAGTCCAGTGTCTGAAATATCACTGACTTTGCAGCAAAACCCACAAGTTCTTCACTCCTCTGCTGATGCAGGTGGGACAGAGACCTAGGACCACTGAGAGGACAGGTACAGAGGATATATATACTGTATATTTTATCCAAAGTGTATAATGATAGATAGATAGATAGATAGATAGATAGATAGATAGATAGATAGATAGATAGATAGATAGATAGATAGATAGATAGATAGATAGATTCTATTTATCATATATTAATACCGATGTTGTCAAATTAGCACATCCCACATACATAAACTGATGTGTACTGTCCTGTATTATACCGAGTAGAAGAATTCATTGTTTCAAACTTTATTTTTTTTTTCAGTGCCACATAAGGAAATAATGTGCAATCTCTACCTGTGTGAGTAATAAAACATGATTTCCTCCACGACGGCGAAGACAGCCAGCTCCACCAGTGCCCAGTGGAAGGTGGGCAGCTCGGGCCCACAGGGGTTTCCTCTCCAGCTCATGATGTGGTAAACGGCCACCACCATCGGCCCGGAGATGAACAGCTGGTTGAAGATGACGGTCTTCACTGCATTGCGAACCTTAACTGGATCCAACTGAGTCAGACAAAGGACACAATGAGAAACAAACTCAAAAAAATGCATATTATTATGTATGGTTGCATTTATGACCAAATATATTTCATTGAAATACCAAAGCAGACAATACTGTGCAGACACAGTTGCACAGTATATTATATTATATTATATTATATTATAACATGAGTGTCATGTTTGAATGAATATGAAAAAATAAAATTGTAGAATCTCTGATAACTTTAAAACCATCTCAAATTTTGTATTTTGTATTTTACCTTCCTTTTTTTGGTTATTATTTGTCTCATGTTTTATCACTTTATTCTTGTTCTATTCTTCTGTTCTAGTATCTTCCACATAGAAAACATCAAGTATGTTTATATGTTTACAGGTTTTAGTTTTTGTTTTTTTGATTCAGTTCAACATTCATGTTGTAATAATGAATCATTACTGCACGATACATCATTATCATATGAACTACGTCTACTCTAATGCAGGAATGAGAACTTAAATATATGAATACCATGACATTGGGGTGAGATCTACACCTTCAGTCTGATGTGTGGCATAACGGCATTTGTTTCATATGAGGATTTCAATTTGAAAACTTTCAATAAATTCCTTGCAAGTTTAACAACAGTGTTTTGTTGTTAGTTTGTTTTCCTCTTATCCTGAATATGGATCCTTATTTGGATCTCCATCAAATTTATTTCTTTTTTGGGCCATAACATTCATGCCCAGAAAATTTCATCCAAATCCATCGTTCACTTTTTTCGATTTATGCTTCTCACAAACAGACAAACAGATAAATGTGACCAAAACCAACATACACAAAAGGGCAAAGTGTGTTTGGACAGGAGGTCATGAACTGAACTGACTGATAAGTAGCTGCGACATGACAGCACATGCTGGCTTTGTTTACGACGATATGACTAAACTTTAGACAGTTATTGTTGGCCAGTGAACTGATGTAATGATCATTAAGGTAATGGGCTGAAGAATGCCATATATAGAACATATAACAGGTTATCACTGCTGATTGTGACAAAGTTACATGTCGTGGACGTTTATGTTATGTGTGAAATTCAGCCACATTTAGATATTTTTGTAAATAAATGCATGTTGCAGCAGAATATCCCTCACCTCACCAATTTGCATATAGAAGCCTCATTTTGGAGTAATGAAAAACATTAATACAATCAGGCGTTGTACAATTTCACCCACATTTTACAACCTGGACCTTTATTGCAGCTGGGTCATTTAGCAGTAGATCCAGTTACTCTGATCTACAGTAAACCTGTTGAGAAATGGAGGATACTACATTGACGCTTAGAATCTTTGAAAGGTAATCAATAAATAAAATCACAGTTTCAGAGTAATGGCCGACCGTTGTTATCAGTAATGTTGCTCTTTATCTCTGCAATGTCCAACAACATCTGTTAGTCAAACACAGTTAAAGGACTTTGGTCACATGGACATGTGGAGAAACCTGATCACTTCATACGCTGCTCTTTCAAACCACCTGTCGCTGCTATCTAGAAACGATGTTACACTCTTGACACTGAGGGAGTGTTCCTTATCCTGCAGGTCATGTCCACCTGTTTCACCATCCACATACACTCACCGGCCACTTCTGTGGGTACATGTGAACAAATACTCATCAGCGCAATATCTACTCTGCAAAAACACACAAGTAACTCTAGGGTTTATTAAGAATAGTCTTGATTAAAAAAAAAAAAAAAGAAAAGAAAGAAAGAAAGAAAATGTCTCTGGTCAGAAATTCCTTTTTGCATGCCAGAGGTCCATCTCTGAACACACAACAAGCAGATGGGCTACAGCAGCAGAAGAACATGTGAGGGAATTGATGAAGAAAGACTATGACACCACTTAAACCACACTGTGCGCACTGCACCTTCATCCTTTCTAAGGAGATTCAAAAACTTGCAGTTCCATTTGGCCTCAGGTGATGCCAGTGACTCTGAACTCTTGTTTGCAAAAGTCAGGGACGTCAACAAACAACACTGCGCCTATAAATGGTCACAACCATTCGGTTACACATTCATGCAGCACTATTTCTATCACACTTCTATCACATCCCATCAGGAGCATTTCAGACTTAAGTGTCTTGCCCACGGACACATCAGCATGTAGAATGTAGAACAGCGCAGCCTGGGATCCAAACACCCAACTCACTCTGCCACTGAGGATTGAAACATTTTCATATACAGTATCCACAGGTCCAAGCACACAAACTGAAGAATAGTCAAGTCAGTCAAGTCAATACAAGAGTGAGAGATCAGACATGAATTTCTACGCAAAACGCGCTAAAATTACTGATTTGTGTTTAATCGGCATTGGCTGAAAACGTGCTGTTCATGGTGTAATTGTGCATCGCTCAAATAAAAGAAAGAAAGAAGAAATGACAGACACTTAAAATCCTTGAAAATGGTGGACAAAGTGCTCAATAGGGGAATATATCAAACAAACTGCACATAAACCAGATGTGATAATGAGACTTGTAGGGTGAGTGTGGAGCACACCGGGTTATTCTTGTCCAGCTGGATTCGGTAGCGAGTGATGAAGGAGGGTTTACCAGTGGTATCGACCAACAGCAGCAGAGCATTCGGTATCCAGAAAACCAGCGTGGGGAGCAGCATCGTCCCTGTTCGAAAAAAGAAAAAGGGCCACTATCAGTATTCCATTTACATAATAACTGAACACCATGTATCTTATCTTGTAATAGGGATAATATCTGACAAAGATAACATCTATTGGAGAAATGCAGCACAGGCACAGATCAGTTTGTGACACGATATCGTAAAAATGAGTAAATTGCTACCAGAGGTCACGACACGATACTTTGGTGAAATACACTCAGTTCTCCAGTTTTTAATCTGTGGCTGCCACCACACAAGATATGGCATTGTGTAATGACAACAAGAGCCTCTTAGGATCTCAGAGGAGATTAAGTCTAATTCCAAAATAGAGATTATTTTTATAGTGCCACTGTGAACACTTCCTCCACCTGGGAACAACTTGTTCCTGTCCTGACAAGCATCTCTCTGTTGAGTCAATAACTGACTGCTGGCTGAGGCGTGAGCCTTCTTTTTAGATAAGAGAGTAAAGTATAAAAAAGTCATTTCTTACCGAGGTAAAACAAAGCAGCATCATGACCTTCAAATGCCACGTACAGCCTGGTCCACTGGTTCTGCCAGAAATCTCCAGAAGCTCCCCAGAACTTCTGAAGATGCCTGCAGGACGGAGACATTAATTAGACACACAGTAGAGGTGTATACGACAGCGGTGGATGCCACTCATGTCCCATAATGATAAAGCTTTAACTCTCCGTCATCCGTCCATGACAGGTTCATATTACACTCACTTTTTTCATCGCTTTTATCTTTAAATACGTCCGCGTAGGTCACATGATTGCTGCATCTCTCACTTAGATTTGGGTCATGTGACCTTTGTGCCATGCATACTTATGTAATGTTTAGGGTACTTGGATCGGTTTCTCCTTGGGTTCATTTCTGGACTAATTGTTGGTTTCTTGCACTGTAATGTAAAGGCTGCATGTGAGGAGAACCTACCATGTCAACGAGTTGCCAAATGCAGCCAAGAAAAAGATTCCAGATCCGATGACAAACACAGCTTTCTTCACAGAGTCCCAGAGTCCTGCAGGACTTTCCTGAGCGGAGAGAGAGCAACAGCTCTGTGATATCCCATGATGTTGAGCTACATCTGTGTTTCCAACAAAAACTTTTTACAGTGTCGATATTTCTCTGAAACAACACAGAGGCTGTTTCTGAAACCAGTCAGAAGATGACAGCAGGACGGCCTCCCAGACCATATTCCCTTTTAGAAGAAATGGTTTATAGAGACTTTATACAATAATTTAGATTCAAGATACTACTGCAACTCTTAAAATAACCGTCTAATATTTTTCATTTTTTAACTCTGCTTTCTAAGGTGATCTTGAGTGTTAAGACAGGGGCCTAAAATAACAGGAATCATTTATTATTGTTATAACCTTTCGTCTTCTTTTGCATGACTGAGAGATAGATATCTCTTAACATTTTAAAGTGAAAAACAAGATTTTTAAACAACATCTTAAAAATCGTACAAATTTCCCCCCGTTCACAATCATTTTAAATCGCTAGATTCAGCTTAATGGCAAGGTTTTTTTTTTTCCATTATTTTCTACAACTGAAACCAAATGTAAAAAATAAAATCTGAGCCGCATACACTAACTGAGTCAGTTCACTCAGCAGGATTTATGTCCAGGAATGTTTTCACCAGACCTTCCAAAATGTCTGTCTCTTACCCCGGCAGCCCTCGGCTCAGCCATGGCAACACTGGGAACACTCACAAATATGACATAAGGTACTTTGTGCTTAGTCTTCTATTTCATTTTTAGAGCCAAAAACAACGTGAAATTATATAAACCCTTGCAACACATACATATCCACAGCTGAGTGCATTTTACACTTACATTACTGCAGATATATTTTTTACACAACAGGCAAGAAGAACAACTGCATTCATACTGTTGGCCTTATCACAGCTTATGCTCTGGGATTTAGAGAAAAACACAAGTACAATAACGTAGTTTTATGACGGCAGGTGCCAGTTTGTGCTGAATTAATACTGTATCATTTAATTTCGTTGCTGCCGTTCAAAGGCATTTTTCAGCACTGAAAAGGATTTGTAGGTATATCCTTTCAGCACCAGGATGCAAGTTTCACCCAATGAAAGGAGTTTAAATATGATTTTTAGAGAATGGATTATATGTTTTCTCACCTGTTGACTGCTGTTGCTTTTCGTCATGGCAGCTCCTGTCATGCCTGTAAACACAGCTGGCTCTTATGTTTCAGCTCGTATCATAACACAGTTATATCTGTAGTTCTTTACTCTATTTGAGTGGGCAACCTTCAGCGAAAAAAAAAAAAAAAAAACTTTGAAAAAAGTATCTTTTAATAAATACAAATGTTAATTAATAAAACATTCTGCTGCACACAAGTGGCACGACACATGACTGATTTATATCTTCTATGGGACGATAATCATCTGAGTGCAGTGTGTCCTAGTGCACAGCTAGAGGATTAAACATAATCCTATAATAATCCAAATTTTACAGTGAGCACTTTCTCACAGAAAATTCTTGTGATAATAACCTGACCCACATCCATGCTTTTTTGTGTCTGGAGGGACCAAACTATTTTCAAGGTCTTTATATTTGTTATTATCTTAATTATGGATGAAATAAATGATTATTCGATTTAATTCATATGTCCTGTAAGTTGCCAGAGCCCATGGAAAATTAAATGTTGTGTGATCAGCACCCAAAAACAACTGTATGTATTCTACTGTATGTAGTTTATCATCAAAGCAAGAATCAAAACAGAACATTTGAGACTGGAACTAGTGGGTTTTTACAATGTTTGCATTAATATTTCATCACTACTGCAAATGAAGTGAGTTTATGCTCAGTAGTGAAGGAAAATACGCGAGTAACACCACTTTACAGGTAATTACAGATGGAGCTTGAATATAATTAAACTTCCCTGATAATGATGTTGATTGTTAATCCTTAACACTATCATCAGACTAATTATGGAACAAGCTTAGGTTTGTATTTACATGTAGTCACCAGTACACTTGTTTTTTATTAACTTAATTACATTTAAATCTTTATACATATTTTAGTCACACTTACTTTTGGATTCCTATAATTATAAATAAGCAAGCCAACTATGAAATAATTTTATTTTATTTATTGCTTTTGTTTATTACTGACTAGTAAGGCGGCAACGTACAGTTATTTGCATTATTGTTTAATCTGTCACTTATTTTCTTGGTTACTTGATCAGTTGTTTGGACAATAAAAATGAAAAAGTGAAAACATTCTCAAATATCTATAACGTCTTACAAAGAAATTAAAATTAAATGTTTGAAAGGTTTGAGTGTTCTTTTTTAAAAGAATTTAAACAAATTTCAAGATTTTTCGAGTGAATATTTCCTGTTTTCTTTGCTCCATATAACAAAAAACAAAAACAAAAAAATAAAATAAAACAAATTCATGCAAAAAATGAAACGTTTTGGTTTGTGTACAAAACAAGACATTTGAGGACATTATCATTTCCAGGTTTGAAAAAACAGATTTTCTGACATTTTATGGACCAAAAGATCTTGATTCATCAAGAAAATGATCAACAGATTAATCGATTATGTAAATAACTGTTAGTTGCAGCCCTATAATCAGTTATCAATATAGTTGACCATTAATTTAATAATAGATTTATAATTGATTATTGCAGCCCCACTGGTAAATGATTTGACTAAGTTCAAAATAAAGTAATACAGTTAGGGTTATGAGCATGTGTAATCTAGCTGGCATGTATGGATTACAGTAGATGGATTAAAAAAATAATCTACATCATAGTGATACATCATCGGTACTACATCACTAATTGTCCTGGCTCACGTGTGTGGTATTTATGGTTCGGCTTAGGAGCAAATGCAAATTGTCTGACGGAGAGAAAAGTCCACATAAAAAAGGACAGTAACAATGACGTAACACAGTTAGTTAAACTGCTGCTGCTGCTGCTGTTGTTGTTGTTGTTGTTGTTGTTGTTGTTGTGGATCTTTGAAAGTAAACACTGGCTTCACTGACTTACCGGCGACACTGCGTCTCCACCGTCGCGTCCTCCCTGTTTGTCTTCTCTGCGGACTCAGCTGGACGCTTTCGAACCAACCCTTCACTGAGAACTATGGGCGGTTTCTGATTGGCTGGTTCGTGGTCAGCTGACTTTTTTTTTGGGGGGGAGGGTTGTTTTGTTTCTCCCCCCCGTGGGCCACATGGATACAAGGGAAGGTTGAGTCTCAGAACAATGGGTGAGTCTCATGAGAACATTACACTTTTTTTCAGGAACACCTGCTTGTGAACGCGGATATCTAATCAGCCAATCACATGACAGCAGCGTGACGTACACAGACAGGGCCAAGTTCAAAACTGTCCATCCACATATGGAAGAAAGGTGATTTAAGAGACTTTCAACTATGCATGGTTGACCGGGGTGGCCCAAGTGGTGCACAGAGTAATGCAGGCATGACAAGCAGGGTTTAGCCATGTATCAATCACCCAACCGTAGTAGCCTCAGAAACACTTGTGTGTGCACCAACATAGAATTGATTCACTGATTTCTCTTTTGTAATTAATTAAAAGTAAATAAATGTAATTACTAAAATTACAGTGTTTAAATGTTATTTTTAAAAATAAATAACCCAAGTCATCACGACAGTGTGGCACCATTAAAATGTAATATAAAGCAGCAAGCTTTTATTTGTATATATAAAAAAAGGTACAACTACAAAATGACACTATGTTGAGGTATATTATTTGATGCATTCCACGGAATAATTATTGAAGCTTAGGTATTACTTCGTCTTTTTATTGTATTTTCCTGTCACTGAGCTGACGTTATCCCAGAATAAAATGGTGTTGTTCAGTATTTGATTGGCAGCCTGATGCTGACCTCTGGTGTCGAGCTGCTGCCTCTGCATCAGTGAGCTCTGCAGGGGCTTTGGATCCACAGACATGTTGTGTGAGACGGCTCCTTACTGGGGGGGGGGGGGGCGATATATTTTCTGCGGTGATAGAATATCGCTTTTGAGATACACCAAGTATTGAATTTTTCTTGGCATATCATTTTTTTTAACTGATGGTACAAATAAACAAACTTTTTTGTAAATGCAAAAAAATAAAAATAATAAAAAGAATTGACGTTTCAGTCCACTAGATGGTGCCAAGTGCTCACTTTCACAATATATGATTTCGCAAATACTCAGTATTTTGCAATATTGTGATGATATCACAGTGTCAACCCTACTATCCACTGTTTGAATAAAGATAAACCATGAGCTTCTCTTGTCATGTAAATGCCCGTGTGTGGATTTTCATTTAATTATGTAGAAACTTTACCTTTAGGTCTTCATTATCAGAATTATTTTTATTTTAATCTTACTTGACAATGTTGTCCATATAGGCGGTAAATTAATCTGTAATTTTAATAGTTTTACTGAATATGTAGGGCATCAGAATAGCTGATGAACACGGTTGACTTTGTGTATTGTAGTTTCCAATGTATGGATCAAATTGGTTTGTAATATAAATGCAATTTTAAATACATGAGTATTCTTTGTTTAATTTGCCTTAATTGATAATAGGAATGTTTTGATAGGTCACAGTTTGAAAGCAGGGGCCGTTGTTAATAATACTATGGCTGAACTCCATTTAGTTTATATTTAAACAAAGGAGAGCATTCTTTAATGTTATCACAACTAATACAGCAGTGTCCTTGAGTGGGCAGTAACCAGGTGATCTTTATTTGGTGATCACATTTCTCAAGTGGGTAAGATCTGTTCTTCCTGAAGTCCCTGCTGTTCTCAGTGAAAGCCAGAATCTGTGTCACCAACAGTGGGACACTCAACAACCATTGGTTTCCATGAAAACTTTAACTGAATCTTCAAAAATTCCTTAAAAGAAAATGTACATTTATTTGGCTTCCATCAACAAAATATTGAGTTAGTTGGTGATGAGTTAGTTGATGATGAAAATAAAGACCATTGATCGCTGTTGATAAATGGTGATGTTTCAGTCCTGCTTCGTGATTGTACAAATATTTTTGTTCTAAATCGAGGAATGTGGCTTTTTTTCCGTAGTATTTTCTGTTTCCATTCAGGTGTTTTTATGCAAAAATCGAAAAATGCACATGAAAACAGGCTGAAGAAAACTCACGTCCAAGTAACTCAGAGCACTTAAATTATTCAGTGAAGTGCTCATGAGCAGACTCCGTATTCTGTCCCTTGTTTATATGCATTTATACAGTGGAGGCCTTTCACGTTGACAGAGCACGAACTCAGGTACCAGGTACCCAGATTTTGTAGTCACACCCCTGGCCTTTAGTGAATCATTTATTTTTAAAACATGACGTGTGGGAAAGACTTCATTTGATAGTTGACATCGATCGGCTCACGAAACAGTGCGCGTTGCGGTCCACACCACGTGCTTTCCTGTACAAAGTGAAGGCGATAAAGGGTTAAAGATCAATTCCGTCGCGGATCCACCGCTCGGCTCTCGTCGCTCCGCGGGCAGCGCTGCTGGCTCGCGTCGACATTTCAACTCGCTGTGGATTGTGGGAGTCGAGGACACTGCCCAGGCTTGTCACCGGAGCACCGGAGACATTTTTTCCGCTCTGTCTGTAAGTAAGCCACCGAGCTCGGCTGCTGTTAACGGTGCAGTCGCTCTTCGTTCTACCGCAGCGAAACGTTCACGTTGCCATTTCGTGCTTTTCTGGTATTTAAGAGGCCGAGAGCGGAGACCGAGCTGACAACAGGGAGGAGGAGGAGCAGCAGCAGCGGGCAGCTGTCTCTGCTCTGCCTGCCGGGGTTATTTAGACCCAAAGCTCGCGGACCTAAGCTTGAAAATGTCCGCCAGGTCGTCGAACAGCTCGGTTTTATCCGTCGGTACAGTTTTCCGGTGTGTGTTCGAAGCACAGCTGCCTGTGGGAGACATGCAGCGGACTGTTAACATGCGGAAAGCCGTATGGACAACCAGGGTGTCGGTGAAACACACCTTCACCTGGCCGGAATCCTGGAGACAGACAGGCTGCAGATGTTAGAGACAGAGGAGGACATTATTATTCTCTGTCTCTCACTCTCTCTGCGCGTGTGTAGATTTACTGTGATGCGTGGAATCATCGCATTAAAGCTGGTAGAGGGAATAGCTGGCCTGTGCTCGGGGCTAATTGATTGTCAGTAACAGATAGCTAATTGGTGCCTGCATCTGCTACAATAATGTTAGTTCATGTTATAACATTATCCACTGGATTGATTTGAAAGTATGTTTTTTATTAGTTTTGCCTCTATGATCAAAGTCCTTTACAAAGTGACATTAAATTATTCCCAAGAACAAGAGAGGAAAAAAGGTTTTTACGAAATGCCAGACCTTAGTGAAGCCCTTTTCAAGAGCCATGTTTTCCTACAATGAGTGTGACTTGTATTTAAGTTGCCCTTTTAGCCCGAAGGTCATCTAAATAAAATGCACACAAATACATCATGTAAAATAATGCAAATTTTTATGATGGAAGAAGGTGAAAAGGTCAGTGTGTTGATAAAAGGTCAACGTGGATAAGTACAATGGAAAATGTTAGAAAACGCATTATTAAAACATGCCATCCATCCCAAAAGTAGTGGCAACAGCATATAAATGGTGAGGCGAGGTTTGTGTGCATGGTGAGGAAACCACCACGTTCTAAACTTAGTGCAAGAAGCAAATATTATTTCAGTGATTATTATTTCCATGTAGCAACAGCTACTGATGCTCTTTATTTTCATCATCAAGTTGCACTTTTTATGGAACCCTAGATAATCATAATTTGGATATTTGGTGATTAACCCTCAACACGTATTTTTAAATAAGTGTGTTCCATCCAACAGAGATGAGTCATAAGTTGTGGACAATAAATAAGGACAATGAGACTAACTTGTTGAATAAGTGCATCATATTCTGACTGAATGCCTTTAGATGTCAACAAATGAGATAAGTGAATTGATCTTGGTTGATTTGTCCCTGCAGAGTGCCACACTGGTAGGGGTCTATGCACCATGTCCAGCCGAGGAGGCAAGAAGAAGTCGACCAAGACTTCACGGTCAACTAAGGCTGGGGTCATCTTCCCTGTGGGCCGTATGCTGCGGTACATCAAGAGGGGTCTGCCAAAATATCGCATAGGGGTGGGAGCACCTGTTTACCTGGCTGCTGTACTGGAGTATCTTACTGGTGAGTATTATTTTGCAGGGTGGAAATTGTTGGGTTAATAAAAGCTATTATTATTTACTCTTTAACATGTAGTGATATCTCCTAAGATCCAAGTCGCAACATAATCTCATCTACTCTTGTCATATTTGATTACACAGGGGGAAGATATTATGACCCAAAAGTACTTAAATAAACCTTACGTCAAAAGTCACTTTATTGTTTTTCATGAACTAGAGAGATGTAGTTTTCTAAAATGCTTGTGCTCGTCACTATTTATTGATGAACATTTCTGATGTTTTGTTGTTACCATGAAGCTGAGATCCTGGAGTTGGCAGGAAATGCAGCCAGAGACAACAAGAAGGGGCGTGTCACACCACGACACATCCTGCTCGCTATCGCCAATGACGAGGAGTTAAACCAGGTCAGTTATAGGTCATTTACATTTTATTGTAACTCACTTGAATCTACCAGTGTTTTTTATTTCATTGCCAAAAGAAAATGCTTCATCTCATGACGCATGTAAACATGTTTACAAGGATTATTTACCTTGTCATGGGCATGTAGCTCAGTGTGATTTCTGGTTGTTTACTTTGTCTTCTCACAGTTGCTGAAGGGTGTGACGATTGCAGCAGGTGGAGTTCTGCCCAACATCCACCCAGAGCTGCTGGCCAAGAAGAGAGGTGCAAAAGGCAAACTTGAGACTCCCGTGTCACCTGCCCCCGAAAAGAAGCCCAAGACAGTCAAGAAAACAGCAGCGAAGAAACTGAGTGGGAAAAAGGGAGGAGGAAAGGCTAAGGTAAGGCTTCACAGGAACAGGCCACAAGTACTGGACTGACTGTGACCTCTGAACAATGATATTTTATTATTTTATGGAAAGCTTATTGATATAGATTTAGTTTGTAGTGAGAACAATACAGACATACTTAAATTTGTAGAATAATCTTTTGTTTATTACTGAAAACTAGAAGGTGACGATATGGCTGGTGATTTTTAAAAATCATGGCAGCCAAAGGCCAATATACTGTATGGTGCAGATTATTTTTAGCAGATGTGTTTGGCTGACTATGTTTTTTTTTTTTGCTCCATCTGATCAAGTATAACTGTTAAATTTACCACATGCAATTCTGCAAAACTATTGTTATGTATGTATGTGTGTGTGTGTGTGTGTGTGTGTGTGTGTATAAATTTTTAACACACTTTAAATCCACCGAAGTCCCTTTGTATATTGAACTTTTTAATGACATTAAAAATGCTGTGCGTAACTGCTGCTATGTTTTACTTAGTGTTTGCCTTTGAAAATTGTCATGAATAATAAACTTTTGAATGCTCAAAATTGTGTGTTGTATGCACTTTAAGAGAGAGTTGTAATACAGAGTCATTTTGGGAAAAAATGGCAGAGAGGATCAGTCACAATCAGTAAGCAAGCTGAAGCTCATAATTTTCCACACTGCTCCCTGGCGTCGTAAAACAATGTATTTTGTTGTTTTTTTTGATAGAGAGAGAGGGGGGGGACTCCAAGCAGCAGAAAATACATACTCTGCATTTAACACCCAGAACCAAGAAATTATTGTTTTAAATCTGTTCTGTGACTGACATCTGAGCTATACAGTCAGGGACACAAATCAATCATTTTTATATAAAGAGAAAATAAAACGTCTAAATGTTATATTTCTTTGTGTCCTCATCAGAAACAGGGTGAAGTGAGCAAGGCTGCATCAGCAGACAGCACCACAGAGGGATCTCCAACTGACAGCTTCACCGTTCTCTCCACCAAGAGCCTTTTCCTGGGTCAGAAGGTCAGTGACTGAATGAATGAATGAATGAATGAATGAATGAATGAATGTATATACAATTCACGGTCTTGATTTATGTTAGGGATGAAGAGGTACCTAACTCATGCCGGGCTAAAAGAAGGCATTGTTATTGTTCCACGATTATTTTTTTTGACACATGATACAATTGTGCTAGAATCCCTGCTGATTGCCTCTTCTGGAATGTGAACTGCCGTAGTTTTAAAATGGGATGAGTCTTACAAATTCTTTATTATGCTGTTAAAATACAAAACAAAATTTAAATGCTATACACTGAAACTCCAATGTGGGAAACGCTCCTCCAGATCTGTGTTTCAGCTCAAGTTTGCCTTAAACTTCTGAATGTGCTGCATGATTTACTACCATGTATATGTTGATGCTAATATTTTATTTGATCGCAAATAATCCTGCCTTGCGCAGTAACACATGAATTTAAGTGGTACAAAATTAGGGACTGATTCAAGCCATATGGTTTGGCTGTCATTTCTTGTTTTCATTCTTTTATTAACATTTAATTAAAGAAAGAATGAAAAATAGAGAAGTTTGGTTTCCCATCCCTGTGTTTTAGAAAGGAACACTGGAAAACATTACATGCTGAAAATAATGTTTTCGATATGTAACCTGAATTAAGTGAAATTGAGCGTAAACCCGAGCACATTTGCCTGCTGTCATTGAGCCTCCTCTTTAGTAAAATGGCAAAGTGCTTCATTGTGGAGCTGAGCAGATGTTAAAGCAGCATTTGAAATAGTGAATGGCAATAAAGTAAATAAATGCTGTCAACCTCCCACTGATTAAGATAATGCACCTACAAATAGAAAAGTTTGTAGACTTTATTATTCTAACTGTGCTTTTCCTGCTTGAGCATTTCGTCTGACGTCTTCAGTCTCAGTCATGCACTTTTCTGTTGTTGCTCTTCATTTTGGAGAATTTGGGCTGTTAATAATCAAATTCATTTAAAATTCTTGTTGGTGAAATACGTTGTTTGTGTAACCGATGACAAATGAATCTTACATTAAGTGCTGACAGGATTTACCCCGAAAAGAGGGATACCTTGACATTTTGACTTTTTAATCTGAGAATATTTTCTCTTGGCCAACTCTTATGACAGACTTGGCCAGCAGTACTGGCAGATTAAATTATTCATGTATTCATGTAATTTCCAATATCATCCACTGAGTCGTGAAAGTGACATTAGCAAACTGCATAACGGTAAACGATAAATAAATAAATGTGAGCATAACCTAACCGAATCTTAAATAAAAGTGAGCATTATTGCAGCATATAAAGTAAATCATACATATCACTGCACACAAATTGTATTAGGAGTGTGTGCTCTCAGTGTAAGAGCAGATTCACTATGTTCAGTTGTGCAACTCGTCACAAAGTCAAGGTATCCTTTTCAATTGGTGGTGTGAATCTGGTTTTAATGGCTTTGCTTCCTCCTTTCTTCCTCCCTGCTCTTCCTCCTCCTTTGCATGCCCCGCCCCCTCACCCCACCCCATGGCTATCACTCTGCAGCTCAACCTTATCCACAGCGAGGTCAGCAACTTGGCTGGCTTTGATGTGGAAGGGGTCATCAACCCCACCAATGCTGAACTTGAACTTAAAGATGATCTAGGTGAGGTCCCCATCCCCAACCCACTCTGGTCCTCACTGGGCTTAGAGATTAAAAATCCTTGAATATTCATCAGCTGTACAACATTTCCGGTTGGTTCCATGGAGACGCATATATATTTGTATGTTTTTATTCACACTGTGGACAATCTGGCTATTGTCATTTTAGGACATTTTGGCAGAGGAATATGATCTGCTGCTCATTAGTGTTTTCACTGTGTTTTTCTCTCATGTTGTACCATAATCGAAGGCTTGTGGACATTTAATTAACTGGGTGAAATTAATTTAAAACCAAGCCATATTTTTTGTGGAAATTAGTTTCAGGTGTAGCACAACGTTCATTTATTGAATCAGCCATTCTCCCCGTATTATTGACATATGTTATACTGACATTAAACACATGTTTCTTCATGGTTTTTTGCTGTCTCCTTACGGGTCACCTCTTTAGGACATGAAGTGATTCCTTGGTGTTGTTCACAGTGTGAATACATAATGTGGGACTTTTTTTTGCCCTGAAATTTCAGTAGCTGTTGTTACTCTTTGGTTTTTAAGTGAAGAGAAGGAACATGCATTTTCTCCTCAATTTTCCTATCAGTAAAAATATAAAGTTAAAAAAAAAAAAAAACAGTTCCTGGGGAAAAGGATGAATTTCAATAGAGATATTCAAGGATTTTTATCTGCACTCAATAGAGCCGGGGTTATGCTTGCTCTTTCCTTTGTGTAGATGTGTTGAGGTTGATTCCAGGTCGCACTTCATTCACATGGCACCCAGGCCTTTACAGTGCATAATATTGAAATCAATATAACGTAAGAATCATTGTTGAAGTGAAATACAACTTCATTTGACAAACTGACATGATGTTGTTGTTAGCTGCTCACTGCAGCCTGGCTGTGTGAGGTTGTTTGCCTGGTCAGTAAAACTCGTGCTCATCCTAATGAGCCAAGAAATCAGGACGACACAATTAGTCAGAAAACTGAAATCATCGTTTGTGTTTGTAATAAAAAATAAAAAAAAAAGGTACTTAAAAACACATGTACCCTCATGTGATTTAGTGTAGTTCAGTTAAATTTGACTAAATGTGGAGTCCTTACTTCCTATTATTGTGTATCACTGTGTCCACGGTGGCCTCCTTGTTTCCTCAGACGATAAGGAGCACGCTCACCTGTTTCTTCTTCTTTTTTCTCTTTCATTCTTTGTTCTCACTTTTTGTTCCATCTTGTTTTCTGGACCACTCACTGTGTTTTTACCACTGTGTTGTTTGCCTGTTGTTTGTCGTCGTCGTCGTCTGTAGTTGCAAGTTGTCCAAGCTGACATTTCCATCGTGGAGAGCGATGCTGTCGTTCACCCGACCAACTCCTCCCTCTATACAGGTGGTGAAGTAGGTAAAGGAACCATTAACACCACAGAGACGTCGAGGCATGGCCGCCTGCTCTCTCTACTTCTTTTTGCTCTCACTTTTTCTGTCTCTGCATTTTCCTGACAGTCATCATTGCAGTCTGTGGACAAACATTAAAGCAGCAGCACAGTTTTAATCATATATAGTTTTAAGTAGTGTACTTGCATAAGTCAAATTGTTTCCAATACTGTTTAAATCCATAGAAATCTGTATTTATTTTGACAATAACAGACTCTTTGCTCAATTTTGGTCACCTTTTAATAATGTCATCTGCTTGTGGAGCTGTATGTTTCACATCTTTGCCTTTGCTTTGCCTTTTGAAAATCGTCATAAATAATATAATTTTGAAAGACCTTAATCCTCCTCTGGACTCAATGAAATGCCAGGACTCTTCCCGAAGAAGCTGCACATCCGCTGGTCCTGGAAATATTTCACAATAAAAGTTTTCAACAAAGCCTTGTTGAAAAAAATTATTGAAAAAAACAAACAGAAATGCTAGAGTGCTTTTACTTTGAAATGGGAATAGGACGCATTGTTTGTGACAAAGGCAACCCTTTAAGGCATTGACAAGCTTTTTAGCTGCACTTAAGGTGTCGCATTTTTTTTAAAATAGCTGATTGATTTCCTAGGCATGCAACTTGAAAAAAATTCTGGAATATAAAGTGCCCTCAGTAAAAATACTGAGAGGATCAGTCACTTAATTGGGAAGAGAGCCAAATCCCACAGTTCCACACTGCTTCTCAACGTCAGAGAGACAGAAGTGCGGCAGAAATGACGTGCTGTGCGTTAAACATGGATAATCTGTTTTGCCCCAAGATGATGCAGACAGTTAATGCACCTTAAGAAAATCCATACAGGACTTCAATGCAGTATTTTAATCTTAGCAGTCATTAAATATCATCATGATGCAGAGAGAGAAATATTTACAGTGCATAGCAGAGTACATAATGTAATACTTACGGTATTTCACTGAATATTTCTGTCCTGAAAATTGAGCTGCTGCTGCTGCTTGTTTTGTTTTCCCCCAGTCAACTGAAATGTGGCTGATCTGGGACTTCATTTTCTGTGACCTCTGTCTCACAAGGAAACTCCACCAAGTTGGGACTTTAATTCTCTTAAGCCTCAAATTTAAGATTCTTGAAGGGTGATCACCAACTTAATGAGTGAATGAATCCTCAGCTATTTACGATACATCAAACTATGAAACTACAAACACAATTTTCCTCATCTACTCCTAAAATAGTCAAAGAGCTTATTTCATTGTACTAACTTTTTTTTTGCAAGAATATTAAGTTTGTTGTCTTTTTCCCCTCTCCTGCTTTTTAATTAATTATATGGCAGCCAGGCCTTTACTTCTCTGGCTCTGGTGGACTTGAATCACCTCTCTTCTATGGTTTTCTTTGTAGCTTCTCTCTCTCTCTCTCTCTCTCTCTCTCTCTCTCTCTCTCTCTCTCTTATGCTCTGAGTAACTGTGAAATGACTGACATGGAATCATGTCCTTTTAAAAGAAGTGGCAAAGAAACAGATGAATCGTCTCACAACATCTTCCTCCTTCTCATACTGGAACTGAGATTGCTGCCTGTTCTGTAAAACAAGCCGAAGGGAGCTTTTACATCTCACCAGTGATATGCCGTGTTCTCCAGTTTGCTCTGTGATTTGAAAGAGAAAGAAAATACCCTCAGTCCACTGCAAAAAAAGCTAGTATGTGAGGACAGAGGGAAGCAATTACTGTCTGCTGTTTGAAGGCACCAGTGGAACTGACTCCGAATGAGTCGTTTGGAAAACGGCACCACTTTATTAGACTTTTTTCACTTCACAAATAAAATAACAGAGCTTCAGTGTGTCATGTGAGAGCCATGATCTCAGATTGAGAGAGAGAGAGAGAGGCCACGTAAAATGATCCACAGCAGTGTTTGCCTGCCCACCTGTCTGTCCACCTGTCTGTCTGCATGACATCACCCGTCCATTATCTTGCTGTCCATATGTCTATCAGCAACACGTGAGGATGTACTCACCTCGATTGTCTCCCCACTCTCAGGCTCTGCTCTGGAAAAAAAGGGAGGGAAGGAGTTCACTGATTCACTGCAGGAGCTGAAGAAGAAAAACGGCCCCCTGGAGGTGGCTGGTGGTAAGTGCATGGAGCAAATTTCTTTTTCTTTTTTTTCTTCTTTTTTTCACAGAGTATTCACAGAGTAAACTCTCTCTGTTTTGGTCTCGCATTTGCTTTAGGTGTTTTGTTTCAGGTTCTCCTTTTTTTTTTTATCTTGACCTTAAGGTTTTCATCATCATCACAAATTGCTTTGACTGATTTAATTTCTTTGATAAAATGTTAGAAGAAAGTGAATCTTTTAATATCATACAGACTAAGGTAATTATAATGTCAATCACTGAGTGACATATGTCGGGCTACTTATTTGTGGTGGTTGTTTGTGAGGGAGTTTTTATTTATTTTTTATTTGTTTTAATCTGCTGATAATGTAAAAAAAATTTGCTTTGGAACGCCGTTGTCAAGTCCATAGCTACCTACAAAAACTATGTAAACCACAGTTGACACCACAACCAGCAGCGCTACAATCATCTCTTCTTTGTACCCTTTTTCTTCCTTTGTCATTGGACTACACTGTGACACGTCACAACTTTCTCCCCGTGTCACACTGAAGGTGCTGGAGAGTGCATGTTGATTCACTCAGGTGTCACATCCAGCTCCCGTGACAGTCATGTCACTGCTGTCTAAATCTCATGTAAAGCAACACAAAGGCTGAGGTTTTTTGTCAGCAAACCAAACACATTAATCAAACAGCTGTTTGTCAGCGTGGTCTTAACACCCAGTCCAAAGCTGTGCCATGGGAAAACCCTCTCTTGAGTTCAACATGGGGCAGGCACACAAGTTACATGTCAACATGTAACACAAGTTAAATGTCAACATTCTAAGTGGTTTATTTTGTTTTCTACCAAAAACATTCCTGAATAATTAAGAGACTAAGTACAAGCAAACCTGGTGATGCAATTTTTTTTCCCACTACACAAAAAAAGGTGAAACACACAAAAATCGTTATAATAAAATAAAAGTTGCCATTGTTCACTTTGCCCTTGAACTTCTGCAGGATCATAATATGCCACAAATGAAACATTGTGTCAGTGCTTGTTTTTCCCCTGACATTAAAGCCAATCAAAGACAGTTCGTACTGGCACATAATATTCTTGGTGACTTTACGGGTTTTATTGGTCTTCTGAGAATCATACTGTTTGAGCCCTTTTGGATTATTTTATTCTCCGGCCCATTTGTCTCCACCTCCTTTTTTTTTTTATCCCTCTCTTACTTTCTCCATCTGTCACTCTCATTATACGTCACTTTCTTTTTCAAATAGTCCCCCACCTTCACTGCTGCTCTCTCTCACATCCAGCCAAGTTAGCTCAGAATTGTAATCCCAGTCTCTGCGTGGAGCTCATAAATAGATTTCTATGGGACTGAATACAGAGCCAGCACAGCCTGTCACCGATTCAGGAAATGGATGAGCCAAACCGTCACTTTGTCCAGAGCAACTTTTTAAAAAAGGTTTTAAAGATGTAAAGTATTAATTCATCTGGATTTCACTAAGTTTTGCGGGAAGTGATTGAAGGAAATGCTGAGTATGGTTTGATTTTTCTTACACAGCTGGAACTTAAGTTTGTTTTTCATGTTTAAAGCATGTTTCATTTATAAGAGTGATCTCCTTTTGACAGCAGCAGCCAGTCTGATCCCTCCATAGTTAGTACAGTCACTATGGTTTGTTGTGGTGCAAAACACAAAACGCAGGAGTTGGACTTTAGCTCACATGAACTGAATTTGGAAGTCATTTTTATTCAGAATTATTATTTTTAGTGCAGCTCTTTTTATTAACTGATAAATATTTTAGATTTTTACTGTAACGTACAGTAAGTTTATCGAAGCTTAACCATAACAAAAGACCTAGTTTGATGACACTGGGGAGTAGAGTTGTATCATGGGAATTGTTGTTTTGTTGGGCTTGTTTTTAGATTATTTAACTGCAGACCTGTTGCATGTTATATCTTAAATTTGCAAAAAAAAAAATAAATTAGCACAGAAGTTTAAACCATTGTACAGTTTGACTGACAGGTCATCTTCAGCTTCACACCTCTTGCTCTGCTGTGTGTGGTCTCACCATCATCCCACTGTCTCCAGTCACTGGGACGTTTTTGCCGATGGAAGACTACAGACGACAAGACTAAATGTTTGAACTCCAAATACAGATTCCCCTCATGAATTTCTTTAGTTTGTCTTTTTTCTTCTTGTCTTCCCTGTTCTTCCTCTTCTCCTTTTCTTTGCTCCTGTCAGGTTTTTTAAGCAGTGATTCTGTGTTTGATTGAAACACACTGAACTATTTTAAGCTCTTGTACATTTGCTGCAGATACATTTTCCGTAAAGCACATGTCTTTATTGTCACACATGAACTTCTGAGCTGAAATTTGTGACAAGATTATTGACAGTGCTGTTTTTTTAAGAGTAGACATTGGGTGTGAAGTTAAAATCCAGCTCATGTGACTGAACACATTTACTAGACTAGAGTAGAGTAGTAGTAATAAAGGAGAGAACACTAAAAAACGAGGTTTCACCATATTGTAGTTGGCAGCTGGCTGTGATTAGTAAATGTTTGGTTGATCTACAATAAACAGACTCTGAGGGATTTAAGACAACAATTTTAAATATTTTTCAGTGTGGACATTTTGATCTTTGGTCAAACAAATGTAAATATGTTACCTTGCAATCTGGGAATTTGTAATGTAACATTTTGTTTTACTATTTTCTGACATTTTGGTCAGTCAAAACAGTTCAACCATAAATCTGCAGTGGGGAAAAATGAATCAGATTTTGATTCATTGCATATTTTATATTACTTTCGACATAAAGTATAAATGCTAATACTCAGAAATTCTTTTTACTTCCCCCTCTTCTGCATTGTCTCCATCTTTCTGTCTTACCATTCTCTGACTCCCTACTGCTCAGCTGTGTTGACCGCTGGCTTTGGTTTGCCGGCTAAGTACGTCATACACTGTAACAGTCCAGGCTGGGGCTCGGATAAATGTGAGGAGATGCTGGAAAAGACTGTGAAGAACTGTCTGGCTCTGGCTGATGAGAAGAAACTCAAGTCTGTGGCTTTCCCCTCCATTGGCAGTGGAAGGTAGGGAGCCAAAAACGAACACACAGGAAACAAATACACACCTGACACAATACACCACATAATTGTTTAGCAGTGACCAACAAACTCTTTTGACCCAACAAAAACCGTACTGTTCTCTTTATAAACAGCTTTGCTTTCAGTCTCTTAAAACAAACAAACAGAAAAAACTAGTTTTTTTTTTTTGTTTTTTTTTTAAGTTCTGGAACATCTCACTTCTGTTTTATTCGACATTTAAGCTCAAAGTTTTAAAAATAGTGAAACAGGCGATGTTGTAATATTGTTCGCATTGGTCAGAGCTCCTGTGGTGCAGTCAACATTCTCCTGTCAAGTTTGTTTTTATTAATTTCCCCTCTAATATGGGAAGTCAGTCAATCACATTTCATTAGTATAGCCCATATTTACATATCAGGGTGAGGAAAAATGGATAAATAAGCCTTTTTAACTGTGAATAACCTCAGGGAGAGTCAGAAGTGACAGGTTCCTATTCTCAGAAGTGAAGTAGATATCACATACAGTCTATATATATATATATATATATATATATATATATATATATATATGTGTATATATATATATGTGTGTACAAAAGTATGAACAGTATATTTTAATAGACTGCATTTTGTGCATAAGCAACTGTTTGACGAAGCTGTTGGTCTTCTTAAACTTTATAAAATTCTGTTCAGTAACTATAAATATTTGTATGTGTGCTCACCTGATTAAATGTGTGTGTGCTCTTCTGTCAGGAATGGTTTCCCTAAACAGACGGCGGCCCAGCTCATCCTTAAGGCCATATCCAGTTACTTTGTGGCCACCATGTCTTCCACCATCAAGACCGTCTACTTTGTGCTGTTTGACAGCGAGAGCATCGGGATCTATGTGCAAGAAATGGCCAAGTTGGAGACCAGCTAAAAGAATTTGGAAAACAGCCTTGCTGCTCTTTTACCCCTCCCTGTTATTTTTTCCTGCAAGGAAAAAGGAAGGTCTTTTTTGTGATTGGTTAAATATGAAGAGAAGAAAAAAAGATGAATCTTTAAAATGGCTGGGAACTTGTTTTTGCATTATGTTTGTATTTTTCCTATATTGTTTTTAATTTCTTGCTTACTTGTCAACTCATTTAAACGTAAAAGTGCACTGTTCATTCAATGGTCTTTTAATACAAACAGTGGCACAGGAAGCAGATTCAACAAGTGAGAAGGCTCACTAAATATTTAATTTTCATTTTTTTGGTTAACAAAATTTTATTATATATGATGGCAACACCTCAATTACAAGGCTTCAAGAGAAGTCAGACAAATACGGGTTAATGCATGTAATGGCAGTAAAGATAAAAACAACTATTCTCTTTCTCTTGACCTCACAAACACAAGACACTTAATTATGTGTATTTTTGATGTTGGCTCCACATTTTGCAACATTGTTGTGGTTGATAGTACTGTATATTGGAAAAGGTAAACCATAAAGGAAAGTTCAGTTCGCTCCATTTGGTCTTCAGGAGACTAATATAATGGGATGGGTTTTGTGTTTTGTGTGTTGTGTTTTGTGTCACATTTTCCTCTTTTTGCCTTTTGTTTGTACAGGCAAAAACGTTTTCTCAATGTGCTGCTGCAGAGACCTTAAATTTCCCCCGAAAAGGTAATTTACATTTTTAAAAAAATATTTTGTAGATACCCATATATTGTATATTCCTATTACCAGTGCAATCTTAACACTGGTTTGCCATCAGTTGCAGTAAAAACAAATCAAACTATCGCATAAAAAGAAAATTGAGATTGTAGGTTTTTGCAGGGCACTTGGTTTATAGTGTGTGTTGATATTTGTGTTTATATAGATGGAGTTTGTGAATTGTTATAGCAAAAGATATTGGTCTGTAATATAGATTTTTATTTTCTATTTTAATTTCCACACTGATTGTAAAAGGCACAGGTGATTTGAAAGAAAAAAAAAGTCATTATTTGTGTGTTTTGTCTTTGTTAAGCCATCAAACAATTGTGCTCATATTTGATGGAAGAAGAGGCTCCTCTGTTGGCTTTGGTTTTAGCTGCTTTCATTGAAGCTGCCACTAGGTGGCTCCCTGTAATCAAGAATTGGATTTTCCACCTCAGCCATTTTCTGTACAGCAGCAGGCCTCTTCACACAGGCACTGGGCGATTTGAGTTGGATTTGACTTGAGATTGACGGATGTGTACAAAGGAACCAGACTTCTCTGCTGCATTTGGACTTTTCAGCAGTTCAGCTTTCTTATGTAAAACAAAAAATGCTTTCTATTGAATTGATGATTCTACAAAAGGTCTGTACACACTCCGATAATAAAACTAACTTTCAAAACATAATTGTGTGTTTGTATACATTTGTTAGTGTGGTCTCTGTAGGGCCTTTCTAAACACACATTTTGTCATTTTGTCCTGCTTTCCTCATGGGACCAAAGCCTGGTCTTTGCTAAGGTTACTTTTAAACACCCTGGCCAAATGAATGTAAGGGAGTGCAGTGTCCTGTTTGTGTGTTGTGAATACAATAATAAAGCCATCTTTGCTGTATTAATTTGAAGTGTTTCAGAAAAAAACAGCAGAGGGATGACATGCTACATTTATTTGATTTGACTGAAAGCCACAGTTAAAGCCTGGAGATCCCCAGCTCAGGCTCCAGCTCCACAGGCATCTGTGTTGCTGTGCTGAACGTCCAAGGCTCAAACTGTCTCAGAACAAGAAAACAAAGACCTTCAGTTCAATGACTTTTCGTTTTTTGTTTTCTGGTGAATTGTAGTGTTACAGCTTTAAGACTGGTGGACGGCCCAGTGTACTGTTTAAACTATTGTTTGGGACGACGGCTGTCATTGTTGCTCACCTGTAACTTTAACCACCCACTGATGATACTTGTAATTTAGATTTTTTTATTTATTTTTTGAATATGTAGATTTTATCTGGCTTGTTTAATGGAAATAAATGAATAAATAAATGAAAGAAAAGAGATAAATAAAAAAATTTCAAATCTGATTCCAACCACACTTGGACCAGGTTTGAAACGAGACTCAATCAGATTTCTACGGATGCGTCTCTTGCAGCTCAAATCAGTTTCTGCCTAACTTATATATCAATGCACAGTGAAAAATTCCAAAACAGGGACAGAATTGCCACACCCCTTGCTACACACTGAAGCTCAACGTGACAAAGTGACATTGATATATACGAGATTTCTTTCTTGCTTTGACACTATGACTTGACAGGACAAATTTTGGAGCACGAGATCAACCATCAACCTTCATTGTTCGTGAAAGCTAAGCCACAAACATGGCTATACTTCCATCACTACCGAAGAAACTCATGCAGATTAGATGGTTATGTCCGGAAACACAAAATCTGGTTTGATCACTCGCAGTTATTTGTGTGGACAGTGTACTGGAAATAATCAGATTTTGGATATTAAATCAGAATTGCCTGCAGTCTGAGCAAAGTGTAGCCTTATTTTACTGTCCTCCCAAATATGGTCCCATTTCCAACAGCACAAAGCTGGACCACCAGAAAGAAAACTCCTTACAAATAAGAGCTCAGTAGCAAACAAGCTTGTGAGAGTCACCATTCACCATCCTTTATGCTCTCTCTTAGTCTCCACCAACTCCTGGGAAACACTTTGTTCTCATGTGGGGCATTTAGAGTCTACAACTGCCTGTTTGGATGAAATCAGCCAGGATAACAGTGGTGAGGCACCAAAAAGATGAGAGCAATACAATAAATAAATAAATAAAAACACTGACTTTAATTTTATTACAACCTGTGTTTTAATCTGACTGATTGTGTTTATAGCCAGAACCAAGTATAGCAGGACAAATCTCTCTATTTACTGTATATTGGACTTGTCACTGAAAAGTACAGTTGCAGAATGAAATGAAAAATGAAATGTTTGGCATCCATTCATAGTGTATGTAAATAAAAAAATACATAAAAACTAGTGCAGGGTCTGAGGAGTAGAAAAGTGCAAATTATAAATATGTATATACAATACATACACATATTATGTATACACAAGCTGACATTTAGAAATGAAATACAATATACAAAGATGAATGTCCTGTATATGTACTGTTTATATTGTCTTCAGTGCCAAGACTTTTTGTTTGAACAGTCACCAGTATCAGTTTGAAGCAGACTGTTGTTGTTATCAGGCTCACTCACAGTCATAAAGAGCATAATACTTCTTTCTTATTATGAACTCACTGGGACTCTGGGCAGATCTCTGATGACCAGCTCCTTACCCCTCTGCTCCTCTCCTCCTTGATCTTCCCTCAATGTTTGCTTTATTTTATTTTCTGTTTTTCCTCCCCCCTCCCCCTGTAATTTTTTCGTGCAAAGAATAAAATTTCATCTACGCGGGCTCTGGGAAAGACGACACTCAGATTGGCCCTTGCCCGTACAGATGCTTTGAATTTATGGGGCTTTTCTGCCTGTGAGGAGAAGCACAGAGGGATGGTGGGATGGATGATGGGATGGAAGAAGGTGAATGGTGGTGGTGGTGGTGGTGGTGTGGGGGTGAAACCTGCCTGTATTTCCTGAGGATTAGGCGTCGAGGGGCACCCTCAGAGGAGGTCTCAGGTCCTGGCCTCCCTGGATGGCTGGGAAACTGACCCCCTCTGACTCCTCAGCACCCTGCCAGCATGTCGCCCCAGGCTGATGCCCAGGAAAACTCACTGCGGCCTCAGCCTGCCATGGTGACTGCGTTATTTTAACCTTCACAATTGTCCTCCAAATATTCATTTTTACAGCTTTTTTTGATTTGGTCCTAATATCTATAAGCTATAATAAGATCGTAATTACTGAGATGGGCCATCAATATTGTAAAACTACACTCTGATTGCAGATGCTGAATGCAGGACACACTACAGGGTATTAACCTTGGCTTGGTCTTCCTTAGGAGACGCTGTGCAGGGATAATGGCCAGAATGTGTGATGATGTTAGTTAACTTACATTTTACATTTCCAGTAACACTTGGCATTAAAGTAATACCAATGGTGCACTAGTACTGTATTGTTGCAGTGCTGTAACGTAAAAATTTTTTTTTGAAAATTATTAAAGTATCAAGTGATCAAACTGGCTACTAAATTGATCACTAAATTAGGGTTATCGCGAAATAAATGAGCAAATGACTCAGTAAATACAACAATTGGCAAATTTGTTTCTAATAACAAAATAAGTAAAAGATTAATCCGAAAAAAAACATACTGAAATTATGGTCAAATCTAAAGAAAAGGGATCTTTTGGTTTATATTATTATATTTATACTATTATACATATTCATGTCTTTGAGGGAACATTTTATGATTTGTTTTAGATTCACGTGTGTGTGCAGACATTTAAAATTTGCACATTTTGCGTAGTTACATTTTTAATCGTAAAATCCAAACCCATGCAAAAAGCTTTGTGTGTGAGGTGTTTATCGTACTTATATATATACTGTATACACAGTATATTATATAATAATAATATAATTGAGTTACATAGTTACATTGAGACTCATGTCTTCTTTAACCTTAAGTCCCAGGATTTCACTTTTGCAGAACCTGTACATCAGATTCAGGCTCTTAAAATAAAAAAATAAAAACCTCTTAATCTCTCGATGGTTGTTTTTGGTGAGGGCTACGTTTAATGAAGTCGTGTTGGATTTACACATAAGAAACAAATATTCTGACGGCATGTGACACATCAGTTATTTTAAGGCTTGTAGATCTGACTCGGCTAGAATGAGACAGCTGTTGTGTAGGCTTTGATTACTTTTTTTACAGTAGCGGTTCAGCCTTAACAACATGAGGACAGTTTATTTTGCGTTAAGCCCCTGTGACAAACATGACCAGCTAAAAACTGATCTTTTCTATTTCCTGATGTCCACTCCTGTCTGTTGATATGGCATGAGTTCAGCTCATTTTGGTTTAGACTGAACAACTTTTTTCCTTCTCTTTAGAACCAGATGCAAGTTATGTTTTATAATATTACAAAGGTGAACACGGAGAGGCTGAATTCTACTAACATTCAATGTAAATTTCAGCATCTGTTTTTTTCCCAGATGTTGAAATGTGAATGCAATCAGGTCTTGGCACATTTTCCTCTGCATTTTTCAATCCTATCACTAGACAAAACGTTGATTTTGGCTGGTTTTGCAGAAACCACTGTCAAGTTTCTAACTGTCAATGCCAGCTTCTTTTATAGCCCAGAAAACACATGTTCCCAACCAGATTGTTAAAGTGATAGTTGAGGTTTGTTGCAATGTGGTTTGATGACATTTCTTGTGTCCCTGCTGGTAGCCATGTTTTTTACTGAGAGTGAACATTTTGCATCTCACACTGGCTCTTGGTGCAAGTGGGCACATTAAGCACAGTCAGTGCTGAGTATGTGTCAATATCTCATACTTAAAAAAAACCTGTAGTATCCCTTTAAGTGACAGGACTTTTGAACAATTTTGGTTATTTCAGAAGGTTTTAACTCTTTTCACTGTGCTCCTCCAATGTCAAATATCAAACCACGTCTGCACAGCTCTGATAGTGCTGTTTTTGTTAAACTCAAAATGAATATTTACTCTCCTATCTTTATATGTAAGGTGAATTTAGGAAAAACATAAATTCAAGATTAATAGTGATTGTTTCTCATTAAATGTTTATGTCACTGAGAAATACTTGACGTCTTTGTCCTTCAAATCGTCCAGGATCCATACATTTAACCTTGATATCTGTGGTTTTGGCAAACAATTTACAATTGTCAAATATTTTACAAAACAATTGTCTCAATTGACAAAGTGAAATGTGACAGAAATCCCTGGAATCGACCTAAATAGAGTAATCGCATGGATCTGTAGCTTGTTTTGCAGCTTTTTTTTTTTTTTTTTTTTTTTTAAAATGGAGTTTCACCTGGAGCAGCATTTTAATAATAAGCCATCAAAGGTAAAAACCTGATTCCATTGTCTATAAGTCACCATAAAACATGGAGTCATGGCAAACGAAACAGTCAACAATGAACTGTCAATAAAAGACGCGTTGTGTATTATACACCTATCACCAGACATTAACAATATGTGGTTATGCAAAGTAGGGGTTCACACAGTGGGGATTAGGTTAATTTGACTCTATTGAGTGTGACAGTGAATGGTTTTTCGTCCTTGTATGTTTGTCCTGTGATGGACCGGTGACCTGTTCTGGGTGTACGCTGCCTTTTGCCTTATATCAGCTGTGGAGGATAAGTAATAGAAAATAGATATATAAGATAGATTTATTGATGGTTCATTCAAAACGCTTCATTCAAAATGAGTTCTAAACTAGGGACTAGTAAGAGAGACCACGTCCCTCCAGTGTTAGCTTGTCTACTCTGGCAGTTTTACAGTTTAGAATTCAATTTAAAATCCTCCTCCTCGCATACAAAATCCTCTCCTGTGGAACCAGCTCCCAGTGTTGGTTAGGAAGGCGGCCACTCGCTCTGTATTTAAAGTTAGACTTAAAACCTTCCTTTTTGACAAAGCTTATAGTTAGAGCTGGCTCAGGGAACCTGAACCATCTCTTAGTTATGCTGCTATAGACCTAGACTGCTGAGGGAATTCCTGTGGTGCACTCGCACTCACTCTCTCACACTCAGGGTATAAAAGTGATTTTACTACATGTTCTCTCTCTCTCTCTCTCCCAAGTCTGTGCCTTTCCTTCCTGTCCTCTCTCTCTCTCTCTCTGTCCATATCTTGCAGGCTGCAGGATCCAGATCCAGTTTTGATTAGTGTAAGTAAGTCGTATTATTGTCATTATTATTATGCTTTGATTAAAAGTTCATCAGTATAACTTCTTATCAACAATCTTTGCTGCTGCTTGTATAAATGACACTGCAGTTCTATAAACATGGCATAACTGATTCAGAACTGTCCTGTCTAAACTTGATACAACTGTTATATATCTGTTCTTGGTCTCTCTCTCTCTTCTGTGTCTACCTTGCCTCCCTCTTTTCCTCTCTGTCCCCCATTTTTCTTCTCACCCCAACTGGTCAAGGCTGATGGCCGCACATCCTCAGGTCTGGTTCTGTCAGGGATTTCTTCCAGTTAAAAGAGAGTTTTTTCCTCTCCACTGATGCCTAGTGTTTGCTCATTATTTGAACTCTTGGGTTTCTTTTCTCTGTAATATTATAAAGGTTTCAGTCTAACTACAATTCAATTCAGTTTTATACAAATAAAACAGTTCTTATACCCATTCACCACCTTTGTCATTGTCCTCAATTTGTCGTCTCCCTGCACATAGGAGCAGAAACTACCAGCTGCAGCCACAGTGAATGTTAGCAGTGGCAGTATATTGGCTAATGCTGAATAATCCACTGAGAATTCCTGGCATTTCAACAGGTCCTTCTCCTGCAGCCCACTGTGAGCCTGTGTCCATTTATCCCACGATTCAGAACCATTAAACAAGGCTAAAGAGTGGACACCCAACATTTTCCAAACACTGGGTGGGAGAGCCACTGTCCCTGCTCTGTCACCTTCAGTCCACATGAGCTTGAGCATCTCTGCATGCAGACATGGCAGGAGATAAATTAGTCCAGACAAGGGAGGTTACTGCCTCTGACGTTCGCCTGCCACCTCGAAAGGGTTAAGTCAGATCCCACACTGGCCACATCATACTGTTTGGCCATTTAGTGCAGGAAACCTGATAGTTTGGTTCCTTTTGATGGCCTATTCCCAGGCTTAGGAGAATAAATTAAACGCAATCCCTGCCGAGGCCTCAGCTGCAGCAGCAGGGCATACTGATTTAGGTTTTTCATCTGGGGAGCTTTACCCTCCTTTCCTGCTCCCTTCCTGCTCTCCTCTTCCACAACCCCCATCCATCCACCCACCACCACTCTTGTTCCACTGAAGAAATCTGTGAATATGGTTTCAAATATGGCTTTTGTGTGGCAATAATGAAGTCTCTGTGCAACTGTCAGTCACTGTGAGGAATCTGTGTGGAAAAGGAAATCAAAGAATACAGATAGAGATGTCTCAATCTGTGGCTCAAGGGTCTGAGATTCAAACTATTCAGTCCTGATCTCTGATCCGTTGTCACAGTGTCTGGGGCTTTAGTAGAGCCATCGGTCTTATGGCTGTGGGGAGAACAAAAATCCTGTAATATGTGTTTAGACTACTGATCTGGGAGGGGAAAAGGGAGGAGAAATGTTAAAACATTTGGGAAAATGGTCTAGGCACAGAATGAAATATAGCAAACCCTTAGAGGGCCAGTATGTGGAGGATGACATTTTGGCAGAAATGGAACATAGTATCCATAAGATTTTTTTGTATAGGTGTATAATCACTTTAAAATAATAATAGAAAAAAAATCATTTCGTTAGTGGTGCTTTAACAAAGTCTGCAATCTTGTGTCATTATCTGTCTGCAGCAAACCCAAAGGACAAAACAGCCAGTGCTTGGATATTTGGGTTATGAAATAGACATGCAAAGAAGGAAGACACCAAGCAGTCAGCTGTGATCGTATCATGGTTAGTACTCTGTGTTGTGGCCACAGCAAATCCGGTTTGAATCTGGGTCACGGCACTAGAGAATAGAGCTTTTACTTTGGTTAATACACTTCTTTCTCGGCCTAGATTTGACAACTAGATACTTCACATTTTTGAAATTTAACATGCTATTCTATGGCAGAATTGATGTGATGTTGAGCATAAAACAACCAAGGGCTGGTGACAGAATGGCCAACACGTCTGACTATGGATTAGAAGATTCTAGGTCCGACTCCTGGATGGCTCAGATTAACTTCAACATGGCAGGTAAACTTTGTCTTCAACTTTCTCCTCTGAACATTATGAACAATTGTAGTTGCTTAACAGCTAATAGTAGACAAACTATTGAACTATTGCTGCATAACTTGTCACAAAAAATTAAAAACTTGCTAAAGGGGATCTGAATCCATTTGTTTACCTAAGCACCAGCTATTTGTGAGCCTCTTGTTTGCTTACTATGCATATAAAGAAGATCAGCTCACTATCTTACCTGATTATGACCTTTAGTTTTATAATTAATAAATAATCATCTGCATCGGGACTACTCAGTGCACAACACCATCCTTTCTGGTATGTTAAGGTTCCTGGAGAAGGACAATGCTTCCTTTGTTGGAATCTGCAATCCCACCATTAGATGTCACCAATTCTTACACACCAGACCTTGAAGATAGTTACTTATTATAGCTTTAAAATCATAAAATCAGTAAATGATGAGAAAGAAAGATCATAAAACATGTGTTTGTCATTACTGACTACTTCCTGTGTGAAGGGAGTAGCCATTCTCCTCAGATATGTGGAAAGCAGAGGGAAGCATTGACTGGAATGGTGGGGGTTTCTTTCTTTCTTTCTTTCTTTCTTTCTTTCTTTCTTTCTTTCTTTCTTTCTTTCTTTCTTTCTTTCTTTTTTGCTCCATCAGTCATCACCTCAGTGGGTGGCTGCTGTGATGTCTGCATCCACAGTTTGGAGAGCTTTCAAACTGGAACAGAATTTCAGTTTAGTGGAATAAAGCAGAACCCGTTTGTTCCACTGAGTACAGTGAGCCATTGGGTGTTCAGTAAAACACTGCAGAAAACAGAACGCTTTGGTTCATCAGAAGTGACAAGAGGTTTACTCATCAATCTGCTCGCACGTTGTTGATGCCAGATATTGCTTAATAAACTTTACTCCATTTGATAACAATGTGGAGACCGTAAACTTAAACACACTGACTTTACTGTTACACAGCTTTGTTCAGGTTAGACTAATGACCATCTGTTTGAATGGACGTGCCACCTTGCAGCAGAATTAAGTAAGATACAAAGCATGACAGTGTTTGTCTCCGCTTGAGAACAGGACAACAGGGTCAGCTGACGCATCAGTGCACTCTTGTAAATTGCTTTTATTGGTCTTGCTGGGGTCTTAGGGTTATGCTGGGGTTACCCACGGCTCAACCCTCTCCAGACGCATATATTCACACTAGATATATGTACACAAGACCTTGGTCATTTCTTATACACACACACACAGAGGCCATATCTCTTTGTCAGTAGGGTTAATCTGCGGGCCAGATCAAAGGGTCAGGTCCAGAGATAAACTCCGGCCCTGGAGGATCCAGCCCCCTTCTCTCTGTATACCTACAAATCATTAAGCTCAAGGTGATTCGCAGCAGCTCACTTAGTAGTCCCAGAGGATTCTGGGTCAGATAGAGGAGGATTTGTCCAAGCCGTTGCTGTCGACCTCACTGCCACTCATGTTGATGTTACTCTGTCGCTCAGCTTTGAGCCTCTGCATGCTCTGAACCAGACATGAGAGCCACTCAAGACACCCCCAGAGATAAAAGACCCTTCACCTTTGACAGGATGGGATCTTTCTGAAAACACACCACGCAAATTATGCTCTCTCCTGGCTTTGTATTAGTGATCTTCAACTATCCCTTTGAAAAGGCCACATATTCAGCCCATTGAATCTCTGAAAGCTTTATTGGGCAGAAAATTTTCAATAGAAGACAAAAAAACCTGTGCTTGTTCCTGCTTGATTTGGAGCACACATTCAACAATGCAGACAGGGATGGATGAATGGGTATGTGTGTCATCGCTGCTGACATGCTAAATGAAGGGTATCAAAGCATGTAGGTTTGGCTTCGAGGGAGGGCCAGAATGAGTGAGAGAAGAGAAGAGAAGAGAAGAAAGGGGCAGAAGGAGAAAGTGTAGGAGAGATGACATCCAAAAAGAAATTACTCAAGTGAATGAGACAGAGGAAAAGGTGCCTCAACAAATGCAGTTTCCATGAATGTGTTGTAAAAGAGGATTGGCTGCCGGGAACACAATTCAGTGTCACAGTGTTGTTTTTTTTTCCATCATTGTGATACCTGTGTGAGGCAGAGGGAGGTCAGCCTCTGGCTAATTGGAATCCCAGCCTTCTTCAGAAGAGTGAGGAGGTTCTCACCTTAGTATTTTGACACCTTTAGAATAAAAAAAAAAACAAAAACAGGTGACACCAAGGTGCCCCCCACCCAAGGGTGGAGGTAGGCGGGGGGTGAGTGTTGCTTTTCTTGTGTCTCTCTTTCTCTCTCTGTGTGTGTCTGCATTCATACATAAACATGTGCAAGCCTGCACACTTCCAAACTTCCAACACAAGAAGGTTACTACATGCTCTCACTGTGTTTCTTATTGCAGGTAATTTGCAGGGTGTGACTTCACTACATCAATCATTCAAAATAACAGATATATTTATATATGGGGTGGGGGGGGTTGAGGGGGAGGGTGAGGGTGAGGGTGAGGGGGGGAGAGAGGGAGAGAGAGAGAGAGAGAGAGAGAGGGGGGAGAGAACACATGTCAGAGCAGCTGGATAGCTCAGTAGTTAACACTGTTGCCTTTGATACTGGAGGTATTGGTTCAATTCCTGCTTAGGTTTTGCGTATATATATATATAATCATTCATATATATATATAAACAGAAACCCAGTATGTTTAAGCAGCTGGCTAGCTCAGTGATAAAAGCTCAGTGATAAACACTCCTGACTTTGTGATGGGGCTGCAGGTTCAACTCCTGACTAAGGCAAGTTCTTCAGCGAAGTGTCTTCTAATTTTTTTATATGAGTATAAAAAAATGATTGCACTTACTCAACCACCTAACCCTAACCCTAACCAGGAGTTGAACGTGAGTTCACAGCACCAAAGCCAGCAGCATTCTTTACTGAGCTACCCAGCTGCTTGTATATAAGTGGTTTCTGTCTATATATATATATGAGTTATACATATATATGTGCAAAATACAAGCAACTGGACAACTAAACCCTAATCAGGATCTGAACCTGAGTCCAAAGCACCAAAGTCCGTGGTGTTTATCACTGAGCTACCTTGACAGTAGGGCAGCTTTCACTATGTCATTTAAAATGCATGCATCAAATACCAAATATATTTGTATTTTGTTGCGTAAAACATACTTCAGTGTCATGCATTTTTGTATTTTGAAAATACTCTAAAATACTTTCTTTGAAACAAAATGATGACATTTTCAGAACACAGACTGGATATTGTGTAGTTCTAGTTTATTTTGGTAATGCATTTATATTGTGTTCATTCTTGACAGGTTCCTCTTCCACAAACTGAGCAGGAAAAAATGAGGAATGATGGATGTTTGTTTGTTTTGGCAGAGATTTTCACTTCTTTGTTTTATAATTAATAAATAATCCTATATCTGTATCACATGGAACCTCATCTGCATCGGGACTACTCAGTGCACAACACCATCCTTTCTGGTATGTTAAGGTTCCTGGAGAAGGACAATGCTTCCTTTGTTGGAATCTGCAATCCCACCATTAGATGTCACCAATTCTTACACACCAGACCTTGAAGATAGTTACTTATTATAGCTTTAAAATCATATAGCTATGTGCAAAAGATTGAACTTACTCAACGACCTAACCAGGAGTTGAACGTGAGTTCACAGCACCAAAGCCAGCAGCATTCTTTACTGAGCTACCCAGCTGCTTGTATACAAGTGGTTTCTGTCTATATGTATATATGAATTATACATATATATGTGCAAAATAGAATCTACTGGACAACTAAACCCTAATCAGGATCTGAACCTGAGTCCAATGTACTAAAGTACATGGTGTTCATCACTGAGCTACCTTGACAGTGGGGCAGCTTTCACTATGTCATTTAAAATGCATGCATCAAATACCAAATATGTTTGTATTTTGTTGCGTAAAACATACTTCAGTGTCATGCATTTTTGTATTTTGGAAATACTTTCTTTGAAACAAAATGATGACATTTTCAGAACACAGACTGGATATTGTGTAGTTATTTTGTCTAGTTTATTTTGGTAATGCATTTATATTGTGTTCATTCTTGACAGGTTCCTCTTCCACAAACTGAGCAGGAAAAAATGAGCTGCTGGATGTTTGTTTGTTTTGGCAGAGATTTTCACTTCTTTGTGATGCAAATCTTCTATTATTACTAGTTTTTGCTCATTGTGTGAACTGTTAGGTTTCTCTTCAAGTGCTTCTCTTCTCTCTATAATATTGTTATGCCTTCTGCCTTACTATGTAAAGTGCTTTGAGATAATGTATGCGTTGATTTGGATTTCATTGAATGTGCTCCCTCTTGTGGCTGGGGTCAAATTTGAGTGCCCAATTGCAAACAAGCATTGCCCAAGATAAATGAAAAAATAAATATGGACCACCATAAACTCAATGCAGCAGCTAGTGGAACATTTTGAATTTAGTGATTTGCATGTTTCGTAAGTTTGTACTAGACACATCTAAGATGAAAAGTTATCAAAAGGTTTCACAGATTGAGAAGAGTGTGGTCATGGCAAACACCGTCATTTTGGCGAATTTGGACCATTTGCCACGAAACAGGAAGTGTCTTGTAACCGTACATTGACCAATCGTTTTTGAAACTTCACACATGGCACAAAAGACATGGCCAGAAATCATCAACACATGAAAAGAAATTGAAGAGCTTAGCGCCACCTGCTGGAAAGCTGCAAGGGCCAACACACTGCTGTCTGCAGCTTTAATTTTTGGGATATCATTGCTGGTTCTTGATGCATAAATGTGTCACAGATTTCTTTTATTCCCAGTCAGACAGAGTGAGGTAAGAAAAGGCCCTGAAGACAGATTATGGTGGTCACTATCTGGTGGTATTTGGTTGAGGAAGATGTGGAGAGATGTCTGGGGTTGGACAGTGCGTATTTTTAGGTATGAAAACATGTACCTGTGTGTATATATATGTGTGTGCATTTTTTCAAAGGTTGTATCTTTGTCACATCATCCTTCCGTGCTTGCTCAGGCCACACATGTTCGTCTTTGTCTGTGTGTTTTGGGTGTCAGGCTCTTGATGCTTTAAGCCTTTTCCCTTTATGCTTTCAGGAAGACAGTGGGACCTTAGGCTTGAAATTGTTACACACACATAAACCACAGAGAGTCTGCAGAGCTCAAACAGCAGGTCTGGGTGTCATCCATTCCCCCTCTGATTTCAAAGTCCAGCAGAACAATGGCACACAATTAGGAGCTTACAGGCCTTATAATACTGGGTTAACAAACACTGACAGAAGAGAGCATGCAAGAGCTTCCCCTGTGTGTGTGTGTATCTTTATATTAATAATTATATTATTTGTAATAACTCTCTCTAGTTGTATTTTTTTTCTTTTCTTTGCCATATAGAATATTGCATTGTACGTTTATTTATATAGCACTGTTCAGAGACAAGACAATTCAAAGTGTGTTGCTGAGATATAGAAATACATTAAAACTAAACAAGCAAAGAAAAAAGAAATAAAGACAATTATTATAATTATTATTATTAAAGATTTGTCTACATTAGAGTTTGAAAAGTATTGACATTTAATATATCCCTCGACAATTCTTACTGAAATTATTACATTTGGGGAACTTTGGCAGTCCAGGAAGGAAAAGATGCCTTCCTTTTCTCTTGTTTTTATTTACCTTATAGATTAATTTATACTCCCAAATAGTCATTATTTTTGTTCTTCAGAGCTAGAAGCAATGGCAACACTTAAAATTACAGTGCAGTGACAAGACTGTAGTCCTATCATATTAATTCTGTATTAATGCTGTATTAATATTTTGGTAATACCATTTTATTTCTGTAGTAATCATCAAGCAACATCAGGCTATGTAATAACAATAGCAAATGTGTGTGGGACATGAGGGAGGGTGAATTTCAACTTTATTATATGATCATTATTAGTTTTGGTTCACAGACATTTTAATGTAAAGTCATTACACTGATGGTAGCCATAGTAATTCTTATTATCAAACTATGACCTGTATATAAATTTAAAAATAACATTGTATTACTCTTATATGTCCCACCACTATTACCACTGGCATTACCAAGCTTGAAAGTACATTAGAAATAAAATAGCATTTCCACAATATTATCTCAGTATTACAAATTATTACATACATCACCAAAGTATTTACCATTTTTAACTGCACAGTAATGTAAAGTGCGCTAAAGTGACACATACTGTTCAGCTATTCAGGTAATTTATTAGCCATTTCAGTCATGAAAGATTTGTTTTACTGATAAATGATGTGTGCAGCATCAGCAGTATATTGTGTTGCACGTATGTACTATATATACCCTCCACATGGCTGCAGTCACACACACACACAGAGAGAGAAAGAGAGAGAGTCCACAGTGTCCTGTCTTGTCTCCATCCCAGTCATTGTGTGTGTCCAGTGTAACCGGAGACCAGTCTAGACTGGCTGGCTACTGGCTGTAATCCTCAGAAACATGCAGCTGAATCAATCTGAAACACGAGAACTGCCTGCCATCGCCCCTGTTAGTAGCCCCACAACACAAACACACAGTCATCAGGACAAACATACAAACAATAAACAAACTGAGTCACACACGCACTTGGACAGAGAGCCAGAGAGCAACATCAGTAGTGTAATAGTTCAGCAACTATATTAGGTATCAGGTTTTGGACACAGTAAACTTTTTAAAACTTTTTAAAAGCATTATTTGTTGTTGTCGTTCATACATGAATTTACAGAGGCATCTTTGGCTGGAACTTTCAGAGAAACTGATTTCTTAATCTAATGTGCTTGGAACGGTGGATCAGCCCAACATGTGGTTTGTCATTTAAAGGACTTCCTCAAAGTTTTTCAGTCACCACTGACATATAAATGCATCTAAAACATAGGAAAAGCCGAGGAATGTGACATCGGGAACATAATTTTTCCATTGGTGGAGAAATGAGCAGTGTCACGGTTGGATGATACCAAGTCAGCGACCTATGACAATTGATTCTGCCACTTCAAAGCAGCAGCCACTACCAGCATGAAACCAAATCACCTCACGGGGACATTTTATCACGGGGGAAAAAAATAAAAGATTGAAAACTAAAAATGTTGATGAGCAGACACATATGGTCAGAAGGCCACAGGTGACCGTTATCATTGTCATCCGTGTCTAGACCTAATGGAGCATTTATTTCTCCACAATGAGCCTGACAAACCTCAGACCATCTTCATGTTCTATCTCCTTCTATGACATGACAGTGAGGGATGATGGGACAAAAGGAGGAGAGTGAGGCAGATGGTATAACACATGAAGAAATGACTCTCCAGCTGTTGAAGACTGAAAAAAGCAGTTTGGTTCAAGATTTGGAATTTAAAAAAAAATGGTTAAGGTGAGTTTTATTAAATACCATTTAAAATTCCTTAATATGACACCAAAGTTTTAGGAGAAAATTGCCCATTTCAGCAGCAAAATTACCCTGAAAAACAGACAAATCATAATCAACAACAAAGACACATTGCACTTATGTTAGATCCACTTCAGGTTCAGTGTTATCTGTGATAAGAATAAACACTATAAGCTCAGCTTCAGCCAATTTAGTTTACCCCTTGCTTTATTTAACTGATGTTTCTCTTTTTATTTCTTTCTTTCAGGCATAATGAAAACAAGCATCCCTTACCTCTATGTTAGCTTCGACTGTTCTGTAGATTATATGACCACGGCTTCAAGTTTAAATAGACAACTTTTAATTATACTTGACTGTACTTTACTTTTCTTGTAGGAGTTCTCAATGTGACACATCACAACAACCAACACTGAGGAACCTGCGGCCTGATCGGCATCTGTACAACAGCGATCAAACAGTAACACACCTGGTTTTGCCTCTTGAATGAGTCATAATTTGACACACAGTCAACGCTAACAACTTACTGTCAGCATCGTCCCTGTCAAAATCATAGAATCATAGAATCATAGAATGCTTTTTTTCCATGAAGCAAGCGCAAGGCAACCTTTAACAGGAAAGCATCTCTGACAGAACCACACTCGAAGATGTGCAGCCATCAACCAACGTAATATTTGGCATAATCAATATAGGATGAAAGCAGGGATTTGACTGAGGGTTTGTCCTTATCCACTGAGCCAAACATGTGAACGAGAGACTCAGAGCAGAGCAAAGTGTAACACAGAGTCTGACCTCCCTCCTCACAAAGAACACATCATGGCCTCAGAGGATTAAATTGTGTTTACACTAAGACACCCTCCCATTTCCCCTCACCTCGTGTCAGCCAGCCATCTTGGCTTGTTTTAGCTGAGGACAATTTGTTTTTCACTGTATATCCTCCACCAGCAGCGTTGCTCCCTCCATCTCTTTCTCTGAGTGGAGATGAAAGCGCTGGGGTCAGACGTGTATATTTGACTGAGGGGGTGACCACTCTGAGCCAGTCAAGATAAACCAACACCGTCTTCCTCCCTTTGCCCTCACTACTCTACTACTACAGTTTATTTTGATTTAATAGAGATGTTGAAGACATTTGCATAAAGGCACATATGAGGCTGCTAACTAACCCTGTCTTGGCTATGTCTCACCTGTTAAAGAGATTTTAATGTCTTTGCTGTTGTCATTGTTAATGTGCTGTCTTAGTTAAAAAAAAAATGTTACATTGTTATAGACTTATTATCTCTTATTAAGGTACTTGATCTTGATGATAGATTGGTCATCTTTGATTGCTGATTGATCAACTTGATGACATGTGTATATTGAACTTAATACATATTCAATTATTTCAATTTCCCCCACAGATTGACACACACACAATTTTTTTTAAACCAGACAATATCAATGACTACTAAGGTAAAATGTCAGATGATTAAAGATTACGTTTTTTTTCCAGAGACCAGTTCTTAGTTGTGGATTTAAAATTCTTTATGGACCGAAAACAAAACAAACATTTCACACGTCACATCCATTATGTGTTAATAGATAATAGTTAATAGAGAATGCTAGTGGCTGAAAACTGCAGACACTGTGTAATTCAGAGATGTTTTTTTAAGCTGCTGAAAAGCTGAAGGTGTTCCAGATCATCTGTGGGTTACACGGGACACAGAAGTGGACAGAACAGCAACAGCTGCTGCTGCTGCTGCTGCTGCTTCTGTTGCTACAGGGGAAAAAGAAATTGTGACAGATCATCTCACAGCTGCTGCAGCAGCAGCAACAGAACCAGTGAGGAAGGCACTGCAGCAGGTCTATGGGTCTTATACTATGACTATGAGAGCTCATAAATCTGAGGAGGAAGTGGACACACACACACACACATCATACAGCTGAGGTCTGGGTCAAGTGCCGTATTTGAAACAAACACTCCAGCTGAGAGGGACAAGCTGATAAAGAATTGAATAAAGCTTAGTTGGGTTATATCTGCAGTGTGTGTGTGTGTGGTGTATGTATTATTGAGCAGATACCTGATAGAGGCCCAGCACCGTCATAACTCAACCCAACTCACAGTTCAGTGTTGAATGGTGGATAGAATAAAACGTGACCCTGATTATAAGATAACATCTCACCCCTTGCATTCCAACATGAGTTTTTACCCTAAAACATTAAATTAAATATCCATTTCAAAAAATGACTTTGTCCCCCTGTCCACACTTTAGCATGTGCCTCGATCCTTTGTATTTATTGCTCATGTGCATAATCATTTGTTGTTTTATTTTAACATGTCTTCATATGTGTGCACTGCTTTTATACTATAGACACCATACACAATAAAATGTATCCTATCTATAAACAAAGTAATGAGTCACTTATTAAATTGAGATAAACAAAATAAACTATTATTTTTTTATTTTATTATCTCAAGAATCCTTTTAACACTATATCAAAAAATGGATTTTATATAAACTGTCAGATCACTGGATTTGAATAAATGTTGGTAAAGAACTTAATCATGGGGTACATTGTTTCATAATTTGATGTTAATCAAATAACTCTTTTAACTGTTGTAAACTGAAATGGCAATAAACATATTAACAAATAAGGACTAGCTTTATTTTGATAATATTAATTTTCACACAGAATTATTATATAAATGAGTAAAGAGTATATCCCCTCACAGTGCCAAATATTATCCAAGTTATTTTGAGGCAAGTACAGTTATTACAGAGGCATATAAGTACATATGTACATAGCAAATTTAATATCCACTACTTAAAGAGACAATAAAAACCATGAATGTCAAAATGCTGGTTGTGTAAATGTTTGGAATCACCTTCTGAAGAATGGAACATTTATCTCAAAGTGTGCTCTGTAAAATATGAGAACCTAAAAAGTTGTATTTTATTTTTTTTAATTTGGTATTTTATTTTAATTGTGTTTTAAGCCAGCCAAACACTATATGTCTCCAGATTTCTCAAAAAAAAAAAAAAAAAAAAAAATTAAATAATGAAGCTTAATCATACCCAGAGTAACCAGAAATTGGTGACAGGAAGAAAGGAACTAAATGTAGAGCAAACTAGAGAAGCCTCAAATCCAAATGAGGGTCCCCCTAATCACGCACCAGAGCCATCTCACTGAGAAATTGCAGTGTTTGTAATTAATGCTCAATTAAACCAAATCCCCTGCAAGGTAACAGATTAGTCTACACAGCTGGTCCACATTGGCGGTGCTGAGGCAGCCACTAGAGTTACCTTGTTAAGGTACGTTCCTTTCCCCAGTGAGAGTATTTATGAGATTTGTTTCATCCTTGATGGACCCATCACGATGGATTGGGGGTGGAGTGGGGGGGGGTAACTTCACCATTTGATTATGCCAGAGTAATCACTGACACTGTCAGCACACACACACTCACAGGAGGAAAGAATCTTGTGAATCCATCTGTGGATGTATTCATCTGACTGAGTATTTATTTCTAATTTGCAACACATGGCATCTGAGGGAGGAAACTAAAGACTGGGGGCTTATTTTGTGCCACAGCAATGAAACACAGTGATGGAATCTGTGCTGCTATGCTGCGCCTTACTAATGTTTGACAGGGCTGAATATGCTTTGTGGTGAAGGCTTTGTCCTCACTCTCAGTGTTTGCTGTGGCAGTAGCAAACAACACCGACTTGTACGTGGGAGAGTGAGTGAGTGCTTATTTGACCCTGCGTCTGATGAATATTGCTCATTCACGTCCACTACACGCTGTCAAAAAAGAAAACACTGAGTCATGTTTTTCTTATATCTGGGATTAGAGAAATAGATGTCGTATGATACATCTTACGTAAACTAAATAAAGCATTTTGCAAAGGCTGCTCATTTTCCCTTAGTGCCGATAAACTCTCTATATCTCACAAGGTTAACAATTGAGGTAGGAGATTTTTCTGAATCTGGATTGGTATACGTATCACCACCAAAATCAGTGAGCCATAAATTACATCCCCAGAATTTTGATTCTTTTTACTTTTTGAGCTATGCTGCCCACAATCCGACAAACGTGAAAAGAACATAATGTCTTTTGAGGAGGTGAAAAACAATAAGCATTTTTAATATACAGTATGCCTTCAATTATAGTATATTCTAAAAACTCTAGACAGTCAGACAGCCAAAACTTTTGAAATGCAAGCGTTTGCATTTGCAGGGCAATCCCCCCCCCGTTAAACTGAGCAGTAAAGGTAAAATTTGGTACTGCTTAGCCAATGTGTTGTCTTTTAATTTCATTGTTTCTCTTTGTCACTACTGCATCAGAACAATTCATTGCCATGTGCTACACATTCTATTCCCAAAGCACTCCTCATAAAGTAAAAATGCACAGAAGAACCAAATGAGAAAAGACAGCAATTCCCATGATCCCACACTGCTGCCTGACGTAATCAAACAAAAGTCCCTAGAGGCAGAAATTATATAATGTTCATTTTTGCACATTTGTCTCTATTTAGATCTATCTGCATTCACCAATTTTTTGTCTCACTGAGGACATTACAGTTTAATACGCATACCCATGTGGTTGTAACTTGTGTTTACCCAGGGTTCTCAGGTTTTGTTGACTCCTGGTGAATGGTTACCTTGTGCCATCGTGTTGCATCAAGAACTGCAGCAGCCTGATCGCAGAGCTGTGTGCTTATCAGAGAGGAAAATCATTACGACAAACACATCGGCCGTCGATTCACAGGGGAATCTGTGGTGACCATTACCAACTCGGAGTGATAGTGTCAGTGCAGACGTGACACACGCACACACGCTAGTTACTGATCAATTTAATGACCTACATATCAAGGAGGGGAGCTATTTAATAATTAATCACCCATGAAAAACATTTGTTTCTATATCGAGGTTCGTGACACTATTTGATGGAGAGCAAGAGCAAAAATACAGTGCATATATTATATATATGTGTGTGTGTGTGTGTGTGTGAGTGTCTTCCTGTTGGCAGATGCTGATGTTGTCTCTCATCACAGCACCGCCTGGGACATGCTCTCATGTTTGGAAGGTAATGAAGTTCTGTGTGTTTGCATGTCATGAAGGATACAACAAACCCTGCATTTCCTAAACCAACAATCCACACTCTTCCTGCTTACGAGGCTAAACTCTGCACTCTCTGATAGCAATCTAATAAATCTAGCAGGTCACAACAGTCTTACATAGTTCCATAGAGTGTTTATGTCACTTTAATGTTTGTATGACTCAAATATAGCAGACTGCAGCTTAACCAAGAGACTTGGATATTATTTAACACAGTTGCGATCAATTGTTACAGTAATTTTATTCAGCTGAGTTAAATTTTACCAACTTGCAGCCAACAAAACATAGGAAAATATTGATTTAATCCAAGGTTGTACTTAAATAAAGGTCAGGTTTTTTTAAATAATAATAGACTACAATATTAAATGGGATTAGACTAGATTAGAATAGAAACTTTATTATTCCCCAAGTGAGGAAATGTATTTGCCACAAAGCGGTTTATACATACAACACCACGGAACACAATCTAATGAATGAATGAATAAATAAATGTTAGAATGTGATTGATTTGAAACACAACAATATATAAAAATAAGTTGTCCTCGTCCATTTTCTTCACTCATTTTCCCCAAGGTAAGAAGTTTATTATACTCATCTGAGCAGTACATATAAATAAAACATGATGTTGCACAATTATAATTTGTTAAAACAACATTTGAGTGGTGATTGTTTGACCTTTAATGAAGAGGTCAGTGAGTTCACATGCTTTTCATAAATCCACAGCTACTTTGCACTCAATGCGCTGTCAAATCTCTGTGTGCCACGTTTACGTTGTCGGGATACTTTGGTTGTGTATCACAGACATAAGGGAAGGTAAGCGGTGAAAGTCGGGTCAGAGGAGGCTGTCTGTCAGCTGGATCGCTGCTTTTGCTGCCCCCCTCCCTCCCTAGGTGTTAAAATGAACCTGACATGAGTGACATGTCAGTACGATATGGATGGCGTCGGGGAGACACTGCTCTGGGGCATCCGGCTGCTGCTCTGTTTCAAGTCTTTAACACGGGAGGTGGAGTTATGCGTCATTGTTCTGTTGTGACAGGGGGATGTTGTAATGTGTGTGTGTGTGTGAGAGAGAGACAGAGAGTGATATAGAGATAGAAGAGAAAGTGTGTGTGAGCTTAAACTGTGGAAGAGTGTGAAATAAATGTAGTAAGTTAGAATTTCTATGACATTTACAGTGTACAAGGAGACACTGTCACTCCTACAAGTCCGATCTGATCTCTGTGTTCAATGGTCTGCGAGTGAATCCTTTTATAAAATATAATGTCACTGTGGTGTGTTTTCTCATGTCACCTACAACTATAGTGGCTGACAGTATACACAAAGAGTGATGACAGTTTTTCTTAGAGTCAGTTCCACTATTTTTATACAACATTACCAGGTTTTTTGGTTGATTAGATATATACATTATTTCAGTTTTAAGAGCAAGATCAAAAAGACACTAAAATATTTCAGAGCACTACACTTCATTTTTTTTCATTTGTGATCCAACAATAGTGGCAAACAGCGAGCTCAGCCCAACATTTTGGTTTACACAATCCACATAAACAGAAACATGATATCAATAAGCTTAAACTGATGACAGAAAGTTCTAATGATGATAACAAAAGGACTAAACTGTCCAGTGTTATGGAACAATACTCAACAATTGATGTTACCCAACTAACACGAGTGCAGTTACCAAAAACAAAGGTCGTAAGTTACTCTATCCTGCAGATTTACTGCCAAGGTGAAGTGGCCGAACAAAAATGCAAACAAAAAGATCTGAATTATATTGGGAAAGTGCAAAAACTGAGGAAACAAGAACAAGCAGTAAAGAGACACCCAACCTTTCAGGATGGAGCTAAGCCTAGTCAGTCTTTAATGCCTCGCTGTGCTCAGTTCAACTTTAAACGCTGAAATCAGTGCATCACTGAATACTAGGCATAGTCAACAGTAACTGAAGCTTGCCCCCACTCAGGATTCCCACCAAAAATAAGAAAGGCAAAATAATAAAATAGCATAGTTGTGACACCTGCCCAGTGGCCAACTGGGGTGCTCAAAATATAACTATATACAGCACATTCCTTTGTGCTGTAGTAAGGAATCATTATGAACATGGTTGGTTGGTGTCGTTTTCATCTTCATTACACTGTACAGTTTTCAGTTTGCAGCCTTTACTGTGCATTTTAAGCCAAAACGTTGTCTAATCTAGCTTTTAAAAAATACATGTTTGAACACAGGTTTATTAATAATCCTATGTCCTTAAATTTTATTAAATCAGTGTTTAACAGATGATGCAGGCCTAACAAGACCTGCATCATCTGAGCTGTCATGTTGTAGTGAGATATCATGAGTTAAGTGGATATTGTGTAATGGCAGCAGGTTCCTGTCACTGTGTGAGAGGATGGGTTTGTGAGTTACTGTTTCCCTGAGTCTTAGTGAGGGTGGGAATGTTGTCTTATCTGATCTACATGTTAACATGGAGGAAGCGATTCACTGTCAACGGCTGCTTGTGTAAACCAAGCAGCCACGGAGCTCAGGACGAGAGGAAGTGTCAACTGGTGTGTGTGAGGCAGGCTTAAAAGTATTATCAGTACTAAAAAGGTTTAAAGCTAATCAGCAGCTGACGCCTCAGTTTATGACTGAGAAGACAGATTTGACAGAGTAACATAATGAGAGAAAATGACTCGGATCAAATCAATATCGATAATCTGTTTCTTTTTTAAATCACATCTGAAAGTTTGCCAAAAACAAATCGTGATTGATGGAGACAACAACAAAATTAACTTAATATGGCCACAAAGAGAGCTTACATCCAATGTAATACAAAACTGATGATAATAATAATAATACTAATACTACTATTAGTGCTACTAATAATAATATGTATGTTTTTTTTATTGTGAATTGAATTTATTTGGGTCTGGGGTCATTGAGCTTAAGATGGTCTGTTCAACCAAATTATCAAATTGTTAAGCAGTTAAATTATAAGAAATATGTGGATTAAAATTAAAAAGGGGTGCTATTTGATGAGCCCTGTAACTGTCTGACAGTAAGCATTTCTGTTATGTGTTTATTCTTTGTTTCTTATTCGAGTCCATCATACAAAGACGTCATGCAATAACTGGGAAGTACCCATAAAATTACACTTGAGAGTAAAATTCCTGTTCTTAAATGATCTGATTTGTAGACAAATTAAAATGGTTGCTCACTGTGTGGGAAACAAAGGATCAGAGTGTGAAGTCGTTTCTTTGCGCAGAGCCCACCTCATTAGACAGACGCCACACTGATTGAGTTGTTTTTCTCCGCTGAGAAAATCCTTCAAGAGGCATTTGCTCCACAAATAATGAAATGCATTTTCTGATCCTGTGTAAATGGGTCTTAAAACAGCACAGTCAGCCCTGACAGGTCCGTGCATGAGTTCTGTGAGAAACAGCAGCCATTAAAATGTCATGTACTAATAAAACATTCCATAACAAGTGTGGTTGTAGTGAATGGTAAATAATAATAATCATCACTATAAGATCATTTGTCTGTAATGTTCATATCCATTACTCATGCATACAGCATACAGCATTTGACTAGTCAATAATTAGTCAGTTTTGTTTTGTTTATTTGACTGATGACAAAAATTACTAGTAATATTGTGTATATAATTAAATTAGAGCCCTGTAAAGAACCCTCCCAGTTGAGGTCAGATATTTTACCACTTAAGGCTAAAAGTGAATGATATGTTAGTCTCCTGAAAGAAAAGAGGATTTGTTTAATGCCTTCAAGGATAGGATTAAGTTTTTATAATCAGCCTTTTTACTGGTAATTGCAGAAGCTTTTTTGTCACATCAAAGCAGATTTTTATTTTGGAAATATGAATGCTCTGTCATGCTCTTGTTTTATTGTTTTTACTTTATAAGTGTGTTGTCTATTTGTGTTTTTATTTTATGTCTTTTAACTTTTCATTTGTAAAGCACTTTTTAGCTTTGTTCTATTGTACTGTAAATGTATCTTTAATATATAGATTATATATTATACATAAACATGAGGACGGCAGTATCTTATTATGTCATTTATCATTAGCATTTTTGATTCTTTGTTATGTTTCTATGATTTCCTGCTGATTTGCCATGGATTCGGAAGGCTGGCATGATATTGAAATAAAAATGAACTAACACACTATATTTTACAATTTTTTTTTTTCATTTCTGCATACTGATGCTTAAAGTATTCCCAGTGAAGTTTAAGTATCATTCATTAACACATAAGAGGAAAAATTGAGGGAATAATCTGAAGCTTCATCAGCCACTTTAACAAAAGTAATAGTGACGAGTGAGGTTGTCCCATCAGGAAGGGGAGGATGAGGAGTAGGGTGTGAAGGCTGGCCACCTCCCTCCTCATCCCTCGTTAGTTAGGAATTTGTTTACTCTCCGTCTAGAGCTGTGACCTGTAATGGACCACGAAGCCCTCTGGTCAACATACAGGATTACCCAAGAGCCTCTCCTCAGGGCGAGGACCCTCACACACACACACACACACACTTCGCACTAGGTGATAGGCCACCTAAGCCCCACTGATAACAACCATTACTAATGGCAATTAGTCCATTAGATCCTTGTTAATGCCGTTGACTTGGAGATAGTTTGGGTGAATGAATCAGGGAGGATTTGGTCTACGTGGCCTATCTCACTTTACCTCTTTGTCCCCTGTGTCTATGGAGGAGATATGAGTCCTGTTCAAACAGCTGTAGATGACCATTTCCTCATAGTTTGCCTGCAGCGATGTGGTTTTGGGAAGCTACTCAAAGATGAGTGCTTTGAATTTTATGACATGTTAGAATTCCGAAACAAACAGGTCACAAGCAGGAAGAGGAGCTGATTCTGTTTGACTTTGAAAATAAACCAAAGCAGTTAGAAACCATCTGCAGAAAGGGATACGTTTAGAAAAAACTGGGCTAGGGCTCATTAGAAATTAGCAGTCACCTAATTAATTACGTGTATACACAATAGTACCCATGCTGCTGAACACCAGGAGCCAGACTAACAGAGCATCTAACCTAAGTACCTAAGGCTTAAGTGTTGATCATTACATTTTGTTGCCATGTGCAAAGACTCTCCACCTCAGGCTCCATTAGGGGACTTTGTGTTAATCCTGCAATAGTTTCTGCCCCCCCACACACACACACACACCAACCACCCCAGGCCTCTATGTGGGAGATAGGACGACCCACAGATGGTATGAAGGCTTGGAGGGCAGCCCAAACAATTAGAACAATCCTCACCAGCCCTTTTCTTTGCATCCCTCCTTTGCGCAAAGACAACACACACATACCTGTTTGATGAATGGGAGTTTCTGCCCAGTTTAACCTGCTGTGAAAACGCCTTGAAGTGACTCATTCTCCTTACAAAACAAAAATTAAAAAGAAAAATAATGATGAGGGAATAAAATCAAATAAGGAAAACAAAACCAAGAAACAGCAAAATGTGAATGTGCAAATGGCAATGCAGCTCCTTTAGTACATGCAGCATTTTGCCAAGTTGCAGTTGTTTCAGGGGTTTAGTAATGTCTCCATAAACATATTAGTACATAAAAAAGCATTGTTAGCCTTGTGTTGTAATCATCCATTTCAGTAAATGTGGCTTTGGCCTGAAGGATAACAGAAGTGTGAAGCTTTTCTGTATGAATTTACTCCTCCTTGGTCATAACAGCTAAAAGTATACCAAAGTGTTGTTTGTTTTGTTGCACCCCAGCAATACTGTTTGTGTTCTAATTGAGAGCTATAAAGTTTTAATTAATTTAGTATTTAAATTTACTCATTTGGCAGACTCTTTTCCAAAGTGACCTACAAGTCAGTGACATAATAAGGTTACAGATACATTCATTATAGAAACATTCATTAAAAACTACCAGAAATATTCATTGGCATTAGAGTACAGTGAGAGACTATCAGGGGAAAATAAATAATATGTACTATAGGTTAAGGAAAGAAAATGCAAGAGTAGAGTGTGATCAAGACAAGTTAGGGTTAGTTGGTGTTGTTAAGAGATTTTAGAAAGAAATGAGCCTTCAAGAGTTGCTTGAAGATGGCGACACTGCTGCTCTGATAGCTTTAGGGAGCTTGTTCCACCTTTGGGGAACCACAAATGAGAACAGTCTAGACTGAGATTACCTGGTGTACAGGAAGAGCAGAGGGAGAAGGGGTTCATTAGAGGAACGCAGTGGTCGAGAAGGATACTGAGCCTGAATACAAGAGTTCAAGTACGTGGGTGCAGACACAGATGGGTCAGTAGTGACTTGAATTTGATTCAGGCTGCTACTGGCAGTCAGTGGAGATCGATGAACAGCAGAGTGACATGTGCCATATTAAGTTTGTTGAAGACCAGCAGGGCAGCTACGTTCTGGATCACTTGCAGCACTTTCGGGGTACATGAGAGCGAGAGGCCTGCAAGAAGATAACCATGGCCTGTACCAAAAAAAAGGGCAGCATACTGAATCAAGTATGGCCTGACTTTTGTGATGTGATGACCATGTGAAAGATGCAACATGGTCAGAAGGATAGCTGGTCATCAAGCATGACACCATTTATTTCTCTTAAACTTGGTTGGGGTGATGGAAGAAGAAGACTTTATGTTAAACTTAAATTAAACAAATCATCAGACTGTATTTTTGCTGCAAAAGCTAACTGGGTTTATGTAATAGAACAACATACATCACATTGTTTTGATTACAAAGCATTATTTTTACACTTAGTGAAAAATGTTTTTTCCTGTGGTTCCTCCCTCTCTGGGTGGTGGCACAGTAGATGATTTGCCTTTTTGATATGGCAGAGATTTTTACAATGGATGTCCTTCCCGACGCAAAGTGTCCAAATAACAGTGAGCAATGACGATTGGGTACCTTGCTCAAGGGTACCTCAACCCTTGACCTGGTGGGGCTTTAAATTGGCAAACCTTTTGTTACAATCGTATTGTCTTTCACCTCATCCATGGGCTGTCCACTTACAGTACTGTATATAAATATTCCATATAATTAGATAGCAGGATATGTTATATGTTTACTAAATGTAGCGTGAAACCAGTACATTTTCAGCTTTTAATAAATAAGTAAAAAGGAGTAATATCTTCTGAGACATGGTGACAGCATTGCATTAAACAAAAAACAAAAAAAATCGGAATTATTAAAGTACACTTTTTAAATCAACCCACTACTAACAACTTTATATGCAGGTCTAAGCAGACAATGTGTGTTATGTTGCGTGGGAAAGTGTTCTACATTATGAAATGAGCACTGCACAATAGTTTAGAAGTGTGTCCTCTTTAGACTTACTGACGTAGTGTAGTCTAACTTTGTAACCCAGGAGAACTACAGAGAGTTGGTGTTGGGGGGGGGGGCAGCAGCCTTGTGACAAGGAGGAAGTGATGAATTGTGGGACTTTTAAATCAAGATGGGTGGTACGGTTGTACAAAGTCAACTTCTAGGAAGGGAGTTTCCCTTTAAATGCAACCCACTGAAAAAACAAGTTAGGTTTAAAACAAATAGTAAACCAGTGTGGATGAATAGGTGGCCTACTTGAATAGGGCGAGGAGTGGCGAGTGAAGTGCAAGAGAAAAAAAATGTTGTCTTTCTATTTTGTACAGCGGTCAAAGTTTACGTGACATCTCACATAAAAACTAACCAAACTTTTGTTCAAAAAAAAAAAGTTTCAAAGTGATTCTGAGCAGATACAGTGTTGACTGAGGTGAGCCATAGCATAAGTAGTTAAGTGGCAAAAATATTGAGAGGATTAAAAGGGTTAAAGATAAAAAATTCAATCACAACAAACTTGCTCTGCCACAACGGTAGCAGACCGTGGATGAAGTCCAACAATCAACTCTTACACAGTGGCCTTGCTGTTCAGCCATTCAGAACACTTAAAGTCATGATCAGCTTTCTTGTGTACACTTTCCTGAGTGGAAACCAGTGCTAAGGAGAGAAAACAGTTTTTGAACAAAGCATACAGTATCTGAAAGCAGCCGTGGGTGCTCCTCTGTTTATCGAAGGACTCGCCTGTTGTCAAAAAGACAGATAGGTGCTCTTTGTCAACATGATTTTGTGTAATAACCCTCAGTATTTATTTGGTTTCTATCGTGACAACAGTCAGAGAAGCATGATATATGGGCATTCTCAGTGCTCTGACAACTACGTTCACGCTAACGACAAACCCAGTGTGTCGTCATGACGGTGCACTGCATGAGAATCCAGGCATGAAACACGCTAAGGCAATAATGTCTGAAAAGGGCAATGCGTGACACTTTGTGCTTTCCGTCAGAAGATTATCAACAGAAAGAGATAGAAAAAAAGACTGCCTTGGATTTACCTCATTGTTTTTTTGGAATCTTGTAAATGCAAACAAAAATGTCAGTCACAAAGAAACATTAAATTAATGAAAAAGTATTTTCCATGTCTTAAAAAGGGTTTGGTATGTTTATAAATCTATCTATCTATCTATCTATCTATCTATCTATCTATCTATCTATCTATCTATCTATCTATCTATCTATCTATCTATAAATCAAATCTATGTTTATACAAACTCTGGCAACCAAACTGTTTATTTAAGCCTGCGATTAAAAAGATATGGTAGCTATAAGTAGTTTAGTTTATTGTCAGCAGTAAAGGATGTTTTAATGTAGTGTTACAGATCAACTTGGTAGAAGTCAGAAAACTAACACAGCATATTTTTTTAAAAAATTTGAAGATATTAAGCCTATATCAATCTAAAAATGCTGCAGTTTATTGGATTGTTTATAAAGAGATAGTTAAACCTTGTGCTGAATAATCCATGCTTTTTCTTGCTAGTATTTTATATATAAAAAAATACAGTTTGTAAACCAATCTATCTCAGCACCAAAGTCCACAGAGAAAATTATTGATTTTACATACAGGAGTTGTTGATACACCTGCCTCCATTAATAAGCTCAATATTATCTTCTAATTTTGGTCCTTAAAGTCATTTTATTTATCTCAGTGGCACAGACTTATAAAAAAAGGCATCAGTAGATCATCAGCTCTTGTGTCCTTGAGAACTAAGAATGCTGACTTTATTTTTTGGACGGACATAGAGAGTGAGTGGTTTACAAACTTCAAGCCAGAAAAGGCTGTCTTTGCCCCATTTCCACTGGTCAAAAATATTGTTTAATACTGGGTTCAAGCAGGTTTTTTTTAACAAGCAGGAATGTGTTTAATTGGCATTCACTCTCTGATCAAATGACTTTGCCATGGACACACCTTTTTTTCAGTTTTGGTTCGAATCGACATCAGTGGGTCTGCATGACCCAGGTTGTTTTGCTAGAGAAACATCACTGTTGGTGCAACACTTAAATGCACATTGAGGATTTTGTCTCCCACACATCTGTGATTTCACAATTCATGCATGGGTGAAAAAAAATAATCACAGAGTAGACCAACCACTGACAATTGGAATCGTGTTAATGGTTTGTTTTGCATCCTGGCCCAGGTTAAAAAATCCCAACTACACTATACCCTGTAATTTTAGTGTGAAAGAGGTTTTACTTTCTTATTTCTAGACACTTTATCCTTTTTTATATTCATATTATATTTGTATTTGTTTTTATTGCTATTTCCCTATTTTTATTGCTATTTTATTTAAGTTCAAGCCAAAGAATTTCTTCATTGGTAATAATGTTGCATTGTTACATGGCAAAAAAAAGAATCTTTAATCTTACAGTGCGAGGAGTGATAAAGATATTAATCACTTCTCTTTGTGTATTTGTGCGTATATCTTTAAGATAGTTAAGCAAGTGTTGATTTTGTTAAATGACAAAAAAAATTGTTTCTCCTTGTGTCCCTGCTGGCAGCCATATGAGCCGGTAAAAGGGAGTGTTTGGGTCCCAGGCTGGTTCACAGAAATGGCAGCGTGCTCTGCAAAGTGTTGATGTGTCAGTACAATCACACTTAATGCCAATTTTGTGAAGCTTGAAACAACTTTGCAGCAACAACAGAAATCAACAAAGCTCCCAACAAAAGCAATCAGCATTCAGGCTACAGGTCTGAAAGGACCAGGAGTAGATCTCACTTAACTCCTGCATTCAGTGACATTACATGCAGCCGCTCGTAATAAAGAGTTCAAAGGTCAAAGCCTCAGTGCCCTGGCCTGAGTCCATGCTGTAATATTTCTGTGTAGATATTTTGGTGACAGTGAGTGAGTGAGGTCCGAGGTGACGTGCTGCGGTGTTTCATCACCACAATGTGAGGCAGAGACATTCGACTGACCAGAAAACTCTGGTCTGAAGCGAAGAACGTGCTTTGATGTGAGCCTAATATGGCTTGTAAAAAGGGGGATCCTGCACTTTGAAGTGTTGCCTGATGCTGTCCAGACACAAGTGTGTGTGTGCACGTGTGTGTGTGTAATATGCAATACTTGGCCTGTCATAGGTCTGTGTCTGTTAACCCAGAGTTATAAAAAGTGATGTAAACATTGAGAGAGGCCTGGAGAGAGAAAGAGAGAGAGAGCAATAGAGAGAGAGATAGGAAGTCTGTAGCTTTCATAGATCAGGAGATGCTTTTGTTTTTTGTTTAAGTTATGTTTTATATATTGTTCTGTGTGTAGATGCAGTCATTGTATGTGTAGGTGCATGTATGGGTGCCTTGTGTAAAAGTTTGACTAAATACCAGGTCAATTTTTTTCATTCTTCAAAATTTCAAAGGATTTTTTTGAGGGTTAAGACTTGGTTTCATTGACAGGGTAAGATCTAGGTTTTGGTAAGGACTTAGTTGAGATGGATAATGTTTGGGTAAGGGGGCACTGATCATATTTTACAGTCACCACTTTAATTCTTCAGGGTTCATATTAATAAAAGACGACAGTGCAAAAAAACAAAAAAAAAATGCATATAAGGGCAGGTATTGTTGAAATATTCTTATTTTACAATATGTGGCAATGCTTTTGTCTTCTATCTCAATTATTATTTTCTGTGTTTACTAATAAGAGAGTGGCGAGAGAGGCTATATAAACTATTGGCAACATGATCCAAATACAATCAAAATATCTTTACATTCAGAATAATACTGTTATCTGCTCTGATTTTTGTAATGAAATGTTTTGGAGAACTTTAAAGAAAACAATTAATATATTTACAACACCAAACACATCCAAATGTTTTTAAAACCTTTTTTAAAGTAATTTTTAAGAGTTTGTCATGAAATTGTGTGCAAGTGGCACATTTTGCAGCCTTTTATACGCTAACATTAAAATTTTATGCCTAAACCGAGTGCTATTTTTGCTTTTTTTACAGACTGAATGTGTGTTAAATGAGATCCTTTCACTGTGTAATCAGCTCAAACAAAGATAAAGAGCTGTTATGACAGACATAAAATCCCCAAAGACCTTTAGATAACATTAAAATGGGAGTAACCTGGCCTCTGCTCTGTTTCTTCAAAGCTAAGTGGATTAGTGTCTGCGATTTGCATGTGAAAAGCATATCAGGCTGGAAGATGATCATTTAAAAACTAAATGGAAAAAAGGAGAATAAAGTATTTTTTTTAGGCAGATTCCTATAGGCAGGACATAGGCGTTAGTGTGAGGTGCAGAGTAGCTGGGGGCTAGAGAGTTTAGATCATGGTGTTAGTGAGGAGGAGGTCAGGGCCAGTGCATCTAACTCTTCTGCTGATTGTTATGAAGGGCCATGTGTCAGCATCCATCCGTCCACTTTATAACTCTCGGCAGTTCACGGCATCTCTCCTGCAAAAGGCCCTAATGCATTCTCTTTGACCTCGTCAGTGTAAATCAAATATCTGGCCTCAGATCTCACAGAGCTGCACAGTGACATTTGTGTATATCTGAGTGTGTGTGTGAAAGAGAGAGAGACTGACAGAGAGTGCATAATATAAGCTATGGGAGCCTACGATGGACACGCAAAGAATGACAGTGTATAAAAACAAAAAAGACAAAGGAAAATAAAAGCTGGCTGTTTGTTTGCACTCAATAGATTGATTATTAACTAGAATGGGACTCATTAGAGCACATACCATCACCAAAGTTCAACAATTCTTAGTTGGCCTTGAAATGTGTTGAGTAGTTTACCCACAATCCTGCTAACAAGTAAAGAAACCAACAAGCAGACATAACCTCCCAACAGTTTGGTAACAAACATCATTATAGTAAAACAAAGGTAAAGTCCACAACATGTCTGGCTGAGATGTCCCCAAAACATGTGGACGGCATATGTGCCACTAGTGCAGCTAAATAATAACCTACTGCATAGCTGACCAAAAATGATAAAAAGTGAGAACCTATTTTTTGACTGGTAAAGGGAAACAATAGTACCCTCTTTAAGTTAAATTAATCATAAGTGTAAAACCAGTAACCTTCTTTTTTATTTGGGGGAGGGGGGTCACATGGGGCAGCAGTGAACACAACACTGACGTGCATCACCTCTTTAGTTGATAAGTTGAACCTATAAGCAAACAGTTGCTAAGGTACACATCCAGCAGTTTTAAAAATAAAAGAAAACACTCACCTAAAGTTGTGCTCTTGTAAATCTGATGAGTTGAAATTTATTTATTTTATTTAATTTTATTTATGTATTTATCATTCACTCTCTTCTAACTGTTCTTGGTCTCCACCAACTCTGGAGGAAAACATTTGGCTCTATGTTCACCAGCTCATGTCTCTCTCTGTCTGCCTGTGTTTTTACACCGCCATTGCTCTGGCCCAGTAACAGTTCCTTAAACAAACTTCGAGCCAGCCTGCACATTTACACACATTACATCAGTTGTAGGTGTATCAGTGTAAGCTGTAGATGAGAGGAAGAAGGAAGTACCATCTTCTACATCTTCTCATCAGTGGTTGGTTCATGCTGGACTGATGGATTAATGCAATACTCTGAATGACTAGAAGAAAAGCCAACAGAAGCTCAGTACAATCTGTCATGTTTACCACTGTTATGTTTTCTTCCACTCATAGTGTTCATTGAGAAACACCCAACATTGATAACATCAGAGATAACAACTGGTGTTACCATGGACTGCTTTGCTGAGAGCACTGTACAAAACTAAAAGTCCAAAAGTTAAGCAATTACGGATTCAGGAACCATGTCCAGATCATCACAAAATCTAATAATTTCTTCCTTGGGCCACAATTTGTATCTCTAAAAAAATGAAAAACAAATGCAAATAAAGTTTCTTTAGAACTTAGGGGAACAACAGATTTGGGTGATCATTTCACCAGTTTCGTCACAAAGAATAACACCTTCCACTGGAAGCTCTCACGCAAAGAGTCTACAAATAACATGCTTTCTTTCAGCTCCATGCCTCTGTCAGTCATACTTTATTGCCAGTCATTAAAGTTATCATAGACTTTTCCATTGACAGAGGATTTCACTGTCTGACAACTACCAAAATGGGATGTAGCTTATAACTCGCATTAAGCTGATACACTTATGAGCACACATTTTGGTAGCCTAGGTAATCACAAAAGCACTGATATGATAGTGAGTATATTATTATTATTATTATTATTATTATTATTATTATTATTATTATTATTATTATTATTAACAATGTGTGGATGGTTCCTTTATAATTATGTCTGTGATTGGTGGAGGGAACGCTGCTCTCAACATTCCCAACATTCCCATGTAGCTCTTAACCTCTGACAGCCTCAAATTATTAACATTCCCATATGGGCTTAAATCCCCTGATCACTGCTCAAAGCTACATTTTTCACATTATCAAGAAAACTGACGCAGCAAATACTGTACATATCTTATTTGTAGTTCATGGCCTATGTGTGTTTGTGTAGCATTTAGCCTCCTAAATTGTCCCCTTTTAATTGAAAACCTGCAGTAAATGTACATCTGCCATTCACTCAGTGAACATGTCAGGTCAACAGAGGGCAGTAGTTTACCTCTCTGCTGTAAAAACAGTAACTCCACTCAGTCTATTGCTGCCGCTGCTTTTGTATGCAGCAGTTGACAGCACACAGCCAACTGCACAATGGGTTATGAATGAGCTCCCATTCATCACACTTAATCAGTGGGCCAAACCCATTAACTGTCAGGCAAAAGACGAGTTTGTCTATAAGAATGACGGATTGCTCGATTGGTCAGACGCATCAGAAGTATAAGAAAATGTGAGTTATGAGTTCGAATTAGCTTAGTTTTTATTTGCAAATAACATGTTGGAATAAATATATATATCTTCTTGAAAGAGATTTGTTGCATGTCTGAGTGTCAAACTTCAAACCCTCAGTCTTTCTAAAACAAAACCAAAGCCTTCTTTTTTATCTTTTCTTTTCATTTCTTCTCACTTTTCTCCCCTTTCATAACAAACACCACATAATAATTTGGGTTATCTAGTAGATCAAGCAGGGTTTTGCCGGCAGCTGTGTGGTGGCTGCAGGGTTGCCAAACCAAACGGAGAAGCAGGGGGTGCCTCGGAGTCACCTCTGCCAACATACACCTAATCCTTCCACCATCGGCCAGATAGAAACCCTTGAATTCACAAGGCAGTTCAAAAATAGAGGAGAGGACAAAGGTCAAATCTACAGAGGGATTTAAGGCCTTATCATTATCACGGAACAGCAGAGCTGAGCAGCCATGAGAAAGTGCCTCTGTGTCTCCAGAGCTGGAGGCAGGTCGTGGAGCCTCAGCATGACTAACAGCACGCAGACAGAGTCAGTGGAGGCAGCCGCAATCTCATAGATTCAAGCTTTTTCTGAGCTGCATGGTCCATTTATGTCAAGAAATTCGGCACTTCAGCACAAAGTCCTATCATGAATATATACTGTCTATAATTGCTTATATTCTGTTTAAGAATTATTTATTTGTTCATATTAAGAAACAATGAAGTTTAGCCCACAGAAGAAAACATGTAAAATGATTCAAGAGCTACATGACAAATTTTTGTTTTCCCTGTAGAAGTTTTTGGCCAAACCTTATATTTCAGTGCAGTAATCACATGATAATAATATGGTAATAGTGAATGGTAAATGTGTAATTGGGAGGTAATATTATGCTAATACCAGCTTATTTTTATGCAGTCCTCAGCTTGGTAATGCCAATGGTAATAGTATTAGTATATAATAATAAAGTAATAGTTATAAGGAGAGAATATGACAGTAATATCATGTTATTTCCTAAGTAATATCCATCCAACTTGTTTATGAGAATGAATGTAGGTTACAATTATTGTAATACCTCCACATAATTGTGTTTGTAAATTAAAATTGATGATTAACATAATACACATTTTCCATCATTATTACCAAACTATTATGTGGTGATAAATATTAAAATAGGATGAAATTACCATAGTATTGTTTCTCTCTTACCCGTACTGTAATGTAAAGTGGTCTATAGATTCTGAAAGTGACCGTAATGTTTCTTTAAAGTTATCTGTAATTTGCTTTTAAAACACATTTTTGTCCTAGTTGTCATAGCATTAAAAAACTAAAATCTGGGGTCCATAGTACTTTCTGTAAACAGTAAACACGAACATTACCTACCATACCTGAAACTATTCAACCTGCTTCCCTGCGTTAGTTTACTATTATGGTAATGTTTAGTATTTACTAATGGGTGACAGCATGACGTATAGTCATGTTTCACTGAGGCTGCCCTTCCACTCTCTCCTCCACTCAGCTTCAGTTAGTGTGTGTTTTTGTGGGAAGACATGAATTACATTTGATTTGATTTTATTTTATGTAGCGAAGGTGTGGAGTGAAGGTGATTTCAAAAAATAATAAAAAGTGTTTCAGAATGGAATTACTAAGACTTTGTGAGTCAAGGGAAAGGTATCACGCCTCGATTTTGCTTGTTGAGCTGCACATCTGCCAAATAATCACCACACAGTTTATAGACAACCTTCATTTTTAGCCAAGTATACAATATTAAGAATATGCCCATAATGCAAGGCCCCTTATTTTTACATACTGTATCTTCCTCCACAGGTAAAAGAAAAGACTGGAAATAGAAAAACAAAACAAAATGCTTTTGGATTGATTTGATATAACTAATAATATTGTCCAGACACTGTGTAAAAAAGTAAGATCATAAAAAGTGGTCACAACCACAAATTACTTTTAGTACTTGAGTGTTATGACCCAGCGAGTCCAACCTTGACTTGTATCTGTGTAATTTCTTCAGTCAATTACCACACAGCATTACCAGCATTAGAACAGAAGAAATACGTTTTCAAACTTAAGTTAAAAGCCACAAAATTAAAGGTTTTCTTTTTCATCTGCAGCCTCAGAAACAACCATGACAACTATCATGGGTCATTAAAAAGAAACCAGCAGAAGCCGTGGCAGACGGACTCACTGCACCTATTTACATGAAGAGACACTTGCGAGATATGAATGTGCCCAAACTTAATTCAACAAGTACGGGATAAAAAACCAGATGCAAGGAAAATTCTATGTAAATGTAGGATTTGCGGACAGATTTTTTGGGAGTGGAGTGTGATGGATCACAAACAAATACAAAGTCAAATAGAGAAAACCCATTCACATGCTTGTGCTCGTGGATGTCAGTTTGTCATCTGATACTTATGTTATCAGCTAAACTCAGTGTAAAGAGTGCAGAGTAAAGGACTGGATGAGAGGGACCTCAGCACAAGTATCCAGTGTCATCAGTCAGAAGCTCAAACACTGACTCTAAAAAAGCGACTCCAACCTCCTTGTGGAAGGATTTGCTGACAAAAATATAAATTTGCCTTCATTATTTTCACCTGAGCATTTGCCTTTAAGGTCACCTTTTGATTGAGGAGACACAAATATATAAAAGAAAAACAATTTAAAAATACTTAGACAGTGACAAATGTCCCATATCGTAATCTCGTATACTTACAGACTTAAAAGTGAGTACTTCATATTTAGTTTTTACAGCATGATATTCAAACAGTGCAGCTGCAGACTAGGGTAGCAAACAAAAAAACTGAATTAAGGTCATGGTGCAGCAGACAGAGACAAAACTCTTAGTCAGAGCAGTTTTCCTCCCTGATGATGTTGAAATCTCACACTGCTCCACGCTGCATCACAGCTTTACTCCAACGAGTCCAGGAATTTGATCAAATTTGCCTGGTTTCACAACAGAGTCAGGTGAACTGACGACAGCAATTTGAATTCAGAACCTACTACGGCACTGTCACTTCTCTTTTTGTAGGACAAACCAGTGCTAATTCTCCTTGGCTTTAGCCTCACCATGAGCACTTTGCAGCCGGTTTATATCACCTTGTTGTAGCTTAGTGTATATACACTACTGTACACAAAGTTATTACAGACTTGAAAGCGCTTAAGCTTCCAGAAGGACAGAGTGTTTAGAGGCTTGATTGAAAAAAAATCAAGTTGTTACAGGGGAGCTTTGGCCACAGAGCTGGACTCAAGAGGTGCTTTGAAAGAAAAACTCCAAAGTTGACCTTTAGGCCTCAATCAAAAGCAGACTATTTGGTAAAAATAGGAGAGGTGAGAAAGAGGGGAGAAGAATTTACTGCCTTTCAGGAGATGGAGAGGACAAAAGCACATGGATCTTTTTATGGATAGGAGACAAAAACATGGAAAGGAAAGCTGCTGCAGGGAATTTCACATCAACCAAAAACATCATCACTTGCATTATTTCAATTTTTAACTTCTCAATATTGCTTGTTAGTTTTTTCTTACAAATGGTGAAGTGGAATTTAAGTGTAAACTGTGTCTTATAAAAACCCAGCTGGTATTAGTCTAACGTTTTAATCCTCTTTAGAATTAAAAACGGCCTGTGTTTAAATCCTGGTTGGTCCTTGTGTTTCTCTTTACGCAGCCTTTAAAGTCAGTTCACTTTTCTCTGACAGCGCAGCTTTTTAGGCTGTAAATGTGAAGCCACATAACTGAGGGCTGACTGTTTGTTTAGCGCAGCATCGTCTTCGTCTCGTTTAATGTCGTAACACGTGAATTTTACCACTTAAAGAAAACCGCCAATGTTAAAGAAAATGTAACTGAAACTTCGTGAGCTGCTTTGACGAAGATTTTACAAAGGAATCGTGTTAAAATAAATGATAAATGAGATCAGACTTTAACCGACGCTAACATAACACTATTTCATATTGTGTTAATTAAGGAAGAGATGCGTAAAACCAAGTTTATTAATAATAACTACTTTCACACAGTAAAATAAAATGATGAGAAACGAACAAAAAAAATGAATCAATGATGGATTTGGACAATTTTGTTGTTAAAAAAATAGATTGTTATTGTAGTAGACAAAAATGTAGACAGGTTTTCTAATTTAAAAAGACAACATAATCTGAAATTAAATCACACCAGGATAGATGTCAATATACGATTTTTTCTTTATGGTATGTTTTATGTATAGGGTTTATTTATTTTTTTATTTTTTTATTTTAAAGTGAAAGATATTATCGTTCGTCTGTCACATTAATAGCCTAAAAAAAATTAAATTAAAAAAAATGTGATTTTTAAAAATTATTTGAAAACGAAAATAGAATATTAATTGTAATAAATACACGTAATGTAAAACAAAAATATAAAATTAGAGTAGCTCTTAATGTGTGCGTGAAAAATAATGGGATTTTTTTTCCCTTTTTATTAGTATTATTAAGGGGTGGAAGTCCTGCTCGTTTTATTTGCTCCCCTTGAGGAAGGAGAATATAAGTCCCTTCTTATTGTTCTTATTGTTCTTACGAGAAGAAAAAAACAAAAAAAAATCCTGACGTTACTTAAAACTGCTGCTGTTGTTCTATCGTCGCCTCAGCTGATGTGAAAATAGTATGGCATGGATTCATTAGCCACAAAATGATTCATGTAAAACACAAATGTAAATTATCAACGAGGACAAGACAGAAAATATATGAACACTTGTTCAAATGTGGTCATCAGGAAAGAAAATGAGCAACAGGCAACAACAAGGACTTAGAAAATACTACTCTGAAAAATATCACAGAATATGGAAACATCAGACCAAAAAAAAACACTTAAAACTAGAGTTGCTTAACGTCACCGAAAATCCCGCAACAGCAGAAAAATACAATAGAAAGAATAGAAAATTTTCCACAGCGCGCCAAGAAGTTCCTTGGTCTTATTTAATATTTTAACCAACATCGAAAAATATGTATCAGAACAAAGAGAATCCACATTGTGAAGCTTTACTCGATTATTTATTCAATATTTCTCTTTGGTTCTAAAAGAGAAGAGGAGAGAGATTACGGTGGGAAAACACGTGGCCAGAAAAACAAAGAAGATAAAAAAAAAAAAAAGCGAGTGAAAATTATCACAAGTGATCATCTAACAGCAGCCAGTGGAGGAAGAAAACGTCACCCGATCTGATGGACACGGATCAATTTCCAGCCTTCAGACCCCTGTCTCCATCTGAGGAGCCTGACAGACATGAATCATCCTCTGAAGCCTCCCATTGTGCGTGTGTGTGTGTGTGCGCGCGCGCGCGTGTTGCTGCTGTCATTTTTGGATCAATGCTCTTAATATAAGAAAATGTCCTCGCTTTTGTTTTTATTGATGAAGAAAACTCATCCATCAACTATGTACTGTTCATCACTTCCATTTACTGAGCTGAGCCACTCAGTCCATCTAAATAGGCCTGCATCTAATTTTTAAAATACCAGGATTATAATAAATAAATAATCAAATTAATTAATTGAGTCTATAGTCTAACCCTACTGTATGTCCTATTTTATTTTATGTACGTTGTATTATCTTAATATATAATATTTTCTTATGTTTTATATTCATAGATGTTAAAATGCATGTTTTCTAACACTGTAGATATCCCCAGTGTGGCACTGATAAAAGGGCTATGTGATCTTAACTTATAAATAACAATTCCACAAATATTCAGAAAACACTGTTCATCAAAATGTATGTGTGAAGGGATGAAATCACACCATACCAGTTGGAATTCAAATTTGATCCTGCAACATTTCAGCATTCAGGTTGAGCATTTCATTGTTCAGCAGAGGGAGACCACGTGTGAGCATGGGAATCAGTTGAATGGAAACGGGATTTCTGTGTTTTGAGGTGGCATCATTTTTCTTAAACAGAAGGTTTTGCGCAAATAAGAAGTTAAAAGATGTGATATGGAGTTTAAATTGATGCTGGTGCCTCTCATAAGGTTACATGCCCCCCCCACACACACACACAGAGTGCAGCAAATGTGAGGTCAGTGCTGCAGGTTCTTACATACGGCCTTGGGTTGACTACAGCACTATAGTTAATTAGTTATCAAGTGAAAAGAGTATGGTTATGAACTAAGTATTTTAATTTTAATTTAGCCACCATTTTTGTAATTCAGCTTCAAAAACTGTATTATATGTTGTCTGGACTTTTTTGAGGCTGCATGTAGGTTTTGACAACACCAGAGTTCAATACACGCAAGTATTGGATTAACGCTGTTTATTTAAAGGTTATTATGCCAACCTACTGACTTGTCAGTGGCAGGACAAAGCTTACTGTATATGATGTTTGACTCTGTGACCTGGAGTTTAAGATCCCAAATGCTGCAGAGCCACAGGAAAGACAGGCAGAGCTGCTAAGTGGTGCTGCTGATGACTAAGGAGAGGTGAGGATCACTGCTGGATAGTGTTGAGCACCTAGTCTTTATGGAGTATTTGCAATATTAAGTGAAAAGGCGACGGTGAGATACGAGACATTAAGTTGTGGAGAACACTGCTGGACACTGTTAACATGAGGAATGGGATGTAAGGCAAAAAATATTACCTAACAGAATGACTGTCCTCACAGTCATTCCGTTCTGTACAAACACAAGATTACAACCTGTGGCCTAAAATATTTTTCTCAACAATAACTATGATACCAATATCAATAATAACAATATAAAATTGCCACAAACCTTATAATCATTATGTTATAATTAAAGTATTTCTTGTGGTTTCCTAAGTTAAAGATTAGCTCACACTACTTTATTTTAATAATTTTTCATCCTGAAGACATGACAGATACCTAACCTTTTACAGTATACTACAACTCTGCAGATACTTCTATAAAATAATATATATACCTCCGTTAGGAGAATAATGCTTGTAATGCTTAATGTTTTCATGATAACTTGTGTCCAATAATATTATTGCCATTATTATTACTATCATCACCAATGATATATTCCAAGGTAAACACTCTATTTTCGTCTGCACTACTGTTGTGTAAACAGCAAAATGGCATTAAATCTGATTTGATTTGACTTGATTATTGGTATGATGTCACTGCTGCTGCACAGTGATATTTAACTTGTGTCCTTCTGTATTCTTTAAGCATTAGTTTTGATCTGGTTTTCAGACAAGTCAAAAATACAGTCCGTAATTTTTGAGCTGATAACTGAGTTACTTAAAAATAATCTGGTGGAGATTTAACATTTTCACCTGGAGGCAACTAACAGCATTCAATCTCATTAAAATTAAAGAGATTCAAATTCCTTTTCAGTCCATTGTTGTGGATTGGGCTTCTTTCTTTCCTACAGTACAGAGGTTAATCCTGCTGTGTGTGGTTGTGTGCGTACTTGTATTTGTTACCTCTTTAGGACCGTGTGGGACCAGTTTGCATAAAAACTGACCTTGTCAGGACCAGTAGTCCTCATGGAGACCAAAACCTGGTCCTAATGAGACAGACCTAATTTCTGAGGAACTGGTGAATTTGCAGCTAGGGCTTGAATTGTGGTTCAGGTCAGGCTTCAACTAGTTATGGTTAAAGTCAGAGATAATGCTTAGTTTGGGTTGACCAAATAAATGGCAGTCAACGCAGTGACCTAAGAAGGGGCTGCACAAACCTGTGTGTGTGTATTTAACAAGAGAACACCCTGCTTTAAAGGTTTTATTATTTCAGTCAAGAACTCCCACTTGAAGCAAGAAACCTCTCCAAAAAAGTGTGCTCTTTTAAAAATGCATCGCAAGCTTGGTAATCATCCCTCAAAGTGCTTACAGACTCAGCACTGTACAATCAAGAAAAATCTGCAGGAACAGAAAGCTCTGGCAGAGCCCAGGTTTCCTGAGATCATGGCTGTTTTATTGAGGGATAAATGTTGCCCCTGACATTGTGGAGGAGGAAAAGAGAGTGTGGCTTGGGCATGCTCTAATTGGCTGAATTAGCATCATCATTGCTGTGTGCCTGCCCCTCCCACTCTGTCTGCATCTCATGTGATTTGATTGGCTGTGTCAACATTCCACTGCACTTTAAATGGTACCTCAGGAATTAGTTGGGTTTTTTTTCATTCTCTCTCCCTCCCTCTTTTGTTTTGCCCCTTTTCTGCTTCTTCAGTTTTTCCCTCCTTTTCACTGACAGCGCCTAAAATGTGTGTGTTCTAACACTGATTGAGAAGAAGATACTGTATATTTATAAACATTTGAAACGAAACTCATTCAACTCAGCAAAAACTATTAAGATGGCTTCCCTTTTTTGCAGTTTGTTTAATACTAAATATATATAAATCCCAGTATTGCCACTATTACTACTATAGAGGAAGCAATCCAAGAAGCCACTCAGTTTTTCACCCAATATTTGTTTTACACTACATATACAAATAAAAACAAAATAACACATGGACACAAATGTCTTAGATTTACAAAATTATACAGACCCTTAATATGCAAGTGTTCATTGTCTGAAACCCAAATGATTAGAAATAGTTTTAAAATGTGCACACCTGCATCCAATTACTTCTGCAGAATTTGGGACAAAAATCAACTCACAACGTCAAAGGAACTGTTTGCAACAATAAAAGGGACTATGTATGTTTTAGTTTCGTTTCGAAGGCACCAGTGTTCCAAGGAGCATAGTACTGTAGTGTAATCTCTGTGTAATTGAAGAGGTTAGAGAGGAGATGGTTCACTGTTCAGGACAAATGTCACGTGAAACAAGCAGCCAAGATGACATTGGGGTTGGTTCAGAACAAGTGTCTGACTGGGGATGGAAAAAACAAAGACACGGAAGTTCAGAGACACTTCCCATCTGATTTGATGCTAAGTGGTTCTGCTAACAGATCCTCTGGAGAGGATCTATGAGGAAGACTGGGATAGAGTGATCCATGATGTAAAAACTCACATACAGAGTTTTTACAGAGTTTTTACAGAGTTATTTAGATAATCTAAATAATCTAAATAAATGATTTAGATAATCTAAATCATTTTTGGTATTTATTTTGTCTTTCTTGTGAAAAAATAAATATATATATATATATATATATATATATATGTGTGTGTGTGTGTTGAATTATTTGTGTGTGGTACAAGCCAGGAAGAACAAATTACTTCACTGTATTAGGCTGCCATTTTAGTACCTCTAACCCATTGTTCACTAATAACTGCTTCAGGCAAAACAACAACAATAAATGAGAAGACAGAGGTCCACACGAGTCAGTGACACCCAGCTCATGAAATGCAACGGCCCATGAGTGCTATGTGTACAACAGGAAATACACACACAAATTGAATATGTACAGTAGTCTATATTCATACTCTAAGGTGCACGCACACACAGCTCCCCCACTTACCCCACACCCACTCTCTCACGCAAAAACAAAAAAAGAGCAAAAATGCTTTGTGCATCATCTTTTTTTTTTTTTTTCTGGAGCCCAGCCATCTTTAATCCCTGAGCAGGGATTTAGGTGAGGGGGTGCAGGGGTCTAGGGTGAGGGCCTCCCTGGGGTGCTCTCAAACCAGGAGCAGGGGCCTAATTGGGAGTCATGCAGCCACAGCTCTTTTTCTAAGCTGCGCTGCACAGAGCATCTGTTCCTGCATCAGCACAAGGAGAGCTGTTTTTTAAGCTGAATGTCCACCAAGAGGGGGGGGGCAGTACCGTTCAGCTCCCTACAGTAAGGACTGTAATGTCAAAAATGATCTGGCTTGCATCTCCACCACGAGATGAATAAACGTAGCCGCAACAACAGCATGACTACCATCTTTCCTTGCACACTCTAAGCTACAGTTGTATCCCTGTCACAGTACAAGCAGTAGCAAGAAATCGATGTATTGAATAACGCGTGTTCACCTCCGCTGCACTAGGTGGCGATATGCCCCTTTCAGCTTGTTCCATTAGGCAGTTTTCAGTTCAGCTGGCAGCTAAATGTGAGCATGTCAAGCTCCATCGCGAGTCTTCCTACGTCCATCAACTCAAATCAAAATATTTAAAATTATTTCAGCTGACAAAGCATAAACTTGGTCACCTCGTCAATCCAAAAGTGCAATGGCCTGGATATCACAATTATTAATAAAGCAATATCACCATGTCTTTGTTGCTGTCGACTTCTTCTACTGTATGTCCTGGTTGCTTCTATTTCCAGGACAAAGCTTAGAATGAGAACTGTGGACTCATTTATTTTGATAATGTTTTGGCAGTTGAAACTAATCATGGTGTAAACAAAGTTTTAGATTCAGTCTTTTGATGTCCAAGTCCAAGTCCAGTTTTGTATGTACTGTACAATATTTGCACTTTTGTGCCATTAAAAGGAATGAATGCAGAGCCTCACTTTGACTGATGAGAAAGCAATGTCTGAAAGTATCATCTATCATTCACCTCTGCGAGAAGCCATCTTGTTTGGCTGACAAACTCAAACGTTACATAATAAAACCCACAATAAAAAAAATAAAAAGTCAGAGGGGCTGTTGGTTTTTAGTAAAGCTTATTGTGTTTGGAGCCTGTGTCTCATTTGGCTGCACTTCATGGGGGATTTAGAGTTTTTTTTTTTGTTTTTGTTTTTTTTTATAAATGTTTAAGCACTGAATACAAACAAGGTTGGCTGAAAACCCATTAATGCGTGACTGGGGATAAAATGTGTAATTTGTGGCACTGTAACTGGATAATTAAAAGTGACAGAATCAAACCCTTTTGAAGAAAAGTCATTCATGAGAGACGAACAAAAGATGGCAACCAACAGTGGAGAGTTGCTTGCAGATCAACGAGAAAAAGGTCTGAACTTTGAGTATTATAACTACACGAAGAAATAAAACACTACTGAAAATCTGCTGTCTTTTAATTTTAGAGAAACTACAATAACTTATTAAGCTAAGGAAAATAAAATCTAATCTAAAACTTACATTACGCACTTCTCATTAGTCAAAATGTAGTTCAAACCTGATTTCATAACCAGTGTGAGAGAGTGTGTGTGTGTGTGTGTGTTGTGTGTGTGCATGTGTGCAAGGCTGTCTGTGTGACAGATGGTGTGACGGACATCAGAATGACTCAGCATCCACCCATTAAAGGATTAGATGGTTTTCTGCTGCTCCACAGATCAAAGTCTCAAAGTATCTTGTCTGCTCCAGTCCGTCGCCGCTCCTGCCCCAAACCAGTTTATCATATGTACAAAAATCAGTCTAAGGGCAGTTAAAAAATCAGTACACCAACTAAGTTTTCAATTATCATGTACCAATCAAAATTCAATTTGTCCCTTGAGCATCACTGACAGCTGTATTCATTTTTTTGGTGATTGGGTTATTGTTTGGTTTACATTTGGATCATGACTTGTGCTTTGGCATAGTATGTGTTGGATTCAACATATGTGTTGCTCTAGTACTTGTACTAAAATGCGTTTTACAAGAAATTGTAAAATGCCTCATTGGAGTTTTTCTGACATCTATTGTGATTTGTGTTGTGATGTAAGCCAAGCTTAAGTTCAATATTTACATAAAAATAAAAATACATAAAATACTCTGTACTTTACTTTAAAAATGACCATAACATTTAAATCAAACCTTTTCAAGTTGACATAGAACAACAAAAAGTTTGTCTTGACTACAGCTAAAACTACTACCAATGCAGTTGCACATTTCAACACTTATATATTAGGTTACACACAGTCTACCTATTTAGGTAAATTTTTTCTGATACTGTTAATACAATCTATATTGGGACAAACCTTTAAAACAATTCACTTATTTTATTTCAGTGACTTCTCTAATACTGTTTATATACTGTATAATGGTATTTATCTAGTGGGGCACATATTTCAAGAAAATATATTTAAAAACAGAAAAAAATATTTACCTCTTTGTGTACTTTACAAAGAGGTAAAAAGAATTTTCTGTTTTTAAATATATTTTCTTAGTATACCATACCTTAGCCAATATCTTTGTATATGTATCTTAGTACAGTCTTAGTAAATCTCTGTTATTTCCTGTTCTTCATCAGAGTAGCTCTAACAAAAGCAATTTTTCCCCCGCGGGATCAATCAAGTATTTTTGACTCTGATTTACCCACAACAGGCAATTTGACACATAAAGCTGATGATGAAAAGTTAATCAAACCTCTTGAATATGTTCGCACATGTTTTTGTGTCCATTGCCAGCATTATTTCAATCCCTTCTTCCTACAATATCTGTGTGGGGCACATATTTCAGTGTTAATGTAGGAAAGGAAAGTGGTTATAATTCCTGTATGACAATCAGACACACTAGCAACCACACCCTTACTCCTCGGTTTGCTTCACTGGCAAGTTGTGAGGTGCAGAATCATTCAGTTTCGACAAAAAAACGTCTTAAAGAATACTGGCCTGTGCTATGAGAAGAAGAAAAGGAGGTGGAGGGAAAAAAAACAGAGGTTTGGATAAGAGTCAGGTATAGCGAGAAGGGAAGGGAAGGGAAGGGAGTGTAGAGTGAGTCAGTGAGATTATATGGGGGAGGAAGGATGGGAGATGGAAGTCTGTAATTGGTTGCCCAGAGAGGATTAACCTGTCTGCCTCCAGCCTCTCCCTTATACCTTAAACAATGTATACCCATGTTACTTTGGCAACTGCAGTACCACCTCCGTCTTTAACCCCTCCTCCTCCCTAAAGCCATGACATCTCATCACTTCTCATTCTCTATCTTAATCTTGCCTCTCCCTTCATTGCACCTCTCTACTTCCTGAAATGCAAATTATTAATAAAGCATTTGATTTGTCTGCCTGTCTGGATGAGTGGGACACAGACAGTGCATGTGACATTAGTATCAATTTCCTGAATCCATCAGTGTTAACACTATAATTAAAAGTCATCCCCTTCCTTTAAGCTCTGGATTTAAACCTGCTTTCAGAATTCATACCCCACACACAGAGAACACATACACGTGAATAATTTTCACACACACATACTCCTAACCTCAGAAGTTGCCGTAAGGCAAGCAGAAACTAGTTTGTGTGAGAAATCAAAGCAAGCCAGACATACAGAAACACAGACAAACACTTCTTTAAAAAAACAAAAGAGCGTTTGCAAAGTTCCCACCATATTGCTGTGTGACAACACACAAAGGACAGGAAATAACACTCAGTTGACACACACCTTCATACTGTATTCTGCCTGTACAAACACTTGAATGAGAACACTGAGATTAATGGATGAATTATTTGTTCAATGCAACAAAGAAATGTTGGACAATAACACTGCCAGGTACGAGAGCACAGAATAAACCAATGCTCAGACTCTGAACACATTCATTTGTGATGAATGTATTATAAAAATAAAAAGTGTTATGAAAAAATTCTAATTTGGATTTCATACTAGAGCTTATATCATTTTGCAGCACTTATAAAGTTTGATGGTGAACATATTGTACTGAGATTTTTCGGACAAACTTGACTATTAATTGCACATGCATTAGGTGATTCTGTGTTTGAAATGTTTTGTGAAGTAAAACAAATTTGGATTTAATAATAAACATAAATACAATTTTGAATTTTATTTTGAAAAATATTTGAACACTTTATTATTTAAATATTTTAAAGGCCATCTAAAATTGAACACTTTCCTTTGTACCATAAATCTCATGTTTTGATTCTTTATCAGGTGCTTCCTACTGACATTATGGTCAAAACATATTTGTATAAACAGAAAAAGAATTTTGTTTTCTGCTGAGAGATCGCGTTTGTTGTCAAACAAAGTGATGACACATAATCGCATCAGTGTGACTTTAGCAAAGACTTGGTTATATTGTTCTCCTCACCACATGTTGATGTTTTCATAATTTGTATACTGTATACTGACTGTATAGTGTAGATGTTAAAGGGACAGGAGACAACTGTAATGTTTCTCATAGTTCTAGTTTGATCACTGTTGCAAAGACACAGCATTTGCTTGAACCTTGCATGAAATACGGGATTAAAACTGGGTGAACGCCGTTCTGTAGTGCTTTGATACAGAATAATGCAGTTAATTTGTATCATAAATTGAGTCACAGAAAATAAAGTGAAAGCAAGTATAGGGAATCAATATACTGTTAACATATTAGATGTATTTTTCTTATCATTACACATTGGGTTTTTCTATTTGCAACAAATTTTAACATCATAATGATAAATTTAAACAGAAAGGTGTCTACTCCAGCTTTAAAATACATCCTTTGCTGCAAAAGGAAAAGAAAGAATTTGTTTAAATTTAAAAAAAAATTCCATTAAAGACATAATTAAAATATATGCAAATATTTTATTTATTATTTTATACTATTGCAGTCTTGAACATGCTGCAGTCTTTTAAGTCTTGTTTTCTTTCTTACTTAATGACAGCGACAGAAACACTACACAATCAAGCATAAAGTTGAAGAACAAAGAATAAAATCAAATTTAAAAAAATGATGCCTGTGGCTGAGGCTCAATGATGGTGCCATACGCTGTTACAGCCTGAGCGGAGATGCACAGCAGAGCCACACGCCTCGTCACAGACCCAAGGATTATACTTTTTAAACAACATCTGTCTTTCCTTTGCCTCCTCACCCTCTCTCTCTCTCTCTCTCTGATGAGCCACACAAACCAACATGCTGTCGGATCATGAGCCGTTATCTTCATCTTTTGCCTGTCTCCTTTGCATGAGGACAGGGATTACAAATTACCTAGTCCGTGTATGATTTTGCTTGGCTTTTCCTGTGTATAAGCAGATGTGGCTCACATCAGTTGGGCCAGCTACAGTGTTATTGTGTTTTAAAGTCTCCATGCATGATTGGTTGCTTGAAAAGAGTTGTGTTGCTTTTTACAATAAGTATTAAGTCTAAGAAAATCCAAATTGAGTCAGCAAAATTCATCCTTTTTTGAAGTTAGGTGGGTCAAACAAAACTTTAATAATAATTATAATAATTTTATTACATATATCATATAGCACTAAAACACAAGCTTGCAGAGTGATTTGACAGACAATGCAAAAAAACACAATAGGGAGAGAAACATAAAAGCCACCATAAAAGCAAAGTCACCAAATTCAAATGTTAAAAAAAAAAATATTATTGACAGAGATATAAAAAAGAAAGACCTACTCTTAAGAGATCTAAAAATCACATGTCTTACTACTAGTAATGATACCTAAAAATAGCTTCTAGCGTGGCATAAACTATACTAAAAGTAACATATTATTTTATAAATGTTTAAAAAAATCCATAAAGCACTTCATTTAAGAATGATGGCAGTTTGGTAGATTGCAAATGAACAAGTGTCACAAGAGAGAAAAGGGTTATATCCACAGCCCTGTTTGTAGTAAGATTAAAAAACATCATTTTTCTGAAAAAATGTTTAACCCTGACCATAGTCTTTAATCCCTCATTATATTAATAATGATTTAGTCACAGTTATATTCATCTCACAACAAATTGGCTACTGCATTTTAGTTGGTTATAAAGATAATTAGGATCTAGGCTACAGGCTTAAACAACCAAAACATGCTTCTCACATTACATCTCTTTAGCCACTTTACAAGAAGCATCTTAGGATCAGACAGTCCAATAAGTGCTGCTGCTGTGCAGTAAAAAAATATTTAAATTACAATGCTCTTTATCAAATCCAAGTGGAGATTCTTGAGTTTACAGAATATATTAAAATATGAAATTATCTATATGGTATGTAGAGTATTTATTATTGATTAATAAAAGCATACAAAAGCATCACGAGTAAAATGTATTATTTTAATATTTTTTATTATATTTTTGTCAACAACTCTAAGGCTAAGGTGTGGGAACAGCACACTTACTCTATCAGGGTAAGAAAAAAAAGCAGTCAGGTGAACAACCACAAAACCACCCAATACCAAGAAAAAATAAATAAATGAAAACTCAGTTGAGCTCAGCAGACAACAAACCGGCCTACCAAACCCTCAATCATGCCATCAAACTGCCAAGATACCAATCAAACAGCCATCTGTGGCGGAGGTAACCACACCAGGCAGCCACACCTTGGGGCTGAGGAGGATGTGGCCTTAAACAGAAACAACCACACCATGTTCGTCATTACAGTGTCACAGTGTACAATCAAATGAAATACGATTAATGACATGCAGACCTTGCAGAGATTATGTCTTTGTTTACCCCAAAAAAGGCCATCTGCTAAGTGCCAAGCCCAAACAGTACTAGTAACTGTAAAGTACAGACCCTCCTCGTGCAGTGTCCTTCACCCTGCAGCAACGGTCACACCTGTGTCACTCAGGTCCAAGTCTCAAAACGTTCACAAAGAAATCAGTCCGACATTTCATCTGCTTATAGTCCAAGTGAGCATGAGACATTTTTAACATGAAGCACCTACCGTGAAAAAAATAAGAGTGTGGACCAAATACCTCAAAAAACTTTCTCCTTCACCAGATATTAAAAAACAAATATCTCCAATGGAAAAATATTGTGAAGTACTAATATTTAGCAATTGGTTAATGTATTTACAAATTGAGTCCGTTTAAACACTCCCCCCCCCCCTTTGTATTCATGGTCTGCCAAAGTTTTTCGAAAGCTCAAAATTCAGGGTGTCCTGTATACAGTACAATGAGTTTGTCATGATTACAAGTTCATGACTTCTACTTGAACGCAACAGTGCTCGATAGTACCAAAAGTCAAAGCATCCAGCTAAATGTAAGCTAAATGTAATGTAAGAAAGATCCTTTTTTTCTTTTTTAAAAAAAAACTAAAAAGACTTCAGAGAGTGAGAGAGATAAGATCACTGTCAAAATTGGTCTGGCATTTCAGCAATGAAAAAAGAGATGAAGAGCTACAAAAGGGCACAAAAATGGCCCAAACAAAGCACTTCTCCACAGGATTTCTAAGTAACTTGATACATGCATGACGTCACATATCTGTTTTCATTGGTGATCAACTACAACAGGACTGATATCTTAATAGCATCGGTCGCGCTCACTTTTGTTTCGGTCTGATGTGCGCTCAACTGCGATGACTAATCGTTGTGACAAATGTGCTTGAAGAAACAAAGAAGTTAACAAAAAATGTGAACAAAAGCTAACCATCAGCGTAGAACTTCATTTGAATCACGACCGAAATGTCAACTGAAATGCTTCCCATTCTTTGAAACCACCACACCTCTTGGAAAACAAAGTTAGGCTCTCTATGAATGGCAAAAAATATAATGTACAACAAAAGCACAGACATCCACTTCAAAACCCTGCATTAACTTCGTGGTCTCCTGTTAGATAATGACTCACTCGCTCACTTACAACTTTCAGTTGTTTCTGTGGATCCACGTGCTGTCAGATCATAATCAATTCATCACTGCGGGCTAATGAGAGCGTGTTCTGCTTGAGAAGTTTCAGTAAAGGCAGGCGTGACTGTCAGGCTCAGATGGAGAAAATAAGCACCCCCTGTGAGATCTCTCACGCCTGGTTAACATTACTGACAATACACAGAATTTCACATAATCACCAGAGAGTTTTGTCTAACAGCATGTGGAATCCAGTAAAGCACTTCTGAGGATGTGTCTCTCTCCTTCTGCATCAGCAGGTCAGGTGAGGTTTTGAGCACACTTGCTATTTTGATGAACTTGGTGTCACGTTTAATCACTTTGTGAGGTCTGGGCATAAAAGAAAATGCAAAAAGAAAATGAAGGAGGTTTTTAGGCTTAGTGTATTCCTCCAAGGTTTAAATGTCACTGGGATTTTAAAGCTAATGTAAACATGCACCCAATACACTTAACATACATACATACATACATACATAAATATAGTTACTTGATATAAATGGATGTAGCATATGTGTATAATTCAAAGGAATTCAAAACTGCAAGAGAAATATGTCTGCAAGCAAAAAAAAACATTTATTTGGGAATATAAAAAATTTTGGTCTTGTTTTTAATAAACCATGTCATTTTTTCCCCCCAATTTTACATTCTATACTACCATAATGGACTGTATATAAAAAAAAAGCCACCAGGTGACAACTTACAGTAACTGTTTGCAAAAAGAAATCCTGAACTTGTTTTTTTTTGTGTGAGTGTGTAAAATCACTATAACCACTGACAATCGCAACAGGGAGCATTACCACAGATGGTATGTTACAACATTCTGCCAATCGTCCGTTGAGTTATGGTTTTCATTTTGTGAGGTTTTGTTATTCACACTGTTAGTTGTTTTTCATAATATTGAAATCGGCTGTTGCTATTTTGTTTTTACTACAACAACAACTTCGACTACTACTAGTACCTATATCAAGGCTGCGTAAATTAATCCTGCATCTAAAAGTAGAGCATTGTGTTATGAAAATAAAACTGTCATGCTAAGAGTCACTGTAAATACACATGCTCATGCTAGTGTTTATTCTGACGTTATCAAACATATCATCACTAATACTTGGTAACCTCTCCCCTGGTTACTTTTGATAGCCCTGCCCTGTTTGATGTTCTGGATGAGAGACTGTTTGTTAGTACTGCCACCGCAGGCAAAGACCCATAAGGTCAGGTCTGCCACAGGTTGAATCATGCCTTGCTCACTGTGGGTGGGAAATATCGCAGATGGAACACTGGCAGAAAGACGGTGGATGTAAGAGGACAAACGGATATTCCCTGTTAGAGCTGTGGTTTTTGCGTTATTCTGTTATGTGTCAATCAAGTGCAGTACAACTTCTTCGGCTGCGAAAAAGGCTAACATTAGTATTCCAACTACCAGTGAAGCTACTGCTTCCAATTGCTTTCCAGTTGGTCGAAATAAGACAAAGATGACATTATTCACACAACACATTACTGTTAAAACGATCTATAATAAAATCGCATGAAGAAGGTAAAATATCAGTGGTAAGACAGCACTTCCTTACAGCTCACGCTGGTAAAGTCTTGTTTATGAGACCATTTGTATTACAAAAAACACACAATAATGGTCAGATATGCCTAAATCTGCAACAGACAAGATTTTGGCAGATATACCACGAGTTAATACAACAACATCTAAGATATGACCCTTGAAATGAGTTGGATTAAATCCAAACACATCAATTAATTTAAAATTCCCAACGCCAGTGAGTGTGAGTGTCTACATAAGGGTTTAAATCCCCTAAAATAATTATCCTAATATACTTGTTAAGGAAAATTGAAGTAAAATGTGAGGAATCTGAAAATAAAGAAGTTTCAGCCCTGCTGCTATGACCACAACAGCTGTCTCATCACATAATGTTGAACAATAGAATTATGAGAATAAGCAATAATTTCTAGAAATGTTCTATAATTTCTAACTCTTGGATATTTCTGTTATTATTCTGCTTCTCTTTGGTCTTCATGAACAAACACAGTGCAACATTTGCTGCATCCTTCATCTGAGAACAAACCTTCGGTGTGCAGCATGGGAATGTGACTTAAACATGGCTATACTGAGAAAATGTAGAGCTGAACTCAGTTGACAAAGATTTGAATTTAACAAACTTTTGCCAATCATTAAATCTTGTACACAACACTAGACAGTTTGGTCAGACTCTATTACAACAATATTGGTGGTTCATCACAAAAGGAAATGTTCTGCATGATTATTAAATTGTCATTTGTGATTCACAAATGCTACAAAACACACACTTAATGCTTGACAAATAACTTAACCTGCCGTGGACTGATTTGCCCCCTCTCCCTTCACTATGCAGCTAATTCGTAGATGCCTTTATGCATTCTCCATGAGTGGAGTTCCACAGCTCTGAGCGCAGACAACCTAAGTGCTTCCCCTGAGAGTGGCCTAAACAAGGGAGCCTGAGTCTGTCAATTACCCCAGGAGTCGATACACCAAAGCATCTCGATTGCTGCTGACATACACATGTATGCACCTCCCGCATGTCGGCAGTGGCATTATGGATATGTATGACACATGCATACACACCAATCTCACACCCAGACAACTGTGATTTCCCCAGGTAGCAGCTCTAAGCCGGCAGAGGGAGGATTTATCGGAGACCTTGTTTAACACAGATGTCAAAATGAGTGCAACGCGGCACACTGGGAGGAGGATGAGGTTGATTTTTGAGATGTTCATCTCATGCTGCTTTTGACTGATAAGGAGACAAGCTCTCAGTTTAAACCTCCATGTCTGAGTGAACATGTCTTGAATGATAACGTGGTAACACAACTTCATTTAAGCAGCTGTCCATGTTCACAAAGTTCTGGCTGGTTAAATTTGGGGTTTTCTGTATTGTCCTGTTTCATGAGGCTGCATTGTTTCCTGAACAAATTTGTCATCACCTTCACACCATGGCTCTGGGTAGGACAAAGTTGTGTTGGTTGATTGGTTAGTCCATGTGTACCTCATATGGAGATGCCTGTATTGTGTGGCTAACATTCTTAACCCTGACACCACCTTTAGCACATCTGCATTAAAGTAATGATAGATTTAAATGAAAATTTCTGGGGATGTAGTTTGGGGCCCAAGGATGTGATTCAAATATGGATCCAAATTCAGGATATTTAACACAATTTTTACTGTGGAAAATTGAGTGTCCTTAGAAGAGGTTTACACTCTTGTAGTGGGGAGAAATTGTGCCATATCCAAACCAAGGCTCTAAGGTATTTAAGCAAGGGCCTTCATAGGGCTATCAGCAGACTGGTAGCATTTGTTATCAAGTTGCTGACATAATAAAGCACCTTTGTATGATTGTATTACCATGACTGACATCTAACAATTGTATGCTGATTTTTTTTTTGTTCTCTTAATCTTGCACAGTATTTATTTATTTTTATTTTTATTTTTTTACAAAAATTGACATCAAATGGAAGAAATGTGACTCCTAAAAAGAAATTTCTTCTAAAGTATTTAGTTCAACACAGCCTTGGGGAAACTTTTTGACCTGTTACCCAGCAGGCCTGAAGCACCGCTATGGAACTGCATCTTAATGAACTCTGCTGTCTGTCTGGAGTGTGGGACGCATGAAAAATGTACCAAAGTAAAGATGTAATCTTCTCTGCTGAACTTGTCTGCTGCCTTTCGATTACACCCACAGACGGTGCATGAAAAAAAAAAAAAAACTCAGCCCCTCAGGAGAGAAGACAAACCAGACAATGATTTGCAGCAGCTTAACAAAGCACCTGTCTGACAAAGATGGATAGACAACACACATAAACACATGCAAACAAACACCAGAACCTGCCCTGTTCAATGCCTCCACAAATGAGGCAGAAAGAGAAAAGTCTTTAACTCACTGCTGCCCATCCAAATTGGTGTGAAGGAGAAAGGGTGAGGGAGCAGCATAACAGTGCAACAAAATGAATGTGGGAAATTATGCAGAGGCAAACAGTGAGCATTCCTGGAGGAGGAAGAGATGTGGTGACTTAAAGCCCAGAGATGGGGCTTGTTAGCACAGAGCTCCATTAGGTTCACCTCCTGCCCTCTTCCCCATTCTCCTTTGTCCTCCTCACCTCTTCCACCAGGCCTAAATTGGCCTTCAGAACTCCACCTGACTCCCCTCCCAGCCTACAGTGCTCATGTATATGCATCTCAAATCCTCCCTTGACACAGGCTGATAGGCAGGCCAGGCGTATCGGTGGCTACACCTAACAAAAGCAATTTGGTACAATAGACCGTTTGGGTCAAGTACCCTGTGTGTTCCCCCGTTGTTTTAATCAGGCCACGGTAACAGGGAAGGAGAGCTCTGAGGCACCTAAAGGCACCTTTCCTTCCGGCCATTATCCTACAGCGGGTGAACTGTGGATGTGATTGTTAGGTGAGACAGACATGACAGCCCATTTTCTGGACAAGTCAATTAAAAGAGACAGGAACTTTTTTAAGGGTGAAAGATGCATATCGACATATATTTCCAATAAAAATAAAGGACATGTTTGACACCAGTGAGGTTGAAGTGAATGTCAAGTGGGAAGTTGTTAAGGTGAGAAGTTTGTTTTTTGAGTTGAAGATCCATTTTTTGACTATGTTGACACAGTTTTGACAATTGAATTTTTCTCTTATTGACACATGAGCAAACTTAACTATGAACAGATGTGAACACGGACATCAAAGCAGAGCAGTTTTTTTCAACTCAGTCCATACACTTAGGGCTCAGCCTCCATTTTGACTTCTAATAGTATGGACCCAGCCTGGCCTCTGGAGATTTAAAGAGAGCGGGAATCACGCATTAACATTTTCATGTTTTCTTTCTACGATCACTTGTTTTAAGTGCTGCAAATCAGATCAAATCGTACAATACACATAGCACCACTGCATGAGAGGTGACAATCCTAATAGACTGACAACTGTTAAAAGAGGAATTTCACATGGGGGAGAATCAGCAGACAAAAATAACTTTTGCTGCATTTGATAAAACTACATTTTAGCAGATAAGAAAAGGCCACAGCTGACTTGTGTTTACACTGTCATAACATATCAGACAGCGTGACACAAAGGACAACAAAGTAAAGTGTGATACATTCCTATAAAAATGACCGTGTCCTTTTTAAATTATTATTGCAGATTCACAGATGACACAAAGATGGAAAAAATGGAAAAATCTCAGACAAACACTAAACTGTCAGATACTAAAGATGAAGATCAGGATGTAGTAAGTAAGTAAGTAAGACAACGTTAAATGTCAGAGAGTAAAACAATGTGTTTAATCCAGAAGTGTCGTTTATCTGGCTCTTGATTCAGGTCAAGAGTGAATAAACAACAGCTGGGAAGACAAAAGAGGAAAAAGGCATACAGATTTAACTCCTCAAAAACCACTGCATGCTTTCATGTCCTGAGGCAGCTGTGCCCATGATTCACCTTTAAAAAGACCGTACATGTTTTGATATGTGGAAATCCACAGGTGTCAGTTCAACTTGGTGTAAACTGTCACGTTACTGTGCCTCATGTCTCTGCGGCCTCAGGCTGCTGAACTTGAAATGCAGTTGACTGACAACCTCCATGTGAGTGGATCGCAAGTCCATATTTCTTCAATGACTGTGCTGTTTGACAGCAACAGAAACTCTTCCAGTTTAGTCTTTAAAAGCTTTCACCTGACCTTGTCTGTGATAGAGGTTCTCAACAACATTCCAAATACAAGTAGCATCCAGTGTACTTCACACTCTCAGAATAAGTGGTCTCTGTGTTCATTCTACTAGAAAAGAAAGTCACGTGGCTTTGATTTGCACCTTTGGGGACAAATAAAGTATTTTGAAAGGAATTTGAATCATTTGAATCATATTTGTCTTGATATGGCATTTAGAGTCCCAACAATGGAGAGGTTAAAAAACACTGCTGGCTCCGTTTTTGTCATAGGGTGACCTTTACAACATACCAGTTGTTAACTCCCCAAAGTTGTATGGCTCTGACAATGCATATTGACAGATGTATGACTCATGAAGGAGTGTGAGAGGCAGATTTGGACCATGCACATCAATTAGAGCTGAGAGTTCTCAGAGAACTGAAGCAAACCATTTACATAACAAAGGAGGGTTTCAGAATTCTCATTTTCTAAATGTGGTAGTATTAACATAATCTATACTGGGAAATTTTGAAAATACAACTTTGACAAATGTGACATATCTATTGAGCTATCAGCCGTATTGCCATTAACCAGAGATGCAGTTAAGATTACCTGGACATAGCCAAATCCTTGTAGGCATGGGGAAATAACCCAACTACCCCTGTCTGTAAGTAGGCTATAATACAAAGGCTGAAAACCTTTTTTCGGGCCACCTGGCTTAGACCTACAACTGCTGGAACTAAAGCTTTGTAAGAGCAGCGTGTCATGTAAAAACAAAGTATGATATTTGAGAGGATTTACTACAAGAATCTGTCTGTCTGATGAAGTGTATATGGCGTCTCTGTTTGTAGCTCACAGGCAAATGTCAGTGTCACAAGCAGAACACAGAAGCAGAAGGAACCAGTAGCATAACCTGCAGGGCAGAGCAGAGACGGTGTACAGGGAGTGTGTACTGAATAAAAGTCTGACCTCTCAACAAATCATATGGAAGGACACATGATGATAAGAGATGATGGGAACTGTTCATAGTGATAGTTAACTAAAATAGGGATGACTGAAGAATGTTGTTTGGTACAGTATAGTGCACTCAATTCAATCCAAGATGATGGTAATTGACAGATCAAATCACTCCCAATTTGACATTTAACATTAATGAAATAAACAATGAGGGACAATAATTTAGATTTTGTTAATTTTGTAGATCAAATATGCTGGAACATGTCTTTAATTTGAAACATGTGGGTGATGTTGGGAGTATAATATAATATAATATAATATAATATAATATAATATAATATAATATAATATAATATAATATAATATAATATAATATAATAAGGGTGTTTTTTAAACTGGATGACAATATTATAAGGTATGTGTGATGCGTAATTAATTGGTTGATGAATCATTGCATTCTTGTGGATTATTTTTTCTAACCCTTAGCAACACTTCCTTTAAAACAAAACATCATGAAACATGGCCCTGATGTTGCAGGTTGCATAAACTTGCCCCTTTAAAACTTCAAATCGAAATACAAATACCAGTCTCCTTTGAATTTGATATCTCGTTAGTTCAAATTCACATAATGATTAGGTGGAGCATGGCAAACCTCCAGCCATAGCTTATAGCTTAACATCGCTGTCTTGCCTGCTTCCTTTCTCATAAGAAACTGAAAGAGAGTCAATTCAAACATTAAGTGTGACCCCTCCAGCAGCAGCTGATGGACTTAAAATCATTTGCTGTCTCCTTTATGATGAGTCAGTCAGCATGTGTGTGCGTGAGAGTATGTACTGTATATTCACATGTGTTTCATTTAACTGAAACAAGGGCACAAACACAATTTTCCACATGCTACTGTCACAGCAGTGGTTGACAGGTTGAGCTGCAGGGCATTCTGTCATGTTAAAAAAGGGACTGCAGACAGAGAGAGAGAGTCTGTGAAGAAGGCTGGAGGGAAAACCTGTGTGGGGATTATTACACTGTCCTTTGCTTCCCTCATCCACTAAGTCTTTTCTGTGACTCTACAGGAAGCATATTCTGAGACGTAAGGCTGGAGGCTGAACCACAGTTTGAAAGCAATACAATTCATGTAAATCAAAGTTCACATCACTTGATGCAAAAATTTACTTTCTTACCCACACTGTAAAACTGTGTTTCCCAAACTTTTCTGTAACATATCTCATATTATTTTGAATAGATTAACCACACATTTCATAACTGATGAATTAATCTCAAACTTACATCTTATTTAAAATATATAAATCAATATAAATCAACATGTAAATCTTATTTCAAGATCCACAGTGACTTATAAAACTAAATAATAATAATAATAATAACTAATAACTAATTTATTTATTTATTAATAACTAATAATATATCAACTTGGTTTTGTGCACATTTTTAAGACAGAAGACACTTGAATCATGCAATGCAAAAGAGTGCAGAGTAGAAATCAAAAGTCAACCGGGCACAGTAAATTACACGATATCCTGTTAAAGCAAATCAATTTTAAAGCATATTTCATTCAACAGTAACATTCAGGCCGTCAATTAAATTCACTTGAATCTTACATGAACACGCCCATCATAATGGTGCCAAACCTCATTACCATCCTCTGACTTTTTAAGGCTATCATCATCCCTCATTACATCCTTGCAGCATGTACTTTACCATGTGCAGCTCGCCGAGGGGATATAGATTCATAAAACATTCACCAACACACTACATGTAGACCCACTTTCCTAATGTAAACATAATGAGGGTGTAAAATATCCCTATGAATCTTTCAGAGTGGAAATTATGTGGGCTGCCTGTGGGGCAGATTTTCTCTTAGAAGGAGCAAGTTTTGTTTTGGAGGGTGAGAAAACGAGATGGTGGCTGATTGAGGCAAACCACAAGCAAGAGTTGCCACAGTGATTACAAGACATAAATCTTTGCTATGTAGTAGGAGCAGTGATGGGATTCAACCTCAGACTGTCTGCTGTTATGACTAAACTGAAGAGATATCTCATTTCAGTTTGTTGAAGCGGAATGCTCAATTTTGTTACGTGGGGCCAGAAATGAAAGACGTTGAACACAAGTTCTGAGTTTGTACCTTGCAATTAATTTACAAACTCAGACCAACTTTCCAGCACTGCGTTGTAGCATTTTCACAGTTTACATCCAAACCTTCTTTGAAATCCTCTTGTAAATGTTATGTTCCTTCTGCTTCCCTTCATGCTGGAAGTGGATTTACCAGATGAGATCAATAGGAAATGAGGGCTTTCACCTGGATTTCATTGAGTCTTTTGATTTCATGAGAACATCGTGTCGTTTTTTGTGCTCCATGTGAGGATACAACAAACAAGCATTGTGTGCAGGGCAGCAGAGCTTTCTGGCCAGTGCACAGTGTGTGAACAGTGCACTTTGTTTTGACTAGTGCCGTGAGAGAATTGTTGATCTGCCAGTGAGGCAGTGCATGTGTGTTGATGGAGGCAGGTTAAGAGTGTCAGTCTTGCGACGCGCTGATGCCCTGCCTTAACTGTTATTACTACAGCTTTTCAAATGCTCTTCTGACACTTTGACATTCCAATTGTGACAGGACGAGAAAGAAAATGAAAAAGGGAGAGGGAGGGAGGGAGAGAGAGAGAGAGAGAGCGCAAGAGTGAGAGAAAGAGCAAGCATGTGCATGTACGTGCATGTGTGTATTCTGGGTTAGATTTTTTGTATGCACAAGCCCATTTAGCTGTGTCAGCGTGATGTGTCATTATAGACTGTCTGTGGTGAGTTTCAAAACTTGTCCCTGTTAGTGCGACAGTGTGACAAACGGGAAACATTTGACTGTGACGCGACTGTGTGGAGCTTCTGTTGTTTTTGTGCAACATGGATTTACCACCTATTCAAAGCCTCTGAACTTGCACTAAACAGTTGTCATTGCTTGTTGTTTTTGGACTGTTGATGAGCTTTGCTGATACAAGAAGCATCACAATTTGTTTGATGTTAGTTTTATTATTATTTTTTATTAAAGCGGGGGCCACTTTGTGAGCAAATTGTATGTGAGTAACTCTACAGTGACTGGCTAAATTTGGATCTTAAATAAATCCATTCTTTAGTTGACTTTCTATAAGCCTTAAAGTGTAAAGCCATGAGACTACAATACTCCACACACAACAACACAGTACACATAATGCTAATTGGATGTAAATTTTAGCAAAACCTTCATTATCATAAGATCATTACAAGCTGTGGAAACCACACAAATTGTGGCAGTCTGACTGTGACATCATGCACTGGATGCATCATACGGCCTGCTATTCCAGGAATCAAGTGGCATTAAAATACATCTGCTTGGACACAGAGAGATGTGATTTTACATCTTTCAGGTAATTTTGAAAGAAGTTGCTCAAACTGCCATTTGCAATGTTGCAAATAACTAACAATACAGCTTTGAAAAAAAATCTCCACTCAAAAGTGCAATGTGGTTTACTGAAGGTGGCAATTTAAAAATCCTTACTGGCAGCCTTATATGAGCTCTATTTCCTCAACAACAGCGAGTTGAATGTCAGCAGTTTGACACAAGAGATGGGTCAAAGGACAGGATGACTGACTGTGGCTGGTTCAGTCATGGCTATGAAAGGATACATAACAGCAGGGCAGAGGGGGCCAACAGTGTTCACCAGTCAAAAAGCTGGAAACGTTACATTCAAAGAGCAGATCATTAGATTTTCTGGCAACTCATGAAACCAAAAACCATAGCTCTGCTAAAATACTGTTCTGTAATGGGAGCTGCCACATCCTTACATCAGTTTTGGTCATTCACTGATCTGTGAAACCAACTCTTTTCAGAAACTTATGAAACAGAGGATTCATCAGAGGTCAAATAAGAGCTTTTACTCTCTACAGAAACTTGAAGGGTTCCAGAGAAGCATGTTTTATCCAAGCACTCAGAACTTTTATAGACAGAAAGGAATTACTTTTTTTTTGTATTGTAGTGTATTGTGAGCATTTATTGTACTGTACAAACTCATGTTATGTAGCACAGGGACTATAAAATTAGTGTAATGGATCCAATATTAAAATAGGCTGGGTATAATATGTTGTAATTAAAAGTCCAGTGTGTAAGAATTGGTGACATTTAAAGGTAAGACTGCATATTGTGACAAATGGAGGACTCCTCTCACCCTCCCTGACACAAGCATGTCAGGGTAACCTACAGTGGCATTCACATACCAGTAAGGATGCTGTTTGATTGAGTAGTAAATTTCCATTCCAAAATGCAAAGTGCACATTGGCGTTGCAACATGGCACACGTTTATGACCTTAAGGGCCTCCCTGAAAGTATGTTATATTCTAATAATATGTAAACAAAATTATTTTTATTTTAAAGCAATTATATATTTTAGGTATTCAAACACAAACATAATATAAACACACTTATAAATTAAAAGAGCACATTATACACATAGGTATACTTACATGTCCTGTCATGTACTAACATATACATATGTACATATGTGTACACTTTTATCACATTTTATTCTAATCATTCTAATGCAACCAACACAGGCCACAAAGGGCGAGTATTAAAGTGTAATACTGGCATTATTACACTACTTTTTAAGTATGTCTTTAACTATAATGCCACATAATGCCAATGAATCAGTCAAGTCTGGGATAACCACTCATTATTCTTTATTAACCTGTTCAAATATAAACAAAGAACTCCATCTAAAGACTGACAGAAAAATTCCCTAAGCAGCTCATTGATGACACAATTGCATTTAGGGAAACAGTGTTAATGTATAATCTCAGGCTCTTTTAAAGGTGAGCCGTATTTACTATACTGCTTTAATACCCCATCATCAATTCCCTTTGTGCTGGCGGATTGTGGAGGCTCACAGGATTACAACAGGCAGTTTCAGTGAGACACATTTGCAGGTGTAAGCTCAGGCTTTTGTCTGCACTTAGTGTGTAGCCTGTGTAAAAGCTGCTAAGACAGTAAAGATGTTACTTTGCTGCTGCTGCTTTAAAAACACAGGCTGGACCTTCAGCTGAGCAGCGAAGAAACCAAAAAGACCATTTGTTTCCCCAGAGAAGCATCAGGAGGACTCGACAAAGACATGGATGTAAATGCTTTCTTCCGCAACACACTGCAGTCACTGTCCTGTCGCAAATTGGTGTCAGTGTTTTGAAACGCATACAGAGATGCACCATCTCTAGGTTTGGGAGGAAATCTCAGCACACAGGTTCATAAACAGAGGTCAAATTTCAAGCAGCAGAGAGACAGGTTTACATTTACGCTGCACCAAATCCATCCAATCCCCACTTTAACCTCCACATCCCCTCGTCTGCTGTATCCGTTTACACCTCACTCACACATGCTGACTAGGGTGGCTCCTAACGGACTAAATGAGGGCCACTTAGGTGTCGGCATTAGGCTTAGATAGCAGAGTGACAGGGGGAGGACTTACAGTAAGTCCACCGTAAGTCCTCGCTCTCTCACCATCTCTCTCTCTCTCTGACTTTCAGTCTCTTTTGTCTGCTTTTTTTATGATTTTTTTCATTCTTCTTTTTTTCATGAATTATTCTTTCTATTTTTCTCTGTTTCCTTTCCTCTCTCCAGTCAGGGCTCACAGGGGACTCATATGGGGTATATGACTTCAGTTGCGACATCTGAATAATTCAGAGGGACTTTACCTTAAAATGCTGTCAAAACAATAGTATCGCTTTCCTACCTGCATTCCCCCTGGATTTGCTCCACAATTACTCTGTCACAACATTTCTGACTGTCAATGAGAATCAGAAGAAAAAACTTCTGTGACTCAATATTGACAAAAAAATATTTACTATAACATTTTTCAGCATTAGACAATATAATGCATATTGTATTACTGTGATGTAATTTTTATGATAAAATTGCATTATATTATTTGTCATTTTCTTTGCCTTGGAATAAATTGAGATTAACTTGCAGTTGGGATGGAGGACATTAACAAAAAATAAATATAATAACAACTGTAAACATCTATTACCAAGTAACAGCAGTGGGAGAAAGATTTATATCATTCACATTGGTACAATGCAATGAAATTATTCTGAATTATTTTGACTTTCTTGCAAAAAAAGACAATATATTTAAATATTGTATCATTACAGTATTAAAACTGACATTAATACTGTGATACATCCAAGCATTAACATTGGTGATTGAGAAGGAGTGACTATTAACCATTCCATTTATTAAATATGCATTTTTTTGAATCTGGTAAATATTAGTCTAAAAGGTGGCTCATAACTGAAGCTGCGGAAAAATAAACTGTGAATGTAGTAAACTACAATACTGACATTTAGCTGACATAGATTGCACCAATAAGATTGTATTTATAAGTAAATACACTTATTTTCCACCACTGGTTACACACCCTGAACATGTCATCTCTTTACAGAATGACACACCGACATTTAATTTCATTTTGTTTCAACCTGTGTTGATGAATCTCAAGTGTGAACAGGACATGTGTGTTCATGCTGTGCAGCCACTTTTTGATATTATTTCTATGTCAGTTGAGCAATCTATTTTAGAATTATTCCTGTTTTGATTAAAGCTCATGGGTCACATTGTTACCAATTGGCAGTGATTTTTGATATTTTATTCTTAACTGCATGCAGTTGCATGTTGCAATTTTCCAGAGGGAAACATCAAAAAGGAAAACAAGAAGTCTTTGGGGTAGACGGACCTAAACAGTTTTAATTATATGGCACTACTACTGCCAGTGTTGTCATGGGAAATCAAAGTCAGCTGCAACCTCTTCATAGATTTCAGGTTCAACGAGCAGGTTTTAGGTTATTGTTCCTCAATACTAGAAACCTAGAGGTTATCCAACTTTTGCAACAAAAATGAATGAAATAAATGCTTTTTTTTTTATCCACAATGCTTGGTTTTATAACACCATTAGTGAGTGTAGTTGAATGAACTATCATAATTTCAAAGGCAGCTTGGTTTCTGTCTCAAGTAGCCAAAGCCCCATGTGGTACGTTATATGTACACCTCATAGTGTATGTGAAATAATCAATGTATTCAAATGATTTACACTTTTGTTTACATATCTTAAGGTATTTATTGTTAAAGATTTATGCCCAAGTGTTCAGCATCTGATCAGGTTTGCATCAATATGGCTTAATCATTTTTATAAACTGATTTTATATGTTGAATCTAAAATGTTAATCTGTATCATCATCAGTCATTAATATATAATTTATAAAGAATAAAGGGAGGCACTCTTTTCCAAAAAAAAAAAAAAATACATACATGTTTCCCATATTTTCTGGATGTGTTCCAAAAAAGTGACCGAGAAATAATTACACTGTATTGTCATTATAGAGCATTGCTCAAACAGCAAATCTAATGGTGGACTTTTGGAATTTATACTGTATATATACACTCACTACATATATACCCTGTTCTGTGTCTCTTATGTTTTCACTCATGCACAAAATAAAACAATACAAATAATAATGTGGCAAAGAGGAAGAAACTGATTTTTCATGCACTTTTCTACTTAAGTGTGGGTTTTTTCCATTTTGTAAAGGTTTTTTTCAGGTGCAAAGAACAGCTTTGATGTCACCATATATCTTCTTGATCTCTCTGGCTCCACTCTGGCCTCTGCTACCTTCAGGTTTCAGTTAAAATAAATGTCAAATTTAAAGCCAGGTTTATGGAAATTGGACTTAATATACTGCTTGCATTTTTCTCCCAGAGAATCTTAACAGCCCCTCTGACTTGAAGAATGTAATTCACTGGTAAAGGTGTTTAGTCAAGAAATAAGCTGAAAAAGAAGACTGTGTTTCAGTGAAGTGTAATGTAATATGTGATGATCTGATACAGAGTGATGTGATCCTGCAACAAAAATAAGGACTTGACAATGTACCAGTGTATATATGACAAGATATGTCCAGCAGATTTTAACACTACTGAAATGATCTCACCTTAACAAGCTGAGAATATAGCTTTACTTTTATCAAATTAGCAGATTTCATCAAACCATTTTCTCAGTCAGTGTCACTGTTGAATGACTGGAGTCAACATGTCTTAATGTGTTTGCTTAAATGCATTCAAAGCGGCCAATGCACAGGGAAACCAAGCCAACTGTCAGTCAGCAACAGTAGAGAAAGAACCACGAAGTAAAACGTGAAATCAACAAGACCAATACACAGGCACAGTTTGCAGGGATACCAGTGAAAAATAAAATAAATGAAATTAATATAATATTATTAGAATTAGAATATAATATTATCCATGTTGCATTAATCTATGTTTGTATTTCATTATCATGAAACCACCAAATTTTAATTCATGCTGTGCACGCCCATTCTGCTCCTAAACACAGCCCGGTTATGCTGAGAGCAGTTGGCTACATATACACACAAGCAACTGATACAGACAAATGCTTTGCATAAAAAAAATAAATAATAATAACTCATGCACCAGTTCAACAGGCGGTCTCATGCACTCTTCACATTTAAATAAAAGTGTGTGCACCCTAATGCTGAAAGAACAAACACAACAGACAAATGTAAGCTTGTCTCTCCTTGATATCCCTGCCAATTTATTCTGCCTGTCTGTCAGCACTGCCATCCATCTGTAACATGAAGACAGTGATGAAGCTGTCTCTCATTTGGCAGTTGTGGCCTTATGTCAGGAGCCAACCAACTCCTTTGCATGAAATGCGGACATCCCAGCACTACCTTACAGCAGGACTCTATTCATATAAAGTACTAGGTAGAGCTGGTTAGAGGTCAGAAATGGAGGCATGAAGCTAGTTGTAGCAGTAAGGGGAGGGGTGAACATGAATTAATCCATCTGTGCTGCCAAACAATATCAACATCTACTACCTGGTCAGGCAGGTAGTTGTGCAAAACTGCAGATTTGGAGATGCCCCAAAGCTTCTGGCAGTGCCAAAGACAAGGCATGGCCTCCTGAGGCAAAACAAAAAAAAGAAGGGGGAAAAAAAGACCAAGGTGATGCATCCTGTGTTTGGAAAGCTCACAAAGCAGTAGTAATTCGTTACAGCTAATGGTGAATACACCCAGAGGAAGAAAAAGTGCACACCTACCATAGCAAAGTTTCTGACAAAACAATGTCTACATCCTTGTGTGTTCAGGTCTATTAGACCATGCAAAGCACAAATAGCATATATTCTCAGGTGACATCTGCCAACAGAAAACATGACCTTTCATTAACCTGTATTTATTCAGAGAAGGTCTGTCTCTGCACTACCCTGTTTCAACATTTATACAGTTAAATACAAGGCTTCATCACAGATATGTAAACAAAAGTTGACTTAGTCTTCCAGTTTGGCAGCTGAGACCAATCTGTAAGGTAAAATGTACTGAATAGCTACTGGGGGGGTGACTCCTTACTTTTCTATTTACTTGCCTTCTTGGGCCCTTCACCCCTAATGAAGCATACTGTAAGCAATCAATGACATTCTTCCATCTGATCCGACTCTGGGCTATTGTCTCCTCCTTTCTCCAGTTTTATTCAGTTCCAAATCAATGTTTCACCTGCAGTATGGCTGCATATTAGGAAATCATGTGTTCTGTGATAATATTGCTGAATATAGAGATGACGATATCACTTGCAATAAATAAAGAGATACAAATGTAAATGTTTGTTTTGTTATGTTTTGATGTACAGTAAACAACAAGATGAATATGAATTATAAGTATAGCAAACAAAGACAAAAGAAACTAGATTTTAAAAATTGAGGACATAAAAAATTGAGAATTTTTATGTCAAGCTATTTTTATTACCACGTGTAAAAGGTTAGTACAAGAAGTTGTCTAACCTTTTACCAGGCCAGGGTGAAAGGAAGTGATGATGGGTAAGAGAAGTTGACTTTGTGTGTGTCTGTGTGTGTGTGACACTGTCACTGTTTATTTTCTTTCTATCTGCACAGTATCAACGCACATAAAAGCTTGGTTGCATTTCTTAATAAGTCTGTTATTAAGTTGTTGCATTTAAGTCTGTGTTTCTGTTGTTGTGAGACATTAGATTTGATTAATATCTAACAACTACTGTATATTATATGTATCACTATAACCCCTATTGTGTGCTGCTAAACGCTGAGCAGATGGACTCCCAGGCTTTTTTTAAGGATGTCTTCTTACAGTTAAAAGCTGGAGGAGAGAGATTTACACATTCCCAGCTAAAATCACAAGTTCACTTCTTAACCCTCACCTTCTACAATAGGCCAGCTGAAACTGCACATACATGAACATACGGAATAATAGCTTCTTCTCCTTTGCCCAGCTGAGGTGTTTCCCAGAGACATGTGGGGGCACATCTTCACCTGTGTCACTTAATGATGGATGGACTCCAAAGCAACTGATGAAACCAAGGGAAATAATTTCTGATGTTATCATGAAGACACTTTAATCAACAAGAGGAAGTGTCTAGTTCAATGATGGAAAAAGATACCAGAGGGGATAATCGGACTCTCCTTGGCAAACTCAGATAACACTGATCCTTCAAATATACTCACAGACATGAAAGCAAACAATTTTAGCAAATATTTCTTTTACACACCCTCAAGTACATGCACACTGAAACAAAAATAAATCTTGGGCACTGACATCATAATCTGAAGGCGGAAAGCTTCAAAAGAACACTAATTAACTGAGCAAGGTTTCTACGACTCTTCATGACAGAAACATGTCAGAGTTCTGAATTTAGGAATAAAGATTTGTGGGGAAACAGTGGCATGTTTTTTAGGATTGGGGGCATGAGATTGCATCTCTAAAAGTGGAAATGGTGTCAGAGTAATCTTCGGTTAAGGGTTTCAGAGAGGCCAACATAACAAGAGGAGTACCTCTGATGGTTAAACTAAAAGCTTAATGGCTTTATTTTTTAACAATAACCCATGTCTTCAGTAGCTCTCAACAACATGACAGTCCTTTACATTTAGTTGTTGTTTTGTCTTGTTGCAACATTTTATTAGACAAACACTACAGCCAATTTAGATGACTATGGATTAAATTGGAGGTGTCAGATAAGGGATACGATATAACTCCATAAGGTAAGAATAGTGATGTTACTCACAGATGGTTTTCCAGGTTTGGGTCTTTTGCAGGAACTGTGCAGAGAAGTACATTTTCCCAAACAGAGATGCAATCGTCGGTGCATGAGTGAATGTCTATCAGTGAAGCTGGTGACAGGAGCACAGAACTACAAACAAATGCTGAGATTTCTTAAGATTGAAGTTGACTGTCGCCTGCCAGTAGAAGTAAATGTGTTAACCCACAAAAGATTTGACTTCAGCCCTGGAGCAACAGCCTCTGCTGTGACATCCTCAGCTGTCATCAAGCAATCAAGGTGATACTCCCCCTTTCCAGCAAGTCACTGAGCAGCTCATGTTGGTGCCAGCAGATAGTTAGCTGTCAGTGAAACCCAATACAACAGTGAATTTAAATGACATAAACACCTTACAGCTGCTGTTATAAAAGTTCACACTGATCACAAAGATGTTAGAGAGGGAGAAAAGAGGGAGCAGTGTCATTTCATCAGCTGTTAGAGGAACAGTCCTCAGCACAAGCAGCGGCACAACAAACAAGCAGTGATCCTCACAGAGGCTGCATTCTGGTCGACTCCTCTCTCCTATCTGTTTATTCTCCCAATGAGGACAACAAAGTGCATATCTATATCGATCTGTCACAGCTCTCTACAGTCATCCTTAAGTACATGTAAACAAATGCAGAATATGTCACACTATTAAGCCACTGCAGGAAAAATGTCTTCACTGTATATACTGTGTGTATACATACACACTGTGTGTGTAACGACCGCAGGCCACCCAGCCTTACTGGCCAACATCAGGGTCAAATCATCATTAGTGAGAGAAAAACCAGTCACCTTCCAAATATCATGTTGAAAGCCTATCACTTTGAATGGGATGATATATATAAGAGTAAAGTTTAGGTGTCCATATACATCTGTGGAAACAGACCATTGACAGGGTTGCAGATAGGGTCTACGATGAGGCAAAAAAACAAGAGAGACAGAAAGAGAGCAAAGGGGCTGATTTACAGGCAACAATGAGAAGATGCGATGGATCTGAAAACTGAGGGAGCATTCCTCCCTGACCAGATGCAATGGAGAGATGCTGGTGTGGGGTAGAAGAGTGATGAATACAGGAGAGACAAACAGACAGGAAAATAGCAAATGTATGAGGGGAAAAATGACAGATCAACCAGTAAGAATAAGCTGAGAGACATTTTAAAAAATAGATATCAGATGACATCGGGACAAGTCAAAAATGGAGATTAGATATAAACTACTGAGAGAGAGCTGACTGAAGAAGAGAGAAGGGATTACAGAATGAAAAGGGAGATGGCAGAAAAAAGTCAAGGAAAATGGAGGAACAAAGATCACAGGGGAGACAGAGGAGAGGTGAAATGTGACTGACGCAGACAGACGAGGGAGGAGGAGATAAAGACAGAGGGAGAGGGAGGAACAGAGAGAAGAAACAGCTTTTCTGAACCAGCCAGGAGGAGAGTGCCAGCTGTGTTTATCTGACCTTTGACATCAAGACCTCAGTCTGACAAGCGGGCACAAACACGCATGCACACACACACAGCTTTATGTAGCTATTCTTCTTAGGACTCTACATCAACTTCCATTCATTTGGGCAATCTACACAAAAGATTATCCCTGACCATAACAATAAACAGTTAATGTCTAGCCCTAACCTTAACCTAACTACAATTCAAATCTTAGCCCAAAACATAACCTGTTCCTCAGAAATGAAGTACTGCCTCAGTAGTCCTCATGGAGGTTTTGTTCTCCATGAGGACTACTGGTCCTGGCAAGGTGAGTGCTCATGCCAGATCAAGTCCTAAAGAGGTAACAAATACAAGTACACACACATTCAGTCACTAAGTTGTGCCTCACAAAAGCAACAGTGGATTAAACAGACGACTTTACCTGATTAAAATAGAGCAAAGGTCAGACCCACTGACCAGGCAGGAAGCACAGGCGTTGTCTGAGAGGAAAAGACACCTGGAGAAAAACTAAACCTTCCTCAAACAGAGTAAAAGTACAGGAAGAAAAACAGATTTTTTTAAAATCCCTTGGTTTACACTTGACACCTCTCCATAACTCCGAGACACTTGCATAGTTTGCCAGTCTACAAGCTCACAGTTTTGTTTTTCGTGTAGTGAGCTAGCATTTAAAGCTCCACTGTGTAACTTGTCGAATTACTGCCACCTCTCTGTGGTTGTGATCTAAAGCTCAAAAACAAGCTGCTGTAGGTAAAAACAGACATAGACTAAACTTCTGCAGTGAATGACAGAGACAGTCATGAGGAAGAGCTGTCTCCTCCTGCTACAGTCAGGGAGATGGTGCCTGCACAAGACAAGTCAAAACTATGAGGATTAGGAGGAAACTTTTCATGGGTGCTTAGCGTTTTCAGCCAAGGAGGTGGAAAGTGACATCTCACCTTTGTAACTCCTCAGGTGAGCCTGCAGAGGGTTCCAAAAGGACGGTCAGTGTGCACAGTCGGGAATGTCGCCGCAGACACAAAACACAACACTGCTATATTGCTAAAATACAGAGGGAGTTATGTGGAGCTGATAATAGACTGACATAGTCATTTTTGGTGACAGTTAAAAACACTAATTAAATTTAGTTTTGACTTAGTTATGCCATGTCTCCAAATAAAAAAGCCTGGTTTTATGAGTAACCATAGGTCACGGCACGGGGCTTGTAAAGAAGCCAACGAATACTCCTGCCAAAGCCAGTGAAACCTGGATTTGCCTTAATGCAACCAATCGAATCCTCTATTAAAGGCAAAGAAGACATGATACCTTTTCGGTTAAGTAGCACTGAGTGAGTTTTTGAATTTAATCCATATTTTAAACAGTACAACAATAAGAGACTGTGTTCACATGAAAAAACCAACTCCAGATGGTTTGAAAAAACTGGATATGGGAAACTCCTGTTCATGTTCCATTTTCAAATTCAAATCATGATCTTAAATTATACCTGGCAAAAGTTGTTTTTGTGCCTAGATTTTCCTGAATGTAATGAAAATTACATTCAGGAATTACATAGCTGATATTTATGTCTATTTATTTATCTGCCATTCTGTCTGTCTCTTGAATCAAATAACTAATTGATGATGTCATGAAACATTATTCATTCTATGAGTTTCACTCACAATTGTGATTTTTGCACATATCCCTTTATGATGAAAGAACCAAACAAGTGGAAAGCAGAGAGCTGTGCCCTAATCCTGCAGCCCTGGCCTCTGGCAATCAGCTCCTCTCACAGGCCAGACACACACAAATACACACTTAAAACACACTCACACATTGTGTAGGTCAGATCAAAGCCTGACAAGCTCAGCAGACCCCCACCACAGCCTGAAATATGTCTCTGGGCCTCGATGCCTTCTCTCTTTTTTTCCCTTGTCTTTTGTATTTACCCTGATTTTTTTACCTCCTCACCTTATACTGTATATACTGTGTCCACAGATATCTTTTTGTTACCTCACCTATTTCTCCTCTGTCTCTGTATCTCCCTGTCTGTATCTTCCCATGAAAGAAGTCCAGCTGGATTTTGCTTCTACCTACTCAGCACTCAGCCCAGCAGCACCAGAGACAGAAAGCTGAGCAGCTGGTTTTACACAACAGTATGAAGCAAGGGATGGATGGGTTAAATGGGGAGGGTTAATCAGGTAGATGGAAGAAAGAGGTACAGCGAAAAGGAGACAGAGAAACATGGGGCAGAGGATGAAAGGGCAGGGGGATAAATATACGCTTTGTTGATATGAGTCTGTTTGATGGTAGATTTCAACCCAGTATTCCTCTGAAAGTTCCGTCCATATTGGAGGAATTCTTGCATCACAACAACATTCAGAGCCAAAGCAGAAAGTAATGTGTCCTGAATGTGGTCAGGCAAACAGTGAGGATATGCCTGCATGGCCAATGGTTGTGGGCGCCTACAGTTTGTGTCACAGACCTGAGTTTCATGTTTGACTTTTATTAACCACAACATCATTTCCACTACCTTAAGGTCCAGTGTGTCAGAATAAGTGAAATCTAATGGTGAGACTGCAGACTTTAATTAACAGACAACAGACAATCCAATCACAGCAAGACACTTCGGCTTCACATACTATAAAGCAGCCATTCCCAAACTTAAGAGTGCCAGAGCCCACTTTGAAATCTGAAAAATCTTCTAAGGCCCCCAAAAACTTAAATCATCACTCTAATCAACACAAGACTAGGTTCAGTAACTCCCATATATACTGTACCACTGTTTTCATGTGAACAATGGAAGACAAAAATTCTGTGCAGAATAATAATTAGTCCACTTCATGTTATTTCTGAACTTGCATATCTTTCAACACATGCATGTGGTTATTACAGCTGGGCTCCAAGTTATATTTGAAAGATGTAGTTTCACAACAAAAGTACTCACTTTCAAAGTGTGTAATTATCCATCAATATAAGTAACTATATAATATATAATAACAATTTAAGAATCTGAATTAACAAAGTAACATTGGGTAAAAATAGAGAAATGTTAGGCCTGTATGCAGACCAGCTCACACTGGATACTTAAACAAAAATGGTTTTGTTTTAATCCTTACAAATATGTATTTCTTTAAATCTATTGTACATATTTTACAGAAATATAAAAGTTCCTTACAAAACTGAAAATTAAACAGATTTATTTATTTTTATTTAATGTCCTTTCACATTTAAAATTAAATAAAATAAAGGAGTGGCATCAATTTGTTCAGATATTAAAAACTTATTGGAATAAGTGATACAATTTTTCGTCACTTGTAAATGAAGGAAGGGAAAAGAGAGCCCTGCCAGAGTGATATATTCTGTCAGTACGATACTGGCTGATGGCTTTGACAAGCTTTTAGCATCTTTAAACCTGTGGTCACTTCATTGTTCACGTGGATTTGAGAGGAAAGAGAACATATTTGTTAGCACTCCCAGTGCTCAGAAATCTGAGTGCAAGAATATAAGTGGCTGAAAGATACTGACAAAGATAAGATACAAGTTCGTAAACAGCAGAGCAAAGACTTTGTCAAGACTAAACAAAACTACATTGTTAGAGTTGCCAGAGAAGAACGCCAACCCCGATCAACAAAATTCCCATGGAACGAGACGCTGCAGCATCGCCCATGCAGTCGCAAACAAATGAAAAGTCAGAGATCTTTGGGATTACCACATTAAACTTGCACTCATTCACACTACAGATGCGAGCACTTACCAAATACTCAGTCTACAGGCTTTTTTCATATCATTTAATCACACCTATACTTAACATATTGATTTGGCATTTGAGGATTAGCTCAGTACATTACAGTGGTGGCAGTTGATTCCTATGATAGATTGAGTGCTTTGGGTTTTAGCGCTCCTGTCCTAGGAATGAGCCACAGCATTATAGTTCTCAGACTGAGACAAACAGAGATTACTGGGCTTATCCACTGCCACACAGGTAGACAGTCATGTGTCAAACACATTCATGACATGCAAGGACACACACAGCAGCAGCTAAAGCTTTACAAATATACAATTTGCACAAAATCTGGTTCTGATGTAATCTTTTGAACTGATGCTTACTTTTGGCATAAAAGTAAAGGGAAAATACTATATACCTGAAATTATGCCATTTTACTGACAGGCAATCTGTCCCTCCTGTGAAAAATTAAATGTAGTTTCTTTACTGTCAAGAGAAACATTGTGCAACTGTGTTTCCATGACGGTACAAAGTTTGAGAAAGAGGTGTGTATTATTTCAGAGTATGCATTTCTAAACCATGGGCTCAACATTGGACTGAAATTGCTGCAGTTTAGCCGTAACATCTGTATCATAATACAAGTTGAGTCAGTTTATTTTCAATTCCGTAAGAGCTTACTGGTTCTATTTGGTGAAAGCTTAGAATTTTTATATTTTTAAATCTAAACTCCCTGTTTACAACTGTAAATTCACACCACTTTCTTCACTAATTTTCCTTACAATTGTAAGAAACAGACAAAAAGTATTTTTTTTGTGTTCTTCTTTATTTTCAATTATTATATTATTTTTTTTTTTATCTCAACTGAGTTTTAATATGGCTTGAACTACATTTAAATTCTATACAATTTGTTCCACTGACTTAGTATAGTGTGACTGCCCTACCAATGAGCACAATAAATAGACTATAGTCTACTATGTGTGCAGACAGGGTGATAGGTATATTTCACATTTGAAAGAAAATGAGATAAATTAAAAGTTGAATGAACCTGAAAGACATGAAGACAAACATGAGCCGCTAAAACGACCTCTGTCTGCAAAGCTCAACATAAAAACTTAATTTTTGTTTCCAGATATTTCAACTACATGACTTTCGCTCATTTCCATGATGGTGGCTTATTATGGAAGTTGTCACGTTACAAAAGATGGTCGTATAATCTTGCCTATGGTAATCTCAGTTTTCTCTATATGTGTGGTATCAAATGTGTTTTTCCAAAATCAAAAGATATGCTGTGGAATGTGTAAGTACTATTTGCAAAGTGGATTATTTTACCTTTTTGGGCATTATGTTTGGATGATTCTAAATTCTAGAGCTACAGTGAGTCAGAGAGACAACTTTAGCTTGTAAAATTTGTTCAAATGCTCAAATTACAACACATATATCAAGAGACAAGTAAACATACACAAACACCCACCCTTGTAAACAAACACACAAAAACACACACCACTAACCTAAAACCCAGTTCTTCAGCCATCTATTAGATACATTGTCTGCTGTGCCAAAAATGAATTAGTCACACATATTTGCATTCGTACACAAACACGCCCAGCAACAAAGACAGCAGACATTCAGGGCCCAACACGCATGTGCATAAACACACACACATATATGAATCCCTTCTTACATTCATGCATAAATAAACATAAGGAATATGTGAGGTTGCTTAGGTTTAAATGAGCACACGTGAAGACAAAACTGAACACACATTCACGCACACTTGTGCACACATGCGCATACTTGCACACTACACTGGTGGTCCTGCTTGGAGAAGAGCTAAAGCTCCATCTCTTTTGTCTCTCGTGGGAGGCCCTGACAAAAGCAACAGCCTGACAGGTAAACAAGCTGTCATGTTTGGGCAGACCGACCTGAAAAAAGTCTCTCACCCTTCTCAGACTCACCCGACACACCCTGATCCCGCCTCGCTCTCACCATCTCCAGCTCCAGTCTGCGGCTTTTTCTTCTGCGATGTTCCTATCTGTATTTCCTGGCTGTCATTCCTTTTAGGTCTTAAATGTGCTTCATCCAGTGTTTAAACCTTGCTCTTCCTCATAGGTCCAAAGAGAAACACTGAGACAGCCTACACAAAATTAGAGATGAGGAGCAAAAGCAGTAATACACTTCTACACCTCATGTCAGCCCCTATTGTAGGTCAAAGAGCTCAACAGCACAAAGCTGTGGCAGCCTGTTACAGCTTGACTTCAAATTGTAACTATTTATATTCCTAAATACTTTAAAAATGTAATCAAATTATGTAACGTATTACTAAGAAATACCTATGGCCTTTTACCCTATTCTACCATTTTACTTCTTATTGACTTTGAAGATTGTTGTATATGAATGCCTCTGCACACATGCTGGATAGTTTATACCACCAGGTACTGAGAGTCATGACGAACTGTGGTTCTTCTAATCACCACTGTGTACTTTATTCTAAAATGAACTGGTCATCACTATGTTTGTTGCCTCAGCCACTGATCTGTGCTTATTTACAAAAATACTCCTGGGAAAAAAAACTCCTTATGTATTTTCTCTTTTTAAATGGAAGTAATAGTAATCTTCATTCTTTAGACAACTTGTGAGTTGTCATTTCCAAATTGTAACCAGTCTTTACGTCTTCCATAAGAATCTGAACTCTGTACTGAAACCTCAATAATCTTGATTTAGCCAGCACCATGTTGACATTTTACAACCACAAGCTCACCTGCAATTGGGCTCCTATTGGATGATCTTAGCTGTCACTCACACTGATGTCCACTCATATGTGCCATATCTTGGTAACATAATTTAATGAAATCACATGACATCATGTGCTACTGAAGAAGACCTAAAGAGACCACTGAGTCCTCAGGAAAATGTTTGACATTATAAATCAATTGAATAGTAGGCTCTTTAGACTAAAAAAAAAAATTGAATCAAGTGGAGTCTCCCCCTGTGGGTTAGAGAATATATTTTCACTTCCTATTTGGCTTCAGGAGGAACTCAGAAGACTATGTCAACTCTTTATATTCAGTCTGTGGTTATTTGTAGTTCAAACTGAATTGGGAATGAAAGTGTTTAGGTTTTTGGCACCTGAAACTTACTTAATAATTTACAGTCTGGTCTTAAACCTCAACAAAATTACCCTGAACAAGTTTGAAACTCTGTTGAAGATTTTGGAATCCACATTGTGTGTAAGTGTTTTATGGGAAAAAGTTGTTAATCTATGTGTTTTGACTTTTACTGTAACTGTGCTGCTGCTACATTGGCCACATCTCCCTTGTAAAAGAGATGCTTGATGTCTCTGGCACTAACCTGGTTAAATAAAGGTTAAACAATAAATACTTTCACCCCAACAAGCTAAAGCTATATTTTTTAAAAAAGAGAAAACAAGATTAAAATGTTTTTACCATTTTCTCGGCCATGGCTGACTCATCTCTATTAGTTCCACAGATGTCAAACAAAATTATCTAAGTTCAGCCTTGGTTGGTAACATATAAATAATTAAATTAAATGTCACAACCTTTTAAAAATTTGGCGTGTATATATCCTCCAGACCACTTTCAGAAGTTTTGCCACCCCAGAAATCAATTTTTAATTTTGTGGAGGAGTTGGTCAATTACTTTATAAGGTTTTAAAGGTTTTTAGAAACACTTTGTGTCATCTGTATAAGTAAATATTGGTCAAACCTAAATTATCAGCGCATTAGCCCAAAGATATTTAGTCTGATAACTCACTCACTCACAACTAATGTAAGTGCACATACACACACACACGCAGACACAGTGTGATGGAGTGAATCCTTGCCAACTTCAGGCTTTCAAAACAATTCAAAACATTTGGGGATAAAGTCTTGCAGCGTAAGACAAGAGTCTAACAAAAACCACCCACACCTGCTTCATCACTGGAGCCTATTTCAAGTGTTTTCCCCTCCAACTAAACATTGGGAACCAGTTTGTTCATTCTGCACAGCAGATGTCAGACGGTGGAAGATCATAATCACAGGGAACTAAGAGTGAGACAGAAGCATGAGAACAGCCAACCAAAAGTGAATGAAGAGTACAAAGAAAAAGGAGAAAAAACTTGGACGGAGCGAGTGCTGGAAATATTGTCAGGGATGTTTTATGAGTAGAAATAGAAACATTTCTTTTTGGGTAAGACAGAATGAAGACATCATACATTTGTCCTACTAGACATGCAACACCTAATTCTGAAGCAATTAAAAAACAACATTGCTAAATTAAATACACAAGGTTTCACTCATAGACAGCGTTACTTCATCTGTGGTTTAAGGTTGGGTGACGTTTGCTGGCTTTAGATAAATATTGTTGAAATAAGCTTGTAATAAGACTGCATTTAGTTATGCCATGATTTTCACATTTAATATAATTGTGACTAAGCTACACAGCGGAAGTGGCTAACACTGATTACCTCACATCAAGAGGGTCCAGGTTCACCTTTCTGTGTGGAGTTTGCATGTTCTCCCCGTGTGCACATGGGTTTTCCCCGGTTTCCTCCTACAGTCCAAAAACATGCAGAGGTTAATTGGACACTATAAATTGACCGTGGGTGTGAATATGAGAGCGAAAGGATCTTTGTCTCTGCGTGTTGGACCTGCGATGGATTGGAGTCCTGTCCAGGGTGTACACCGCCTTTAGACCTATGTCAGCTGGGATTGGCTCCAGCTCCCTGCATCCCTAATGGAGGATAAATGAATAAATAAATAAATAATTGTGACTTGTGGTCACAATGTATGTTCAGCAAAGTTTACACTCACTTTAAGCTATTTCCCCTGATATTTAAAATAATATGCATACAACGTGTGCAGGCCAAACAATAAACTCAACTCTCTGTCAAGCTTATGAGTCACATGTGTCAGAATCAAAAGAAAGAAGCGTGGTGTGGTTATTGTAAGGCGGCAAAGTTTTCAGACAGGCTTACACAGGAGTCCACTGTTCATTTTCCATTTCTTTTACGAGCATCAACATTGGTTTTTCTAAACCATAACTATTGTTTCCTAACCTAAATTACTGTAACATAACAACTCTCTAACCTTAAAATAATAACACCGAGATCATTCCCTCAACCAGTGTATTTTAGGCTTAAACCACATGCTAACCATAGTTAGTTTTTTCAGTGGTGAAATGTAAAAGTTTAGGAATACAGAGGCAAACTATGGTCCTGCCTATCTATTATTTAAAGAGCATGGACAAAGTTATGTGATTACATTGATAGGAGTTGGGAAAAACACAGTTCAACAAGTCAGCAAGTCAGAAAAGTGAGTGATTTAAGGATTATAATAAAGTAAAATTGTTACATATGCTGGTGGACAACACATACGAGGTGATGTATAATAAATAATAATCCCATCTTTTACTTTCTTTCATTACATTAAATCATATTATCTCTAATAAATAAGACTGTTGAGCAGAAAACAAGCATGAATCAGTACGATTCTAAGTGTAATAGATATACAGCCATTCGCTGAAGTCAACTGATTGTGCAACGTATGACCTCTTCTTAGGGAGAGTACATATGTTATAGTTTTTACTGAAAAATACATCAGCAGGTAAGACTGACAGGGGGAGAGCAGTAAAGACAAAGGAGCTGAGAGGTGAGTGGTGTGTTGCACATGAACCCATATGAAGCTGTGTATATGTGGACTATACTGTGGGAAAACATTCTTTCCTAACTGAGGATAACCAGAGTCCCAGCAGTCCGGCCTCCTCCCCCTCAACTCCTCTTTAACCCAGCCTGCTGGGTCAGGCTACTGTGTGTACATGTGTTTGTGTATACCTGTGTTAATCCACCTGTGTCTGTATGTCTGGCACAGCATGAGGAAAAAATAAAAAAAGAAAATAGAGAAAATGAGGAAGCAAGTTGTTCCCCTCCAGCATTAAGGGCTAAACGATTTTTGTGGAATATTAAAAAAGAACTAATGTTATTTCATCCACAATTTTATTTTATTTTATTTTATTTTTATGTAACTTCAATGAAGAGTTTCAGTTTCTTAGGTTTTTGCACTCTGGAAAAGAATAAGCATCTGGCAGAAATACTATCATAGATCAAATTTTATTGCCTTTTTTTATCATACCATTATCAGGATAGTCCTAAATCTTTAAGAGTGGACAGCTCTATCCCTAAACTTAACATTAGGATGCAGTGCTTATATTCAAACCAAACACTTCACAAAGAGAGCAGCCTAATGAGTGTCACTTTTACAGAAGTCTTGATTGATGAACGTGGAAGAAAGGCTTTTATTTCTCCACAAGTATGCTGCTGCTTTAGAGAGGAGTCTTCAGAAGAAACTCCAGGCCTCTGTGCACTTTTATTGGCCTTGCTAATGACACCATGTTTGTGCAATTTTTATCAGAAACAAGAACGTGAGAAGGAGCTAAAGTGCTTCTAGTTAAAGACTCTCATGTATGTCTTGTGGTTTTAGGGCTGCAGATACGGTTTTTATCTGACAATTGAGATAAAACTGCCAGGGTTAGTTCACTGCTCAGCCTTTTCCCACTCTCCATTCCCATACCTGGATCATGTGGAATTCCCAGAGAAGGGCAGTAAATTGTCCAGCGGGACGACATCCATTCCCTCCTGAATACCTTTCAGAGAAAAAGAGACAAGAGTGAAAGCATGTTGAGTTTCTCCTACATGTATTCTCTGAAAAACACATACATCACTCTGTTTAATTTTTTCAAGGGAGGATATTAGCCTGAGGAGGAGCAGCATTTGTGTCTTTGTACATGTATACGTATGTAAATTTGCAATAATTGTGTGTATATTCAATCCACAATTTTCTCCAGTCCAACAGCTTCCAGGATTAATCCGTAGGGAGGTGGATTTTTTTTTTGTGAGAGTTCAAATATGCGGTTGACCTTTTGTTGATGGACAAACATGGCTGAGGTTCCAGAGCAAATATGTAGAGGAGGCTCATTCAGCCTTTGTGGTTTCACTTGATCAATATGTGTTGCTTGCCTGCCACAGACCTTGCCAATGACATGTCACATCTATTAGCTGAAGAGCATGATACTTTGATGTATTAACCTTTCAGAAAGAAATAAAATACACAGGTGGTTTTCCGTGGTCAATTCAGGGTGTGCTGTCAGCTCCCTAAGAGTGCAGACATAAGTCAAAGTAACATAATCATCCATCAGTGGATCTGAGTTATATATTTGACACTGTTCATGACTCACAGGCTCATTTGACCATTGCAGGAGTAGTTAGACAGCTGAACTAAATAAAAGTCTCTAAGTTTACGCTGACACTGTTGCTGGTTTTTCCATTGTCATAACTCTAACCAGTAAAAAGTTCAGTATGAGACATATTTATGCAAACATTTTGTCTTTCAATCAAAAACAGTCACTCATAATCCCCCCACAGTTTTTAAATTTTAAAAGTATTTACTAAATTTACTAAAATTATTTAGGGAAATATGTTTATTTACCCCACAATCCTCATGTGGAGGATAAAATGGTAGAAAATGAATGAGCAAATGTTTGTTTGTAGTGACAAGAAGTAAACTATCCATAAAACCAAATTTTTACACTTTGATGTCTGCAAAGATTTTCAGTTTATTTATTTTTACATTATAATGCATACCCAAGTGGCTGTTTCCAGTTTTCATGTTAAAACTGTAGTGCACAACTTTTTAAAATAAACAAATGCTGGTTACATTCAACCGATTGTCAAATAAGTACAGAACATGCTGATTAAGGCTTTCAACTCTAAGAAGTGATTATGTTTTATGTCGAGACAGATGGAGGTGGCACGAAAATTGCACTAGCAAATTGCAATAGCTACAAACAGATTGGAGTTTTACTGAAAACACCCAGGAAAGGTTTGAGAGGTGAATTCTGCTGCTCAAAACGCCTGGTTGTTCAGCAGTGTGACAGGATAAACACTTCAGGATAAGTCCTGTGTTGTGTGTCCATTGCAATATCACAGTGTTTAGTTTGCTCACAGTCATAATGGTGGCAGCAAAAATTACTGGAAAAACAAAGTCAATGTGAGTTTTAAAATCAAGACTGTAATTTAGACAGATCATTTTTGATGTTTAACAATAGCAAATTACCCAAAACTGACTGAAAGGAGAATTAAGTGAGTGCACAGTTTCCGGCATGTGAAGCCATCAAAAACCCAGAAGCACAAGGAAACTTGAAAACAATACTGGTATATCTGCCCAGTTGAGAGGGATAAGGCGTCATCTAGCTCTGTGGTCTTCCAGTCAGTGCTTTTCCACATACATACATGTATGTTTATGGCTGAGGTGTCACTTTTGGTCTTTTTGATGTATGCATATTTAGACATCTTGCCAGCTTGCATAAAGTTTGCAGCTTTTGAAACAAAAATGTGGGAAAGTGAGACTGTCCTGCACTGAACTGAACTTGATTTAACTCAGGCCTCTTTTTCCCTGATTGTTGTCCATCAAGGCTGTCTTCCAGTTTTGCAGTGGCATCCACATGATTTTCTCTTTCTGCAATTATCTGTTTTCTGTTTTCTATTTTTGCAATATCCTACCTGCCACCACAACATCTTTGTTGCATAAATCAGCAATAAGACATATACACTGTACATCCATGTATGTTTGAGTGCCTGTGTTTTCTGGACATTGCTGTAGTGTGTGTGTGTGTGTGTGCGTGTGTGTGTGTGTGTGTGTGCATGTGTCCATGCCTGTAAAAGTGTGTTTATTACTGTTTACACTCTCCGGGTTCAAGCCTTTGCTGAGCCTGGTTCCAATGAGCAGGCAGGTACACCAACAAGGATGGAGGCAGTGGCAGCTTCTTAATCATTTCTCCCTGCTTTTTGTTTCTCTTTTGACAGTCCTTCGCTCTTGTGTGTCAGCCCACACCACTGCCCCAACCTGTTTACCTTTTCAGGGCTCCTGAAGCGAGACTACTAATGCACTTGCTGCTCTCCTCGCCTCCTCAACGGCTCGCCCTGAGCTCCAACGTCCCATGACAGTGCAGGACGCTCAATTTGTCTGCTGTGTTTGTCCAAAATTGTTTCAATATGTATTTTTGGGAATGGTAATGTTTGCATAATAAATCTTAGTGTCAGGGGAATACAAAGAGAGCTATAGGTCGAAAACTGGGTGGGTCAGATTGGACACTCTCGTCACTGTTTTCTGCATTTACTCTTGACTTTCAGTTCTCTCTCTCTCTCTCTCTCTCTTTCTCTCTCTCTCTCTCTCTCTCTCTCTTTCAGTTCTCCCTAATAGGTTCATGTATCAGGCCAAGTTCAGAGACCTTCCTTTGAGGAACCTTTGGCTCTTCACGTGCACTAAAGGTCTTGCTACTTTTCACATGCTCAGGCAGAAAATGTACAACATCGATGTTATAAACACTGCTATCATATTTTCCCAAACAGGATCAAAGGCCTGTCTATTAAACAGTAACTATGATGGGGCAAGTGTGACAAACGATCACTTCACACATTTTCATACCAACAGCAACGTATCATGAAATCCATCCTCTTGTAGAGCACATTACATTATATTTAAACAAAATATTGGAAAATTGGACAAGTTACATTTGTCTTTGCCCAAAAATGAAGCTTTTGAGCAGTAACGATTTGCACAGGCTGGGGAAACACAGATATTAGCTAGAGAACAGGTACTGGATCCTCACTAGCAGTAATGTTCAAAATGTCACAATGACCTCCAGCAACAGGTACAAGTATAACTCACTTTTATTGCTCATCACATTGAACTTCATCCTTTAAAATTTACCTTGCCTGACATATGAATTGCACCGTTAGCAAGAAAGGGGCAAATCATCCAACTTTAATGACAAACTAGCTAATTTGTCTTCCAAAAATATCTAAATTAATTTTCTTTTTTATCTGCTGTCCCTTTTCAACACCATCATCTAAAAATAGATGACAGTCCTGTAATAGATAATCAGCTGTGAAGTTTGATGAAGTAATGCATGTATTTTATTGACTGCATTGCTCAAAGGTTAGTTAAATAACTCTAATGCAAAAGCAGCATGCAGCATGTTTGGGCCCATTCACTACAAACCAAAAAGCCAAAATCCCACTGTAATCAAAGCAGCCACATGACCTCAAAGTCTTCATTGTCCCTCACTGGTGACAGAAGCAGACAGAGGGGAAGCGGGGGGCGGACAGTTTTGCCTGATGAGCCAGAGGCTGGATTGAAAACAAGGGGGAGCAGATGAAGGGAGAGAATAGCAATCTAGTGGGACTTCGTAGGGCAATGCTATCCCTAACACAGCAGAGCGCTATAAGCCTTCGCCATAAATCTCCAAGCTCGCTGAGCCACAGCCAAACTTGTTCAGTGCTGCGTGCTGCTACAGAGGCCAGAATCCAGATGTTGGAGAAAGACGGTAAATAAAACATCTATCAAAACTGAAGAGGAAAAAATTGGGAAAAGATTTTTAAAAGATTTTTAAAGAAGACTGATAATCACTGAGTTTGTGAGGAATATAGAGCACCAACCACACAAACACACACACTCCACACACTCATTTAGTGAAATCAGTACTTTAATCCCATTTGGGTCAAAACGGATCTCATAGCACCATTTGCTTCATGTAGCTCGAGGTGTTTCTGAATACTAAACAGGTCTGTTGCTCTGGATTACTTTTTATCATTTATAGATGCAGGTGGATTGAAAGGATAAACAGATATGGAAATCTCATTGTGGAATATATATCCACGGCTTAAAGCCTAATCGTACAGAGCAGTGTGAAGGTTTTGTTTAAGACCTTTGCCTCTGGACATGAACTCCTGCTGGCCTGCTCACATGGGACTGAATTCTCAAGGAGCTAATTGGTTGCCGCACCGTGACCACTTGTTGTGTTTTTCTCAGCTTTACTTTCTGATAGTAAAACAAGACTGAGACACCAACAAAGCTTTTTCATTTTCAGGATCTTGAATTTTTGCTGACGTAACTCAGAGGAAGAAGAATTTTTGAGGATATATCCCTGAGACAGCTTTGTTCAAGCCCTTCAAATGTACGTCAGGTTTGATTACCTGAATGTTGCAGGGAGTGGAAAACTGACACGTAAATCTCATTGTTTAAATAGTCTTGGGTCATTGGAAAATGAATGCACTGGTCTAAACTGATATCAGGCAGACCATGAGAGCTCAGTGTCTACATTTGACATAATATACAGTATGTCTAGATTCTGGGGTAGTGATGTTTAAACAGGCAATGTCATGGACTACTGACTTGACCAGAATGCACCCCCTTTCACATAACTCAAATTATGTTGCAACATTTGTCATTCAGTTACCTTCTGCTGCCATTTGGAGCTGCCACTGTACACTGTTGCCTAATACATATTTGAATTACTATTCAATAATTGCAATGTATTCTTCCAACCAACAGATATTATTCAGATTTTTTTGTATTTTTTGCAAAATCTTTGTGTTGCTGTTTCTCCCCAAATACAAAAGAGCAAATTACCTCTTGCATTAGAAGCATTAGCTAAATAATATGTGAGTAAAACTTGATTTTGCAGTCATGGTAAAAGGTATTTATAACTTGATCCATGGTCCATACTATTAACGTTACCTCCTGCCATATTGCCAGATTATATCAAGAAAACCGACTTATGTTTTGTGTCTTTAAAAACTTTTGGCACCTCCTTTAATATTTCAACCTAATTCTTAAAACACTTCTCCGTCTGGGGAGTCTAATGTGTCTGTAGTATTGAGGAATTTGATATTAGTTAATAAACTGTTGTCAATCTAACCAAGGATCAGATTTCTCCAACTCAGGATGTTCTTCATTTTAACCACAACAACCAATAATGGTGGATATACAACAAAACACAAACCTGAACACAGAAAAAAAAAATCCTTGAAGAGTTAAAATCTGGACTGAAAGTTGATTACATTTATGATTTATGACTTGCCTGTTTTACACTAAAGAAGTGATGGAAAGACATTTTTATCCATATGTGGTGCCGCTTTTGGTGGTTGGCCACTTTAATGTTCTATCATAAGGAAATGTCACTTGAACCAGCATTAGCTTCACGCTCAGATGAGAAACTGGAAGTTGGACGGCCGACTCTCATCAGTACTAATCCAATAAGGCCTGGTGAGTTTGGATAAAGTGGAAAAAGGGGATGATTCCTCTTCTTGAAATGATGATTATGTACAAGTCATGTTTACATTAGTAATCTCTAAGTCCTGAGTAGAATCAAAACATCACTAATTTCAATACTGATTGGAGTCTGTGACATGCTGTGTGTGTTTTCAGCATATATTTCAAGGGGGGCTGCTTTGAAGAAAAAGGAAAATGGGAAGCATCTATTCTTCATAATAGCACCAGTGATGAGAGGATGACTTCATCTGCATCTGGTCACATGTTTTGAAGTGGATATCCATAGTACTGGAAACTTAATGCACTAAATATCCCTGTATACTTGTCCACTGCACTGGATGTGCAGGTTGGTTTGGTGTTTGGCTTGTTGACAAGCAGGCAGGCTATCAGGCTCAGCTGAGTTAGAAAAAAGGCGGCAATGTTGGAGAAGACTTTCCATCCTGTCGAGCTGCCCAGTGTCAAGCTCCCAAACCCCTCCTGATTGATTCTACAGAGTCTGGTTGACACACAGTTCAAAAGCACCTCTCCACTCAGTGGAAACAGGCCTTACATACTAATGCCACCAGCTTTGCTTTTTTATGAGAGTCCTGGATGAGGAGCTCGCTAGTTAAAGGGTTACAGTGAAGAGAACAAACAGAAAAAGGTTTATTTACAGTATTATTTACTCCACTACCTAACTTTGTAAATACTGTGTGTATAGATAGATAGATTCAGGTAAGGGTTAGGTATTAACTGGTTAGTATTAAAGTTAGAATAGTACTTTGTTTAGCTGTCCCAGTAATGCAGTGTCCTTGCTGCACAACCTGCAACCATGTTGTATGCAAGTATGTATATAGTCTGCTATTGTACAGTTCAGCCCAAACCTCATTCAGTTATGTAGAAGTACACAGACAAATGACAAAAACCTCCCTTGTATGTGCACTAATTCTAGGCCAATCAAGCTGATTCAATTCCTGGTGCCAGACCTGGTTGTGCACTTTGCCTTCTCTGAAAACAAACCCATTGTGACAGGGTGTGAGCTTGTTTTCCACCCATGCCAGCGTGGACCAGCCCTTCTGTTATTCAGGAATAACTATTTACGCTGTTGAGGTGACCATCAGACAGGTCCTGACCATAGACAAACGCCTCCTCCCCCTTCACACACTCACTCTAAACGGGCTAAATAATCCCTCCACCTATTTGCACAGGAGAGATGAGGCCACGGCCTCACCTTCAGGGTACTACTTAACTCCTCGAGTCACTGGTTGAGTAATCACAGCATTCTCCTATACCTGCCTGCCTACTGCCTAATTATAGAAAATGTGTCTGTATGTGCACGTGTTTGAGTGCGTGTTAGACTCATTATTTAGCAATGCAGGCCTCATAGGTAGACAATTACACAGGCTGATACTGCCTATTACTACTGTTTTGTGGATACAGTTGCATGCTAATGAGCCCAGGGCAGTATTGCATATACATTTATCTTGTATTTCCAATCAACAAGTGGAAAAAGAACATATTAGCTGCTGTTTTATTAAAAAGATTTACCTCATTATTTCAAATTTCTTACAATAGATAAGTAACATTTTCTCTGGAGGGATCCCAGACTTCCAATTGGTTTTTGGGTTTTTTGTTTTCTGCAGATATGGGTCTGAACATTTAATTTCAGCTTCTCAATTATGTGTAACTGTTTTGGAATTGTTCAATCTGATTACAGTTAATTTTTTGTATTCACAGGTACCACAGAGCTGCCCAACTCATTTTTGGGTTTGTTTATTGTTGTTTGTTTGTTTCATAACAAGAACTGTTGTATTATATTCTGTTTTATGTGCATCATTGATGGGTGACATGAAGTAAATCCCAAGGAGAGACAACAGACATAAAACTAAATAAAGTGAATGGTCTATTTGGAGTTATACATGATAAATATGACTTCAAAACAAATAAAAACAAATAAATAAATCTTAGATAAACTTTTGAAGTTTGAAGGCTCAATATCAGTTCATGTTAGGTCTATTGATAGAGGTGAGGATTTTACCTGAAAATTAAAAGGGAAAAAACTGCTTACAAGGAGAGGTTGGAGAGAGCCCTCCGTGTGCAGAGGCATCATGGGAAGTAAAGGTCTGTCCGTGTCCTGGAGGGAGAGGCCCGCAGCTCAGACTTAAATCCCCCGCGTCCCTCTCTCAGAGTCGGGCCTTGCTTCGTGCACAGCTCTTGGCCGAGTTAAAAAGGAGGACTATACGGGTGGGATGAATTTCACACTTTCTATCATGTCTCACGCCAAAAGAAGCAAAGAATGCGGAGCTGGAAATGTCCTGTGCCACACAGTGGGACTGACTGCACAGTCTTGGCTGAAGTGGACGTTTTAAAACCCAGCCCAAACAGAGGTTTTGCCTCAATTATCAATCACACAACAAGGAACCTGACAACAGTACATGCAATAATGTAAACCAATAACTTTTATTTAATAACTATGTGATTTAGATTATTTAGATTCAACTCTTTTATTTGAATTTTGACATTTCGTTTGTATTAAATGTTTTAATCATCAGGTCGGTTCATTCCCGTCTTAACCTAAATCTACTTTAATCTCGGCCTCGGCTTCTTGTGGCCCACCGCGCTCCCTTTACCTTTTTAGGCCCTTGGTCTCACAATACAACAGTGCTCAGTAGCTGACATGATTCAACACTCTAGACAAATAACTTTTTTAAGTGTTTGCTGTCATTGTTGTTTTCATTGTGTTTTGTTATTTTTGACTGAGGTCCCCGCTGCTGCTGCTGCTGCTGCTGCTGCTCACACGTACAGCCTGAACGGCCCCATGTGACGCACCTTAACAGAAATTATTATTATTATTTTCTTAAAGAGAGTAAAAGAAAAACAGGTAAACAGTTTTCTTCCAATAATTCAAACCACAGAATAAATAAATCAATGGCACTTAACAATGCGAATATTAGGATATAGACACATATTTCTAATCTCCCAATAAAATTTGTTTATAATGACCGAATAATTAATTAATTAGAATCAATGAATTACCAACTCAGATTAATTAATAAGTGCCTCGTGGAAATTTGTTTAGTTTGAAGATGAGCTGCGGCCAGGTTCGTAACACATAGTGTTTTTTCGTGTTGGACAGGCAAAGTATCATATAAATATAAAGTGGCGAAGTAAGTTGAAATATTCAATCAAAATTACAGAAATTAATTATATAGTTACCCAAGTAATTCCGCAGTAAAACTAAAATATCAGGAATGTTTTGTCATTTTATAATTATTATCTTCCAGTTTGGCCATTCGTAGTTCAAGACAAAAAATTGTGTTAATTCAAGGAATTTTTAACAAAAAAACTGCATCTCACACAAGTGATGGGTTTTCTTAATGTACATCACAAAATCCCTTAATCCCCAAAAACATTTCACGCCGAAACTGTTTTCCTCCACAGCGGCTGTCACACTTTGTGCATTCAAACAAGAGCGACACCAAATATTCGTTTTCCAGTATGTTCTTTGTATTCTTTATTATTATTGTTACTATTATTATTAATCGTGTTCATATATTTTTCTTTTTCCTTCGCGTACACTAAATGTGGATTACAGTACGATAATGTAGACAAATGTTAGATAAAGAGGTCGAAGATGAAAAAAAAGATGGAATGATTATAATGAAGGTCAAGAAATCAGTAATAGTGGTGGATAAATAAAGAGACTGTGTAGCTGCATGAGGATGAAGATGAGGAGATGAGGTGATGGCGGCTTGTGGGGGGGGGGGGGCGGGGGTGGTGCTGGTGGTTGCGGTGTTGTGACGTCACCACAAGGCGTGCTGCGGAGCGCTGGCGAAGAAAACCAAGGCAGCGCCGCAGATCAGCAACCAAAGCGCAGATTACCGCGGACGCAGCGTTTACGCGCAGAGTGGATTTTACCGGACACCTGCATGGAGAAACTCTGAGGCTTTATTCCTCCTTTTTTATTCATTTTTTCACTATCTTCTGTCTCTGCTGGGTGAGTTAAACACGTGCACACGTTGGCTGTGTGGTCGCCGCGTTAATTAAAGTTCGGTCAGATGATGTTTGTGGTCACTTTAGTGTTTGGATGTTGCAAATGTGAGCCATCACACGAGCGCGTGACATCGTGGAGGAAAAAAGTGTTTAATATATAATAGTGACAAGGGTTCAAACCCATCCGGTACATCTCAGTGAGAGTCCAAGAGGCTGTATAGTGACCGAAGACTGAGGAGTGGGAAAACTGAGCAAAGTAAACATTTCTGGGATTAAACGCTTGTTAGTTCGATCCGAGTGCCAGCATGAAAATGACCATGATATAATGTTAAGCCGAAGAGCAGAAGAGATTTACTGAGGTCATTAAACAGCAAAGAGATTCCTTTAGATGAGGGGATTTGTGTGCGTGTG